>JAZARR010000059.1:912500-1520000 GCA_037389465.1 Baylisascaris procyonis
GGACGCACACTCACGGACGCACACTCACGGACGCACACTCACGGACGCACACTCACGGACGCACACTCACGGACGCACACTCACGGACGCACACTCACGGACGCACACTCACGGACGCACACTCACGGACGCACACTCACGGACGCACACTCACGGACGCACACTCACGGACGCACACTCACGGACGCACACTCACGGACGCACACTCACGGACGCACACTCACGGACGCACACTCACGGACGCACACTCACGGACGCACACTCACGGACGCACACTCACGGACGCACACTCACGGACGCACACTCACGGACGCACACTCACGGACGCACACTCACGGACGCACACTCACGGACGCACACTCACGGACGCACACTCACGGACGCACACTCACGGACGCACACTCACGGACGCACACTCACGGACGCACACTCACGGACGCACACTCACGGACGCACACTCACGGACGCACACTCACGGACGCACACTCACGGACGCACACTCACGGACGCACACTCACGGACGCACACTCACGGACGCACACTCACGGACGCACACTCACGGACGCACACTCACGGACGCACACTCACGGACGCACACTCACGGACGCACACTCACGGACGCACACTCACGGACGCACACTCACGGACGCACACTCACGGACGCACACTCACGGACGCACACTCACGGACGCACACTCACGGACGCACGCTCACGGACGCACGCTCACGGACGCACGCTCACGGACGCACGCTCACGGACGCACGCTCACGGACGCACGCTCACGGACGCACGCTCACGGACGCACGCTCACGGACGCACGCTCACGGACGCACGCTCACGGACGCACGCTCACGGACGCACGCTCACGGACGCACGCTCACGGACGCACGCTCACGGACGCACGCTCACGGACGCACGCTCACGGACGCACGCTCACGGACGCACGCTCACGGACGCACGCTCACGGACGCACGCTCACGGACGCACGCTCACGGACGCACGCTCACGGACGCACGCTCACGGACGCACACTCACGGACGCACACTCACGGACGCACACTCACGGACGCACACTCACGGACGCACACTCACGGACGCACACTCACGGACGCACACTCACGGACGCACACTCACGGACGCACACTCACGGACGCACACTCACGGACGCACACACTCACGGACGCACACACTCACGGACGCACACTCACGGACGCACACACTCACGGACGCACACTCACGGACGCACACACTCACGGACGCACACTCACGGACGCACACACTCACGGACGCACACTCACGGACGCACACTCACGGACGCACACTCACGGACGCACACTCACGGACGCACACTCACGGACGCACACTCACGGACGCACACTCACGGACGCACACTCACGGACGCACACTCACGGACGCACACTCACGGACGCACACTCACGGACGCACACTCACGGACGCACACTCACGGACGCACACTCACGGACGCACACTCACGGACGCACACTCACGGACGCACACTCACGGACGCACACTCACGGACGCACACTCACGGACGCACACTCACGGACGCACACTCACGGACGCACACTCACGGACGCACACTCACGGACGCACACTCACGGACGCACACTCACGGACGCACACTCACGGACGCACACTCACGGACGCACACTCACGGACGCACACTCACGGACGCACACTCACGGACGCACACTCACGGACGCACACTCACGGACGCACACTCACGGACGCACACTCACGGACGCACACTCACGGACGCACACTCACGGACGCACACTCACGGACGCACACTCACGGACGCACACTCACGGACGCACACTCACGGACGCACACTCACGGACGCACACTCACGGACGCACACTCACGGACGCACACTCACGGACGCACACTCACGGACGCACACTCACGGACGCACACTCACGGACGCACACTCACGGACGCACACTCACGGACGCACACTCACGGACGCACACTCACGGACGCACACTCACGGACGCACACTCACGGACGCACACTCACGGACGCACACTCACGGACGCACACTCACGGACGCACACTCACGGACGCACGCTCACGGACGCACGCTCACGGACGCACGCTCACGGACGCACGCTCACGGACGCACGCTCACGGACGCACGCTCACGGACGCACGCTCACGGACGCACGCTCACGGACGCACGCTCACGGACGCACGCTCACGGACGCACGCTCACGGACGCACGCTCACGGACGCACGCTCACGGACGCACGCTCACGGACGCACGCTCACGGACGCACGCTCACGGACGCACGCTCACGGACGCACGCTCACGGACGCACGCTCACGGACGCACGCTCACGGACGCACACTCACGGACGCACACTCACGGACGCACACTCACGGACGCACACTCACGGACGCACACTCACGGACGCACACTCACGGACGCACACTCACGGACGCACACTCACGGACGCACACTCACGGACGCACACTCACGGACGCACACACTCACGGACGCACACACTCACGGACGCACACTCACGGACGCACACACTCACGGACGCACACTCACGGACGCACACACTCACGGACGCACACTCACGGACGCACACACTCACGGACGCACACTCACGGACGCACACTCACGGACGCACACTCACGGACGCACACTCACGGACGCACACTCACGGACGCACACTCACGGACGCACACTCACGGACGCACACTCACGGACGCACACTCACGGACGCACACTCACGGACGCACACTCACGGACGCACACTCACGGACGCACACTCACGGACGCACACTCACGGACGCACACTCACGGACGCACACTCACGGACGCACACTCACGGACGCACACTCACGGACGCACACTCACGGACGCACACTCACGGACGCACACTCACGGACGCACACTCACGGACGCACACTCACGGACGCACACTCACGGACGCACACTCACGGACGCACACTCACGGACGCACACTCACGGACGCACACTCACGGACGCACACTCACGGACGCACACTCACGGACGCACACTCACGGACGCACACTCACGGACGCACACTCACGGACGCACACTCACGGACGCACACTCACGGACGCACACTCACGGACGCACACTCACGGACGCACACTCACGGACGCACACTCACGGACGCACACTCACGGACGCACACTCACGGACGCACACTCACGGACGCACACTCACGGACGCACACTCACGGACGCACACTCACGGACGCACACTCACGGACGCACACTCACGGACGCACACTCACGGACGCACACTCACGGACGCACACTCACGGACGCACACTCACGGACGCACACTCACGGACGCACACTCACGGACGCACACTCACGGACGCACACTCACGGACGCACACTCACGGACGCACACTCACGGACGCACACTCACGGACGCACACTCACGGACGCACACTCACGGACGCACACTCACGGACGCACACTCACGGACGCACACTCACGGACGCACACTCACGGACGCACACTCACGGACGCACACTCACGGACGCACACTCACGGACGCACACTCACGGACGCACACTCACGGACGCACACTCACGGACGCACACTCACGGACGCACACTCACGGACGCACACTCACGGACGCACACTCACGGACGCACACTCACGGACGCACACTCACGGACGCACACTCACGGACGCACACTCACGGACGCACACTCACGGACGCACACTCACGGACGCACACTCACGGACGCACACTCACGGACGCACACTCACGGACGCACACTCACGGACGCACACTCACGGACGCACACTCACGGACGCACACTCACGGACGCACACTCACGGACGCACACTCACGGACGCACACACTCACGGACGCACACTCACGGACGCACACACTCACGGACGCACACTCACGGACGCACACACTCACGGACGCACACTCACGGACGCACACTCACGGACGCACACACTCACGGACGCACACTCACGGACGCACACTCACGGACGCACACACTCACGGACGCACACACTCACGGACGCACACTCACGGACGCACACTCACGGACGCACACTCACGGACGCACACACTCACGGACGCACACTCACGGACGCACACTCACGGACGCACACTCACGGACGCACACTCACGGACGCACACTCACGGACGCACACTCACGGACGCACACTCACGGACGCACACTCACGGACGCACACTCACGGACGCACACTCACGGACGCACACTCACGGACGCACACTCACGGACGCACACTCACGGACGCACACTCACGGACGCACACTCACGGACGCACACTCACGGACGCACACTCACGGACGCACACTCACGGACGCACACTCACGGACGCACACTCACGGACGCACACTCACGGACGCACACTCACGGACGCACACTCACGGACGCACACTCACGGACGCACACTCACGGACGCACACTCACGGACGCACACTCACGGACGCACACACACACACACACACTCACGGACGCACACTCACGGACGCACACTCACGGACGCACACTCACGGACGCACACTCACGGACGCACACTCACGGACGCACACTCACGGACGCACACTCACGGACGCACACTCACGGACGCACACTCACGGACGCACACTCACGGACGCACACTCACGGACGCACACTCACGGACGCACACACACACACACACACTCACGGACGCACACTCACGGACGCACACACACACACACACACTCACGGACGCACACACACACACACACACTCACGGACGCACACTCACGGACGCACACTCACGGACGCACACTCACGGACGCACACTCACGGACGCACACTCACGGACGCACACTCACGGACGCACACTCACGGACGCACACTTACGGACGCACACACACACACACACACTCACGGACGCACACTCACGGACGCACACTCACGGACGCACACTCACGGACGCACACTCACGGACGCACACTCACGGACGCACACTCACGGACGCACACTCACGGACGCACACTCACGGACGCACACTCACGGACGCACACTCACGGACGCACACTCACGGACGCACACTCACGGACGCACACTCACGGACGCACACTCACGGACGCACACTCACGGACGCACACTCACGGACGCACACTCACGGACGCACACTCACGGACGCACACTCACGGACGCACACTCACGGACGCACACTCACGGACGCACACTCACGGACGCACACTCACGGACGCACACTCACGGACGCACACTCACGGACGCACACTCACGGACGCACACTCACGGACGCACACTCACGGACGCACACTCACGGACGCACACTCACGGACGCACACTCACGGACGCACACTCACGGACGCACACTCACGGACGCACACTCACGGACGCACACTCACGGACGCACACTCACGGACGCACACTCACGGACGCACACTCACGGACGCACACTCACGGACGCACACTCACGGACGCACACTCACGGACGCACACTCACGGACGCACACACACACACACACACACACACACACACTCACGGACGCACACTCACGGACGCACACACACACACACACACTCACGGACGCACACACACACACACACACTCACGGACGCACACTCACGGACGCACACTCACGGACGCACACTCACGGACGCACACTCACGGACGCACACTCACGGACGCACACTCACGGACGCACACACACACACACACACTCACGGACGCACACTCACGGACGCACACTCACGGACGCACACTCACGGACGCACACTCACGGACGCACACTCACGGACGCACACTCACGGACGCACACTCACGGACGCACACTCACGGACGCACACTCACGGACGCACACTCACGGACGCACACTCACGGACGCACACTCACGGACGCACACTCACGGACGCACACTCACGGACGCACACTCACGGACGCACACTCACGGACGCACACTCACGGACGCACACTCACGGACGCACACTCACGGACGCACACTCACGGACGCACACTCACGGACGCACACTCACGGACGCACACTCACGGACGCACACTCACGGACGCACACTCACGGACGCACACTCACGGACGCACACTCACGGACGCACACACTCACGGACGCACACTCACGGACGCACACTCACGGACGCACACTCACGGACGCACACTCACGGACGCACACTCACGGACGCACACTCACGGACGCACACTCACGGACGCACACTCACGGACGCACACTCACGGACGCACACTCACGGACGCACACTCACGGACGCACACTCACGGACGCACACTCACGGACGCACACTCACGGACGCACACTCACGGACGCACACTCACGGACGCACACTCACGGACGCACACTCACGGACGCACACTCACGGACGCACACTCACGGACGCACACTCACGGACGCACACTCACGGACGCACACTCACGGACGCACACTCACGGACGCACACTCACGGACGCACACTCACGGACGCACACTCACGGACGCACACTCACGGACGCACACTCACGGACGCACACTCACGGACGCACACTCACGGACGCACACTCACGGACGCACACTCACGGACGCACACTCACGGACGCACACTCACGGACGCACACTCACGGACGCACACTCACGGACGCACACTCACGGACGCACACTCACGGACGCACACTCACGGACGCACACTCACGGACGCACACTCACGGACGCACACTCACGGACGCACACACACACACACACTCACGGACGCACACTCACGGACGCACACACACACACACACACTCACGGACGCACACACACACACACACACTCACGGACGCACACTCACGGACGCACACTCACGGACGCACACTCACGGACGCACACTCACGGACGCACACTCACGGACGCACACTCACGGACGCACACACACACACACACACTCACGGACGCACACTCACGGACGCACACTCACGGACGCACACTCACGGACGCACACTCACGGACGCACACTCACGGACGCACACTCACGGACGCACACTCACGGACGCACACTCACGGACGCACACTCACGGACGCACACTCACGGACGCACACTCACGGACGCACACTCACGGACGCACACTCACGGACGCACACTCACGGACGCACACTCACGGACGCACACTCACGGACGCACACTCACGGACGCACACTCACGGACGCACACTCACGGACGCACACTCACGGACGCACACTCACGGACGCACACTCACGGACGCACACTCACGGACGCACACTCACGGACGCACACTCACGGACGCACACTCACGGACGCACACTCACGGACGCACACTCACGGACGCACACTCACGGACGCACACTCACGGACGCACACTCACGGACGCACACTCACGGACGCACACTCACGGACGCACACTCACGGACGCACACTCACGGACGCACACTCACGGACGCACACACACACACACACACACACACACACACACACACTCACGGACGCACACGGACAAGCCCATACATGCACACATACGGACCCACAAACGCATGCTAATATCGTGTCGCTGTAAATGCGATCAATCATATGCAAATAACTCATGCGATATCTGTTTGCGTTTGTGTAGAAGTGCGCTTTCTTCAAGATCTAACCACTGCGAAATGGCAAAACGATAATGATGAGGAAGCAGGTGAATGTTTGCTAGAACGTTTGCCTCTCATAGCTGAGCGCATCACATCACAAATTGGTTACCAAATCTTTCTTGCACGATTTAGGAACTGAGTTGTTTACATAATCCATAAGCATACACAGACATTAAGCTAGAAATTGGCCTCATACTACTTCAGCCGTCCGACCAGTAAAAACTGCTGCACTTCAATATCAGATCAATCCAAATATCCAAATATTCCGTCTAGCAAAAAGCTCCAACAAAGATCTCAACTCTTGCATACAAACCATCTGCTGGTTAGCAGCTGCACAGAAAACTCAGCAGCTATGGTAACTTCTCTACTACCGGTTAGGCGCTTTCGTTTATATTATGGATCCCACCTATTATAGATCTTGCTTGGCAAGGTCGCAAAAATTGAGCATATCTCTTAAGTCCATTTCAAGCAGAATTCGGATGAGCAGAAGGAATTATACAAATTCATCGAAAATACAACAGAATGCATCTTTTGCTAATAGGAACAGTAAGACGTTCGAAAAATTGCCTTCAAAGAGGTGAGAAAAATATTTCTTTTCACTTATAAGTCGCTGTTAAAAGTCACTTCTTAAATAACAAACTAAGGCGTATACACTGCATGTTTTGTATTCGAGGTCTTGCGAAAGTTGTCGCAATACCGACCGTCATTAGTGAGATTGCTTGGTTTCAGCAAGGAAATTTGACGATTTGCTCGCATGTACAAATGCTCGCGAAAACAACTCGTGAGCTGCGATACTGACAGCGCTAAATCATTCACTATGCTGCACTTGTATCCTAATTTCCCCTGTCAGTTTGCTAGATTCGGTACTCTCGAAAACACAGTAAACATTCCGAACGATGTTTCTTCTTAATTTATGGGTCGTAATTCATCTCAAGTTTCCGGTTTTTTGCCTAGTGTTGAAACCACTTCAGATAAATTGATTCTTGGCGTGAAATTTGAAAACCATTTCTTTGGATCAATGTTCCATTTCAGAGAATTGTTAACAAATTCAAAATCATCCTTTTTTTCACTGTAATTCTCCAATGGTTCAAAGGCTTGTCGATTTCTTCCGATGAGTGCATTAGAAACAGATTATGCAGAAAAAAGTATTTCGCGATTTTCATTGATTATATCAGTGCTGATGATGCAATCCACAAAAGTTATTTAAACGAGAGATTCTGTGACTAAGCAGTCGTCGGAGGTGGCTGCGAAACGGCACTCAAGAGTAGGTGAATAGCGATGCAGAAGAACGTGACAATTATCCCCAAGTCAGAACAATGTGTTCACGATGTACTTTAGCGCAGCTCTAATTTCTGATTGTATTCTGCGATCTCACGGCGCATTTCCATAGAAGGTATAATCGAGAACATTTTTTCTTGCTATCGCATGCGTGGGGATATAAAAAAGTTTTTGCGAAGATCAAAAAACGCATTGACAGAACGGAATGTCTCTCTGCCAGCGGCCCCTTAAATACATTTTCATTTTAATTTTCACATGTTAGAAGAATGTTTTCGAATGCATCAAAAGCTTAGAAGATTGGTCGAGAATTTGTTCGAGGCTGCACTAGACGTTGGCTGTCACAAAAATCAGCTTCCAAAAGATTTTCTCATCAAGCAAACGAGCCAAAATTGACTTGAAGATTGGAAGGAAAAACTGAGTTGAGACAGATATGCGACTTGCACCCTCTTCAGTCACTGGACCATAACCTCCATTATTAAGCGTCCTAAAACGACACTCACTTTTTTTTACACGCCTAGTACACGGTGCTTCTAACAAAATTGAGGATGAAACCCTCATGAGGGATGGCTGCATATGGGTCATGATTCTTATAATATTTTTATTCCCAAGAGCTGTCTAATAAAAACGCTGATTTTAGAGGTGTTTTTGATGACCAATGAAAACTTGTCCGCAGACGGGGACGAACCCGCGACCGTCTGCGGACAAGTTTTCATTGGTCATCAAAAACACCCCATTATCATTCTCAGTCTGAACCGGACTTCAGTTGGCTCATAACTCAAAAACATCCAACATAGATTTTAGAGGCATTGCGATTCGAAAAAATTTTCAGGAATAAAAAAGGAGTAAAATTCCGTACTTCTTTCATTATAAATTGTGAGGCTTACATCTAGTAAGTGAAATTCTTGAATTCATTGAAATCGGTTGGTTTCCATCAGTGGAAAAGTATTATGGATTAAAGCTGCTCGCGGCCCTTTATTGACTGTATTCACAGGTCTTTGTGTGTATTGAATGACTGCGAGTGGGAACGTTTAAAAAAACAATAGAACCCCTGAAATACGAGCACAAATGCGCACTCCGTTTGGTCGTCGTGAGTGGCTCATCGCATTTTTTCGTATGTGCACTTTCGCTGCCACAGTCATTCGCTGCAACGATTACGTAGCCGAGCAAAAGTACAAACCAATAAATACGTTGTCTTAAGACGCATCATCAACTCCATTGAAAGTCCTCTTCAAACTCGCGATTGCCTGCCTTGAGAAGATGAACGATGACTCAGCCCCAATTCATTCTATAGGATCGGTGGATTCGTTCAAAACGAGGACAGCCTCAAACGGGACATGGTTTATCCAGGCTAAAGCTCGCGATCTATAGAACAAGTGCAACACTGAAAATATTTCCCATTGCATATAGATTTAGATAAAACTGCGCCGCTTGAAGCGACGAAGTTAGATATCATACTTCAACAACAACAGCGCATCACCACCGAATTTTTTTAACACGCCTTCGCTCATTTTTGGGAAATTAATTGCAACGGCAACAAATTGTCTTCGCAGCGCTACGCATACCGCACTGCAGCTGCAATGCTTCATTTGAAGGCTGTTCTCACTCTCCCAAATCTAACGCTGAGCTTCGGCCATTGGGCATAAACCGATGAGGCAAGGTGCGGCACACTTTTTTCTGCTTTCAAAAATATTTTCTCTCAACCCACATCCAGTGGCTGATAATCTGAGATCGTATGTCACAAGCGCTAACGTTGCCAGGTCGAAATGTTCAGGAGATATCCCGCAGCTTTTCCCGTTCTAGAGAACTTTAGAATCATCGTGGAGTAGAACGTACCCAAAAATAAATAATGAACTTGATATCGTTAGCTAAATTGCTGTTAAGACAACGTCTCCAACGTCAAAACGTTGCAGATGCAAGTTCCTGTCACTTCACCCCTCGTTTGGCTACTTGCCTTACTGGTCGAAACAATTTTTTTCTGCTAAAGGGCAGCGGTGTTTGTTCTCAAATACTCCATCTTCTTTCCTAAAGATGCCATTTATAGCGCTATATAACTGTAGAAAGTAATTGTCGAGCAGGTTAGCATGTTGGCCAATCGGACTTTGACGCCTGCGACTATAAGTTTGGCAAAAGAGACAGAAGCGCTCAAACAGCTGCAAATGGAGAAACCAATACCAAAGGCATTGCGCTGATCGTTTCATTGGCCCTGAAGGGTCCGAAATTGAGGAAGCTGTATGTTCCGGCTACTAATTTTCCTGTTGCACTGTGCTGTTCTTTTCCAGTATGAAACGTCAACGTAAAGCATTCCATCCTGTCGCTTCCCACCAGTGTTTTTTAGAAAGTCGTTTCTTTCTGTTCACTCAGACAGTGCTTTTTGGAAATTATTTCACTTCGTTATTTGCACCAAACCTTTCGCGACAACTTGCACTGTTTCCTTCATATCTATGGTTTTTTTAATGGCCGTTTGGCTTCAAATATTCTGCTCCAAGAATCAAACAGTCATCGTTAGCGAAATTAAAGCGGATAAAAACTTGTTTACTCCAAAAAGCCCTCTGAAAAGACCGGCTAGCATACTACTGAGTCGGACAATCCCGAGTCCTGAAAGTCAAAAATCAGTAATAAGGTGCAGTTTTCATCAAATGCATTAGTTGTCAATTCGTTAGAAGGTCGATATGGTTTGTGCTGGTCTCTCCCACATACAGGATTTTCTTTATGAAAGAGGCGACAAGTTACTTCTTTTGAATTGCATCCTGGTGTTCTTGTAGCATTAATCGCATCCGCTCATTTTGACAGCCTTATGAGCTGGCTGGTGTAAATCTTATTTTCGTACTGGCACTAACCGGTGCGTCTGAATGCTCGATGGAAGGCTAGAAGGTCATCAGCAGAAAAATCACTGGAGAAAGGCTACCGACAAAAGCAAAAAGGAAACCAACTTCATATGTTACTCATTCCGCGCGTTGGGTATTAAGCGAGCATTCAAGCTAAAGGATTCGTAATTTTCACCTATGATGCCCTAAAATGCCTTATGACCAGTGTGCTTGGCATAATTTTGCCTATAAGGCAGTAAGAAAGACACTCCAATATTCGGTAATATGAAAGTGATTCGAAGAATGAAGCGTCCAGCCGAAGGTTGTCGGTTTTTGCTTGTTTATTAGAACAGATAAAAGGCTATAAACAATTGGAAGGCAGTATGGAAATCCATTTGTACACGGTTTACCGACATTCTTGACTTCAGCATCATCTTCTATCGGTGAAAAGCTCTGCAGTGAGATGCGTTGATAACACTGCAGATAAGTTTGCTGCTTCGCAGCGTCTGACTTTGTTGCAACCTGGGATGAACGAAGTTAACAGATTCTTCACGTGGAAGAAATTCATCCGTCGACTTTCACGTTTTACCTCTTCTCTCTTCCAGCTGTATTTTTCTAACTAACCACGGCAAAGTCCAAGAGCTGGTTGTTTCTGCAACTGTCACTTAGCGCGTGATGATAATTGGTTTAACTGCAACAAGTATATAAAAAACATAACTCAATGTGGACGTGGCAAACGAACATATGAAGAAAAAAGAACACATGGTGCTTTGTGATTATTTTATAATTGCAGATCTGAGATCGAAGAAAACAGTTATACTTGAATGTGTTGATGCTTCATGTAAGGTTCATAAGCAAACCAATCTCAAATAGTAGAGACGAGCTATTATTCGCTTACTTTGATTTTGAACATCATAGCCGTAAACTATTCTTGCAGCTGCTGTAAGCAACTTGAGTTATTGTTCTTTAATGCCATCTAACGTTTGCAGTTTGCACGCTCGCATTTCGCACACAGTACACAGAATCACAATATCATCTTACAGCGGGAGTCCTTCAGACTTGTGCAAATGTACCCAATGATAATCAGAAGTTTCAAATGCGAGAGTGACTAGAGTTGGAATTGCTAGCTTTCTTTGAGCTTGTAGAAACGTGAAGGTCTAGCATGAAACAGTGAAATTTGAAAATTGGAGGTAAAATTAAACTTTTCCTTCATTTTCATAACGAGGATTAGAGAACTTATAGGGATTTCCTTGATTTCAGACAAGTTTCCTTTGCGGTCTGATTCATTAGGCAGGTGTTCCATCCCGTGACGCTTTCCCTGCACCTTATTCTCCATTGTTCCTTTGGATGTCAGTAGTTTTGCCACTTACTAAGTGATCACATGTTCTTGAAGGAGTCGCGCTAGTTCAGAGCTTTTGCGCCTTAAGCAGAGGTAGAAACTGCTACAGCAACGTTGTTTCCCTTGCAACAAGCTATTCTCACCTGTTGCCACTCCTTTGTGGTGGCACATCGCTTTTTGCCTACTAACCATTAAACATGTTTCCATGGTATATTGCATGGCTAAGCAGCAGAGCTCGATGGTTCTGTAGCGCTTACGTAATCGTAATGGTAGTGGAAATATGTGTGGTGCTTTTGCTGAAAAGAGGAGCCAATTAAGGATCCGAATTGTCCAACCAATTCTACCGGTTCATTTCCGGCCATCAACGACTTGATTGTGAAACGATCGCTTTTGTTCCTGAAAAGCGGTATGATGACTGCTGTGAAATAGGATGTTTCTTTTCATACCGTTCTTTCACTGGAAATCCGTTTTCTGCCCACAGTGTCTTTTGGAAAAAATCAGTGGCGAAAATCGGTCGTTAAATGTTTCTCCGATATGGGATTTGCTGGAATATCACCCGAGAGGCAGTTTCGATGTGTACCAGGCAACTATTAAATGAGCAACCCACTGAGACGGATGACAATATGCGGACACCATTGTGTCCCTTTGCTGCTATCTGTGAAGCACTCAACAGTGTGTGTTCAGCAAAAAGTTTGCTATCGTCTACATCATCCTTCACATTGACCCGTCAACACTGGAATATTTTAAGAGCAGCTGCCATCGAATTACCTAACACGCACTTTTAAGTAGCTGGAATTTAATTTGAACTGTTGCAGAATTTTTGATAGCCGTTCACAGTTTCCATGCTGACTGGCTGCAGGGTTTTGTTATTTCTCAATCAACTTTGTAGATTCTTCAACGTTAGGCAACAGTAGCATCTATTAAAGGCTCAGAATATTAAAAATCACTTACTTTCCCCAAAGCACCTCAGCAAGTGCTCATTCCGACTTTTGTTCATCGAGCGCTGTTTATGCGCTTTGGCATACTTGCATTTGTAAAGAGCACTGTCATGACGCCGTAATTGAACGTATTTCTTTGTGTCGCCGTTGCGTTATCCTATAGCCTCAGTTCAAAAATTCATTGAGGTTATGGAATTTCGTGGGTATAACGTGCACTATGGGAGGTTGACTAAGCCATCTTTCATAGTGGTCCATCAAAAAGGCAATTAGCTATGGACTCAGAACGGCGTAAAAAAATTGCACGCACCTCATACCGGTCGCTTTTTTTCATCTTTAACCAACTCAACTACAAACAAGACGAGAAGCTGCAAGAGAAATGGCGTGGATATGCTCTTTGCATCTCACCCATCAGTCTTGCAAACTGTAAGGGAAAAATAAATATAAATATTATTGTACGAACGCAGATATTTTGATCAGATATTTTGACCAAGATCAACATATTTTGGCCGACGCAGATCACATCAAAATAAATATTCTGCAAAGCAGAAATGCGTAAGAAGGAACAAATATTTTCGCTCGTCCATGCCAGAGAAATATACGAACCGGTCTGTGCAGAATGAAAATGCGATTGATGTGAAATGCATGTAAATTTTGTGTCCTCTTTAAATGCCAACGTATTCTTTCAAAGTTGATAACCTCATAGTGCACTAGTGCACAGATTACCTCATAATTTTCTAAATCCGCTTTTGCTTCGCCTGTTATCACGGTCGCATAGAGGGGGACACGCATACACGCGCACGAAGATTGCCATGATTGCACAGATTGCACGAAGATTGCACAGACACGGCATTGCCATGATGCACTTTTGTTTATACGAGCGATCGGATTTCTTGAATTGTGAAGACATTATTTTGCATATATATTGTTGCTTGACAACTTACTGAGCTATTTTCGTTCCATTGAACAAAACGCAAAAATCCATGTGTGCCGAAACGCATTCAAATCTTCCATTTGTTTACAATGGCCTATACATTCTTCTTTAAATGTTCTACAGCTATTATTGTCACTTATCATGCCCTATCATACGCCTTATCATGAATTTTACCTGAATATCAGTGCCTGTTCTGTGATCATCATTGTCAATCTTAATATGAGTTGGATTACTAACTGATGATGAAGAAAAGCTTAGATATTCGCAATCCCGAACCATTCAGAGAAAAAAAAAACTTACATACGTCCTCTTGTTGCTGTGTAAAGCTGCAGAAACTCATTTCAGTCCTCTAAGTGCGCTAATCTTCACGGAGCATAAGCAATTGACAGATTCACAGCTGCCTTTCCTCTCATGAGCAAAAATTGCACACGACTACATTGCGTTGAAAGGGAAACGTGGCGTCACAGCATTGTTGCTCATGCACTTGGCTTCAGTGATCAAAAACCTGGCATGGGAGCCCGATAATGATGGTTTTCACCAGTCATAGGCAAAAGTAATCAATTTTTAAAAGGACTGTGCGATATTCCGCACGCAGTTCTTGGAGCTCATATGCCGGGCCCTACAAAGAAAGAAAAATTTCCCTGTGAGTTCAGAGCGTCTGCTGTTTAGTGCGCTAGATAAAAACACTCCGTGACACAACGGCGCTCGCAGATGCGCATGAATAGGTCTCTTTAGATGCATTTTTTTTTGTGTAGCAACCGAATAGGCTTTTTGAGTGAAGCAGCTGGAACGTCTTCTGTCCAAAGACAATGCCAGTACATGTCTCCATCTGAAACTCATCGGCTCTCGCATGCAAAGCCCGTCGTTTTGAATACGTGACCACAAATCCACATCGTGCCGTCATCTAGTCCATCATTCTTATGAATACGTGAAGTGATTTCTGTGAGCACCGTGCAACCGTGCACGAAGAGTGCAACTGAGCGCCAACCGGTTAACGATCAACCGATCGTCGGCCTTAATTTCATTTCGGTTGACGTTTGTGTTGACGGACGTTGCAGAAAATTTATGGATATGTCCTTTTACTGTTGGCTGAGCGCACTACGAATTAACACACAAACCTGTGACGCCATTCAGCAGTGCACTCGTAAGCAGCCTTTTTCATTGAGTTTATGCATACTTCTCTGGTATGCGATTAATACACCGTTTCATCAAGCATTAAAGATCGTCGCTTTAAAGTTCCCGTCAGACTAACAAGCACTCCAGCGGCTGATATCCTTTTCGGGCACGCTACCTCAGGCAACAATAGTTGACTGTTGAACAACACTTGATCACATGGCTGCTGGTTAACAGTTCAGCTGATCATTAAAATCTGTATCGATTTTTGAGATGCAATTGGAACTCAAGCTAACTCAACTTATAACTTGCTCTGTTATTCTGAGTGTGAGGAAATTAATGTAATTTCCGAAAACGATTTTACTTTATGGCGTTGTGCCTTGCAAATTGTGCAAATAGTTCCTTCTGGTTGTTTTTCCAAGCGCAGTTTTTGCGACACATTTCCTCGAGAAAGCATCTCTTAACGTCAAATTGGATTGTTGCAGCCCACTAATGATCAGCTGATGCCCACTAAATTCATGAGGCATCGTCCATCGTTTTATGAGCATTTCGACATTTATGGCATTTATGAATAGCAGATACCCTTTACAATGCTCATTAAATCTCTCTTTTCTCAAATAAACTTTCAATTGTCATTTTAAAGTTAGCATGCGCCTTGCTTATAGACAACTAATTGCTTCATTTTGTTCAAAACAAGTGTTTGGGAAAGACGATCCTAACGAAGAGTGTACGTGTACATATTTGGATGTGTCTGTTCCCGTCTTTCCCACATACTTTCGCGAATAATTGAGGTCATCAAATTTTATGTGTACATGACATGTCAAGAGCAAATTCGATACAAGAGTTTTTGAAACAGCTCTAAGCAAGTGATTCCTAGCAGAGTCTGCGTCCTTTTGCAGATCACTCTTCAGAGTTGTGGGTGTTTTTGAACGGTCCAGAAAGACATTAATAAGAGAGGATGGTAGTTCAAACGAGCGAATATCGGCTAAATTCGTTCTTCCACAAGTTAACATCTGCCAAGCGACAGTGTCAATGTCAAAAGATTTCTAATAGTCGCTTCATAAGACTGCTTTCATGTGCCGTTATCATTACCTTTCAAAACAAATAGCAATATAGGCACTTAAGGCTGATCCTCAACGCCGTTCCAGGTAGTGCGATTATTGCTCTATCTCCTCGCATGGTCAACCTGACATGAAAGCTGTCGTTTAAAATTGCTTAATATCGTCTTGTTTCGGCCATATTCGTTGCTAATACTATGATGCAAATTATAATTGCCGAAACAGTTTTGTTTCATTTTATTGCACACATATGCTAAGGTTTCTACGGCTGCTATCACCATAGAAGAAAGTCTGCTAGAGAGCACTAAATGGCTGACAGGTGGAAAGGACACATCGAACAGTTGGCATAACCCCAAAGTTGAGTGCTGCGGTGATAGCTTGCTTGAACGATATTCATCGATTCTGGGATAATTGTATGTGGTTGAAATGCAAAAACAGGAAAATGCTAACTGTTTAAATCGAATTAAAAGTGTCATTCGGTTCATATAAAGTGCAGCAAAGAAAGCCAGTGAAAGGCTTAGGCCAGTCATCCACCTTGGCGCAAAATACGCCGTACGAAATCAGTCCCACTTGCATGATCTAGATGGGCTATGTTTATGAGTCGCTATGCCTAGCAGTCGAACCTATCATAAGCTGGTCATGCAACTTCCGCAAAGAAGGCATATCGAAGATCTACTTAACATCATTCTTACAATTTGATAACCTCCCATGACTGTAATGTATAATATAATAAACTATTAGGACAGCGTGAATTGATAAGTGCGGGAGTTGATTCCATTATTCAAAGATTATTGCAAAGATTATCGCTTGCTCGAGCATTTGAGTGGGCGGGCGGGCGAAAGGATTCTAAATGCTGCAAAAAGTAGCGTTGCACAGGATTCGTTGCTCGGCGCTGAGGTAGCTGATACAGGTACACGTGGATAATGGCAACTATTTTTTGCTCAGACGCCGATTTCGTACGTGGAAATGTGTAATACGAGTATCACTTTGGATGAGCTCATCACCTCCAAGGAGCAAAGACACATTGAAAAATGCAAAAGAGTTTGGGAATGATAGATACCATTTATTTTCTTTATATAAACGGTTTGGCACAGCATGGGGTATGCCGCAGTTGAAGAAATAAGAACATCAAGAGTTATGAGGGTGTTTTAATAATCAAGTAGATCAGTATTGAGTAGTCAAGCGGATAGTATGTAAAAGGGTCCAATAATCTTCGGTTGGGAATCGTAGTTTGAACAATTTACTTCTGCGAATCGTACAGATTTATAAGGTAGCACGAAGCAAATGCTGATAGCCGCAGTTTATGGTGGTAACGTTAGCAGATTTGCACTTGATGGCATTTATCAAATATCGGAAAAGATTATCGAGGTGTTAAACAGTACTTCCCTTGCTGCATTTCAGCACAATCTGAAATGAGCTTCGATCAGTACCGCATTGAGAAAAACCGGACAGCTAAAAGTGCTTTAAATTTTCGGTGCAGATGTATTAAAACGGCTGGCACTGTTTCCTTTGCCAAAGTTTGCAAAGTTTTTTTTTTTTTGAACTGGTAACAGTTCTATGTTGTATAGTCGAAGCGATCTCAAGAGATCCGATTTTTTTGAACGTATCCAGCAGCAGTTCATCGGAAGAAACATAGTTCCACTGTGCTGACTTCATCTTTATTCTAGGAAAAGCTGAAATAAATTCAAAGGATCTTAAGTTCAATTTATTGCCAGCCTATTGGTGCCGGTTTAAGCTGCTAAGGCTCGTTCTACATGTTTTTTTTTGTGACTCTGTGGTACAAGATAATAAGCTTAAGAGATATGTGATTACGAGGAAGTATACACATGCTGCATACATGAGCACTTTTTACTTATTAATGCTGCGCATGTTTCAGTTAGCCTTTCTAGGTATGTCGCTGTGACTCATGCTCAGGCGTTACTGAAAAATTACTGCCCTTTAGGAATTCCACAGCTCTGCGAGTTATGATCAGCATCGCTCCTCACTTTATGATGTTTCGTTCCCATTGTTACTAATACGTATCAGTTAAACACTAAATTTCTAACACATTAAAAAGAGTCATTTCATAGCACTTCATTTTTACACCATCGAAGTGTGTACAAGAGCCATTACCTATCACGGAAAGCGTTCAAGAAAGGCGGTGCGGAACAAATGGGGAACATAAGAACTGGGAACGTCGATGATTTAGAAATAATGAGGGAGCATATGAAAGTTTGACTCTAGGCTTGTTAGGGGCTGTGACAGAATACAGGTGCAACATTGAAAAAACCATAATGCACCAAGGGACAGCCGTGCACATGTAAACAACCTGAGTAAGTCCGTGCATAAAGGAATAGAGTGAACACAGCAGGCGTAGAGGGATTCGGACGTTTGCATGCCTTTCATCAGATGGAAAAAATGTTTTATGGCTTGGATGTTTCTGGAGAGCGAATTTCGAGGCGATAGTTTTCGGGAAAGTTCTTTGCCAGGGAATGAAATAATCAGCCACTTGCACGCTGCCAACAACGTCATGTGGAGTCTGTTGAAGTTTAGCACACTAACTGTATATTCTGGACGGTTATAGGGAAAAGCCAGAATGCTCAACAGATATGTTCGGTTGCATACGCCATGTCCTGTTCGTCTTCCCACAGGGATCTGGTAATCGGAATAGCTCTTGCTCACTGCGGGTATCCATTAAAAATTGTAAAGTCATGAAGTATGTTAGTTTTGGATATATACCTATAAAGTATTCTATTGGTGTAGCCCGGATAACTCGATTAGGGACGTGTATCTTGAATAACCTGATATGAAAACTCCTAGTTTCGAGAAATTATTCCTAATAAGATTCTGATTTTTCAGGTGGAAGCTAAAGGAATATCTCCCGCATTTTCTCAGTAAAAAAATGAAATCAGAGGAACAGCCTTACCAGAATTTTCAACACCTTCATCTCAAGAATGCCCAAGGGAGTTGCTGTGATCTCCTAGCTGCCTTATCCTTAGCACAATGTAATCATGCATCGTTCGTAATAAACCACTCGCTGGTCCGCTGATCTCGACATTTTTTCGCATGATGGGCTTCTTAGTTCGTCACGACATAGGTTTGGCCAGCCTCTTTTGATGAGGAGATATTTAATTACCGTCGTTAATTTTTACGAATCGGTGAAGAATGTTACCAGAAAAGGTCACTTCAAGTGCAGCGGGTGATGCGACTGCGTCATAATTTCGAATTCCGCCAATTCATCGCATGCACTTGGTTTCGCTGCTCGATTAAGGCTGAACGATTGCTGTTAATGGATAATGCGAAATTATTTTCTGTTTATTGGGGTAGAGGCAGATGAAGTAGGAAGAGAGGCCAGTATGAGGATGTCAGCACGTTCCTGATTCTGATACGCAGCAATAAAATTAGCACTCTTCATAGCGTCGAGCAGTGCTAACCACATCATCGAACAAGATGTGAAATGTTGTTCACAACACTGATATAGCTGTGCGAAGAGGTGCACTTTAAAAATGGTGTTGCTGATAACAATTCTGCACATCGCTTTATGGCCCACTTCAACGCTTCAAACATCAGAAGATTGCGCTCACGCTGTTCGAGTCCTCATTGCGAATCGAAACGCGCGTTTCACAAATGAAAGCAAAGCCTTAAGTGATCGCACTATGCATGTCGTGGACCTTTCCTCTTTTTGGAAGGTAAGCATCTTTAGCCCATTTATCATCCGCTACGGGTGGGAGCAAGTTATAAAGAGTTACTCATACAGCCATGCGAACTCTTCTGCAAACGTAAAGCGGTCGAAATGAGATAAGCGTGCCAATGAATCTACCTTGAAAGATTCGCTTCGGTGAACTTCCATGAGATGGGAAAAGTATCTAAGGGGGCGAATGGCAGATGTAGTCAAAACGGAGAAAGCAAAAACAAAGCAAGAATTCATTGATGAGAGGAGTCTGTTGTGATTGTTGATCAGTATTGTGGTACTGTAACGATGGAGAATGTTGCGGGATGATTGAACCGTGCGCTACGCGATTTGGTTCGATTGGATGCGTGTGCGAGCTGGGCAACGCCCATTGCACTTGCACTGCACTCTGCGACAATTATCGACCTAGTGAAATCGAATATAGAGGGCGAGAGGAATTCGAAGTCAGCGAGGGGCTAGTTGCGAGCCAAAGTGCATTGCTGGTGCACATCTGTCAACTGATGTCGAGCACGTCCACGGCCGCACTATGTACTGCTCAAGAAACGGCCCATGGCCTATTCAATCGTTGCGAGCGGAGCGTGTGCAGCCGCAACGTTGGTGTGCTTCGGCGCGACGTTATGCCGTCAAGTCCCCTCATCGCACCCACCCTTAACTATCCTCCCAGTGCTGAGCGCGTACTGCAACACGATCCTCTGGCTATGACTTCTTCTGAGTCCAAACATAGTGAACTATTCTCTATTCTCGGTGAGGATTCTGAGTTACGAAGGCTTTGTACGGAAGGTAATGCCGAAAAACCATCCAATCTATCGTCGAAGATCAACTTCAATGATTCAGATGGTTCCATTGCTAAATCACTTGGCTCACACCAGAAAGGCTTTCAAGGACGAGCAAAATCGAAGAAAGCGCCCCGAAAGAAAAATTTACCGGATATGGCCTCTACTTCCAGTAGTGAATATTTCTCAGGGTGCCCTGATACGAATTCCCATGCATCGGCGAATGCGTCACCTTGCCGAAAAACAGGAGTGCATTATTATCATCCATATAATAAGCCGCCCATTTACGAGAGCAGTCCGAAATTGGTGCATAAGAAATGTAATCTCCGTTCGACTGCTCCGGTGTTGTACGACTTGTTGTCGGACGAATGTGAAGCAGAAAATCGTGACAGGTCGAACACTATTCCATATACCTCAGCACTCGCAACCGAACTATGTCGTTCTGTTGACCTTTACCTGAATCCGCTACCTCTACCTTTGCCATTAGTTTCTACTTCTACATTGCCACTGCTTGCGCCCCATGATCAACGCCCGATTGCATACTTCAATAATTTTATGCAGCAAAGCCTGCTAATGAATTCTGCACCAATGAATTTACTAAAGATGGTGCAACCAACAGATTCTGCCTCACATTGGCCTGCAACACCTGCAGCAAGCCAGTTATCGTGGAATACTGAATTATGCAAGCAAGCCGAGAACTTACCCGCAGAGGTTAGTTTCACAGAAATCCTCTTATAGTTTCATTGCATGCAGCATCAGATTTAGTATTTCATTCAGCCAGAGGTATTCGTACCTGATCGCACGCTGTTGACCGAGAAAAGACTTGTCCGAGATGATGCTTACTCCTTCGTAGCAACTGCAACAAAAGCTATGAAACACTATTTATGCAAAAATCGCTTCAAATCCTATGCATTTCTGCCATTACGCTTACCAAATTTGCCAGTTTTCGCAGACAGTTCAGAATCAATGACCTGGTGCAGTTCGGAGCTTCGTTAATCATACTACTTCCGTTTGTTGTCTGAGTAATTGCTGCAGTACTAGCAGAGGTTGCAGCCATAGTAAACTGTTTGATGCAGTGCATTCTTATTAATTAAACCAACGAAAGTGCCAGGACTCTGGTAGCGGTAGTAGTAGATGAGATTGAAATGTGTAATGATGTTTGACATGTGCAAAAGGCAAGCGCGCAGGTCCTTCTAATCATTTAGATTCGCAGAAGTTTTTCCCCGATTCACCGTTTAGGAATACTTTTACTTCAAGGCAGATGTAAGATATAGAGGTCGTTTAATGTGATATTTTTGTTCGAACAATATTACCTGCATTTTAAGCAGTGGACTTCGGTGAAGAGTTCACAGCATCTTCAAAAGATTCTTTTATACTATGAAAGGATACCATCGGTGCTGCAAAAGAATACGGCGGAGTTTCTTGAAATGTTGCCGTGCGCATCGTCTGGAGTGGCCCAGTTCAGATGCTTGAACTAGATTATCAAGTGAAATACGAATGATAGTCTTACTGAGCTGCCATCTGAGCGATCTTCTCATCCTAAAGTTCACCAGCTAAGCGTTCACTTATCCTTCAGCCTAAACATTTCATTAGTCATGTGTCATCTTTTTGTGGGCAACGATACCACATTCTCGTACGCCCTCATATCCATTTTTGAATCGGCCCCTAGTTTACACATTGCCCCCTCCTTCCCCTCCCCCTCCCCCTCCCCATCGCGAGTTGTGCTTCTTTTTTACACTTCCGGTCTCTTAGCTGATTTGATGTTGTGATTAAGTGCTTTGCTTTGCATTTTTTGTGGGAGTATTTTTATAGTTACCAACAGATGGAAACAGTCGCGTTTAATATGAAACTTATAGTTTAGTGAGCAGCGGCCCTCATTGACCTCGCAGTTCAAGTTTCCCAATCAAGCATAGCCTTGCGTCATGTAGTAGCGCTAGAATTCTATAAGATGCAGCGCGATAGAAGGCATCTGAGGCATTCATAATGAACTTCCGTCTGTGCTTCTTTCCAACGTTCAAAACTTCCTTTTAGCGTAATTTATTTCTGCGTGGAGTATATAAAAGAAAGAACGCTTTGGTTCACTGGAAAGCCGTTTCCAAGGCAAACGAAAGTATGTTAGAACCATATAATAGGTTTTCGGAAACAGAAGATCACCTGCCCGCTTCATTAAGTAGCATAGCACACTTGGGCAATCGAAGAGCCTTGTTCTCATGCCAACGCTTTGCACTATATTTTGTAAACTCAGTGTTGAAGCGAACTTTTTCCTTAAGTTTGTGCTGTACTCTGATGTTGTAGTGTTATGAAATTTGTGAAATACAACGCCAATGAAGCTAATCTATCCTAATGCGACTTGCTGAAATGGACGCGATGGACCGTGTCATTTCCCCCTTTTCTTGTCAATTACTTTCCCAAATTGAGTGATTCACATTTTTTATATCGATGGCAATTCCTCAGAGAATCAATTCCAGATGCGTTGGCATAATTGAATTCGTTACTTCAGCAAATATCTAGGTTTCTTGCTCGTTATTTAACTTTTTTGCCTAGTTACATCCAGTGCTTTACGAAATTTCCGGCCTCGTGAAAGTATTTACGGTATGATGGCCGAAAATGGCCACAGCCCAAAAACGAAGCTTCCCAGAGTTACGACAGTGGAACCTCGCTAGATGGCCGAATAGATGAGATGGTTCGGCGCCACTAAACCTATTGCGAACTGCTCTGCTACGGCTTTTTCTCTCTTTTTTTGCTTAACTGCTGAGGATGTTGTTGCCACCTAGTACACATCATACCGAACGGTCTGATTCAAGCGCTATAGGTTCCTCACATGTATTGACCATCGGTCCACAAAAAATTCTACAAGTACAACAGCTGGTCCCCTTTTAGCTTGCAAATATATGTGTGTGGTTTCACCGATACCTCTCACTCTATGTTCACGTTCATCTTTGTTGAGATGAGAGGAATGCCGGAATTATCATCACATTGCTGTGATAACGCTTATTTCCTATGGGAACGGCTCAACACCTGTTGCAGCTCCTGATCAGATTTCATGCTTGTAATGCAATAGATGAAAATCAAGTTTATAAGTGCATTATAGCTTTGTTGTTATGTTTCTTTTTATCGCAAACATCCTTACCCTCAATTACGATAGACTGTTTTCACTTTATTTCCCGTTTTCGCTCAAAATTTCATTCCATGCTTCCATTTGAAACTATGAGATCGTATGTAAAATTCATAAAGCCTTTTATGAGCTTTTAGGTATTTTCAAAGTGCAATGTTCTTGTGCATGTTAGCAGCGAACAGATTACACATGCTGCTATCTTTCACCACACAATTTGTTACAATGCAATGATACCCGCAAAATGTTTTTGATGTTGCGCCGTCATAAATATTTGAAAAAAAATAACTGCGGTCATGTGCTAAATATAACACTTCTCATTGAATTCCAGTCGCTGATTAAACTATTCTAATGCAAATATATTAGAACGGTTGTCCATGTGTAAATTTATTAATTCATCCACGTCAGGAAACAGTGAAATACCGCCCCCACCCTCCGGGCACATATTTGAGGAGGGGGTGTTTCATTGTTTTCTGAATTACCTCAGTAGTGACTGTGTAATTTTCTTTCTTAAAATTCGCCTTAGACCTAAGCGCGATCCATCGGTCGTAGGGCAGGATTTACTTCAAATTTTATGGCGCTTTAAGTGCGAACAATCGCAGCGAAACTGTGAATAGATGTATGATACAAATTACACTCATCTAATTTCCTTAGCATAACCTTTTTATTCGTGATCTCGAACACTTAATGAACACCCATAATTATGCACAGACGTACGCACAAACAAACAGACAGACGCAGGTACTCACAGACATACAGACAGGCACACGCACACACGCATGCATAAAGATTTGATGTCACCATAATCGCCTTCGCAAAGATATTGAGAAAGGCCGTCTTTCAGTTTAAGATTTTTGATATTTTTTCAAGAGTTCGCCCTGGTCGTTCCAAATTTCGATTTTTTTTTTCCAAAAATTTTGTAGCTCTTCTCTCGAAAAACTTCGCAGTTTAAAAATCTTGCTGAGCGTCGTACTTTGATCATCCTTATTGTCGCAAGCGAGATGCGCTTCTGATAGAGTGTTGGTGAAATGAAACGTACAGAAGAAATCCTATAAACGGTTTTCATAAGACTGGAGCATTACTATTTTACACTTACGAAGGTGTATCCGCTTCACCATCGCCAGTGTCTCCAAAGCACATGAATGGCCTCGCGATGGCGTGTGACGCGTGCTTCGCAGTCACGCCCTCCACGAGCGGAGAAACTTTGTGACAGGTACCGCTGCACTCCGTTAGGAAAAAAAATGTGCTCGAAAAAATACCGGTGTATCTACGTGGACATTCGGGGTTCGCCGTAGCTCGACAAATGGGTCGGTCGCCTACACGTTTCTAACGGTCCAACAAATTAGACAACTTCCTATGTCTTCGTTAGATATAAGTGGTTATTTCCCAGTGCCAGAAGAATGGCTTTACGCCCATAGTTACTTACAAAACATCGAAGGTGCACGTGCCTGTTTTAGCATTCCAAAGAGTTCATTGCAAAGCAACCTCTTATTTGTATATAGGGAAGGTTCTTCAGTTGGGTGTTCAAGAACTGCATGTGCATTGGTCGCATTTAGACAGAAACGCTTATTGCTTGTTTATCACATGTTTGTTCTCCTTATTCTTCTCTGGTAACCTTTTCAAGGCGCAGCATCCCTGAGAAGCGGAAGTTAAAACTTTTTTGCAGTTGATGGCACTGTAGTCTTCCTATGAGGAGAACACCTCCTAAGAGAACGAAGATCAAAGCACATTCTCCAGAGTGGGACCGTTTTAATTATTTGTTCTGACATCCCCTTGTGTGGCACAATTTTTTTTTCAATCTTAGTTCAACTAATAACATGGAGATCTACATGGCCCTACATCTGCACCAACAGAATTCGCACGCCGGGCGAACACATCGACGTGAACTGATGAAAGATGAGTTTCGCTGTTATAAGTTCTGCCTGTTGACTCATTTATTGTACCCCCATTCCAAATCATGGTTTCGCTTAAGTTCTTACAGCGATTTCTTGCCCACTAATGCATAAATGATATGTACGCTCTGAGGGTGCGGCAGAAGGACTTCTTTCAGATCTAAGATCACTACCACACCTCCAGAAAAGCATTAGAATTTCGGGCTTCCGGAACCACGGTTCTTATACAATTTTCATACACATATGATCTTAGGAAGCCGGAAGGAAATCGGACCCCAACTTTCAGAAGCCATCGAAATTCTGAGATCCCACAACCGGGAATCCAATGCAGCCCCTAACGCCCTTCTGTCCGTCAGTTTCAGTTTATGGACAGAGAAGATTAGATGCTGAAATTCAACGGGCATGGCATGCACGAGGTATTCTCCCTGACACGATTTGGTGCCGATTGGCCACCTCTCTTATCAATTTCAGTGGTGTGGAAGTCGCGCCTCATATGCAAATTTTTGCACACTTAGAAAAGATTTTGGATGCGTATCTGTACTAGCGATCGGCTTGTAAGTGCTGAATTAGGCAAAAGAGTCTGTATACACGAAAAGCTTGCCGAGTTACTTTCACTGATCTGCTTCCCTATTGCTATATTTTCTTCAATGGAGTTCACCTTACGTTCATTTGCCTAGTTATTTTCAGCCTGCTGAATAGTTTTAACCTTATATTCTTCTGTCCTGTCGCAGTTCTCCATTACGATATTGCATGATACGGTTCTGTTGAAGAGGACAACAGCGTTGCAATGAAACGTGAAGTGAACACGACTTTCACATAATGTTTGTCGGCGTTACTCCACCGTTAATCAATGCAACTTCCATCCAAAAAAGTTTTTGAACCTTGTAGATGACAGACAAACAAAATTCGGTATTACATGTGCATTAAGGTGCTTGTGAAATTGCTTAAGAACAAAAACTACTCTACTATCATCTATGAGGTATCCGTGGATGGTTGACAAGCCCCTTTGCAATTGCTTGCTCAGAGAGAACCCCATAAAAAATGTGCAGGCCGGTCCATCTGTCACATTTCGGCACATTTCAGTATCGCATAATATGAAGATTAAAAATTTCAGCTTTTGAGTCCTTTCAAATGCACTTATTGTAAAGGTCGTGTCCTACAATGAACGTGTGCAGCTTGTGTCTCTATTCCAAAAATTCAAAGATTCAAGCCGCAAACTTTTGCATTCGTGAGCCTTTCACTTTTCTTTCTGAAAGAGTGATCGCTTCGTCGAAATCCACTGCAACCATTGTCGTTCTTTTTAATAATAAGAATGCAGCCGAAAAGAGTATCTATTCTGCAGCATGTGCGATCCCTCAACGAACGAACAAATGTAGAAATGTATAAGGAGCGCTTAAGGGACGTTCGTCGACAAATACGGTGTAGCTTAATCTTACCTTGTTATCTCGGACGAAACGACCCACCATCGCGCAATACTTCTCATCTTATTGCTAGAGAGGATCGTCACTTGCACTGTCGAAAAATGGCAACCCTTTAATGCTGTGATCATTTCAATAGTTTTATGATAGGCTCATTTCCATTTGGCTTGGACAAGCTATAAAAAGTGATTTTTTTGTGATTTGTATCGGAAATTGGCTTCCTTATGCTCATATTGAGGAAAAAAATCATGTAAG
Organism: Baylisascaris procyonis; assembly: GCA_037389465.1. Classification (NCBI taxonomy): domain Eukaryota; kingdom Metazoa; phylum Nematoda; class Chromadorea; order Rhabditida; family Ascarididae; genus Baylisascaris; species Baylisascaris procyonis. Next base: position 940,709 of record JAZARR010000059.1, read on the forward strand.
CACTCATCAGGCTATAGCCTATGAGCAAGTAACGATCAAATTGCAAAGAAGTGCGAAACTACATATGGTTTGCGCGTTTGGTATGAAAATAACGCGGTATTTACCATTATGATCACGCCGCAACCCTATGCCTAACTATACGTAAATGCACAAGTGCCTATTTATTTCTATCCCTCGGTTGTCCCACTCGTGAACCATAAAAGCTCCAGCAATGAAGCATGGTGGGTATAACCTAGCGCGTTTGCGACAGCTAGTCATTAGAGACGGACATCTATGCACAAGGATTCTGCAACAGCTGGCCTTTTCTATAGGTTTTGCTGCCGTTAATCCCCCTTCTAGCAGAGGATGTGCGATTTGCATGAGTCGTCCAGGTCAGTGAGAGATGAGATGTGTGAGGCAGTTAGCCGCGCAAGATTAAAGTGTGCTGGCAGGAAAGACAGGGACTCTTCGTTAGCAGATTCGCGGCTGCCCAGCGATTTATTCCTCGCCGTATGGGGGTGGGCGATCTCGAAGGCCACCGCTCATTTAAGGGACAGGCGGTACTACTCAGCGGTAAACCCTTTCTCCCCGCGCCGTTCACACGAGGTGAGGAAGCCACTATGAATTTATCTGAACCAAGGGTTATCTTGTTCCACGGTAATATATGAAACACTGCACGCCATGAAGGGACGCTATTTTCGTTTGTTTAAGCACTGCGAAAAATTTTATTCCGGAATCGTGCGAATTTCGCAATAAGAAAGTAAGGTGAGGATCAAAAACGAATAACTCGGTTGATAAAGTGCGCGGCAGGTTGACTTCTACGTTTGCAATCGTCCATATGTGCTCGTTTGACTGCTTCCAACTTCACGAATGTGAAAGCTTTAACGCCTTGTTTTTCTCAGAAAGGCGGAATGTCTACCAGCAGCAGTGTCCAAAGTGATCCTCCAGTCGAGCAACCGATCACGTTGGAGGGATGCACAACAGCATCATTTTTCACTGCAAACCCTCTAATTCCATAATTTCAGAGGTATCAATACGGTGCTTAATACTCCTTGTGTCCACCTTGTTGTCTTACTACGAATTTCTCGTCCTCAAGAACTCTTCTGATCCCAAGTTGTTGCTCCCCAGACTGTGCTAAGTGATATTTATGGCACTTCAAGGATGATTATCAAGCGAATTTACGTACAACGTAATGCTCTGATGTAGAAAATGGACAAGTAATTCGGAGCATAACTTTGACGGAATCCATTTTCGGCAACTCGAGCAATGATGACGCACACACACACACACACACATACACCACACCACACCACACGTTCGTCCGGCTAGGGTGCACTTTAGAGTTGTTTACGAACGCACCACACAATAAAACATTTTGACGTGTGCGTAGAGTGCATCTCGCTTTACGGAGCTCGGCCCACCGAACGGACCCGCGCATTCATGTCGCTTTTTCGATAACACTCTCACATGCGCTGAGAACGGCTAAAAAGGGCACTCTTCGAGGGCAATGCGGCAGCAATCCTGCCGACGAATTTCGCTCACAATTCATCTATCACCGAGTAGTTGTGCAGTTGAAATCCTTTTCACTTTACTTTTGTACACACTGACTGATGCACACCTTCCAAAAGCATGCCTCAAATTTTTAATGCCTCTAAGTTGCCTTAAATCACTAATTCGATCGTTTCTTATAACTAGTATTCTGGAGTCCAATTTGATCCTCAATGTCAGCGAGTATTAGCGACTTTATTAATCAGTAACAGAATGTTTGTTGTTATCTGGAAGTTGAGCATTGGAGGCTGTGCCATATGCGCAGACGTAATCGATATGAAGACATACGTGCATTCAACCAACGGAAATGCACACAACATTCTTCAAGAAGAGATCAACGAGCAACCCAAAAGGAAATCCTTTCCTACACCATCTAACTACAATTTCTTGGTGAAAGCGTGCTGTTGTAAGTGCGTCCGCTCTGCGGTACATTTCCTGCTGTCTGGTTATCAATCGTTCATGGTAGCTCTCATTATATTTAAAACAGCTAAAACTAATTCAATCTTTTTTTTTGCTTCGAACTTCCGTCTTCGTTCAAAAGTGACAGAAACTTTTTTCGATGTTTGCCTAAGTTATAACCCCTCGGTCGATGCGACTAACTTCTTGTGTGCGCGTTCGTGAATAGCCAAGGTTTTTCATTTGTCGCATTTTTATCTGCATCACGCGGAGATTTCAGAATTCTAGCCGCCGAACACGGTTGCTAAGGAACATTTTAAAACGTCGTCAGAATCAGGGGCAAACGCACTTACTTTTTATGCAAGGAGCAAAAAGTGCATTAACTATGGCGACAGGTTTCACCAGTTATGGTAGCAATCCCCTGCCTGTTACGGGAAGCTATTGTTTCCCATGCGTCTTTCATTTTTCCATGCAGCAGAAACTCTAGTCTCAGCAAACTTTTCGTTGTTTCCTGTAACCGTTTTGCTAGTGTATTTGAAAAGTTCACTTTAAAAAGGTCCTTGCTTAACCACTAAGGTGCTATTGCATCACGATCAAGCTGGGGACCGCCATGTGTAGCACCACACAATGCGCGTTGCTTTCAGGGTGGCCGAAAACATAGGAAAGTCATAACCGCAGTTGTCTGTGGAAGGAGCTTACAATTTCTGACTTTTAAAGAGTGTTTTCACCACGCCCGTGTCCAAAAATCACACTGGTGGAGTTGGACAGCGATCAGAGCATCCTTAGAAAGGAGCAAAAATTCCTAATAAAGTAAATTTTCTTGCCCAAAGCAAGTTTGTTTTATTTGAAGAGTAACTGCTGAGGCATTTTTATTCGAAAATAAATAAATGCTTGAATTGGCTTATTTTTACCGCAAACTGAGCATATATTTAAACCTTGTTTGGTCCCTCGCTTACCCTATGCTTCCCTCCTTTTGTGCTATCGGCAATTGCATAGTGCACACCTCTTCAATGGACACATGTACAATGAGGTCATTTGCTAACGGGCATCTGCAGTCCATCTAGGATAAAAGCATCAATGTCGCATTTGTAATGTTTATTAGGGTTATAGTGCTTAGTGCGATAAGGCACCTCACTTAGAAAAACTGGCCAAGCGTGAAATCTAGATGTTCTTTATGATGCTTCCCTGTTTTCAATAAAAATGCATTAGTTTTCGTCGTTTTCCGTTTCTTGACTAAACGAAATCTATTTTCGATGCCCTCTTATCACACAGTGGGAGATAGATATGATCTACAATAAACAAGTGGAGGAGCGTACGGGAGTTGGTGCGATGCGCTTTCTTGCGTACTGCTCACTTGACCAGCCGGTTTCGAAAATTACTAACAAAATATGCGCAACAACGCCCTCATACTTAAACTGATTCGACCAGTTATTCAAATATTCTATAAGAATTCACTGTTTTTTTTTTGTTTTGTTTTTTTTTTTTTTCTGCTGCATAGTCAGTATAGAGCGAAAATTCGACGGCTGTCGAGTGGGCGTGAATGGAAAAACGTTTTAGTCGAAATTGGTGTACGAACAAGCCTGTACATCGAGATATACTACAGATAGACGTTGCCGCAGTGCTTTGCATTGGCGCTTCAAAATATCCTGCTTTTGAAATATTTCCGTTCCATCTCCCACAGAGGCCAGCTTCTTGGTTTTTTGGAGGTAAGCTTCGCCGAAGTTTCACTACACGATACACACCGGGCAACTGTCATCGCGCAACTTGTGCAGAATAAAGTCGTAAAAAAACGGATGAGACGAAAAGATGCCGATGCCAATATGGCTTCTAAAAGTGCACTTTTATATTGTGCCTGATTTACCTTCTTTTTGAGCATTCAGCAGTCGTTGCCTGATTCCCCCATCTCCTCATCTGCCCTATTGATTGCATTTTGAAGCTCAATTCATTATTGATGCGCGATAATTTCGCATAGAATGTGTTCAAGTATTCATATAAGTCGAATGTATGCAACAACCAATGTGTCCCGAAGACAATATTTATACAGAAGGGGTACATTTGGTGTAATCGACAAATCTTCCACTGAATATTGTTCATATATGCACTGTTTTTGAGTTAAATGTACGGGATGGACGTTTCAAACTTACCCGAATTTTGTCTGAAAGATGAGCTTTGAGCGACCAAAATGCGGCAAAGAAATTATGGAATTATTTTTGTTTGATGACCTCCGATTTACTTCCATTTCTGAAAAATCCCTTTGCAAACTACCCTAATGATGATGTTCTATAAGAAAGGATTTATGGGTGACTATTCAGCTTCATAAAAGGAAGATTTAGAGAGCCTTCACAGTGAAAGCATACATGTGGAGCAGAAAAACATCTCGAATTTTGTTATGAAGCGATGGTATCGTTTCTTTCGAATTTCAGTTTCTGCCCCACAAAGCAGCATGGGAACATCATTTTAAATCACATTTTGATCACTCTGTTCATAGCATCATTGAAAATCATCCAAAAGGAAGTTTTCACTGCGAGTTTGTTCAGTTTGAAGCATGGAACGAAATGAGTGAAGCTCTTTTCTAATGGGCAGCGAAAATCTTCTTGAGATATCCAAGACAAATAGGTCACATATGCGATGTCAATCATTTATCCCTTTTGCAACATGTGCAGAAATATGCAAAAATAATGTGTTGCTTTTTACGCATTGTCGGCACCCGAGAAATAAGTACAAAGTGGAAACTGATGAAAACTCAAGTACGAGGCCACTAGCACTGCGTTGTTGACGTTGCGATCATTCTTGATCACTGGCAGCATTGAACTTTTCTTTATGCTTCACAAATGCTATTGGCCGTGGTGCCACAATTTAATTGGCCCTCGATTGCTGAAGTCATTGATCCTTTAGCAGTAGTACTTGTCGCAGTGAAACGTCAGTGTTTCCACCCTTCAAATTTTGATAATTTTTTTGTGTAAGACTGGCTCAGCTAATCCCATCAAAAATGGCTGTCAGAAAACTAATTACCTCACTGAAATCTATGTGGTCATTCCACATCTTTTCAATTCGAGCGCATAAGTTTTCTTCGTACAACATACTTAACAACCATAGAGAATGTCTTCAAAAATATTTAAAAAAGATCAGAAGAGTGATATTACTGGTAACTTACTTTGAAGCGTGACCCTTCAGTTATTTAATATATTATCAGGAGCAAATTGAGGTGAAATCGTGATCACGTAGTTCCACACTCTGTCGCCTTTTCAAAGAACTATATTGCAATACTACTTTCCTATCTCATCACTAAAGAGCTTTGTTTTATTCATGGGTCCGAGATTGTTTTATTTATGGGTCCGAGATCTTTCGATGACTAGTTCGTTTCCCTAAACGTCGCCGCAGGTTTTTGCGCCGAAGAGGGGGTACTTGAGATCGAGGGATAGTGCTGGAAACTTCAGTTTGAATGTAGTTCGAGCTTCAGGGTAACACAGATGCAGCACGTGGGATTGAAGTGACGAAATCGGATGTATAGCTCTTCTCTTGATAGCAGTCTTGATCGGATACGGGCATGGTGTGCCACCAAATTTGACATCAAATTTAGCGAAAAACACTGGCGAAGGTTTAGAAAAGGCAGTCTTGAGAGCTCTTTGGATGGAATTTTTTCTGCAGTGATGACGTAGTCTCCATATTCTGCGCATTTCCTGTCTGAATGGGATTATGCGTTTGGAAAGGCTTGTTCTTAGTCTTCCAGATGTGATCCTCACTTCGTTTGCATTCACTGATTACGTTAAGATTCCCGAATGTTTTTTTTGAATTTTCTTTCTCTTTTGTCTTTCGAAAAGTGCGGCATGGTGGCCTCTTATGCATATGTATGTGTGTAAAGCTGCCGGTCCCCTAATTACAAACCGGAGATCACTGAAGTTTGAGTAATAAAATATGTTGAACATAATATGCGACTTGGCCTACTGTATCAAATTTTAAGGGAATTCCTCAAAGTCCAGATTAAATGCAGTCAATTAAATATGCCGAAAATGTAGCAGGTGTTTAACAGTCTATCGAAGTGCACTTTGTACTACTTGACACATAAAAAAGTGATAACTTCGATAAGAGACATGCATGAGCAGCGCGATTATTAGCATAAGAATGCGTATTCCACAGTTTTTACCATTTCTTGACGGTTATGCAATTAGTTGCTCTCGTGAGCCAAATATTCGAACACATATTGCGCCGATTCTTTGAAGCACTTCTAAACCTGAGTAATTTTAGTGTGATATCTGCAACATGCATTATAAAAATAACAATCACTCAAGATCACCCAACCGAAATTCTTCTAATAACAAATGATTATGGAATTTAGCCAAACATTCCACTATCATCGAAACCTTCGCCAAATCCAAATGCATATGATTGCTACTGCTCCCAAAGTGTTCAGATTCTCGTGCAAATGTTCCCAGGCTCTATTAACCTTGTACAAGGAGCTTCGAGTTTTGCCTTGCATTTTAGCTTCTAGTAAATTGCAAGTAGATGAAATAAATTAACTAAAACTTTAGTTTCTGATTTTTCTTCACAAGATCTGTAGTTCATTTAAGTCGGCTTTTGTGATGTGCATTCCGGTGCTTACTCCGTAACTGATGTACCGTCCGTAAAAGTGTGCCTTTTAGAAATTCCTTAATTTATGAGAAGACTGAAACTTGCTGAAATGTAGTATCAGTTGACGAGTAATTGTTTCGTATTTCAACCGGTCAAACCCATTCTTCCTTAACTGCTTTTATCGAATGAGTGTAGTAAGCTCTAATGCTTATGTAGAGGTTCCTCACCAATATCAAAATCACTAAGAATTTTGACTCGGTATTAGTTATCCCCAGAACATCTGCACTGGAGTAATTATCACTCCTCTTTCACTCAGTGCATCCTTAGCATCCATTAAAGCCAAAATGACATCCTGTGCTGGCTTGCATACCTTCTTCCACTTTGTTATGACAACTTTAACGCTTCGTCAGTTCTGCCTTCTCCGGTTTTCTCATGCGCCGCTTTTCCTTCAAGTTTTTTTTTCGACTTGCCCCTTCCGGCAATGCATTCGTTCGCTTCAAAGTGGCGTTTTCTTGTTCGACTAAAATTAAAACTTGCAACCCAGTAATACAGCTTTTAAAGGCCTGAGGAATTCTGTGAACAGAACGGTCGGCGCGTCACCTATAATAGTAGTAGCAAAGAGGCATTTAAATGGTAAAACCACACTTATACAGTTCAGCCGCCAACAGTATGCGTAGATTCTTCCAACAAAGATGATAGAAAGATTTTTGGAGGTTTCCATCAGTTCAAAAAAATTTGTAGACAAATCGCGTGATCTTAATATGTTGAAAACTTGAAAAAATTAGGTATATCATGACTGTATATAAAATACACTCGGGTACTAGTGTATTATGAAAGGGAAAAATCGAAAGGAACTTACGCATACAAACACTCATAGACCGTGCGCAGCACCATTTGCAGTCAAGAGATAGGTAACCCAGCTCGAAGATACAGTAATAAATTATAACTGCATAAAGTGTACAGAAGTACGAATTGCACTACAGTAATGATTCCCTATCCACATATGCTGTTATTGCTGTGAAATTAAATGCTTTGATTTTGCACTTTGAACGCCGAGTTTCATCATCGATGTCCACGTCAGCAGCTCAGGAAAGCCCGATGTCTTTGAATTTTACACTCGATGCAGAAATTTCCTGCAGTGAACGAATGGAGAAATTCGTTTCGCCTAATACCATAGCAAGTCATCTCTTCTAAATGTCACTGTGCCAGTTTTTCTCATGGCAAGAAGTGTACATAATGAGAGTCACACAAATTGTTGCTAAGGCGTCGTAGCAATCAGCGAAGAGACACAACTTTATTCGTGACGCGAGTGAGATATCAGCTTAAACAAATCAATGAGTTCAACTGCAAAGTGACTCGCTGGTAGGAGGGCACGTCTAGTGTTGGCAACACTTATAACCAATACGGTGCTTTTTATGATATAATGCAGCATTAACGCATCTTATGACAGGAAAGCGACTCACCTTGAAAACAGATAGTTCTTGCCATCATTGCCTTTTTTCCTAACTCATTTTATTAAAAGAATGCGATATCCAATAAGTGCAACGAGCAAATAATATGTTAGTCGGGTGTTTACGTTCTTTTCAAGCCTTCCATCCAACAGTACGTTATAAGTATTTAACCTCTGTGGGAAGCAAAAATTCAGGCGTGGGTTTTTAGCTGTGCGAGAGAGAGAAGACACCAGCGCCTGTTGCTGTCACGTTGTCGAAGGGTGATGCTGTTGAGAAATGTGTGTAGCTTAACTTGAATTTAATAAAAATGAAGTTTTCACTGCAGCACGCCACATGAAATTTTTATGCAAGCAGTTTCTATCAATGTCAAGGAGATACGCCACGAAATCGGGACGTTGATCTCGGCTTCAAAATTTCCAGTGTTATGATACAACAACATACATTCCAAATCCACATGTTTAATTAACATCACTATTATAGATGTTTAAACTTTAGTTTATTTCATTGCAATCAGATGTATTACGACAACAAGCAAAACACGCTGTCAACTATCTTCGAAAATTTTCAAGCAGACTTTACAGGGGAAAGAATAAACAAAGAACGAGTTCAGTCAGTCCTTTTTTAGTAGATAAAAGGCAACCTACAGATCTGACCGGCAAACTTTGCAATTTTCAGCAGATGTCCCTATTTATTTCATATAATAGGGAATGCTGGATGCATATTATTCGGTGCCTTGTAGGTGATACTGTTAGTGCGCAAATAACAGGAAGGTATGATTTGTGAGTGCGCGTATCAAAAACGGAAAAGTTTCTTATCGTTTCACTTCTTTTCAGCGAGAGCAGCAACAACAACAGCATGAACATCAACAACAGCACTCGGATACGCGTAATTCGCCGATTACGCCACCATCGAACAACCTCGTCATTGTGGACGACGATGTGTGCTGAAGTGCTCTTTCAATGCATACCAAGAAGTATTCCAGTCATCACTTTTGTTATGAATTCCTTCCCTTATGCATATATGTCGTGCTGAACGGAAGCTACGAAAGAGATTATAGCGCATATGTGACATGCAGCAGCCACCACTTCCATTCAACCACAATTCGTTGCTTGTAGAAAAACTCTTTGTGACCATCATAAGATAGGAAAAGGTCCACAGGTAAATGGCACAGCAACGTCACGTTTTCACTTAACATTAGTTGCACAAACAGATACATTTTGTTCTTGATATCTGCTTTAGGATGTGCTCGAGAGCAGCAAATAAACTATAATAGTGCTCTATAGGAGCACTGGATAGCCCGAATGATGCCACTTGTGCGATCATGTAATAGCACAACTCGTTCAAGTGTCCTTTGATGGTTATCTCTTTGATGTCACTATAAGCAGCACCTCGTTCTCAGAAGCTTTGCAAACTCGATGCATTTTTGTGCAAATTCAAACGCTTGCTTAAACTATAAGCGAACTGCTTAATGATTATGTTTCTTAGAAGCTCAGTTGTTGCTTCGCGATCTCTGTCAATCGTTAAGCAAGCGTTGTTCGTTGTATGAGGCATTTCGCATGTTTCCAAATGTTTTTTATTTTTTCCTTTGCTTAAAGTCGCTGTGTCCATTTCGTGCGTGGAATTGAAGAGAGAAAGATAGGAATTGTTTGTTGAGAGTTCGTTTACGCGCAAAATGAGGCAGAAATCGCTGAATGCACTCTCTAGGCAGCAGTCTGTTTTGCTGTTGGAGCTCATTTAATGCGTTGAGTTATTTAATGCTCTCTAAGAGCGCAGTAGTCGGGAGCGATTCACTTTCTGAGGGCATATGATGAGAAGATTCCGACGTGAAATACGTCAACAGAGAGAGCATTGGTGTCTTCATCACTAATTTATCATAATAAACTTTAAATTTTGTTCCTCATAACATTCACACAAACCAATCATACTCTACACAACAACTTTGCATTTCTTATCATAATTAGCGCATAGGAAATAATGTTCATTTCGAATTGCAGTATTTGCAAATGACAGCTCAATATATTCAGCCAATAGAGCGCCATTTCAAATGCCCACTGCACTTGCATATGCAATTTTATATCACCTTTTAGTATAACAACTATAACAAAACAGTAATTATTGTGCTTTTTGAAATATGCAGCAACATTGCATTTTATGAAAATGCACCAGGAAACTAACGGTGCAAGCAATCAGCCTTTCATTAGACTAAAACCTCTTGACAGAGTTCTGCAAAAAAGCGACTGATCTTTGCGCCACTCTGCACCAGAATTTCCTCATGAAGAGGAACAGTTGTTATTAAACCGTTTTATACAGTGCTTCTGTTAACATATTATTTAGACTGCTTTCACCTATTTGTTATTCAACGAGGCGATGAAGTAGCTAGCCGCCTACATTGTTGAATTCGATTGAATGAATAAAATGTTGTATATGCATGCTCACTCACTCCGTGCTGTTCGTGGACGGAAATTCAGCATGAGAAGCTTTTTATCGCTAAAATGCCCTTCTCACGTTGAAGTAATTGAAGTTTTGTTAGAGGTGCAATAAATCGTCCGAGTAGGAAGGACTAAAACGAATAATGCATCATGGACAGCAAACCTTTCGCAGAATGGTATTGCTACCTACGAAAATTATTTTCTAAATGAAGTAATGAACCAAAGTCTCATGAAGAGCAAAACAAAAAGCGAGTACTAGTTTGATGGCATATGCAAAACAAATCCATTATAATGTCACCTACCTTTCTCCAGCTACAAATGGAAAAAAACAAACCCGCGTAAGCCGCGTTGCAAAGCAGCAAGGTTTGAAAGGCTTGCTATGAGATCTATTTGTAAAAGTTCCATGCTAACGATGAAAAACAACTCTAAAAATTCCGTTGAGTAGGCATAATTCTATGTTAAAGTTGATGGTCGCATCTAATCTAAACTGTTTTTGAAATCTGACCTTTTCTTTTGAGTAAATAAAGTGGTGAAATCAAATGGCATAGGTCGTAAGTCGGATGCAGGCATATTATGCTGCATATTTCCATTACAAGAAACTTCAGTTATGGATTTTCACCGCAGCTAACTTCTTTGTATCGCGCACTATTCCACTGATTAATGTGAAAAAGTCATACCAGTCATTACATTTACCTTTACTAAATTCTAGCTAATGTGTTTCCAACTCGGCGGAGAAGAAAAACGCATGGCAGATTTGTGTTGCATCGGAAATTATCTCGTCAGTCGCAAGTGCTGTTCGTTCCTTATCCTAAAGTGGTCACTGGCAGCATATTTGAACTATAGGACAGAGAGTTATTTCTTGAAGAGATTCGAGCACAAAATTTGCAGAGAAAGGAGAAACTCACTACATTTCTAGACGAAGCGATACGTGGAAATTCTCGTGGATATTTTTGAAAGTTGGAAGAAACTTTGAAATGTACTAAGGAAATTCGTCATCGAATCACTTCAGTGCAAAAAGATAGACTTCTGAACCTACTCGTTGCTATATCATTTAATTTCTGTAATCAGATAATTTCCTTGGGAAGGATTCAAAGGTTCCCTGGTAAGAAACTGAAAGGAGATGGGAATAACTTTGAATACTATACTCATGAGGATGCTGGAGCTTAACTTTGAACACTATACTCATGAAGTTGCTGGAGCTATCTGAAAACTGTGAGTTGATAATTCCGATAAGTGGAGTGTTGCATTTTTGCTGGTGAAGGCATATGCTTCTAATATATCAGCATTAACAGCACATCGTCATAATGTCGGAAATGAGCCTCTTAAAGATGACCAACAACTGATAACTGCCTGAAGATAACTGCACGATTCGAGGCAGATGCGTCGAGTATCAGTCTAGGAATTTGGAACGCGTTCATTTGAAGCCAAACTTTGTGGTTTTTAAAACGCATTCTCAGCAAGACAGTGAGAGAGAGAGAGAGAAGGAGGACTCGTTGCAAGTTCAAGAATACCAATGGAACCAGCCCTCGTTCGTATTCACATCTACTACGGTAAAAGTGCGCCAGAGGAATGCATACTAGAGTAATTTGGAAAATGCGCTTCCGGTCACGTGCTCTAGAATTTTGCCACATATGGACAAATTTTGTGTGATTTTTGCATATAAAAGTTACCCTTCCAGCCAAAGCACCAAACGAAACGTGAAAACAAACTACCTATTCATTAATTTGCCCAAGTGGCACTAAAAGTTATGACAAAAGAGCACAAGTTGCCTCTCTCCTGCAAGAAACTTGCAAAAATGATGAAGGATAGCGTGAGTATAACTAATATTTTGTGAGCATGATTTTAGTTCACTTCTGAGCACAAATGAAAAATTTGGCATCACATGGTAAGAAAAAATTTAAATTGCTGACTATTTGCACATCTCTGCACTTCTGACGCACTCGAACCTTTAACGTGTCAGCCGAAATGCTTAGATAATCGAATTGCCCAGCGGAAGAATATCGAGGTTACTAATCAGTGAATATCGAAGTCGATCGGCGAGCAAATATCGAAATTAGTGAATAAGTTTTGAAGTCGGTCGGCAAGAGTACTGAAATCGGTGAATAAATATCGAAGTCGAGGAGAGCTAATATCGAGGCAGACGAATGAATCTTGAATTCGGGAGAACACAGAAAGACGAATGAGGTCTAACCGTCCGTAGCCGCCACTCCAACCCCAACTCACTATCGTAACTCCCTCGCAACTGCTTTCATAATCTGTTGCACGCTTTCACATAGTCGAGCTCTCCCCTTTGTTGGCTTACTCGGTTCGTTCATTTGGATAACATCTTCTTTGTTAGGAAGTGAGATAGTACATCATTTTTGGAGATGTGAGAGTTGCTAAGAACCATCATTGTTTCGCGATGATCCGCCACATTTCCTGTGATGCCTTTGTCTAGTAGCGCCTTCGTTGATTCTTTGTGCAGCCATGAATCATCATTGCATCGCGATAATCCGCGACACTTGCTGAAGGCTACTAGAAGAGATCACCCACTCAAAAAAACGTTTTCAACGCACGATTTCTTGGTGAGGAAAAGGAAAAACGATATTCTAGAGCATTTGAGTAACACTCGAAAGTCGCGGTTTTCATTTTACTGTAGACCTGATGGAGCGAGCCCAAAAATTTTAAACTATAAGCAGGCAAAACGAGTCAAAAAATGGCATTTGCAGCCTCTTTCTTCTTGAGGCATTATTCCCTCCCCCATTTAGAGATTAAAGCTTTAATCCGTGGTTTCCCCTCCCCTCTCTCTCCATTGCGAACGTCCCTCTCTCCATGCTGAACATCAAACAAGTGTGGCTGAACCGTAATTCCAAGTGAGTGACCCAAGTTGTTTGATTCTGAAGTCACTAAACCTGGCAGAAAGATTCGTCGCAGAATTGATATACTGAAATCAGTTCGCGCTTATCCATTTCATATCAAACTAAATGAAGCGGCTCGTTGTGTTATTTCTCGAATGTGCTTAAATAAGCTTCTGCTTTAAATTGAATTTTACTCGTGTCTTAACACGTAAAATGAGTCAAGTTTAAGGCATTCAGTGATTTCAATGAGTATTTGCATATAACGCATTGTGGCCAAGCAGAATTTCTATGCACCTCCTTGGCATTTTGCATGTAGAACTGTTGCATTGCGGCGAGCACAGCTCTAGCATTGGCACAAGCATAGATGAAGCGCCGTGATAATGGCGGCTTCCTAGCGAGTTTCTCATCGAACCGTCCCGGTATGTGGCGTGCAAATGGCTATGTTTGACCGAACAGCGTCTATCGCGAGACGTTCGCGCTTCCAAACAAAATTTTGAACGCTTAGTATAATCGAACCGATATATACTCATATTAACTTGCTACTTCATTAGGTGTCGCACTGCCCTCTCTCGTTTCAAAATTTCAAAATGCTTGCTATCTATGTGGGTAAAATACAACGATCAGCCACTAGCTTCAGCCACATTCCCGATTTTGGAGTTTGTAGAGGATATTATTGGTGCGCTTATCAAAATATATAGACACCAATTTGATGTTCTAAAAATTAGGTGAATCTGCGAAAAATGCATGCGAGATTTGTGCCGTTTGAGTTGATAATGGTCCGAAATCAAACTTTTTGTGACGTTTGGGTCATAATTTCTCAAATCCATTGTAATATTTCCGTTATACTTCCATAAATGTTTACCTTCGTGTGCATGAGGAGCATATCACGATGTGAGCGCTGCGTTTTGTTATTGATAATGTTCCGACTATATTTTTGTTAAATACATCGATTGCCCCACAAGCACGAATGTGGACAGCCACTATTTCGGTCAATGACAGTCGCATCACAGCAAGATTGAACCTTGCGATGAGCCTATATGCAACTGTTGTTTGCATATGCACAACGGGTCAGCCATTCACATAGCTTTCGCATTTATTTTGTGATATTTCAGCGCATGTAGCATTATATTTAAGGGATGAGAAAGTGAAAGTGGAATATTTAGGTGCAATTCGTCTGATGAATTTTCTGGTTTCATCACTCTAGACGATAGTGATTGAATTGGTTGCTAAAAAGTTTAATTCCTCTGAACGTATTGGAAACGATGAAATTTTGCAATCTGGCTTTTGCAAACAAACAGCTAAAGCTCATAAATCTCATAAGGCATCTATACATTGCAGAACACCATAAGAAAATTTTTGAGGCTTTGAATTAAGGGTGTCATTGATTCTTAATATAAGCCTCATGCGACTGAGCGATGCAAACCATTTTCCGTCATTTGTTATCGAAGCTTTTTTAACAAAAAAAAAAAAGTTATGAAACATGAACATCTATTCAGCGTATGTTTTGAGAAACGAACGGCTTGCTTTGACGACTTCAAATGTAATTGAAACAAAGCCATCGAAAACAGCATGCACCGCCTAACTGCCATGTGTTTTATTTTCTTTCACTGTTTCTTGAGTTTGTTTTACTGTGCAGCTGGAAGGTTTACCAGATTTCTTTTTTGAAATTTTACTACGAGATTTTACAGTGTTTTCATTTCACATGAGCCGAGTTTTTACGAATTGATGCTGCTCTATAAAATGACTTCTCATGAAAATTAAATTTTCTGATGCTGTTGGCGGAAATTTGAGCAGAAAAACATATTTCGATGCCGGCAACAACTTGAAAGAGCGCTTCTAAACAAAAGCTATTAATTGACGTGCTCATAGCTGATGCTCTCAAACGAAGCGAGTTTTTTTTTCATCTGAGAACGTCGTCATGATTATAAACTTACCTGGTGTTGAAGAAATATCCTCAAGAATTTCTTTTTTCGGAGGGGGGAAGGGGGATTCTGAGGCAGTATCCTCATCAGCACATTTGCAAATGCTGGATGCATGTTTTTTTGGAAGGGAGCAGGGGGAGAGGGGTGGGAGGAGGGAAATGTGACTTTTGTCACAAACATAAAAGCAACGAAGCTTTTCGAAAAATAATCCAGATCAAAGATCTGAACTTATTTGGGCTCGCAAGCTTCATCTGAGCAAATTTTCATCACTTGTTTCTCAAGCATTTGAAATGATCAATGAAATCAATATGAGCGGGAAAAGTGGCGAAGGTGCTAAAGATTTTGCTTCTCCGACGAATTCTCCTCCAAAGTTTCTGAAATTCTATACTGTTCCATATAATTCTCCACAAAAGATTTTTAGTTCTTTTTGTTGCCTGTATGCCGCCTGGTCGCGACTCACGTCGCCAAAATCCCCATAGCTGCGGCTACATATTGGACCACACACAGAGGTTTGGCCTCCAGCACGTCAATTTTTGTCGCCAGAAATTCGAGCAGTCACTCCTGTCAAAGCGTGTAAGCCCGGGCTGTTTTTTTCGTTCAGAGAACGAAGATAGTAAGAACTTCACTGTCATAATCGCAAAGTATACGTTGAATTAACTGAAAACTGAATAAATCTACAAAAATGTTTTCAATAGGTATTCGTTGATTCAAACTTTAAAACATCGATTGCGCTGCTTCATGCAGTTAATTTCAGTTATCGCTCATACCAGTTATCATTCCCTTTCTATTATTTCAATTCAATTATGTGCATTGAAATGCCGCCTGAAATTCTCACTTTATAGAACGAATAAAATATCAGCTCCCTACTATTTTACTTTTTGATATTCCAGTTCAAATAAGCGAAGACACTCGCCTGAGTTATTGCAAAAAATGCAGCCGTTGGTACTCGAAAATAATGTCATTTTCGACGTTAGTGTGGAAGTTTTCGCTTAGCCATCATACTGATATAATTCTTTGAATCAACGCTCTCTGTCCATCTCTCATTAGAAACAGCTGAGAATATGAGAAATTCGGATTCAAATATCAACCTGCAGCTATTTTTAGAGATTAATTCTGAAGAATTAGTGGATTCACTACCAGACCGCTCATGCTCGTATTTATTCCTCCCAAACAAATTTTGCTCGATATAGCGACTTTGGCGCTCAAGGTCCTCTTTAGCGTTGCCAGTTGCTTTTTTTCAGAATTCGAGAGAGGAATTTGCCATACGATTTTACTAATGCGCCGTTGCCTGTGAAAAATTTCTTTCACTGGCAGGTTTCAATTTGAAATAGACAAGCGCCTATAAATCCGTAAAAAATTCTGCCTAATGCCGCTGTTGCTTGGATGTTTACACATATATATTTCACTACGGCTATGAAGTACAGCGGAGACCAGAGCAAAAAAAAAAATTCTAGAGACGCTAGGAAGCCGAAAACATCATTGCATCTGAATGAAAGCGACCAAATGTGCACTACAGTAATATGTGGTGCACTTCGTAGACAGCTCCCAGTGTTCCGCTTCTTATTCTAGTTTTTCATAAAAAAAAATGAAAAGAAATCTTTTTCGAAAGCCTGGAGTTCCGAATGTTCTGGAGCGTGATTGCGATAAAGTTGCTTGTTCAAGCGTAAAATGCCAATCTTTCTCTTGCGCGCATTTCTGTGTGCCATGCATGGTTGCAGGAACAATATTTCCTTAAAAAACGTTGCTGAAATAAATGAGCGACCTGGAAAGTGAACTGGTACGGATGGCTATGGAATCGACGAAGACAGGTCCCATTCAACACAACAGTGTCTCGCCGTCCTTCACGATAGGTACATTTTCCATTCGCAGACGTATCTACCTTTTACCGGGGGTCCTCCCTTGTAGGAAGTAATGTGCAGAAGGAAAACCTAATTTGAACTACCCAGCATGCAATGCAGGTTTAAATTCCGGGCGAATTTGCTTTAAGTGTACCTATGCCAACGTTGGAAAATCACCCCACGTTTAATGAACATCGTAGGAAGCAAATTTTCGGCTCTTTACTAATGGCAGTTTTTCTCCAGAAGAACGAACGTCTTGCAGTTTGGCTATAAGATTTAGCAGACACTAGAAAATAAATAGTCATAATGCAGCAATTTCAACAGATTACATGGATTAACGAAACAAGTTGTGGGATTTTTGAGGTGCATAACTGCTGGTGCTCATGCTGTTTGTTGAGAGTGTGAGATCGCCTAGGATGAAAAGGCTTTTATTTATTGAAGTCTCGACTTTATGAGGTCATAATTACAGTAAATAGTAGCTCTCATGAAAACTTTGCTTCATCCCAGATGCGCCTACGCTCTTACCAAACTATACAAGCATATATGAAACTTTATATGATTTACCTAAGCAAATTTGGAGTGACCTACTCAAATTACCTCTTTGCTTCTCTTTTGTGCTTATTCCTTGCGCTTTCAACACTCCTCAACAACACCTCATGGCGATTCACTCTTCTAGATCATTCTCATGGGCACTATGAAAAATGATTTCGTCCCATTAGCAACGAAGCAAGAGGTTGACCTCAGACATATAATCAAATTCAGACATTAAGCGACATACAGGGCGACACTTGAAAATCAGGACAATGTAGTCTAATTCACAAGTTTGCACTAAAATATGCACCGCGTCCATAGGTGAGCGTGTCACGCACTTTTAACTGCAACCGAAAAACGCAGATGTGGCTATGCTTTGAGCACTAGATCGGTGCAGGTTTTCATCCGCAACAGAAAACTCCGAACGGATTATTCTAAACGTTACCCTAATACAGCATCAATGGTCGATTGCTATCGCTCTTTCAAAGTGGGTTTCCCATTTTGCCGCCTTTTCGGCATAGTATTTCGGCATTGACCCCGGGGTATGCGAAGTGACCGTCAATTGATCTAATCTTTGCTCTTTCGGTCTGAAAACAATACTGATGGGAACATTTGAAGAGGAGGTACTCGATGCACTCAAAGAAAAACGTTCACCTTAAGCACATCACTTTTTCCTCTCACTCTACAAAAATCCGGTAGAATTGTCACATTGATGTCTTTCCAAATGAGTTGATTTTTGATTAACGTTTGTAGTGGTCATTGACGAGTAAGGAATGAAATGAAATTTTTGCTGTGCTTATCAGGTGTTAATTTTAGCTCATAAAGAAGCATGCTTTCACTTCCATTCATTATGCTTGCTGGAAAGAATGACATTTGTGAGCGCTCAAAATTGTGAAATTTTTTAGTCTTAAACGACATTTTAGCGAAGAGAAATATCAAGTCCCTTCTTTTATTGGATGAGATTTGTTGCTGAGTACTGAACACTGTTGCCGAATCACCTCAAAGTTTCCCATCTGATAGAGCAAACTTTATTGGTGCAAAAAATGATTTTAAATGCACAAAAGATGAATGTAAATTGAAGATAGAGAAGTTATTAGTGGCAATTTTCCATTGCACGCTTCACATTTCTTTGCATATACCAGCGATCCTCACTCATCAGCAAGCATTAGGTATTCAGAAGAGGTATGGCAGTGAACTCACCATCTTTTCAATGCACCAGCCTAATTTAAAACCTGGTTTTCTACTTCTTTCAACGTTTCTAATTTTACGGCGCATACGCTAGGTTACACAGTGGTTATGGTGATGATATAAGAGGTTATGAAGGTAGTTCACTGTTTCTTTTCCGACGAATCATTGAATATTCAAATGCGTTGCCGTTCTATTGAGGGACAAAAGATAGAATTTTCGGTGTCGTCCATATTCAGTGCAAAGACGAAGCGGGTGGCTTGCATTGCGACTGATCACCTTAGCTGCCCATTGTTCTATTTCTAACCCATTCAACGACCTAGGTAGCTTAATTGAGAGGAGCAAATTAGCTAGCAGCATTGTTCTCTCCGCTGTTCCACGCGTTTTGTTAGCGAAACAATTAGAGCTCGATGTTACATTTAGAAATACTCACATATGTGAAGCTTACGCATTCTATAAGCCATTTCAGACGCTTATGATCGGGTGGAATGGATACACATACGAAATCTTTAAAGTATAATTTCCTTGACAACCATACCATGTCGCAACATCGTCGTTTAAGGTCATTGATGGAGTACCATACTCCGTCAAAAAAAATTTGACTTTTACTGCATTGACTGTTTTACGAGGCATCATCAGCAAAAGCAGAAGATAGTGAATAGTAAAAAAGCGGATACCAGTGAGTGGCCATCAAAAAGATGGGCATTGATAGTGCCTGAGTCTGAATGAGATTCTCTTCTAGAAGTCGATCGGTCTGGCAATCCAGTGAAAAACCGAAAAGATAAGTCTTGATGAAGTATCTAAACGAATGTGCAATAAAACTTACAGCATTAGGGCATTTTCGATGGTGTGCAAATGCATAATCTTCAAGGAAATGCTTTTTTTCAAAGATTATTTCGTGCATGATATTTTTTAGCTGACATTTGGCGACAGCATATTCACGCTTTCAAAAAGCGCAATTTTTTGTCTTATGAACTTCATCTTCTTTTTCTTTTCAGAATTATTTGTTGAAACATGTTTTTCTCTCTGTCCATTTATACTGTTTTTTATCTAATTCGCTGCTCCATCTAGTTTCTTTTTTAAAGAATGAATATATGTTTCTTTATTTGACTCACCTCTTCCTAACGTTTGCCTTTATTCTTGTTTTCTTTAAGTATCTGTATTGTGAAATACGCGAATCCATTAATTTAAGTCGTGATTTCATGATGCATCATTTGTTATCACAGCCTCATTGCAGCTTCGGACGACATTTGCGCCCTGTGCTAACGCTTGGGAACCTTTGCTGCTGAACATTTGCGCAGCGGTGAGCTCCGCACAATAACTTGCTAATTACATATGTCAGTCCATATGTCAGTCTGACTATCGCTAGCCGTATGCTTACATTACATACCTTAGAATCAATGTTGCGTTGTGAGCATTTTCTACCAATTTCTTCGCAGATGTTTTCATCCTTCACATGACCTTTCCTTAACTGGAAGCCAGTTCAATCGCAGACATTTCCTCGTGTTTATAGCGTTTTCCTTTTTTATATGAAATTTCTCTCATTATTTCAGCTACTTCATCCGAAGCTCACGTCGTTTCCCTTGCAGCCTCATCACGTCCTTCTTCTAGTTTTTGGGTGCAGAACATTTGTTGTAACACCTTGCAAAGGAGGAGGAACATCGGCGGATAAGTTGGCCTCAGCATTTTTCATCCGATTATGGAGCATCCTTTCAGCTCACCTGTCTACACTCCCCCCCCCCCGCCCCTTTGCATCCTTCCTAAAATAATTAACAAAAAATGGCAACTTGAATTGTAACAAGCGCATTTCCTCAGAAAGTGTCGTACAATACCGGTTACCAAATCGATGTGGGGCCTCCCTGACTCTTACTTTGCCAACAGAAAATGGGATGGCAAATATAGTTATTCGCAGAGAATTTTCGGCCCATTAATGTGTTATAATAGGAAGCTTTTGAAGGTGCGTTTTTTGTCACCCAAAGTCATCAATCGGTTTCTCAATATGGAAAACACATCATGTTTTTGCATTTATTCTCATGTATTCTCATGCAGACTAACCATGAATGTGCGCCCACATGCGTGAAGTAATGCATATGCTTAGTGCAAATCACTAAAACCGTCAACTGTTTATGATCGTGAAGAGAAGGAATGAGGCTTCAAGCAAATATTAAGTGGCAGTGGCAGAAAATGGTATTGGAATAGAAACAAGTATCGAAATGAAGAAACTTTCTGCATATATATTACCACCGTGAATAAGACATGAACATATAATAAATATGAAGCTGTCGCTTTATAACAATAAGTTTCGAGCAGATTTTTTTTATCCAAGACATCATTGTTATGTGACCTTCCACTAGAGGTTTTGCGGCGTGTTGATACTTCAGTGAACAACAAGTGATCTAAGCAACAAGGGATAACCAGTCAAACACACCAACATCGGTTATTTCTTTGCTCATTAGATAGTATGTAACGACGAGTATTGCAGCAGTGCACTGGATGCGTGTATTTGTTCAGAGATTGTGATAGTGGTTGTGTTTTCTTTGCTGCAATGTTCGCCTCTCTTTAGTGACTTTTCGTTGAAATGCATGATGACATGAACTGTGAATGCTTTACTTTTGATCAGGTTTAGCAGAGTAGGTTGCAGAAACGTTGCCTGGGAAACACTACAGTTTTTTTTCATAAAAGCAGTTTTTCTGAAATGAATGGATGGAATGCTTTTAGGGACTCGTTGTCGCCTGAAAAAACTTTTAATGAAGTAGGTACAGTCCATTACAGCTTTTGAAAGCTGCCATACTTTGCCAATAGAACACTTCGTATGAGAGAAGAAACTGTCCTTTCTACAGGCATTATCGGAAGATGCTGTTTTTGACAATATTGGCGGATCATTTGTGTCGTTTATAGGTAAACATCATCTAATTTTACCACGATAAGGAAGCATTACGAAACGATACTATTATATTCAAGGAACAAAAAAAGCATTATATTGCATTTAGTCTGCTGTGCGATCCATGTATCCGTCATGTTTCTCGCTTCCAAAGTATATATGTGCAGTCAAACGTTGCGAAGTGGGAAAAAATATTTGACCTATCTGAGTGCTGATTACTTTCTTCACGAAGCTTTCAAATTTTCCCTGAAATTGCTAGGAGAGCCAAAGCTTTAGAAATGGGTTTTTATTCACGAGGCAATGAGGGATGACCATTTTCCATTGGGCTGGAGCTACAAACACCTTCTTGACTGACCTTGTCAAAGTCTTTCAGCAACAGGGGCTTAGTTTTGAAACGAATTTATTCAGGCTAATCAGCAGAAAATTTCACCAATACCTCTAATCGTGCTGAAAATGTACGATGCGCCCTAAACAGAAATGGTTGCTGCGCATCGCCCTGTACGATTTTCGAGAAGATTTGTAATAGTCGTATAGAAACTGTTTCATTTATGCAGCGAAAAACCAAATAATATCACTCTCTTCCTATACGCATCGAAATTTTAGTGACGTTGTATCTCTTATGAGGAAGGGAAGTAGATTTGACGGATTGAGACGAAGCGGAGTCCTTTGAATCCCATCACTTTTGGAAATTAGAAGAGAGCGTTGCGAAGCCAACGCCAAAAAGCCATTTCACCAATTCTCTTTTTTGTGTTCTGACGTGGGTGAATCGTCAGCTAATTCAGTGTCGCGCATGTGCTCACGCTTTTCACGAAGGGCGTTATCTCTCGCGTGTATGAAAGACGCACCAAATGTGTTCTTTATGGCCAGTTTACTTGTGTACATATGTTTGCACGTGTATTCTACGTGAGGGTTTAAAATGGTGAAGCGAAATCAAAACTATGAAATTTGGCTAATATAATCTGCTCCCTAAGACCCCCAAAGACGCAAGATATGCGAACTTTTAAATGAGTCGTATACACTTAAACACATCTTAAAATTTTTCAAGCACATTTCAACCACTTGGATAGTATTTTGCATCGATGAGGTCATACATGACAGCTGGTGGGGTCGAAAGAAAAAGCTTTCGTAGATTTGTACGAGTGGCGGGATCCTTTAAAATAGGAGTGCATTATTGCTCATGGTTTTTTGTTGGCGGTTTATATGACAAAAACGCATATCCTGCCAGCTGTTGTGATGTGCTTCCTCGTTTATTTTTTCTTCTCAACAGAGTGGCATTTTTGCACACATAATTAACTTATGAGATTAATTTAAAAAGTCACAGATAATTTGGTAAAAAGTGAAAGGCTTATGCGAGATGTCAGACTTCACTGCACTGTATTAGCAACGATAGTTTATGTTTGTAATTTATAACATAAAACATTGGATGACTGGAGCGTGGCATGCCATATATTGGCGATAGCCACTTTGAACGTAATCTCCATGCTTTCCTCATCTAGTTTTGATTCCTTTCTCGTATGGCTATCGCGATGCCTCGTCATAATATCTTCTGACTTCCTTGGATTTGACCGAAGAAGCGAGAAACTTCTTGAATCCCCTGCCTTTATTTGCGAGCGAAAAAAATCCCGCTGCCTTCCCTGCACTCTAAGCATTCGTTTTTGGCTCATGGACGGCGAGACATGCTTCTGGAAGCTTAAACCGCTTCAAGCTTTAAAGTTTCATTTTTCTCACATCGTTCTTCAGATTAGTAAAATTGGCTTCACTTTCACTTTTCTGAGTAGGGAGCGTTTCTCTGTCTTTCCACATCCACACTGAAAATGCTCCAATCTGCCTTGTGAACTTTACAGCAGATGTTGGCGTCTTCAGATGCTCAAATGGAATCGCCTCTTGTGCACCAAAGGAACACGAGAGACATTGACGCTATCCAAGGAGCTTTTATCGACAACGATGATCGCCAAACAGAATATCTGCGAACTGACGCACGTGTGCTTTTCCATTGAATCGTCGGGGTGATATTTTCATTAGCACCACTCAAAGTGAACATTTACAGTCATTCGGTTCCGATATTTTAAAAAAATGTGCTGATACTTCGATTTGAATAACATTTCGAGGGGAACTTTTATGAAGGATCCGTTTGCTAGAGTACTCGTTGTTGAGGTCAGCGGTAGTTCGATTTATGAACAAATAGTCTCAAACGTTTTATATGCGTTCATAAAGATAGGACTATTTTTAAACATTGTAATTTGGCCAAGGCGTCATTGAGTTCCAGCGTTTTTTTCTAGAATTCTTTCATAGGCGCAAATGCAAATCATGAACATTTTTGATGAGACTGTCTCGTATAGAGAAATATCGTTTAAGCGCGGTGTACAACTCCACTCTCGCTCACTAGCGTCAACTTGGAAGACGGACATCAGCACGCTAAACCGAATCAAGTACCCTTTCATTCATTGTTCTAACGGCCACACTTCTGAAATGATTCCCGAGGCATCTTTGGTTTTGTTTTTTAGTACAAATTCCAATGAGCCGACGATTTCTTAGTGCTGTTAATACAGCATTTAGGCTATAAGTAGTAATATTAGCAAGTGGACGTTATATAAAAGAAACTATTAACACTGCTGCCTATCCCGGACACTGTTTATCTTAATACAATTTATTGAATCGTTTTGGAAGTACATCTTTTGATATCCCGATGTTTGTATATCTCTTCCATAATGAATGTCCAGGAATACAAGCAGTAGGTGGGCATTTTAAAAGTTGCTCAAATGAAGATTGACATTTTCGCGTTACAAAGGTTCGTATAAGATTGACTTTCGTAAACCGAACTGAATGTTGTTTGCATGTGTTTTTGCAAAGAAAACCGTAAGGCGGCGCTCATATTTTGTCTAGAGTTTCGCTGTATCTGTTTGTGAAACGTTGCAAAAGTAAACATAAAATATAAATGTGTTATGGAGTTAGTTGTATAGAAGCGCGAAATGAATCAAAAATTTCCTTCCCTAATGAAAAACAGGCCATGAAAGCCGTTAAAAAAAATCCCAAACAGCGATTTCGTCACGATCCTATCATCAGCAGTGTTCTACAACGCGAATGTTGTTGTTTTGTTTTGCAACATTTTCACTGACGAATTTGACAAGTTTTTCAGCTAATATGAAATGACTTCAATTTTCTTAGAATGCTGCAGCACAAGAATGGCGATATTTGCATCTTCTGAGTAATGTGAAGAACGCGTCGATAGTGTTGGATAGATATTGCACGGGCGATCACAAAATGACCTTAATGTCGCTGCTGTTTCAGTTTTTGTTTGGCTTCTTTCACCTTCATCTACCTGGGATCCCCAATTTTCTCCTCGTTTGCACAAGTGATACATGATTAACCTCTATTGCATTAATTTTTTTGTCTAAGGCTTTCTAACGTCGCAGACGAATTCTATGGGGTATACGTAGGGACCTTATTAGCATCATTTTCTGGAATCAGTCCTGTAGAGCCAGCTGCTTTGTGGTACTGAAACCATTTTGTTAAGTTCTCAGTCGCGGTTTCAAATCTTTGTTCAATTGGGGATTACGGTCCTTCTACTCACTATGTAGTATGCCAGTTTAGTTAGATTTATGCAATACTTGCTTGTTCTTGCAAATTCCCTTTTTCAAATTCAGCTCTGTAGTGATAACCTCACGATGTTAGTATTTTCGAAGGAAGGAACTGTAGATTATAGAATTCCAGAACGGTTAAAACTGCCTCCTAAACTTCACAACGATAGCTTGTCAAGTTTCGGCAAAGTTTTTAATTGTACCCTCAATGGCGCAGTTGGTGTCATGTGGTCGATATCACTATCAGACACAAAAAATTGCACGTTTCAAAGTCCTACAACCGAAAAACCGTCGACTGGTTCACTGTAAAGTGTTCGTTTCATCAGAAGTGCTTGTGAACATAGTTTTTTCTGTGCATTCAGTTATACTGCGCAAAGAACGCATACCATGCACTGTCCTGTAAGGTACTTCTCAGTTGTTACATTTAGTTATAGAACAAACAACAAATTCCTTGGAAGAACTTTCATTTTTTCCAGGCGCCAATAAAGTGTAAAACTTGTATTGTATTGAGGTGCTGGTTGAGCTTTACGATCTTGAGTTGCGCGCAAACGATGGCGAATGGCTGGAAACAGCTAGATGGATTAAATACGAAGAGGTAAGCCAGAAGCCAGTTTCATTGCTTCGGTGAGAAAATAGCCTACATAATTTTTTCAAGTCCTTCTTCCTTTCGTCTACTGGAACAACTCCACTATTATTACCTTTAATTTGCGCGTAATTAGTGAGGAACGAACTCGAAATGATGTTAAACGTAGTCTGACTATTAGGAAGACATTCATCAAGGAATATGTCCCCTAAAACATTGAGCTTAGAAATTCTTTTGTAATCATTAGAAGTCCTCATTGCCAACTTCATTTGCCACCGAAAATTCCAATAGAAAATGCTAGTAAATTGCTTTGCTTCGCTGTCGCAAGGAAGAATGCAAAAAATTTTTGTGATATGGTGTAGTGGTAGCTGATTGTGGGGAAGTATAGGCAAGCATAAGGGATTTAAAGCGGAAAGGTGGTGCAAAGGAGCGATAGAGTGGGAAAGGAAAAGGTTCCATGTTTTCATCGCCTTATGTTTCGTAACAATCGGTTCTCATTATAATTCTTCACAGATGTCAACTCAAAAAATTGTTCTAATGGTCACTTTTAAAATTCTTCAGCAGTGCAGGTGCAAGCATCTAGAAATTGGGGTTATACACATATTTTACCATCAACTTCGGTGAAATGTGCAAATCTCCAAGTGAAATGTTTGCTGGCCGAGTGTGATCGGGATCGCTTATCAATTATTGCGGTTGCCGCCACTTCAAGATTGTGTCTCAAATCTTGATGGTTTCCTAACAGTTCTTTTCTTATCGTTTATTTAAGAAAGAAAAGTAGTGGAATATAACCCACAGTTTACTCTTGCGATATATTTTAAAGCTTATATGTCATTTCTACCGGAACTGTAGAAAGCGTTCAATTCCACATTAAAGAAATACGAAATACTTCAACGAGAACATGAAGAAGCGAGTCTTAAATTGCATCGGGACGCTCATTTTTCTTAGTGCTTTTGTTGATGTTTTCAGGATGTAGAAGGAGCTGGCCATCACTGGGGACAGCCACATGTTGCGTTTTTATCGTTTCATTCGCTACTCCAACTGAGAAGATGTTTCGTCAAAGGTTGGATAGAAAACTTTTTTGCTAGCGAAATTGGAAAGTTGCACTGATTTTTTCTTTATTTTTACTGGAAAGAATCCAGTGAAGAACTCATCTCGAAACAAACTTAGAAAATTGTTGAGGACTAGCTAATTTGTATTCTGCTTACAGGTATTCTACTGTTCGATGCGAAAGCGACTTCCTTCAGCGAACTATGTGAGGAGATCGGTTGCGCAATGGCATCGCAAGGCATTAATGACGGATATATCAAAAGTGCTATTAGAATTCTTCGACTAAAACACTTGTGGGTTTTCGTTTATAGAATTGAAGTAGTGCCTGTAGAAAACAAGTGTGTGTGCAACGCATTTCTTTTACCGATCCATTGTTCCTTTTGGCCCAAGCAATTTTTGAAAGTTTGTAAAATGTTTTAAGGTGTACAGCCGTCAGCCCTATTAGCGGAAGAAACTTGTTTGAATACTCAGTTATTTCACAATGAAAAAATCTTCCACTTTTCCATCCTCTTATACCTTTGTTCTCGCTAGAGAAGAAGGAAGTTAAAGCTTGTCGGGAGAAGGTACTCTAATCTTATTTGTTGCTTTTGTTAGCGAATATATAGGAATTTGGCGGTCGCACAAGGGTAGAACATGTTCAGGGCCGAATCACTAGCTGTCATAAAACAAGAATACCCGTAGATCAACGTGTGCATTGGAAGTGGCTCAGACGAAATTTCGCTCGGAAATTTCCGAAGTTTAGGGATCCACGAAATCCCGATCCAGAATAATCAGCCGAGTGCAGTTTGGAGTCAGACCCAAAAAAGTTGCTTGGGAGTTTCCGAAGCTTAGGGGCACCCGATTTTATTCCGATGTACCTGAGGTTAAGGGCCCCAAATGTTGAAAATTTCGAAAATTCCGACTGCGAATAACAACTCTTATATGTGCCCACATGTTGTGGTTATAACAGTATCGTAGAATATCAGCGAAACTACTTAAAAAATTTTACATTTTTTGTTGTTGAAGGTAGCCTATCGAGCAAACGTCTTAGCAGTTCATTTGCACCTGTTGTCACAAGGATTTTTAGATCGAAAAGGTTCTTATTAGCATTCGAAATCCAGCTCGTATGCGGGCATCTTCAATGCATTCAAAGAAAAACCAGTGAATAAGCTTGTCCGACGTTTGAGGATACATTCAGGCATCCACAGGCGAGTCATTTGTCGCGGATTTCAACAGCAGCGAATGCGCTTTTCGAGAAACGTTCCAGCGCAGTGATGCAGCATCTCACCTCTTCGTTTTCTGCAACACCGATTTTCGAGAATGTAATTCGCTCCAAAAAAGGATCTGTTCGTCCCAGTATGCTCCGTTTGTTTTGTTCATTTTCTGAAACGGATATTGTCGAAACGTATGTAGAGTGGATGGGCTAACGGGACGCAGTCGAGTACGAATGTCGAAACTCTTACTGGGGCGGATGGGCTGATGGGGCACTATCGAGTGCGAATGGGGTATCCTTCAATGCGTGAATGAACACGTCGCTGTTTACATTTCAATATATATAGCGAAGTTATCGTCCTGTGATCGTCTGCGTCTTCGCAAGCGATGTTCGAATCCATTAACGGTTTGCTTTGATCTGAATAGTTGCTGCCGGCATATCGCGCACGATGATCTCAGCGAATCCACTTGCGTTCGTTTCTTCGATTTTTGAATATGCAGCATGCGTCGCCTTCGCCGCTTTTTTCATTCGATTTGCTAATGCACTCGTTACATCGAGTGTAACAGATATATCGTTACCGGTTAACTAGGAATATTAACAGTTCATTCATGGCGAAAGCATATTTAAGCCTAGCCAAAAATATCACTTCTTGCCAAGACATCTATGAAAGACGCTTGCCCAAGTTTTCATTCTCAAGTTTCCACCATAGCTATTTTTGCGAAGAGGTCACACTTTTCTTGGTAAATTCTGCTGAGGTGCGATGAAATGAAAACACATAAAATTGAGACAAAGCTATTCCTAGAAATAATGCTGATCAATCATGTTTTAATGTACAATCGGGCTTTGAAAGTTTTATTTTGTGACGTTTTTTTTAAATACTCTGTTCTTGTTCTTCAGAACATGAACAAATCACACAAAGTGGGTGTGACTTTCCTTCTTGTCGCTTATTTAAATATCGAAAGTAGAAGAAATGTGAGTATCTGTGAAGTGCCTGTAAGGAATTATATGGATAACTCAAGCCAATCAACGGCAACAAAAGGACTTGATAAAGAAATGTGAGTATCTGTGAAGTGCCTGTAAGGAATTATATGGATAACTCAAGCCAATCAACGGCAACAAAAGGACTTGATAAATGGACTGTCTCTTTCTCCTGTTGCTGCGCTTCCAATCAGTTATTAGTCCCTGCCATTTCCAAATCGATTTTAACGCTTAAAACATATAATATATATTTTATCTGTGAGTGTACCACCTGGTCTATGAAGACAGCGTGGTTTTATGTACAAATAGAAAATGTAAAGCTTTTATTAATTGTATTTCTTCAGCTCAAGAATCATCGTGTGGTGGCTTGCTCTTTCTCAGTTTTCTTGTACGCTAACTCATGAATATGATCATAGCTGCTATTTACAGATCTTCATGGGGTGCAGTCCTCAATACACCTCGGCGATGTTCCCTTGCATCACTTGAGGGGTGAGAGTGACGAACAACACCAAACTAAGGAACACAATATCGATAGAGTTGCGGATCCACTAATGAAACACGTGAGGTATGATAAGTCAATAATCTTCTAATGCGAGCAGTGAAAATTTGCATGTATATCATTCATCAGACAAGGTATTGGCGGCAACATACAATAATCAGAATAACTCCTTCAGATGTTCTTTTGCTGCTAAACACAGAAGTTGAAGGCCAAGCGCTGCCACACTTGATTTTTCGATTGCAGATAAAAGGGGCAGCACTCGGTTACAAGTTTAAAAAGAGATCAGACCTATCTGAACATTGGGGGTTTGATCTTTTGATAATAGTTGTTGACACGAAGAATGCCAACGATAGAGTTCCAATAAGGTAATTTAGGTGAATTGCAAGATGTTCTATTACTTCGATATTTCAACTCACTTTTGCGTTGTCTCAACTGTGCATCAACTCATCTTCCAATGCCGCAAAAAAACCTCGCGAAAATTTGTTAACTTCTGCTGTAGTAATACTTCCTCATCCTCACCCTCTACCGCTTGGCAGAGGAATGGATACCTACCGATTGTTGTATGTTATCTCTGCAGAACTGCAATTCCTTTTTTCATATTTATGCTTTCCATATTCGGGCAGTATGATTGTCGTTGCGCTTTATACATATCGCACAGAAACGTTGCACATTTTCGCTGCGTTTTATTTCGCTTAGCAGAACTTTAACTTGCAGAACTGCACTTCAAGTCCTTCACTGTCATCTATCTTCACTGTCCACTTGGAAGCGCCAAGTCAATATGGTTCTTTTAATACAACAGAAATTTCGAACGAGTTTCATCATTAGACTGCATAAAGAATCACCGTCGGGAGGCAATAAACTGCAGAATTTGAGCTATCTCTCAAAAATCCGCATTTGGTATAGCGTTTGCTGACACTAATTAGAACATGAATTTTACAATTCCATAGGCCAAACTTTGCTGCCGTTCTCACTTGGGCCTGAGCTAACATATCTAAATTTTTGCCTCCAGATATTTACACGTCGAATTACATGAAGGAACATCACGGCACTCTGAACCATCAAGAAATTAGTTTTACCTGCAATTTTGGTTAATGTATATCACACGAATAAATATGACGAGCCGTATGTAACAGCAGTAGGCACTCATTGTGTTTCTCAACAGCAAGCTAGAGCTAAGAAACACCGAATATTGCAGAAATTTTTGGATAAGTCACATAGCTTTTGATCCAGCGAACACATAATTTAGGGCTACATTAAAGGCTCTGGAAATTCACACTAAGCTAAATCCATGCCCAGCTGTCTACATTTTTGATTGTACCTGAATGCATGTTGCCAAATCAATCTGGGAATATATTTTGAGCTTTTCAATTCATTCTTTGCGCTCCAATCCCTCTTCTCTGTCAGCTTGCATTCTAACAGATCTCCAGAATTTAAGGCGGTAAAAAACTCAGTGCCTTCAGCAACATAGTCGTTTGATGATCACTACTGGTCTGGATGTGCAAGTGATTTTCTTGCCTAAATTTGTAAATCTCCAAATATTGAGAACCCAATTCACCATATTGAGAAAACCCATGCTTCGGAAATGTGTTTAAATTGATGTCCCTATGCTTAGTTGTGATTCAAATTCACGTGGAAACACCAACCTAACCGGTCATACTGACCCTTCGTGATTAGTAAGTGTAGACCGTTTTTGTCTCAAGCCTCTAATTATCCTTTACAACATTTAACACGAAATATCCTTCTTGCCCGCGCGACATACCGTCTCTGCATATGTCGCTTTATCATTTCTGTCACCTTTGGTCGTCAAAAAAATTGTTGAAGGAAAAAGGTCCGTGTTAGTTAAGCATTCAGTAATGAGATGAAACTTTTACAGCAATTTGTTTACGATGTTGTTTCCGTTTTTCGTTTAAATTAACTGCTAATTCCTCTTTGTTGGCAGCTAAGACGGCTTTTATTTTTACTGCTGATTGTTTGTTCATAAACATATGAAGTGCGGTGCAAGTGATTGTTGCTGTATAGGCAGAAACGAGGTTAAAATCAGCTATTAGGGAAAGAAATTTTTGCATGTAAACCAGGAAATGATCTATCAGATTTTGATATTGAAATTTCTTTCTGACTTCGGGGATAGTGAACGCCTTTCTGCTTACAACGGTGTTATTTATTTCGGAGCTCACTTTTTATGACTTCGTTTTGTCTGATACTTACCACAAACTCATTTCTGCACCGATGTCCTACAACCTTTAGCGAAACTAGCCATCAGCAGGGAAAGTATTTCTTCAGATGAGCCCCTGGAACAGAGCAAGAATTTTCATTGTGCTTTTTATTAATTTATCTTAATCATTGACCACTAAAATATCATTGTTTAAACGCGGCGGGAATTGGACATTAACAGAAGCGTAGATTTGGTGGTGTCTTGCATTTCCGCCATGTTGGCAATCCATAGGTACTGCTTATGATCTCATTTTCCCAGTTAATTTCCTATCAGCAATGAACAGTACTGACAAAGCACAATCAGTCATTAATATCGGGATTGGGGCCTGCTAAAGTCAAAAAATTGGATTTTCCGCACTTCTTGAGAATTATTCAAATTGGCGGAATGAATTTGCTCGCTAATATTGATTACATTTCTCTTTATCAAAGCTTAAATAAACTTCTTTGTGTCGCAATCATCGCGCAGTGTTCCGAAGTATCAGTACAGGCATATTCCATTAGCACATATACCCTTACCTTCATAACGCGCCATTATCCGTTAGCATCCGAGAGGTCATCTTTTTCTAAATAAGGTTTCCTTTTTACATTTGTCCATTTATATAAATTTTTTTCTTGTAAAAATTTTCCCCTTTCCATTCTCATGGAAAATGCGAATTTTATTGAGAAAGAGCCTGCGAGCTGTAAATGTCATTAGCCTCAGCAGTTTTGTGCTGTCGATTCCTAGATGATACTTGACTGTATTGAGCACTTTTTAGGGTGAAGCTACTACCGTCAGAAGTTGTGTATGGTGGTGATTCGCTGCCTCGCAAGGTTGCTGCGACTGTCGAGAGCGCACAGGTGTGTGAAATGCTCTCTCTTACGTTCTTTATTTTCTTGATGCCCTAAATGTTACATTTGTTACCGGTAACTGAAGGTGGCTGTGAAAGCACTTTCGTATATTTAAGGTTTTTGCTGGCACCGTTCCTCAGCTTGATCATCCATGCTTTGTTATGGTTCGTCTTTTGGACGCCCAACGTATGCCGGAGGTCGTTGATGATGCCGCGTTGGTTAGATTTGTCTTCGTTCTTCTTGGCCCTGCTATTGTCGACCTCAGCTACTATGAGATGGGGAGATCCATCTCTACACTTATTGCTGACAAGGTAATGTATTTTGATTTTAAATGAAAGTTAGTCGGCTGAGCAGAATCTGAAACATTTGCTAAGTTGTTTCTTTTAGCGCGGTTCTTGTTCCACCAAGTTCTCAAGTTTTTGGGAATAATTGCTGGATTAGATCTATATGTAGGGTAGAGAACTACTGTAAATGCTATTAGTATGGAGCTCATTGTTCGAGGTTATAAGAGGTTACAATGAAAACTTCACTAGCTTCATACACGAGGAGCATTTCATATTTGTGTCACCTTAGCTGCTTTTCTGCTATCAGTGAAAGCTGTTCAGTCTCTTTTTCTATAATGTGCCTTTATAACGTTTCCGAACTTATCAGGATGCCTCCTATATTTAATCCGTACCTGAATGACGAAACCCCAAGCGTGATGGGAAATTAAATAGTGAAAGCAAGTCTGTACTTTCGGCGCTTAAAACAACGAGTCGTCTTATCGAGCGGCTATTGTCCGGTTGACGCTTCTATGCCGTTCTCATCGAAGCAAATATTGACTTCTGCTATATCAGCTCGACGGAATTGAGGCACTGCATTATTGTAGTCTTTCGACAAAACTCAAATCGTTAACTCGTTTCCTGAGCTGTTCCGTGTTGATCGTTCTGGTTTTATCGCTTGGTCGGTTTCGGCCGTTTACTTTGAGCTTAGCAACGAGATGTTCTGCTGTCAATACCACTTGAAGCATTAGCGCTTGAACTGCTATCGAAAACCACTTCTTCAACAGCCAGTGTTTGCCCCAGCTATGCACCATTTAACTGAGTCCTCTCTTCATGTTTGACTACTCAAGCGTTGCTTCCTTTTGGATAATGAATGTCAGATAAGTGGATCGGCGTAAACTCATGAAATACAATTCGCGAGTGACTCTCTGTTTTTCTTCGTACTTGAAGATTGCATGTATTCTTTTATGTTCCGTTATAGGGTATACCATAGGTTTCTAAACGACTATTAATAGCATCATAGTTGGGATACTTATGGTATTAGCTGCACTTATGTATTATCCTTCAACGCATTCTCTGTATATTCAGTGAGGTTTTTTGCCATGCGTTCGAGTTGTATTGAGAATAATAACGCACTAGTCACTTCCATTCTTTTGAGTTTCAATATATTGTCATCATCAGAAACAATAGCAAGGATATAATCGAAAACTTTTGTGGTTTAACATCCTTTTCAAGAAATTTATCTTAAAATTTACAACAGCTCCCTCTCTTCGCTTTCTCTTCCATATACTTGAGGCTGTCTCGGTTATTTGTCTTCAGTGATTTAATCACCTAGTGCAAAGAATTTTAGCGGCGTTCATATTATTTCTTCTTTATGATCTCTATATTTTTCCAAATATTTGCGCTATAGTGCCATGAGTCAGTAGTACCCGAAGCAAGGGGAAAGGTGAGTGATCGCGACAGAACACAGCAGTAATGCAGCGAGGAAACCACACAAGGAGCACTTTGAACATGCACACTATGCCTTCTGTCGCAATCGTTCACGCATGTACATGCTTCGTCAAACCATTCATCATCATGCGTATGTGGCGAGCTGCATAGAAGTATACTTTGATCTAGTTGATAACTGCAGGACCATGTAGGAGCAGGAGATGAACATATTTGCGTATAATGTTGTAAGACTGGTAATGCTGTCGTCGATTGTTTTGAAAATCTTTACTGTTGACTTGATAAAGTCGTTCAAAACTTAATGGAAGCGAGCACCTGCAAATGTCAAGTCTGGGAGGAAATATGATAATAGGGTGGACGCGAAAGAGGTAGGGGATAACAGAACGAATAATTGGGCAAGAATCACAGGAGGGAAGCGAGATATCTGCCAACTTTGCAAATTAGCAGGAGGATAATGAGATGAGGAAGTATGCGATAGGAGAGTAGAGATGGCAAATATAGGAGAAAGATGTATAAATGTACATAATGGTGAAGTAAAATATTCTGCATGGAAACAGGGCGGAATGCAAATGGTTAACTTTGTAGCAGCAGAACGACGTGAAGAGATGAGATCCGGAACAGCCGCTAACGGTGGAGCGCTGAGTAAGAAATAGGAGATACGTTGGCCTTGATCTTCGGCATGTACAGCAACATTAACAGCGTGGAAGCTGTAAGGTCCGATGATGTGCTTGCCATGAGGCAGCCTTTGTGCAAAGGCAGAAGAAAAGATCCAATAAGCACGAACGCATTCAGAGAGAAGTCTAGTTATCTTATCCACCTAAGCATTATATATAGCCTGTAGTCGTGACCGACCTGTAGTCCAATCTCGACATTGTTAGGCATCTGCCTCAATAGATCTGGGTTGGCTTGTTCCTGTGACTGCAAAATGGCGTCAAGAATCGGTATGCTTGTGTCTTTGTCTTCAACATAAGAGAATACTTTGTTGAGCTTGCCTCTGAAATGAACAAAGTAGTAATCAAACGTCATCTATCCGATACCGGTCTCCAAACTCCTGTAACTTGCCCGACTTTCCGCTGCGCTGTCAATGTCCAACACGATATGCGGAAATCGGCTGTTGAAGAATAAGACATACACTACGAAGCGATTTGTCTCCCAGTTCTTCAGTTCTTACATTGTATAATTTGCTTAAAACGTGATGACGCGACTTTGACCAAGGCGCAGCGGAGACCAGTAAACACCTTGAATTTTATACACCGCATCTAGTTTCGACGGCTGTGCTGAATGCATCTCTTGCATTTGCTAGCATCAACTTTTTTCCCATCCTTCTCAAACCACAGCTAACTTCTTATCTCGCATTTACGTTGACAAAAAGTTTCCCAACCCGAAAATTTGTTTTGCAAGCTGCGATTTGTAAGCTCTCTCTCTCTTTCTCTCTCTCTCCACAAATTTCTCTTGCGAGATTTCGTTTCTTGGGCGGTTATTTGAATTCTTGGATGGCGGCTCTGCACTTCAAACTGCATGAAGTATATTTGTGTGCATCGCATTGTGCGTTGCCTCAAAATTTAATACATTTGTTGCCCATCGTTCTCATATAGATAAAATAGAGGTACGTCTATAGGCCGTCTATTGGATCCTACCTTGGCGTCTTGGTTATGACCCACCTGGAAAATCGTTTCCTTCATCTTATTGCTGTTCTCCCCATTCGTGTCCATATAATATATTATTGCTGTTCTCCACATACGTTATCCATATAATATACTTGTTGCAGTTCGTTCTGAGCATGACTTGTGCAATCTTTTTGACATTCCATCATCTGCGACCGCCTCATTCACTCGACAGTGCAAATACCACCTAATAGTTCTCTACTCTTACTCAACGTATGTGTTTGTTTACATAGAAACTACTCTTGTACTCATTGGTATGTTAAACTTTGCGCTTCCCACATCCTTATCCATTCAACATCGTCTCATTCTCCCGTCCATCAACGGATAATTTTATAATCTCATCTATGCGGTCAACTGTGCTTCTGTGAACTATCGCTCTTCCACCACTTCTCAATACGGCCATAATAGTTTATCACTGCGATCGTTTTTGTCTTCATTCTCGCTGATAGCATGGTCAACCTGTTATTCCTAATGATTTAAGTCCGCTTGGCATTTGAAGTATCCCTGTGATTGATCGTCCAGCGAAACGATGTATGAACTAGTGCGTGCAAAACTTCGCTTGGTGTCCCTAGTACCAATGATGAATTTACTGTCGGCACTATTTTCATCACTAGTAACTCCGTTCTAAAGGTTGTCGTACGCCATCTCCGAAAATCTGCGACCTTCTTGCTTGTAACGTTGTCTCTGGCAGCTCTTATTACAATACTCTTGAATCTGTTATATATCTTAAAATAAAGTCAACGATTGTTATCGCTTATTCACGTTAAAGCAAAAGTTTTCCCCATTTTTCTTTTTCCGATGCTAGTTGATAGCAGCTGAGCGCCGTCTTGATGAAACAGAAATACCAGTCGAATATTAAGGCTACTTGAAAAGTGAAACAACAATGGCATTGAGTGAAACGCTCTGTCTAATGGATTTGTGCAAGGTAGCGGAACTTCACTATCAGCATAAGTCTGCATCCTTCATGCTTTTAAGTCATCAGCAGCTGCAATCTTTTGAGGAAAAACAGGCGGAGATATTAATGCATGCATTAGAATGCGATCAAGAACAAATCAGGTGCACCGGAAAAAAATTGTATGAGGCGTCTGCTGGGTTTTTCTGATTGAGTTTGAGAACTTCGGAAAAATTCTGTTCCAAACTTTAAAAGTTCTAAGTTAAGGGAGGATGTCTTATAAAGTGGTTTATATTGGGACTTGAACATGCGCCTAGCGGTCGATTCACAAGAAGGGGTGGAGGGGAAACCGACGTGAAAAAACCCAAAGAGAATTGTTCGCCGAGGGTATGTAAATTGGGCGCCTCTGTGAAGATTGCCTGCAATTTTCAACATTCTGATAGCAGCCTA
Source organism: Baylisascaris procyonis (assembly GCA_037389465.1). Taxonomy (NCBI): domain Eukaryota; kingdom Metazoa; phylum Nematoda; class Chromadorea; order Rhabditida; family Ascarididae; genus Baylisascaris; species Baylisascaris procyonis. Next base: position 977,906 of record JAZARR010000059.1, read on the forward strand.
GACAACAATGAAGCAAATTTTATGCAATGTGCTTCACGTATACTTATGAATTTTACCGTTCAGCTTTTCAACGACGCGAATGTTGCCATCTGCAACCTTTTATTAGTGAATTTTTGTGCATGCAGTTGGTCGTGCAAAACTATTATGTACTATGCGTGTTTTTCATCTGATACGTTCGGATAGAACTCTTTTGCCGATAACAGAAGCAATTCATTCTTTGGTTCTCATTGTAAGAAAAATAGGGGAAATTAAGGTTGGTACCGAAAAACCACAACCTTAAACATACTCACAGATAGATACACACGTGTACACATGCAACATACACATGCGCAGGCGCACATACACATACTACATCACACAAATGCAGACTTACGCATACACGTACATACATACACATATATGCAATTTTATAAACACACCACATCTTATATGAAGCTGATACTGAGATTGCACGAAGTTGCAACCACGCAAGCCACACGGTCCTCACAGTGAGCACGCCACAGTGCGATTAAAGGAACCACCAAGGATCGAGCAAAAGCATCATTGGCCGAAACAGTCATTGCAACTAGCGGGCATGCAAAGTGCCTCCGGAGTAACACGCGTACTGGGCAAGTTTGGGCATCGAACGCTAATTTAATGAGTATTCCGTAACAGTGAGGAAGGAAAAGAGAAAGGAAATGAGGATCATGTGAGTGGAGTGGGTGAAAACTTTACGGGGAAGGCAAAAAGATCCTCTCTTCCATTGCGGTTGCCATTGCATCTGGCAGTACAAACTCATATGCACTAATGCGGTCGCATACTCCAAAAAAATGTAAATGCTACATTTGAAATAAACTTTCCCGCTGTTTTGGTGGAACTCCTTGAAGGATTTCATTGTTATTGTAACCGACATTAATCAAAGATTGAATGAGTCATGAGTAATAAATAAGTAAACGTTGTGAACGACAAGTCAATATGCCATTACCGCATAATTGAATTTTGTTTGTATAGCGCTTATATGAGTTGCTCTCAACTTTTGTGTCCACTAGAATTTTCAATCTGCTTTTTGCAGGCATCTCTCTCCTGTCCAATATTTTATTCATAGAATCTGCAGATGCTTACTGCTGAATGAAAAGAGAGATAAATCTTTCAAATTTTGTTAGGATGCTTTCATTGAGTCGAAACCTTTTAATCGCCATAGAATCAACCTAGAGAATTCTTAGTAGTTGATGACCTGAAATTGATAACGTCGTAAGGTGATGAATTATGTTTTGCAATGATTTCAGGGTTTTGTTCATTGAGAGCATTGTCAGTGTTGCAGATTTCTTCCAGGATGCAGCATATAATATCTTCTAGTCTTTTTAGAGGCATTTGCAAAGCGCATCTTGACAATGCGAAGGTTAAAAGATCTCTGCACAATTATATTTTACAGGCATTGATAGAGTTGACGTTCAAACTTAAATATAAGAAACTTCTTCGAATTTCTTTCGAACGATACACTTTTTTTGCTCTATAAATTCAGGTTCCTAATTTTTCCAAAATCCTCTATATCAAACATGTGGTTTCGCGTTCATTTTGAATACTCTCTGATCTTGCTTGCGCTTGAAGGAAAGTTTTTGGAAAATAATGAAGGAAAATAGTGATCTGATCTCAGCTGAAACATTGCCATATCTTCTTTCAGATAACCAGAATTTTTCTCAGTGTAAATAAAACCTCTTAATCCACTTCCTAGTTCACTATCATCATGCGAATATAGACATGATGTGGGACTTGATGTGTACCTAAAATGGGAATCGCTAAGGCATATGTTAATTGAGGACTGCGGATACGAGTCTCTGCTGCATAATTTGAGTACTGATTTCTTCCTCGTCCTGGCTACCGTAACTTCGTTCTTTGGTATTGTAGTGAATGAAGGCGCATTATGCATGTATAGATGTAAGATTCCTTTCAAGATGGTCACTTTCACTGTAATCAGTCTCGAGCTATCAAACAGATCGATAAATTAAGAATGGAAGACATGGGACAGAAATGCGGTATGTGAAGAGGACCCCTTCGGAAGCGAACCTGCCTCAACATTTGCGCCATCCCTTCTCCTCCCCCCACCCCTGCGCCGTTGACTAGGTTAGCGGTAAAGCGCATAAACCGCCGAATGGAGGAGGACGAAGACCAACTTGTGCCTCGTACGCTTTAGGAATGGGAATTGAACTCATCTATCATAAAGTTCAGTCTTCGCTGTTTCTTTCATCGACATGAAAATTTGAAGCTGAAAAGTTTTTACTTTGTACAGCGATATTTTAGCTCATCAGAGATATATCGATGACAGATACAAGATTGGTTGAGAGATTGTAAAAGGCGAAAGGAAACGTTGCCATCCACGAAAAGATGGTAGAGTGACGGCAATCCGTGCGAATGTTCAACAAGTGGCGCTGACTTTCTCATTGGGCGAAGAATACAAATGAGCACATTTTACATTTTAAGGGCGAAAACAAAAGTGCCAATTCTCTAAGGACTATTTAAGACGGTCTGTTCACGACTGTAAATGTATCTCGCTTTTATTTACGCATATTAATGCTTGCTTCAAAAAAGGAGCTCCTCTACTCACTATGTGGAGTGCAGAATTCATTCGCTTAACAGTTGCTCTTTTATGCCTTCACTGTGCTCATATCGTAATCACTATCGGTGTTTTTATGAGATTTTATTATGACAGCATGAATATGGTGTTAAATGTAATATTGTAAAATGCTGCAAGTAATGGATTATTTTAAATAGAATATTTAAGAGTTTTAACAAAATTGCTTATGAGACGAGCGATCGCGCGCAAATCATCGCAGGGATCGATCAGTTTTTGAACGATTTGGTTGTGATACCGCCAGGGGAAATCAGTAGCAAACGACTTCTCTCAGGAGATGAAATTAAGAAAGCGCTAAAGAAACGAAACAAACGTAAAAACATGGAGAACCAACGAGGCTGGTTATGTTCTGTCTTCATTAATCTTATAATTATGGAGTTCTCTTCTGATCTTAGTAGGAGTGACAACAGTTTTGAAGCTGCTGTCACTTTTGCTAAGATTCAGCTCAGCATCAGTTCAAAAAGAGCACACACCGAGGAGTGGCTCTGGATCAAGACTGGAAAATCGTGAAAGAAAATTCCGATATTTCGGTGGCATAGTCGATGACATTTCGAAACGACTGATTTAGTGTGGCGGAAATTTCGAAGATTTATTCTCTGCTTAGTAATACAGCCCATCTTTAAAGGTAAGGATAACACTTGGCAATTGATAATGGGCCCTTCTCTTGTAATGCAGTAGTATGTTTTGCTAGAAACCCCTGCTGTTGAAGTGAAATGTTTATTCTTCCTCCACTGTGAAGGCTATTTACAATGCACTTGCCATTCCTTGCTCATTTTGCATTGATCATATCTCATTTCCGTTGCACTGAAAGCCACACAGTGCCAAATACCCTGAAGACTGCTTATGAATGGAAGTCTTTTACTGAAGAACGCGAAATCATCAACACTGATTTCGCAATGAATTATGCGAAAATCGCCTTCCGCAATTCTTTTTGTTTCCGATTTCCGATGTACTGAGTGAGTGAAATGTTGCCTTTTGCACGTCAAGCATGCGACATTGCGGATATATGACGTTTAAAACTTCCCTGCTATGATGAGAACACTAAAACGTTTTCCGTCACCTGCTCATGTGATCAGTGCGTTGAAAATTACCATATGTCGTATATTAGTGAAGTAATTTTCAGCAGCAGCATCAGTTCAAAAAGAGTACACACCGAGAAGTGGCTCTTCTAGGTCAAGACTGGAAAATCGCGAAAGAAAATTCCGATATTTCGATGGCATGGTCGATGACATTTCAAAACGATTGCCTTACTACTGGTTAGGTTGTCGTTGTCTCGTCGAATTCTAAAATTTTTATGGCACTGGCACTTCTCATTGTTCAAAATGATTGTTCTGCTTCAACGTTTCACTTGCTCTACACCGATTAATTCAGCTGATGGGCACTAGATGGCCGAATGTCAAAAAATGATGTCAAAATCTGTTTTTGACATCAAATCCCACGGATATGATGTCAAAAAATATCTATAGCTTACACACTGAATGTTCTGAAGTGGGTGTTAGGAATGGCCAGCCTGTCGATTTGTCGGAATTGTTTCGATATTCTTGTCACGCTGAAACGTGGTAATTTTCTTTTACCAAACGCTTTGAGATTAAAAATGGTTGCTCAGTTTCCATGTCCCGTCACTTCTACAAACTGAACCGGTATTCTGAGCCCCAAGCCTGAGTGATTGAGCGGTTCATATTTGGGCTTTATGAATTTCTGCATCGGGCTTTCATTTCCTGTGATTGATCAAAACTGCTCGAAGTTAACCTCAGTTGTCGTAAGAAACATCATCTTCCGTGCTGGCCTTGTACCCATTATTTATGGGATTCATTGTGTTCTGTTTGATGCTATATCATCAGCACCGTAGTTTTTATTCACAGCTTTCTACTTGTAAATAACATTATAGGGTCTTGCCCATATTGATGTGTGAATATCCGTTTGCATAGCAGTTCACATGTTTCCTCGCTCTGAAACGTCGAAGAAAATGGAGACATGAGTCATTCATATCTTTCATCGTTTCTCATGTTGACCATCCACGAACTCTGAAAGGAGTTATAGGCATTTAAAGGTGCCAAAAATTTGAAAGCGTATTGCGGCAAAAGGGATTTTTTCTCCGTATCAGCAAAAAAGCGGATATTTGCGGAAATATTGAGCAAACGATCGAATCAATTAAAGTATGGACATTCTATCCTTCAGTGTCATAATTTATTAAGCTGGTCATTCATCTGAGCAGAACACAAAAGCACACATCTAGTCAGTCTAACTTTTCTTTCGTTCAGAATCTGTTTCAGGACCGATTTTATTGACTCACTCCGGTTCCAGTGCCTCACCAGCATTGTCTTCATGTTCTTTGCTAGCTTTGCTCCAGCAATCACCTTTGGAGGCCTCTTGGGTAGAGATTTCTTTTTAATTTCCGCTGTTTAGAATTGTCGTGCAATGCTCATTTCTTACTGATGAAATAACAGTCATTAGATTCAGTCTTATTGCGATTTCAAGTTGGATGGGAAATCTCGATTCTCAGTCTTATCGAATTCGATAACCTTGCGGTTTGTTGGTGATAAGTCTTATCGAAAAATGTTTGAAATGCGTTTGTGATTAACAATGAACGTTCTCTTTGTTAAATTTATCACAAATATTCCTTAGAAGAGTACGCATTTTGAACTCACTCAACTCACGCGTATTTGAAGCCTCAATATCTATTGCTCTCCATGCTTCGATTAAATTTGTTGCATATAAATATTTTCATTTAGATCAACAACAATGCATTATTGTTGTAATTCATAATCACTCAGATTATTTTTGAGTTCAAAACATAAGAGGAACGCACGTATCTGTGACTTCTTAAGGCAAATATACCGACGAGAAAATTGGAACCATGGAGACTCTACTTGCTCAAAGCATATGCGGAATAATTTGGGGCTTTTTTGCTGCTCAGCCTCTGCTTATTATGAGCGCTACGGGACCGGTTCTCATATTTGAAGCCAGCTTATACACGGTATGCTTGATTCGATTGCTCTTTGGAATGTGTTGTGCATTCAAATGGATGAATTTCCGAAAATATTTGTGCAAAACGCCAAGTAGGTGTTCGATATGACATTCCTCGCAGTATTGCAAATTACATATATTAACATGTGGCGGCCAATGGAGACTTCGTTGTCCGAAAATATAGAACAGTTGCAGTTTGAAAGTTCCTATCAGATTTTTTGTGCGCACAAATCTATCCAAAATTCCAATCACTGAAATTTCTCTCGATGATCCTTTTAAAAAGTGGAGTTTTTTGTTACGCAACTGCTTGAACTATTGATCTGTTTATGTCAAATTTCATTGCTTTTAAAAAGAACCTCGTGTGTAATGAAAAACATCTATAGTCCTAAGCGCTATCATTTATAATAGGCTTCTTCCTAGCACATCGTTTCACGCAGCCTAACGGCCCAAATGTCTAACGCTACAAGTATTCGTGGAAGATTGATAGCACTGCTTGAAGCATTACCCCCTGATGTATTGTAATTTTACTGAGCATGCAAAATTTTAGTTCTGCGTCAACCTTGGGCTGGATTTTATGACCGTTCGTGTTTATGCTGGAGTGTGGGTGATGGTCATCGCACTAGTGACTGTCGCATTTGATGGATCTCGCCTGCTGGTTTATGTGACTCGATTCACGGAAGAAATATTCGCATCGCTTATTTCGATGATCTTCATTGCTGAGAGCATGAATTTTGCTTACCAGGTTTGACTGAATTCATCAACGAAATCCGGCCGATCACGGTTTCAAACTGATTAGTGCATCTATTGGCATTTCAAAGAGGGAAGAAGTTAAAGGGACACACTTTTCGGTTGAAATTTCCATCATCGAGAGAAAATACAGCAAGCGCTGATTGTTTCTCACTGACGATCGAACTACTCTCTTCACTCTTTATAAAATTCTATACAAAGGAACGCATCAAATGCGTATGATTGTGCGAATTCGCTTGCGCATTAAGGCTACTTAAATATGCTTATCATTTCACTTTTTAATGCGTTCTGTCCGAGTTAGCGGCTATTTTGAAGATTCTTTTTTCGTTTTGAAACAATAAGAGGACATTATTCAAACTATAAGGATGATAAGGCGCATCGGCACAGCAATCTAAAGCTCGCTACTCGAAAATTGAAATTCATATTTGAAACTTGTAGACACAGGTAAAGTCTGAAAAATATTCGAATTCATTTAGAAAAATTCATACCTAAAATTTCGCAAGAAGTGTTTCATTTCATTAATTGTCTCTGCATCAGCTATTTATTAACAATTTTTTCGCAGAACGCCTCGCGGCAACTCTCTTTGGCCGTCAGTAATTTGTGCTGCGGATGACACTAAGCAGCGTTCGTGATCCCTTGTCACTGATTTTTTCCAACTAACCGACTTGAGAGCCACTTGCAAATTGATTTTCACATAAGCTTTGTTGTATATAAGATCTAGCAATTCAAAGGCTTATGGCACAGGTTGCATAAGTCTGACTCGAGCAAGAAAAACCGAAGTATTTCATGCTTGAAGGAGACCGGAAGCAACCACATGCGCACTGAGCGCTTGCAAGGTATCCATCATGCGTATTGAGGTTACAAGAGTAAATAATGACCAGGAGCCTGCGCCATCGAAATGGGTACCGTTAAAGTCGGTTGAGGAAGGAAATTTACCTGTGAAGTGGGTGGCATTGCAGATTTATCACTGATGAGTCGATATTTCGTGTTCTCTTCGACAAGTCATATGCATTTGACGTACCTTGCGCTAATGGTTCATTATGACCTCAGAAAGCTCTGAGGAGTTTGCTGCAAGGAGCTAGTAACTTAGCCAGTTTTCTTGTTCCCTAATTGGCATCACGTAGTTGATTTTCCATCTGCTCTTAAAGACTCATTAATACTTTGCTGTCACGATGATAGACGTGCAGCTGTTATAAGGTAGGTATAATATCTAGCAATCTCAATATCATCCTAGTAATGTAGCAAGCGATTCTTGTTTGGTGTTTAGAGTTGTTAATGCTGCTCGTTGTGGAAATGTTGCTCGGTTTAGTTCGTTACGCATTTGAATCCTCATTAAAAGACTATTTGGCATTAAGCGATCCGTTGAATTCCCCTAGATTTTCACAGTTTAGCGCCTTCGAAAGCTATTGCCTACAATCTTCGATTGCAGACTTTTGTTGACAATCCGGTCGAAGATTACAAATATTACCGTGATGTGCATCTGATGTGTGATAGCTTCATGTTGTTAGTGAGCGAGAACACCACAAATATTACTGAAATAACCTCATCGTGTAGCGACGCAGAACCGAACACTGCTCTTCTTACCGCCATTATACTCTTTTCGACATTTATTCTTGCTTATGCGCTTCGTCAGCTTCGGCAGAGCTTTTATTTGGGACGTACGGTAAGTGCGTATGTGGTGATATTTTGTGATTGGTCGATTTTTTGTTGAAACCTTGTTCGAAGGTTGGAATTTCTTAGAATTTACCTACAGTGATAGTCTTTATAATTAAGAATTAGAACATTCTCAAAAAACTTTGTGAACACCGTCAAAACTTTTGGTCTTTTTTAGTGAATAATTGCGAATGTAAAGTGCAATTTGCTTCTTTAGGACCTGTTATTTTATAGGGTCAAGAAATAAGAAAAATGCTGGGAAGAAAAAAATATAGAAATACGCTTACAAACCACTCCTTAAGAATGCAGCAAATATGCTAGTCTGTGAAAGGGTAGTCTGTGATCAAGCATAACCCGAAAACATTTATATAAAGCGATCCAAATCATTACTTTTCTCCGCTCATTTTTATCATATGCTTGAGAATAAATGAGAGTTCGAGGCTAATGCTTTCTAGTAGACAGATGTGTTAATATGAGCAAATTATATGTACCTTGCAAAGTGACGTATGGCATTTAAGTGAAAAATGCACTGCAGCAATATTTCTTTTTATTATGTGAATTCTGAAACGTTCGAAAGGAGTTTGCAGCTTCCAACTTTGCGAAGTGATAATGACGGAAATTGCAGCTCCGACAGGCGATTGGTGATTTCGGAGTGCTAATTGCGATTGCGGTCGTCGCCTTAACCGCTCATCTTCTCATCCCGGATACGTACCTGGCGGTAATCATTTTTACAGATGTGGCTGTTTTTTTAATGCCGGACACACCATTACAGCATTGTTGCTTGTGATATGTGACTGTTCATTACATGATGTAAACCGCAGTTATGCTCTGAAAAGAAGCGCTTAGAATCTGTATTTACATCTCAACAGATTTACTGAATTTTTACACAAGAAACACCCATCGTCTCAGATTTCACTAATCGAAAACTGTTAATCATCGTTTGCTATTAGTTTGTTGGTTCTGCAGCATTCCTGTTAGGTGTGCTTCTGTTATGGAAGAATAGTAAAGACAGCAATGTGCAGCATAAATCAAGCATTGTATGAACGAATCCATTAAAAGAAATGGCATCAGGAACGTTAAAGCGGGGATGAAGAGGCGATTAAGGGTGTTTTATTGTGGCAAGTGTCGTGTGAGTGAAATAACCTGTTCATAGATGGAGAAACGACAAAAAATCGAGCCCATGCATTTTTACGCAGTTGCTGGCAACGAGGTGTACACGCGTTAGCAACGCTGTTCTATTTCCTGAGCATTGTCTTTTTTTTATTTTATCCTCGCCATCGCAATTGGTAATGGTCGTTTTGTCAATCAAATGCAACATAGGGCAGCATTTGAAATCTATGCGATATTCCACTACACTAGCGAGGGTGAGGCTGGTTATGCATAAGATAATGGCTTCGCCCATTTTGCAGACCTAGCAGACGCCCATGATTCTCAGAGCTTCTCAGCCGCAAAATATAAATTCTTCGTGGCAAGGCTCTGAAAAAAAAAAAGTTATTTGCAGCTACTGAAACTTTTTGGAGTGCGGGTGTTTGCTCAACATATTATTCGATTTGCGCGTACGATCCGTGCGCATCTGAAATGAAATAGGAGAAATTCAGCTGTTGCACTTCTTAAACGAACATTTTTTTATAGCGATTGGATATGCCCGACCACATTAACTTCACTAATTTATATGCTCGAGGACACGGATTGCTCGTTTCCGCTTATGTGCCTGCAGCGCAGTGGTGGGCAGTACTGATCGCCCTGGTTGCCGCATTATTGGTTTTCATTCTGCTGTTCGTGGAAACCGAAATAACCGAGTGAGCAGTTCCTTCCAGTGTCTCATTCAGAATTAATTGCACCATTCGTTGCTTGCAGCAAATTTTGGCATTTTTTCTTTCGCTATTCAGGATTATTTAACTATTTCCAACAGCTGCATCTGAGGTTAACCGGACAAAAGTGTGTTATTATGACACATTTCTTTGCCAACTGTCTCCATATGGCACACAAGGAATAGACGTAGGGCAGAATAGAGCATCTTTTTCATGTCTCACATGTATAAGAGGGAAATCGTCGTTTGCCTATGCAAATTTCAGCCGATTGAAGGATCTTCCATTTTAAGTTGATTCCTTTAAGTTGCCATGATTTTTCATTTTTTGCTTTTATAGCAGATAAAGCTACTGTCTGTTGTGATTCTGTCGAAAAACTACACATAATATGGACGTACGCTATATCAGCTTGACTAGCTTGACTTGCCTCAATGCTTTCTTGCAGACTTCTTTTGTCACGCCGAGACCGTGGCCTGGTAAAGGGCACAGGTCTACACTGGGACCTAGTGTTGATGGGCATTTGCACACTTTTATGCAGTGTATTCGGTCTTCCATGGATGTGCGCAGCGGCCGTTCAGTCATTGGCTCATTGTGGTTCATTAACGGTTATGAAAAAGGCAGCACCTGGAGAAAAAGCAGGTTCATTTTTTAAGTGCACATCTACTTTTATCAACTGCTGTTCATCTATCACGCAACACCTTTGGGAAGCATTTGCTCTGTTGTTCCCTCTCTCTAATATTTCCTTCGGCATCTCCCAGGTTCGGATCCTTTCCGATATGGAAGCCTCATTACTTTTTCATCGTTGCCCTTTCTTACCTATCGCACCAGAACCTTTCTATTCTTCACACTAGTGTTCGGAGTTCATCGTCATACCATCCCGTGAAGGCCCCGCATGAAGATGTTTCAATAATTTTGGACCGCCAGATTCCCCGTTATGGAAGCCCCGCAGCACACCTCCCCGACTGGGAGCACAAGGGTCCCTGCGAGGGCCTCTGTGGATTTCCTTATTTTCGCAAGAGCTGTTTAAAAGACGGGTCTTGTTTTCGCGAGGTGAAAAAAATTCGCCACTCTCGCAGAAACATGAGGAAACTCCATGAGATAGTGTGTTCGAACAAGATATGCTTAAGAGAAACTTGATGCATGGATTTTACTAGAGGGACAACAGTTTATTGCAAAAAAGAATACCGGACATAATGAATATAACCAGAAAACAGGACACCACCTCAGCGTTAATACTTTCGTCCGTATGATGTCAGACGAAGTTTCAGGGTTGGAGAGAACTGCACTTAAAACGCTGAAATTGAGAAAAACCAGGTGGTGCCAAAACTGAACTGTTTTTTTAATTTGCATCGTTTCAGCGGTAAGACACTCTGAAAAATGGAAATTCGCAAATAGAACTATCATATGCGAGGAAAACCACGACGTGAAAATGCTCCAAATTACGGGTTTAAACCGCGACTGCCCTGCGCGTCGAAATTCTTTGAACTTCACGCTTCCGCACAGCCTCCTATTATAGTGGAGCCAAAAATACCTTTTTTTTTTTCTGCATGTTTTTCACATAACCTTCCAATATAGGCTCATTCAATCGAAATCACAGGTGAAATGAATCTCGTCAAGGAAAAGCTGTTTAAGCTGATATCAGGTAAACTGATAACGTCCTCAGCCAACGGAAAACGCGTTTCGAATGAGCGGAAGCACTTTGAACTTATTAAGAATTTATCTGACGAGGCACAAAATGGAAACCTGTGTAACCCACACACACACTAACTTTCTCCTCCCCTCCTCCCTCATCGGCTTTTCATCACTTTTTGTCTGCGCCTTCGTCTCACCTCGCTCATGGAGCCGCTTCACAAAGCAGCCTCTTGAGTTCAGTGGTAGTGACTAAGACCACGGAATTTCGAGAAAAGATGACTAGGGGATTTGTCCTCTGCTCAACGGAATTTTGACGCAATTGGAAGTTCACAGACAGGCAGAGCAAATAAGCAAGCCATGGTAACTGGAAGGATGTTAGAGCTGTATAATTGCTCTCTTTTTCGAGAGCTGTATCTCGCTTGCCTCTCAGCGAAACTCTTTAGAAACCATATGCAACATTTCCATGAGCTCTCACAAGTTTTCATAAAGTCACTTCCTTCTCCTGTCCAACTTTTTTGAGGAATCTCTACGTTCATTAGGCAAATTGTCGATTACAAGAGCCTGTCGAAAATTATGATAAGACCGCGACCTTATTGTTGCTTATAAAAGTTGTTTTTTCAGAGGTTGATCATGTGATTGAACAGCGGATTACAACGATTGGCGTCTCGGTACTGATCGGACTTATCACTCTTGCCGGATCATATCTTAGACTTCCACTCGCTTCACTCTTCGGAGTGTTCCTCTATTTGGGCGTTATGAACTTGTCTGGCGTGCAACTCGTTCAAAGGATAATTCTGTTCTTCATTCTCCCAAAATATTTTCCAGTCACAGCCTATACCGAAACGGTTGAGTGTTTTTAGAACTCGTTTTTTTCATGTTTCAACCTTTTACAGCCTATTTTGTTCTATCTTTCCGTCATGTTCCTCCATTGAATGATATGACCAAAGATTTTTCACTTTCAGACCGCAGCCTGTAAAAATTAACCTACGATTTCATATTTACAAACCAGATGGGAAAATTTAAAAATTCAGGCTACATTATTGAAGTCATCGAACCCAAATACGAGGTCGAGCAATGTGGAACGCTCGAGCAATACATGTTATTTTATTTTGGATGAATTTCCGACTGGAAACTCGTAACGTTTCCTCACCTCCCACTTCATTACTTCTGTCATTCCTGGTTGCGCTTTGGTGATGCTTGCATTCGAAAACTTAGTATTTATTACTCATACTTTGATTCTATCGAAACGTAATACAAACGCTTACAGTTATTGACTTAATTATTGTCACACTTCCACGCTGAATCGTAAACTTGTTGTCTGCAGGTATCGGTTTGGAGAATGCATTTGTACACGACCATTCAGACCATCTGTTTATTGGTGGTTTATACAGTAAAGCATTACAAGGAAACTGCGCTTTCGTTTCCATTTGTACTTATGCTGTTCATATTTCTGAGGCAGTGCGTGCTGACAAAGATTTTCACGGCAGCCGAAATCAAAGCAGTACGTTTATTTTCCATTTCATTTCGCTGCGACATTTCCAGAGTAATGTTGGGAGTGTGAAACTTTCTGCACTTGTTGAGCGCAAATGTAAGAGGTGCTTTTTACTTTGCCTTCAATGAAACGTTGGAAAATTGATCCACGAACCTTGCGCATGGTGGCTGCTGCTATTTGCAGTCATTATGATAGTTTTAACTTCTTTTATTAAATTTCTGTTCATATGAAAAGTACGGTTGCGAACATTTACAGATTTCTAGTGTTTTAAACCGATGTAATCGCTTGGTGCAATTAATATTAGAGGGCTCATGGACAACAAACAAGTATAAAATAGGCGTTCAATATGCATGGATGACAAGCAACATCATTTTTGGCGCCAGACCCTGAACAAGGAAGCCTACAGCCAGCAGCCATCCCCTCCTCCTCCTCCATCGCCTCCTGCCTTGCTTGGAGTTTTTTCTGCGTCCGCCGCTGATGAATGCATTATAGCGTCTTTTCTTTGAGTTACCAGTCCAAAGTGAATTTTGCAAGTAGAAGGTGCTCAAACTGCGCCAAAACGCACGAATTTCGCGTGTGCTTTGAATCACTGTACTGCATCAGCTTATCTGCTTTTTCTGTGTGTACTTGCAGGCAATGTTGCGAGTTTTGTTTCGCACAGTTTTGGCAACTTTTGCAGTGCATCAATTTCTTATTGCTTGAATTTTATTGTGTTAATATCTTGCAGCAAAAGGCTGCTTTCATCTCTGGGTCAGCCGACCTTATTCGAGCTCTGTATTTGAATTTAGCGCTTTGAGAAAAATTGCCTCAATTTTTCTTTTTCTCCGTTGCAGCCTTTGAATTTCGAGTGCGGCAATCATGCTTTATAGGCCTAGGTGGAAGGATCTCGGAGCCTGTCCATTTATTTAGCTATTGAAGGTCGGACGTATTCGGCACCTAGAAGAATGTAGAGAAGTTTCCTTAAAAGCACAGAAGAATGGAGGAACACAGGAATAGATAAGGCAATAAGGAACATAAGAATGAGAGAGGAACACAAGATCTGCCTCTGCCTTTCCTTCAAGTGGATGACGTTTGGTTCTGAAACCTCCGTGAAAATTGGTTATTTCAGTTGGACGGTGAGGAAGAACCAGATGATGATGAATGGATTGAAAAGGATTTCTATGAGAACGCACCCCTTCCCGTCTGAGGTGCATGCATCCCGGACAGTGCAAATCGACGTTGTTTGTTGTTTTTTTTTTCGGGTTTTCAATGACTTTTCGGGTTTTCAATGGCGGCCGTGATATTGCCATTGTATTGTATGTGAGTGCTTGTTAATTTCCTTGCAGCAGTCCTGCAAAATGGTCGAATGTCATATTCTTCAACGTCCTCCTTGAGAAAAATTCATAAGTGCAATTGATTTTAGTTCAGCAATTCTTAGAAACGCAGTTGCTTCCGAATGAATGTCGATTCTTATTTGATTTGTTTTCTTCACTGTATTTTCTCACGTGTAAGTCGTTCTCTGTATATAAGCACTCCTCTTCTTACTAACATACATCGATTTTAAGATGTTGCCAACCGCGCCTCCTCTACTACGAGTCTCACTCAAAGTTGACATATACATAACCTTTCAATTGGCTCCCTTTTTTCGAACGTCTATTTGTTCCGACTTGCATTTTATATTTACGACATTTGAAAAGAATGTTTCGAATGACAAGAGGCTCGTCCTGTAAATAAACTTGCCCATTATGCGCCATTGTGAAACGTTATATACTCCAGGGTTTATAAATGGAGAATGACGGCATCGAATTACGCCATATTCATTGTTTTTCATCGCTTTTTGTGCAGTCATCTGCTTTAGTCGCTTCACCGAACAAGTGTGATATGACGCTATACCACTGCCTGTGAACAAAAAGTAGTAAAATTTCGGGGGTAAGCTTAGGTGAACGAGCGGTTTCGCCGAACCTTAGAACATTAGAAGTTGCATCACTCTCAATGAAGTTAAATGCAAAACAGGTTGCTTTTTAGGGTGGCTGAGAAGGGCAAGTCCACTCATAAAAACTTAAAAGAAAAAGATCCCGCATGTGGCATATCGTAGTGCTCATGAGGAGACTTTCGCCGTCGGGGTAGCGCATATGGCACAGCAAATGTATATTCACCAGCGGTGCAAATATGTAGTAGATATGTGGGAATTTATCCAGCGTCCCCTTCTATCCCAAAATTGAAGGGATTTTCCACAAGTTTCCAGATTCTGGGGAAAAGCACCTCGTGTGAGCTACTAAGCAAGCGCTGGAAGGAAGAAGAATTAAAAATTTTTGTATTTCCATGTAAAAATCAGAAATTACGATGAAGCTTTGAAGATGATCTTGAAACGCAAGATCTTCGTGCCCTCTTTGCCTTGGTCCCTATGTAGACAGCTCCAGAAATTCAGAACCTATAAAAGCCAGCTTAATTGCGAAGGGAAGGAGTGCATAATTAGATATGCAAGCAGTGGTGCTCTCTATGCTAATTAAATTTACTCCACAGCACTCCAGCATAATAAACCATTATGTGATCTTAAGATGCGCAGGTATGGATTGGGGTAACTACACTTAAAGTATGATTTACTGACAAGCTTAAACTACACTTCAGACACACCACTTCGGCGGTCGCTGCAGACGAGACGAGAAACATAGAGTCCGATGTTTCATTCTCCAGAAACAATGGAAAAGTTGGGCGAGGTGTGTCATTGTGTGTGTAAACTACATCGTGAGTGCCCATTGCACGCAGGCGGTGAAGTTCTTTGTCTGTTGACGAAGGTATTCGCGCTGTTGTCGCCAAAATCCACTCTCCCTTCACCGGAGTGCACATCATTCAGATTTTTGCAAGGCTTGCCAAATGAGGAACATGTGAGGTCTTTGCAAGATGAGTGCTTGCTAGCCCCTTTCTATAAGGAAATATTGTAGACAAATATGGGCCTATCATATCTCATCCGCATAAAACACGAAGAAATGTTCGCGTCGAAGATTACTATACAAGATGTTGCTCCAGATTATGATTGCGGGCTAAAAATATTTGAACTAGATTCGTTGGAAAATAGACATGTGTAGTTTGATCATTCGTTGTACTAGCGGATCATCCGTGTCCATTTCGATACCGCACTTTATGGATCGGTCTCATGTGCTTCCTTTCGAATGACATGTCCTCAACGTTTCAACTCAGCAGCAGCTCTTCTGCTGTTAATACTGCTCTCAATTCATCTAATCTCAGGATCACTCGCGTTTGGAATAAGTTGCCCTCAAATATCATCGATGCAAGAAACCATTCTTTTCACGAACGGGCTGAGAGTGTTTAATTTCCATTCGACTGCCGGTCTCATTCATTAGTTCAAGTTTGAGACTACTTCCACAAGTTTTCATGCATAAGTTTTCATGCAGTTCATAGTTTCTATGTTGTTGTTAAGTTACACAGGTGTTCGACATATTTTCTTTTTCAAGAATGGATTTATACTGTTTTTAATTAAGCTAAAAGGTCACTGAATCGTAGCATCTCTTCTAGATCCGTCTTTCTTTGTAAGAGGGGCGTTTAGAGTAAAGATGGGGACTAGGGTTAAGTTCATCTTTTCTTCGATGTCTTGTAGTAGAGCTGTCGTGCCATGGTAAAATAAAGTTTCATGAAGTTGGTGGACCTTTATGTTCAGCTCAAGCTTCAAGTTTCATATGAATTTAGCAAAAGTTTCCGCAGCAATATTACTATCAGTTTGTGTAGTTAAAGCTCAAAGGCAACATTTCTCAACCTTTCGGATTTGCAAAATTTCAGTATGCAAACTTGATGGAAATGAATCACGCCTCACTGATCTTTTTTATTCCTCTAAGGTTTTCCTCATATTGAGTATTAACCTTGCTGAGCAAACCAATGAATTGCACTATAGATGCTGCTTTTTCATGTTTCGTCGTTTTTAGCCACGGTGACGTCATTCTTTTCCTATACCGCTTTTTACAGCGGCATAAAGCGTGTTGCTTTAAGGTCTATTGTTCCACCGCTGAGTCAAATTGAAGGATCTGTTATTCGAAGGCAGAAACAAGCTGCAAGCATTCAATTGTCCCACAGAAAGCTTCATCGCATAAGCTGTGTATCGCTGCCGTCATAGGATCGCCTCCAAGGTCAAACAGTAAGAAACGAGGGTCTCCATGGATCTTTTCAGGAAAAACTGAATCGCAGCTTTGCTCGTGCTGCCACGGTCTGTACATACAATGCGCGAAGCTACGTCCTCATTTTTTCCATTCCTCCGTCCTCCTTTCAGTATACTACTAAAATTGGTGTCCCTCTAGCACGGCAACGTAACTTCAAGGATTTCATTCCAAAATGTTGTCGAGAACGTTAGCCAGTCGACGCATCTATCCACCCATTTTAATAATCCCACCATAACTCGCCTTTGGTTAAATTTAGCGGTAAACATGGAATTAACGTAGATCGTATTGAGTGCTAGGAAATCTGATAACTCATGCAAGATTTTTTTTCGCAGTGCGGATTTCTTCGCAAGGAAACAGAGGAATCGGAACCCTTGGCTAGGATTGCTGGTCTGATCGAATATCTGCTTTGTTGTCCAGAACAGTCATCCCATCTATCGTTCTGCTATGCGAAAAACTGTTTTCACTCATCTTTCGAATCATCTATCGAACCTTCATAAACGTTTTGCATTTTTTACACTTCATCGTCAGAAAATCCTTTCCAGTACGCGTTCAGTACGATAATAAACCTCTTCCCGATGAGATCTTGTACCTTGGCCTGCCATGAAAATACACTCTCATATGTAAACGAGACCATTTTCTCATGCCTAGCTATCCATATGCTTTCGCAGCGATAAAGATTCCCGTATCGGAAGTGATATCATTGGATTTGATTTTCGTTCGGTGAATCATGATCGTGTTACTCATTTTTGCAGTCTTTTAACTAGGAATGTGCATTGCTACCATATGTGCATGCTTATTTTATATATATATATATATATATATATATATATATATATATATATATATATATACGTTAGCAAGGTGTTGTTCATGAGTCATGGTATTACTAATTCCTCTGAAAGATCTGAAGAAACCGACAGCTGTCACTTGAGGTGTGGAGGTCGCTGAAAAGTAATGTTTTTCTGTGGCGGCGATACCAAAAGGTGCAAATGTGGTAGCTAGCAACGCTGTGTGCAACTCTTTCGCGTAAAAGTTCTCAATATTGTCTGCAGATGTGTGAATACCATGAATTGCATTTTATTAATAAAGGTAGGAATAATCGGTCATTTCACGCATCAGAACAGCCCGTCATCTTCGCAAGTGTGTTTAAAGAAGTAATGATTTTGAACCCCTCTAACGGTATTATGCATGTTGCGGCATAGGATATGGGAAGAATATGTGCATAACAATTTTGAGCGTTTTTGGAACACTGACAGCCTCGCAACTAGGTACAGCACCCGTGGTTATTTACTGCCTCTAGGAATTGCTCATTATGTTTTCCACCTCTACAACAACTGGATAGCTGTATGTATGTTGCAGACAGCTTTTTTGCCGGATGATCTAAAAAGGCAGAAAGGGAGCAACACCAAACTATGCTTCGTTGACTTATGGTTTATCACATCTTCGGAAAAAAAATTAAAATTGTAAATTCATTTAGTGGCCAACAGCTTGTTCTCAGGAAAACAATTCAGGTTCTTTTCGGAAAAAGTCTTGTATGACGTGGTTGATAGTGATTTTAAGGTAATGGTCAAATACGTTGCAAAATGGGAATGGTGATAGCTTTTGCGTTGACTTCTCTAACGCATTTCAAAAACGTCTCGTTTTTCAGAAACTGATTTTGAAATTGGTGCATAAGGCATTGATGGAGATCTTCTTTGTCGGATTGAAAAATTTTTGACTTATGGAGGGCAGAGGATCTGTCTATAAAGAATCTTCAAAGCTTCTATTCAGTGCTAACGGATTGGATAAAGTTCGCTTTTGAAGCTCATCCTTTTCCTGAAACTCTTCAACGTTTTTGAAAAGACGGCGCGAACTTTTAAGCGCAAATTTTGCATTTATTGAGGTTGCTTTGTCGAAGCTGAAGACACAACGCCTTGCCTAGAAGCCTCAGTCAACGAACCTTTTCAAAGAACCTCAAACTGCTCCACTATAATAGCACGTAGCGTTATGGATTCGAGGGTCTAAAATACAATGGTTGTCGCAAGATGTCAAACACTGAATCAGCAGGATTCTGGAAAGCAGACCAACACCGCATAGCGACTTCAAAAATTATTGCCCGATCCGATGAAATTGATAAGGAAGATCTCTTTACTATATGCCTGGCGCACTCAAAACTGCAAGTTCTTTAAAAAGAGAAGGTCAAGTGTGTTGCATGGTCGCTTCGGTAACCGCATAGTGCCTGCTTATAACACCCTTCATGTTATGTTAGGCAATGTTGTCATTCAAGGGCACGACGAATAAACTATTTTTGCTGTCACCACTGGCAGCTAGCAAGATGAAATGAGTTTTAGTTTCTCCGCTGATACCCCTATTTCCTTTTCCATCAGTTTCATTCATGTACGCATATACCGCAGTTCTAGGCTTACTATTCAGACCTTTGAAGGCAAGTGTTGTCACCAACCCCTGAAGGATAATCATATAGTCAGTCTATTCTCGTCTTTGCCCCATTGTTTTCGTTTCGATATCTTGCGTTACCTGAGATAGGGTGTTAACCGTTCAATTGTGCTTCATATAATTGCGGTCTTAACGACGTAATCTCTTTGTGTTGCAAGCATATTGTAATCATTTCCGCTTGAAAATGATCATATTGGTCAAAATATTGGTATAAAAAGCCTCCTGGAAAATGTGTTTTACAAGAGAGATGTATAGTAGGGTGGCCACAGTGCGCTTATCCGTTCTTCTATTTCAAAAAACCTTTGAAGCACTATTTCCAGCGTTTCGTCCTTCAAATACATCTTCAGCGACACGAGTTTCAAGTTCGCATTTCCCTATTCTGCCTTTATTGCAGTTTCTAATGAGGTTATCTTATTGCTTTTCTCTCAACTTCTTTTAGCGCCAACTTGTTTAAAACCCATGGGGGTTGTATGTTGAAACAGAAGTACTTGTGGCAGAAGCTCCTCCCTCGTCCCTTCCAGTCACCTCTCAAATTCTTCAATTATGCTCGGAAAAAATCGTTTTGATGTGATGCCTCAAACAGTGGAGCGGTTTAATGCATTGAGGGGTCACTCCTCTTTTTCGATGGCCCCCTTTTGAGCAACGTCGTCGTTGCGCATAGGTCTTTGCTTGCCTCCTCCAAACTCGCAAACGGCAAGCCATCGCACACTAAATATCGTCATGGGTGGTCTCCTCTCGGGCTGCATTGCTGGCCACATTCCTCAAACCTTTCACCACTGCACGCAGAAAAACGTATCACTACAATGACGCTTTTACTGGCACCCGACTTGCAAATTTAGTCATTTTGCTGGGCTAACCTGTACTTCTTTATCCTTTCGCTCGAGATTACGCACCTCCCTAGAGTTCCCTGCACTCAATGCATTGCGACTGCATCGGCACTTCCACTAGAGCTCCCACATTCCTCAGATGGTGGTTTACACCACGGCTGGTACACAATGGCGTGGCCGCAAATGACCTTTAAATATCATGGATTTCGTCAGCGAAAATACAATGTAAGCGGACGCGATTCATCGCAGATATCGCTACTCACATACCCACAAATTGGCGGAGCCTTCTGACAGCGCTGGTCTCCTAAGATCTTTTCTTCGAGGTGCCACGAAATATTGCACACGTTGGTGTGCCGTCACCATTCCTCTGATTTATAATGAGTAACTGAATACAGCCGTGCGCTGTTATTTCTTATAAGTGCGTCAACAAGTCGCCGACACGGAAACGTTTGTGCTGACGTTTTGGATGACTAAGCCTTAATTACATTATATGATGCCTCAACTTGAACATACCAACACCTACACAGACTGTTCGTTTATATATCCGTCAACCACCTCTCGCTATACATCCTCGGCGATTACTAACAACATGAGTACTTCCAGGGAAGTTCGAATGTTTTGAATGTTACAAATACATTCGCTCAGAAATGCATATAAGAGGGCTAGCGCTGCGAGGAATGACCATAGCAATTTCCCTACAACGTGAGCCAGCGGCTGAAAAGCATTGCAAAGCGCTCACCCATCACACGGCGACCAGATTTTCCACTCTGCCTAGCATCACTCAGCGGACAAATTCCCAGAGCTAATTTTTGCTCAACGAAATCAAACATCATCAGAATGCGTTCTCCCATATGACACGATCGTCTTTGAACGCAGGCTTGTTTAGCAGTCGCAAGAAGCTTCAACTCTCAAATTTTTATTCCACAACTCAGTTGCATATTTTGGTAAATTGGTCGCTTCAAAACGACTGCTACGACACACATGTCATCCCGCCCATTAGTAGCTTTTAGGAATAATAGCGGCGTATGCATCCATTAGCAGCTTTAAAATTCACATACTGTGTTCCCGAATAATGCCAAATATGAAAACTTTTTTTGAGAGCCTTTCGAGAGCGTTTTGCTTATCGTTCATTTTATTGATAAGCAGCGCCTTTAAAGTGGAAATGCTACAATGGTATACGGTAAGATCTGTGGTGTAGGTCGGTCTCCATATAACTGGATCGAAAAAGAAGCGGATAAAAGCCGACGCTGTCTTTTCCCAGCATCTAAATATTTATACAACAGAAGGTGCGATATTTGGAATTTCAGACAATTTTGAGCAAATTAATGCAAATAAAAAATACTATATCGGATATAGCAAATGTCTCAAATTCATTCACAAAGCAAAGGAAGCGAATAAACGTTTAGCAACACAATCGTCAACCACAAACGCTGATCGAATACATAAGCCAAACAAAATATATTACCGGTACTCTCGAATACTTGAAATGAAACTTCACCGCTTCGTTTAACGCTGTCCAACTCTGCTCACTAACGCTCAAATTCCCCTCCTCTAAAGTCATCGATCAATTGTCATATACACTTTTCCAAGCTAGTGCCTCGTTCGTAATCCAACACAGAGGGAATATTGAGCAGAAAAAGTAATTACGTAAGAAAAAAGTAACGCCGTCTCATTTCGTTTCAGTTTTGCAACAAATCAACAAGTAGATAAAGCCAATTCAGGATCACTCTGCTTTCCTCTGTATGAAAATCTTTTCGCAAGAAAACTACTTTCGCTCTGTAATACGTATTGCAGATTCATTCGTTAAAACAATCGAGATGCATGTTGGATGCGGATATCTATTAGATAGGCGGCATAGAGGATTGCGAGGGTCGCCCTCAGTCTGACGCACACCACAGAAATTGGTTCGTGACCCCCTCGCCAAAGCAACACCAAACACTTGCTTTTCAACTGGTTTCTGTGATCCCTCTTCGTCTTCTTCTCCAACCAATAAGCAACAAAAAGCAACAAGCTACGAAACAACATTAGCACCTTCAGTGAGCATGACGTCACGCATTTTTTTCAAATTTGCAAATGCGTGTGCAGGGGGCCATACGGACATTTCCCACTTGATATCTGCCATAAAATCAGGCTAAAAAAATTAATTTACTTCGATGGAAAAGTCCTCCTATCTTGTGAAATTTTTGGCAGAAGTTAAACTAGTTTTCCAGAGTTCGTGCTTAACTCAACTGGACGTGGAAGAACAGTTGTGCGGTGCGAACAGCGTTGAAGAAGTGGCACGGATCGAGAAAGAGGTTACATTGCGACATCCGTTTCCCATAAGCCGAGATCTCCAGCGTACAAGATTTTCAATGGAAAACTTAGATAGCTGACTAGAGGAACACGAAAAAAGCACTAATGACTGCATCCCCTTTGTTGCACAGTCAGTATCACCTCATTTCACTGACAACCTTTCTTCTTTCGAAGCCGAGTATCTAAATTATATACTATTCCACTGCTGATCTCGGTAGAACGCTTCCTATAATTCCGTATTTGACATCCCTCGTTCTAAGGGATAAACAACAATAGGGGGGTTGAGGGTGAGCGAGCTTGTGTATGAAGTGCGCGAAGCAAATAAAAAATTATCAAAGTAGTCATAGGGGAACTGCTCAAAGAGCAACTTAACGATGCTATAATCAGATTGTCGGACTGACGGCAGGTGGAGGTGGTTGTGGCGAAGTGCCGATCTGTGTGATCACCTGTACGGCAACGTGTGGTGTCGACGGCATTTGTGCCGTAGGCGATGCGACGCCGATATCAATGTTTTCCGATGCGCTTTTACGACAAATTGGACATGTGCGATTCGTTTTGAGCCATTTGTCAACGCACTTCACGTGGTAATGATGATCACATGGCAGCACCCGCACGTGATCCCTCTTCTCGAAGTCACACTGACAAACCACACAAACCTTCTCGTTGAGTACGCTCGGATCCATCAAGCGGAATGACTTCAACTGCTCGATCTCACTCCTGCAAAGCGTTTTCGTTTATCATGTTTTAGTCGCGATGCAACTTAAAAACGCCTCTGGTCCCAATATGGAGGTGGTAAGGTGGAAGGGACCGAAACTGGAACGAGGTAAAAGCAACGCTTCTTTACTAAATGCCCTGAAATGGTAACAGCTGAGACAGACGGGATGCCTAAAAGTAATTTTAGCTCCAACATTCACTTCCACATCGCCGCTTTGCATAGTGTCAGAAATTTTTCGATGCAGTTACCGCTCCAAAGCCCGCACTCTGCATGTAACTCGTTGAACGTGACCTTCAATTTCAGACCACTTTAAAGTTACCTACTGCAGTTTTGCTGCTGCCACTCTTTCTCCAAAATCCCCCCTTCTTTCCCTCCCCTCCCGGTCGCTCTTTAAACCCTGTTCATGCATGTCCAGACCTCAGCAACGTCTATGTTTCGATGTAATAGTTGCTATCAGCCCTCGTTAAGTGAATTTCTTACGAGAAAAAGTTTCAAGCATCTTAATGAGCACATTCACCCTGCACATCAACAACAGAACGCTCATTAAAAAAGCATCTGATGGGTGCAATGTAATACGACAGACACATAATATGCGATCTCCGATATCACAACGAGCAACGGCCCTTTGAAAACGTTTAGAGAATCAAACAAAGCGTTAATCTCGTGAGGAGGTGAAAGGATAAGGAAATAATATCGACTTTCGGTATCCATTTACGTAAAAATAATTCCTGCCGAACCTCAAGACTCTCATTTCTTTAAAGCTTTCAATTCTCGAAACATTGCATTATGAGCAGAAAAGCAGTGAATATAGTGGTAGCAAAGATAGACAAATATGCAGACAAACACGACGCTCATTTGCCAATGCTAGCTTAAAAATCGCTATTGAATTCACCGATGAGATCGCTCAGCATGAAGGAAATGGAACAAACTCAAAAGTAAATGCTGAGAATTGCAGTCTGTGACGGGTTTTCGTTCACTGAAGAAAACTACTTTTCTCTCAGTATATATAGCCACAGACTTTCGAATAGTTAGTTGAGTGAAAGTGCATTTGTCTTCGAGTGGTGGTGACGTGTCTAAAAATTTTGCAACCAAAATCAATCCTTTCTACGCTCTGACGTAGTTTAAAAAATCTGACATTTATACCACTTACTGAAAGCTTTTTCCTTCATTTTGCTCGCTTCATTCACATTGATTAACCTTTCTCGTTGCATATTATTCATATGTGAAACTTTGAATTTACATTTCTTTCTACACCAAGCATCGTGCTCTGTTAATTGCACTGTTGTTTATGGCTAGAAAGCAGCAGTTACCTTTGCAAATTCTATGTAAAATATATGTGCATGCATGAAGTACGATCATTAAATTTCATGCAACTCGCGATGAAAATGACGAATATTATGCACCTTAATTCCTACTATCACTCGCATTAAAGCTGTAACAGGTAATGTTTCTAGGAAAGCTCTTCACCCTCCTTGGGAAACTGCGTTTATCCCGAACAGTCTACGCCCCACGATGTGCCGTATTTTCGTTAAAGTCGCATACGACTGGTTGATTTCTCTTATTCAACCGTTTGTTTGTTGCGTCAGAGATCGGCTTTATCTACATTCCGCTCTGCCAGCCATGACCACTTTCGAACGGTTAGATATCTACACAGCACAACTGCCAAAAGCCGGTACTTTGGCAGCATCGAGCAGGACAAAATTATGAAGCATCGTCTCACAGTTGCTCATCACCACAGCTTTTCAAAGATCGCTGAAAACCTCAGCTTGGTACACTCACTAATAAAAGAAGAGTATCAACTTGACGCTAAAAGCGATGCGCGAGTAGTTTTCCAAGAACTGGTTCGCGCAGTTGAAAACGTCCAGTTCGAGAAAAAACAGCCCGACCTCGTCGCAATCAAGGCCCCTGAAAAACCTATGGAAGAAGCAGCAACAGAGAAAAATACCCGTGGTGGGAGTTGAACTATGCATAACAGCTAACGTCCCGGAAACGATCGTTAGCAAAGTGTCCTGTTACAGGCTTCGCCGAAGCAGAAAGGTCCAACGCATCAAGCTAAGTTTTAAAGAAAGCTCAAATCCCCAAGCATGACGATTTCGAAAGTTAATTACCCGCAACAGTCCGAGTAGCTATTTTGACACGCAACAATGTGTAAGAACCATGCACCAGGAAAGATCTGAAGGAAGTACGGACCACGGCAACATTGTTATCCAGTGAACGAACAGGAAGGACAAAAGCGGACAAGGGAGATATTGTGTGGATGATGACTTCAGGATTACCATCCAGCAGAATAGAGAACAATGACTGCTGAGAATGAAAAAAGAAGGCAAGTATTATACTTACTCGCCGATCATGTTTCCAGATTTGATTTCTTTAAGCAACGAAAATTTAGAGTTATAAAACAGCCCGTAACAGAAAGAAGTTAGATGTCTTCGGATTTGTGAATCTTCCTCTAAATCTCTTCCTATTTATCCGCACTGAAGGATTACGGAGCATTCCTGAACTGTAGAGAGTCAGCCGAGGTAGTCCAGACCAAGGGCACCCTCCTTTGGAAAACAATCAAGAAGGCAGAATTGTTGGATTACATCGTTTAGGCCATTTAGACCCTACATGAGTAACATCTTTTAAAACAGACAATGCAAATAATGGTTGTACTCCATGAGCCAGCAAAACCAAAACAACTATACCACAACAACACTGGGCTAATGCTTCCATTAACAAGCGTTCGAGCACCGAAATCCCTATTTTCATCAGCAACTTTAACATGACGTCACTCCATAAATACTGAATTCCCGTCACTTCGCGAATATCTGTTTTTATGGACCCATCAAATTATCGGTAAATTCCAGTGAGACTCAGATGAACATCAGCGTTATTAAATCCTGGAGATAATCAAGCAAATTAACAGCAACGTCAAACTACAAGCTGTATTTTGGTGAGCACACATCAACTGCCATGAACTGGAAACGAATCTATGATTCAAAAAGACACCCTACTTCATTGATACTTGTAAGAGAACGGAAGAAGGTCAGCTTCGGATACTTCAACACAAAGCTCGATAAAATAAACTGCCATAAAACAACACTCCTCCATTATATCCAGAGAGCAAAAATATGGGGAATGTATACCCTGAAAAAGAAGAAATTGAGTGACAAAAATAAACAAAGTGTTTGCTGAATACAGCAACTAACCTCCAAATAACGAAATAATAGAAGATCTTAGAAATACCAGAAATTTTGTTACAAACAGGTTAAAAGAATTGGAAAACGAATTGAGCAGCAATTCGAACGATATAGGAAAGACGGACAGAGTGGTCACAAACTAAGAAAAATGCTGATAGATTAGAGTCAAAAGTGTCGAACGTTTGAAATCAGCTGAACGGATAAATATGTCTCGAACATATCTGCAACCTCAGTGACACTGATTTTTGTCATGAACCTTTCTCAAAGATGTTGTGGATTCAAAAAAGATGACAGATGAAGAAGTTTACGACTGCAGTGGCTGTGTCATTTACGGCGATGCTCGTTAGGAGTGCTTGCAGAACGACAAGATAAACTGCAATATACGCCAAAATCAAATGAAGGTCAAAATCAAGACTAACTGCCCTCTCCCGATGATACGAGATGCAGGAATGAGAAGCATAACATGGGATTACTCCAGAGTTCACAAATGTTGTGGGGGCTGGTGAGCCGGTAATAATGAAAAAAAGAAGATGGTACGCTGCCTCATGGAGGGTCTGGAAAGGAGAGGGCGTTAACGAACTCATGTGAAGTTCCAACCACGAGTATGATAAAGCCATCTCCGAGTAGTTCGTACGGAAGACGCAGGCTTCAATGATGCAGAGATTCGGAAGTGGCGAACAACCTCTCCAATAACATTGCTTTTCCCGAGTTGGCCTTTTGCCTGTTACTAAACCGAATCAAAATTTGCACCATTCGTTATCATGCAGGCATACATGTCGTCAAGTTTAGACAGATATCGCAAGATATCTGACTGATCACTTCCCTCAATTCGTTTTATATTGCTCTGTTACATACTGCCCTCGTATCTTCGTGCCTTGTTATATTCTGATAACATTAAGAACTGACTGACAAATTGGGACAAGCGATCAGATACTACCGAATCCATAAAGGTGACATTAGCTGCATAGACAAAACTTCGCCGATTTTAGATAATTCTGAGGCAATGGTTGCCAAGTTCGTGAAGAATCAAGGTTACTTTCACTGGTGGTCGTGGAAATGGATGCAGTGGAAATGTCTCCAATCTGGAATTGGCGAGGTCCTCAGTTAACATGACCACGGTCCCCCTTTCTGGTGAGATTTCGGATTGTTCTCATATGACTGACAATCCTTGAGAGAACGCGATGGCGAAGTTTCAACGTTAATTTTGCCCAATAAGAAAGAAAGATTTTCCGTTTTCGACTTTGTGATAATTCTTTTCTTGCATGCTTATTTCGTAACGCTCAACACTGTTTTACATCTACATTGTACTCGTAGCTCTATGAGGTGTGCATTATTTGGCCGATTCGTTGATCACTCCCAACACCTGTATTCGATCACTGGCCAGAACTTACGTACTACGTGTCAACCTAAGCCAACTGCTAAACTATGCAACCGAAGGCTTTTTTACTCCAGACTTTTTCGTGACTGCCAAAAACTTTTTTACCGACTGCCTCTGGTAGATAACGGACGAATATTTTTGAAATATATTCGGTTTCAACCGGCTTTCGGTTATGAGTTAATGCCTTCGGATTGTCACTGACTGAGGACAATTTTAATCGGTTGTGGTCACTAGGAGCAGAAAGCAGCATGTTGCAGATAGGCTAGGAAAACAGATATGGAATCGCACACCAGAAGCAGCATGCCATCCTGGCTTCAAGAATTACCAACAAATGATAAATTGCGCGCAATAATGTATTCACATTTCAACTTACCTTGTCGCTCGTATAAATGAAACATTTTTGAGACAGGATCGGTGTGGAATGGAAATTGAGTCGGTTACAAAATGCGTGCAAGTTTTTTGGACCCTTCATATGGTTACTTCTCTGTTCGAAGTTGGTGCTCTAACGTAAAATGATGGCAAGGAGCGAATTTTGGGTATGACGCACATTTTACAACCAAATTTCGTAGCTTTAACTGTAGTGAGATTAGGCAAACGAACCAACACAAAGGAGGAGATACATGTATACATACGCAGATACCCATGAACACGATATTGCCAAAAGCTGCTCTGTGAACGTAGATTTGAAAAAAAAAAGCATCAAAACCATAGAGCGTTTCCTAGGGATTCTGGAATAAGCGACCAGAGAGGGCCCTGATTACCCAGAAATTCGACACAAAG
This sequence comes from Baylisascaris procyonis, assembly GCA_037389465.1. NCBI lineage: Eukaryota > Metazoa > Nematoda > Chromadorea > Rhabditida > Ascarididae > Baylisascaris > Baylisascaris procyonis. Next base: position 1,006,565 of record JAZARR010000059.1, read on the forward strand.
AATTCTGCATTTACAAAAAAAAGATGTCATTCTAATTTCCTTCCGCAAAATGAAATGGCACCACTCAATGTGTCAACGACCGAAAGCTATTAAATTTGAAAGCGCTGTTTGTTCCATCAACTTGCAAATGCGCATCGTCAGAATTGATCTAACCAAATGTAGAGCTTATTCCTGCACAACAATACCGTACCGCCACGGATTAACACAGCCACGATTTCCCATCCCACTGCCCGCTCACATTAAGTAGTCGATAAGTGTAAGAAATAAGAAATCAAACTTCGGCACAGCGAGATATGCGGTGAGGGGAGAAGTTAGCGAACAATAGAGTAGTAACATACTTCGGCATTCCTTTCGGTGGTAGACGCATTAAATTCATCTGCGGTGCCATCCTGTCGAAAATTTGTAAGACAGCTGCTTCCCAAGCGCGGAACGGGATATCACCACCACTTCCAAAGCGAGTCAACTCAGGATGTGCATATGTGGGAATCGACGCACTTTCGGGCACACCTGTGCGCACCCATTCACTTGCCAACGTCGGTATCGCCACAGGACCATCCACCTAAACCGTCATCAAATGAATAAACATGCAGTGAACAGGTCATTATGAATCCATTGGAACACAGCTTGGAAAAGTGTTTCCGACGCGGTATGTTTTCAATAAATTTTGTTTTGTTTACTTTTCCACTCACCAAAATTTCCTGTATAATAGAAAATATTTCGTGAGACATTACGTGTTCTGATACGTTCATAGCTTATACTGTTTGGACCGTACTTTTCTCTTGATTTCAACACAACTTGTAGAGCTGTGTAAAAAAACAATTTTCCTATTTCTGCAGAACAAAAACGGATTCTCCACTCCACTTAAACTGTCAAGGTAAAGGAAGGAAATGGTTCAGGAATCGAGGTCAAAGGGGTCAGAGGTCCTCATCAACAGTCATCCTCATGTCTCAAGCGATAATAAGTCGTGCAATTTGAAGTGCATTAATGCTTTAGTCGTTAGACAAGAACAAATAATCCCAAAAAGTAGCATTTACATTTCACTTTCAAAGCTGAATATTCAACGTTGTGCCATTTCTTTTATGGTGCATCAAAGGACAATGAAACCGAAGAAGCCAGCTGCAAACTGCGGTGTTTCTTTTTTTTTAAGAGTTCTTATCATACGAGGGGGCGAATGGGTGAGGCGCGTTTGCGCTCGCGCCCATTCAGGACCCTCGTTGCGTGCACAGACATCGGCTATAAGAGCGTTTCCCTATTCACATCGTTTACTCAGTGGGGCCCGTCGATGACTGCGAGGGGCGTTGTTCCTGAAGCACGAAAACCAGTCGCAGACCGAACATGTTGGTCGCTGCGCCCTCTCAAATGCGTCCCTTTAATCAATGGAAATACTCTATTCCAGAAAGGAATCCAAACATACTGATATCATACGTTCAGCAGCTCATTGTAAGATTGCTTTGGCCAACATTACAATATACAATAAACGAATAATATTGTTATCACCATAGGTTGTACAAATATTATTCGGAGCAGCGAATGAGGCACCTTAGCTGAATCGTTTTAGAAAACAGGAGTTGTTAAGCATTCTAGCTTCAATCTTTCATACAAGGTTTTATTGCATCACCCTCATGGCTTTCGGTGCAAAGGATGTGAATCATCAACATTAAGGCACAACGTTGAGGCCCTCGAAAACGATGAAATTGAGTATACCAAACGGTCTCCTCTGATGTGCAATTAGATGCAAAAGCATTGCAGCTTTTTTCATTCCATTAGAACAAACCTACAGCCGACTGCTGCTAATTTGAGTCCACGCAGCATCTCAGACACAGCGAGACGTGCTTCATGTAAGCAAGATAAGTAAGCGTCAGTCATTAATATGGAGTCGAAAAACTTGCGTAAACTTGAAGACATCGAATAACAGAAAAGAAAACTGTTCTGATAAATCTAATGAAAATATGAAACAGCAATTCCTTTTCCAAATATTTTACCGCTAAAAAAGTCTAAAGCCACACAAAATATGTGCTGAGAGAAATGTCATATCGAATCATCAATTAATATTGCTCTTGTTGCCTTAAGCGTCCATCAGAAAATTTTGTGCACCTGAACTTTACGTTGTTGGGCATTCCTTACCGAACTGTAACAACGTTAAAGAGTCAGAGATAACATGGTTACGTTCACTTAAGTATGTTTTAAGAAAACCCGTTTGCGCATCACAAAAGCTTCAAAATTATCCGTCCCCAAGGACGCATTAAGAAAACCTTGATCGGCAGATTAGAATAATTTAATGCTGCCTACTGCAGATGGTTTGGATAGGATCGGATATGCAGTTACGATGAAACTAGGTAGAGGACATTTTGATTCGCCTTTTGTACACAATACCTATTGAAAAAGTGAATGATTAGAGTTTGTTATGATAAAAGCATAAAGAAATGTAGAAAGATGATGCCGGGAATAACGCATTCTCCACATCACTCAAAATAACCTCGAAGCATAGCCTGTAAAAACAGGAGAATAACAAACGTATTAGCATCGCAAATCACTGCCTCATCCGAAAGACTAACTAGTGAGTTCGAGTTCCCGCTCCTTTCAGCTACCGCTTTTCTTCGCCAATTCACATGTCCTTCCGTACCCTCCTCTCAACTGCTCGAGAAACCATAACTACTCTGAAGGCGATCATATGCAGCCACTGTAATAAAATGTAAAAAGCCTTACAGCTGTCTGCGAAGGGATTCTTTGGATGCGATGTGTATCTGTAAGATGCATCTGATCAGACAATGTGCCCCCGTGAGCGCCAACTAGCTGCGCGTTTGCGTCGACAGCCATCTGTGTGTGCTGTGCCTGAGCGGCCGCCTGTACGGCCACTTGTCGCACACGTGACAACAAAACCTCAATCCGAGAGTTTGGCTCCCGCAATCCGTAAGAACGATTTTGGCTTGTATAGCTTCCGTTTTGAAGAGGTGATGACACCTCCCACTGGCCAGCGACGCCCATCTGTTGCCACTGCCTAAAAATCTCGTGTAAAACCGCCATCTTTAACACAACATCTATCGCAACAAAGATTTTCTTTTAAAGCACATGTAAATCTCAAAATTCGGATTCATTTGCAGCTATAGGGGGAAAATGCGACCTAAGCAATCTATCTGTGGTGTCTCATCGCCCGCAAAAATAAATCAACATCGGTGCTTCGCATAATTCATTAATGGAAATCACTGCTTACGCTAACTAGTAATCAGAAGACAAACAGATATCCAGTGTGACAATAAGTCAACTGAGGAGAGTGCAAATATCTGGAAGTTGAAGATATTGTCAGCTTCTTTCTATGAATGCATTTAAACAATTGCCTCTCTTTGAGGGCCATTAGAAATGTCTGATTATGTGCTATAATATTCTGTTCTATAATCAAGCGGTAGGAAAAGTGAGTCGTGAAACGTGAGATAGCCAAAAAAGCACGGCCGGCTTGCATGCAGCCAGACAAATCGATCCAGGTGCTGGCTGCTGTGCAATCCTCTGACGGCGACAGGAAGCGCTCTGCTTTGGAAATGCTTCATAATGTAAAATACTTGAACCAAATTTGGTTCGATTATATGCACAGATGACTGTAACTTCTACCCTGAGGTAATGCATTTATCGAAAAGCGAAAAATTTTGAATGAATATAACTGGCCGCGTATTGGAATTTCCACCATACCTGATGTACATTTCATCGGGGAATTGATGCACCGAAGACACCCCGTGTGTACCCGCACTGGCTCGATGAGGCTGCATCTCCGACGGCGAGGAAGGCGTATAGGGAAGCGGCGTTGTCGGCAACCTCAGTCCCAGAAGAGGCTGCGCGATCTGTGCAGCGGCACTAGCACCTTGTGGCGGCAACATCGTATGTGATATCATGTGCGCCGAATCAGCTGCCGCATTCATATAATAGGGGCCGGTGCGATTTTGCTGAAAAACTGCTGCATAGGTTCAGCATAACTTTTCATAGTGCACAACAACAATAAATGACAACTGATTATCAGAATGCAACCAAAAAATGATAACTTCATCGTGCGTCATCCCAACGAAACAAACAAATCCCTTATAATGAATAAAACTCAATTTCCGGCAATATAACCAATAACGAAAATGTCATCAGTAGATAACGCTGAGCAGAAACATACAGAAAGCTGAACGTAAGACGCATAGTTAGGGAGCATAATCGGAGGAGTGTGCACGTGAAACGTTATCGGAGCCTGCAAGTACGCTTTTACATTTCACTTATACAACGAAGTTCACACATTTCTTCAAGAATGAAGAAGGGATTGCTTCAAATGCCTCATTCAGGAGTCGTTTCGCTTATGCTACAGTTAAATAACATCAAGTTTACTTTGCAGTTTTCAAGCCAGGAAAACGATGAAACTTAGAAGGCAAGCCTTTTGTCCTATACAAGCATCGATCCTTGTTAAAAAGGCGTCGAAAAGGGAAACGAACCATATTATTTACAGTTGATGTACTCGGCACAGCAGCCATCTGAGCGTGGACTTGAGGAGCAATAACCTGAGGTCTATAAAGTGGCGGTAGGGAGCTTGCTGATGATGACGTAGGCCCGGTTGCTTCAAAAGTCTGATTGGCTTGTAGTAGGCACGCTGGTACAGGCGGTTGCACAATTCCTAAATTAAGCGGTTGATGAACTCACAGCACTGAAACAAAAGAATTATGTGAAGTATGAAGCTGCACTTTATTGTGTGTCAAATGCAGTAGGTGACTGAACGATTCTCGCAGTACAACTACTTATCGGCCATGCACAAATACTACTGAACAGCACTTTGCTGCTAGTTTATAGTAAAAGAAAACTCGTGAACGATTATTTAAAAAACACAAGCTTTACGATTATTGTGAATAAAATGTTTTCTTGAAAATAATGCTTTTTACTCAGAATCAGGGACTGCCGGAAATAGGATAGATCAGCAACCTCAATGTGTGGGAATGAAGCAAACTATAAGCTAACCATTAACACAACAAGTCGAAGGGAATGAAGGCCGCATAAATGCTGAGGAATCTGGATTCGTTCCGCGACGACGGCGACTGGCTGAAGGTACATCGGCCGCCGCCTCGTCAGCTGGCCGCTTCCGCGACGTTTCGCTTGGAGCTACAGGCACCGCTGGAGAATCTGAATAGTTGCTGCATAAGGTTAAGCATGAAAATCCGTTTGTCAGCAAATGGCTTTTTCAATAACGAATTGGTTGAAGCGTTTAGAAGGAAATGAGAGACAAATATTTGTATAAAACGGAATAATGCAGAGGTCGTCAGTGGTAAAGCAGAGCAATCTAGAGATCATTAATGTTAATATATCGCAAAGCATTAGCACTACGTTCTAAAAAAAATATTCAGGAATCGTAATTGTCAGCTCCTTCTTAACTTCGGTGTACGAGAAAACTGCAGGAAAGCGAGGCGAACTGTACGATACTCGTCAAAGTGTAATAAAATGCTTAAAGGGGGGGGGGGGGGCGGGCTTACTCAGTGGCAACAACACTAACCATCGCAACAGTTCTGAGTATACCTCATGAAGCAATATAAAAAAAAATTAGTGTAACTGAAAATTTTGCACGGCAATTTCTATGTAAAAACATAAGACGACAAATCCACTGTTGCTTTTGATTAAAGAATGCGAAAGAGCATAGACGCAAGAAAACTTTACAATAGATCTCTGGTGGAGATGACAGCCGCCCGATGGAAAGTTATGAAATGAAACTGAAATTAATGCACGTTGTAGGCTTTGCGTTATTGATAAGGTGAGTTCAGTGAACTTTAATTCACTCAGATCGATCCAAATGAACGTAGCATCTCTAAAACAGCATCTCAGCCTAACGGAAATTCTTTGATGGGTGCTGTGAAGAGCGCTACGCCGCATTCATAAACCCTATGCGGTGTGTGGCAGAGATGGAATGCGTTAGCGACGGATGGACGAATTGCACCGCGAGGGATGGACGCATCGATGCAGAAGATAACATCTCTGAAAGAGCCAAACCAACGATGAGAAATGCGCAGCAATATTCTTGTTGCGGAAAAAGCCTCTAACTACCCTATTAAAACCACATTTTGCCTTAAAAATCGGCATATTTCAATATTGGCAAGCAGCACGACAAATCCAGGTGAAAACAACTGATATTTCAACTATGTGTCCTTTTGAAAGAGATCGAGAGAGAGGATTTCCGGCCTGATATTCTTGGTTTTTGAAAGATGGTAATTTTCGTTTTCGAGACCATCGACGTTTTGGTTTTTAAGCTTGGCAGCAACGAGACATCCTAAACGCCGTGTGTCTTGAATGGAACTTGAGAGAACAACGTCACATTAAATAAAATACCGAAATTTTGAATCACTGCTCGAGAAGCTTCTCAGCGCAGATCGATGATAATCTCAACAAAATCTGCAGATGGAAATAATTCAGAATCAATCAAAACTGTAGTGAAATAAACTGATCACGAATTGGAACTTACTACGGAAAAGGCCACCTGGTGAACTTCAGCAATGACCTTATTTTCAAGATGAGATAAATCCAGAACTGGAAGCGAGGATCACAATTGACTCCGGAGTTGATTAGCTAGTAAACATTCCAACAGCAAGGAAACGTAGCCATTATGAGATATGCTTTTAGGCTACTGCAAAATACTCAACATTCGCCTTCTTTGAAGAACAACGCAACATACGCCATAGTTAGAGCGAAGATGTTGTTCAGTGCACGAAAGGTGGCAGAAGAGGACAGTACGAGAGGATGTGCAACGCTGCGCATTCCTTTTCAACAGCGCCGCTGTCGCGCATTGCGTTCTTAGTGCTATGCCACCACAAGCATAAAGTAACACCTTATAACAATCCACTCCCTACAGACAGCGTAAGTTCATTTTACTTTAGACAAACTGCTCTCAGAAGATGTGATCTGAAAGGATCGGTCATAAAATCGATGATGTTAGACTTCAGAAAACCACAGACTGGTTTACCCGCTGGAGTTTTCGATCTTCGCAAAGCATTAACGCAACATCGCACAAAAGCCAGAGTGTTCAAACTCAATTGAATCCACCTATCATCTTTAACGTGACAAATATGAAGAAATGTACTAAAACTAGAAACAACCTGAACACCCCATTCCATTCATTGCAAATGTGGTAATCGAGTGCTTGCTTTGCAACATTTAACTTAATCAAGTGAACTTTCCCACCGTTTTTCTGCTGTTAAGTGGAACAACTGCAATGTGCACAATTAATAATCCTAAAGCAAATTTCAGAACGAAGTGCATTATTGCGGTGTAAAGCATACGTAGACAACAGCGACCAATGATGGGCGCGATTCGAGTGGAATTACGTTTCGTGTGACAGCCTGACAACGAAGGACTCAGTATCAGTCCTGGATGCTCAACAAACGATATATTTTCCCATTCCAGCAAGTAAGACTAATTAAAGGCAAAATCTCAAAGGAATGATTATATATTGGGAGTGGCAAAGAAACACTCAAACGTCGAATGTAAGTGCATAACCCGAGGAAGAAAAAATCCCACCATTTTCCGTCGGTTCATTCCATCTATAATCGGAACGGTGTGCACTAAGAGCACACTGAAAAGAGATTCGGGCGACTTTCGATGTCGCACACCTCAACACCGGCCAAAAGGCAATTATTTTTGCTCCAAGGATGTGAAGATGTAGACGAAGGGAAAATGTGGATCGCTAAGAAAACAAGTTTTTAGAAGGAATTTCAAGATGGAAAAACGGCGCATTGTCGATCGTGCATCCAGCAATCGTTGTCGCTAGGTGAAGCCATCAATTCGTTAAAGCGTGCGTACTGTTCGCTCTCAGCAAGGAAGCGCCCTTCACCTCATCAGTAAATGTTATCAGTGAACGTAACAGCAAATTCATGATGTCATGCAATCCTACTGAAAGAAGCTGCTTATGTCACGGTGGATGAGGGGCGGAGGAAAGAAAGAGAGGTGGAGAGGGTTCAGAATCAGAGCAGGATATAATAGCGATCAAGACGCACTATCTAATTTACACCATATCTTCTTGGTGGAACGATAAGATAATTTATAAACAACACCGGCATTGGAACAACAGCGATCATAACAAAGCAATTCCCAATAACAAGCTAGAATATTTTAGAAATAGGTAGAGTTGTGCTTGCGAAATCATTGCTGAGATGGTCACCGATGTGACCGTGAAGAAACTATCTTAATCGAGATGTGCAAGCCGCGTTTCGCTATGAGCAAAAGTGCTCCACTCATACCTAAGTTGAGCACTGTTTCCAGTTGCATACCACTTACATGTTTCGTTGTATCATGCTACATACTGAACATTACAGAAACTGTTAGGATATTTTCAAAAGAACGCAAACGTTAAATTAATAAACGTTGTTTGGACTAATCCATTTTTTGGTGAAATGTGTGGTGCTGGACAAAATAGCCGAAATTTTTTGTTTTCCATACGCATACACGGAATCCAACTTCAATGTCGCAAATTTGTAGGCTGCGATACAAGAACTAAAAATTTTTCAATCGTTCTACTTAATATAATAATGGTGTGCTATAGTGGCCGAAGATCTTGCCTTCCAACACGTCTTGAGAAGCGTCTCACGAATCCTAACTACTGCGAAATCGTTCTAACTTTCACACAAAAAGCAAAAAATGACTTTAAATCCAAATATGGCCTACAATCCAGTTTCATAGAAACTACGAAAATCATAGTCTGTAAGAAGTTATAGGCTCCTCACTATAGCACCTAAAACGAACATATTTGTCTCAATGTCTAGTAATAACAAGCAAGAGAAATAACAACAGCTTCTGAAGAAAAGGCGATCACAGACGAAAGTTTCGCCAACCTGGAATGGGATCGAAGACTAGGCCTAGATGAATCGATTCAGCTTCCGTGTCCGACATTTCGCCAGAAGCAATGAGGTGGTAATACTGTGCAGCAACGGGCCGATGCGGATTCCGTATTGCACGACTAGATGAGCAGAAGCGCGATTCGACGCGCTTCACAAAGCTGAAATTACCCAGTACCGCTACAATGAAAACCCATTCGTCACGTCACACGAAGATACCCACGCATATAGCAGCAAAAACCACAGCGGAAGCACTTCATAAGTAGTGATGCGATACACGGTTATTGAGTGCATGAATGACGCAGCTACATATACGTAACAAATATATATGCTCAATGAAAAGTACGAATGCCGCTGCGATGCCACATCTATCGGTCTTGTCGCTCTTGGTAAAATCTTGTCGAGGTGGCCAAACAATTCAGTGATTCGGATTATTAATTCAACAACTGAATTGCATCTGAATGCACTTGTATGATCACCTTGTGATTGAGGCCTGCGACCACATTTTTTTTATTGAATACAAAAAGCACACAAAAAATTGACGACGATATGATCTACCTCGCATCAAAGAACTGATCTCTAGTAACATTTCGTGTTCTACAGACAGATGCTTCATCCACACTGAAATTTGGGTCTACAGCTAAATTATGATGATAAGCTGTTAGTTATCGCATAAAACTAAAAAGCGATTCGCTATGAAAAAAGACTTCTTCACGACACCGTAATCACCAATAGTTCTCTGCGAAAAAACTGCTCATATGTTTACTAGCAAAAGAAGTAGTAAAACCCCACAAGCTACCCCTTTCTGTTGGTTTCTTTTGCAAATATTTTCAGTTAAATAGCCGTATATGCGAACTGCGCTAGGTATTCACCAATTATTTTCTTACATCACTCTGCTCACACGATTCTCTAGCTCAACCTTCTTTTGGGTCAAATTCCCTCCCCCCCCCCTCCTCAAAAAAAAACCGTACTGCGTCGAAAACATCGCTAGGAGCGACAAATTTTTCCGAGATTTTTAATAAGCTAAGGGATCCTGTGTAATTGAGCCTCTTGGAGATGCAGCGGGGAAGGAGGATCATTTCTGCTAATCAACTGTTGCATAACGTTTCAGATGGGGAAAAATTTCAGTATTTAAACATTAAAAAAAGGCCAAGTTTTTGGTGCAGTTACACGATGTACGGATAGAAGTTTATAACTACGGTGCATTGTGCCGTGGGAGATGGTAGTAGCTTGTCGCGCAGTAATTTTATTGAGACCTGCACATCAACGAAAAACTGGACACAGATTACCCGGAGGGTTGAGGAGCATTTTGACCAGGGAGAATAATTACAAGGGAGTCGGGAAAATTCTCCGTAGGTGAGAAGGGAAGGACTGGGGAGCACTTTGGCCCGACAGGAGTACATAGCAGGAGGTTTGGAGAGAAAAATCGAGGCAAAAGTATGAAACAGGTTCTGCGGAGAAAAGGGGCACGATTTAATCGGGAAAACCTCACAGGGGAGTGAACTGGTGCCGAGGGAAAGGGGGTGAGCGAAAAAGTCGGAAACAGCTCTTTGTCAACCTCAAGGCGATGTAAATCAACTTGCAGAACAACATCAAAGGACACAATCGACATTCCTGAAGGTCTTTAATATCAAAGCAGTTTTTAGTAGCAATGTGCAGTGCGCTATAAGCCTGCGTTCCACCTTGCTTGCAGCGCACAAACGTTCCGTGAAGTAATCTAACTGTTACACTACATATTCTACCTAAGGCGCAGGTAAGGCTTTATGTGCACTCAGGTGGGTACAGACAGGTTGTTAAACATCATGAACATGTAAGCTACTCAACTTGGTAGCTGTAGCACTTAATCCTAAAATAGTGCAATGTGCTTTCCACATCCTAATTCAAGCAACAACAAACAGTGAACTACATGCAGCAAAGCGATTATGCGACAGTTATAAATGCAAGCAGTGACGCAATACAAGTCTATTGCCCATAGAAACACATCAAACCGTCAACTTTGTTTGCAATAAAGCATAATAATGCAAAGCCTCTAATTAGCGGTGTGCACGATAATCCTTAAGAGAACGACAGAGTTAGCAGAGAATTTTCAGTGCAAATGTATTTCTTTACGGATAATAGGAACAAATAATCGAAATACTGCTCAAGTATATTTCCTACGTTGATTTCCGACTTCGGAAAGCGTGTTCGAGGTTTACTTCACCAATGCTCGTTTGTACGGCACATTGGCACCTTTACACAATACAGTAGGAACGAAGAGAAATCGGCTGGTTTAACGTAGCGCCCGAAGCGGGCAGCTACACTGTTGGAATCGATTGGCAATAAAATGTTGCGGGAGGCGCCACGACGAGGTTCCCTTCAGCACACACGCACACATACACACACGCACACACAAACGTATAACTATACGCGTTATATACAATGCATATGTCACATATATATATATATATATATATATATATATAGAGATATATATATATATATATGTCACATATATATATATGTCACATATATGTCACATATATATATATATTTATATATATATATATATATATATATATATATATATATATATATATATATATATATATATATATATATATATATATATATAACGTAATGTGATGTGATGTGCACTACACACGCGTATACAGCATACCACATAACCATATATGTATATAAGCACACATTCATCCATTAACTGGTACATGGAAGTTTGACGAGCATTTCTACTTCGACCGATCGATCGAGTACGACGATTTTCACTAACGAAATCAAATGGAATAGCAGCCAAAAGGAGCGAGTGGTTTTAGCTCATTACTGCTACGCGTTCCATCCCTGTCGAAAACAATCAAGTCTAGATATACAAGGTTACAGTTAGCCCATCCAGTATTCTTGAAGCGAATGTGAGTGAAGCAGCATCCGCCACTTTCACAGTGCCAGAATCTGAAAGGAGACACCAGATGAATGGTGCAAACACTGTTCAAAAACGTTGTCTCCAGAACAGTTATGAGTTATAACCGCCGCTTAGAGGCGGAAATCGGCTATTAAAGTGTACGCCGCTCATGAAGAGTATACCGATTAATAAGGTAACATGAATGAATGCGAGCTGTTCAGCGTTTGCACATCACACAGTGTACTCTACATTAAACCCAGGGGTATTAATTCACTAAAAAAACTAACTGCTCAGAACTTCAATTACTGGATTCGACCTTCTGTTTGTAAATATAATGTAAACCAGTGCAGTCGCATAGCATCCCTCACATTGCTTTCAATACAGTAAACTACTTTAAACACAGCAAACCGGCTATAACAGTACCCCTCGAGTCTACTGAGAATACAGCACGATTAAGATTTATCTTTCGACACGGTAGTCACATTCTGTGACTCTTCCGCAAACTGCGACAACCGACGTGCTCGAACAGATTTGCGAACCGTCTAATTGCCCGGGATCGATTAAAGACATGGTACCAAAGGTTAGAGCCTGGTTCTAAGATGGCCCCAAGTTAGAAAGCAGTCGATTATTAACTCATGAGGCGAGGCACATGTATTTTGTATTGCAAGTAACTTTTTGATGCTCTCATCTACCCAACTTCACCACTTCAAAACCAGGAGAGTGGCGACACCCATATCTTACCACTTTCGACTCTCATCTTTACCGCAAGAAACTTAGCGCCGCCTCGAACTGCAGAAAATAGTGGACAAGATTAAGTTAACCTTAGCGAATTATGCGACAGTTCGCCTAATAAATAGCGCTACATTGCTGTCGATTTGGCGAGCGTGCAAACAGTAATGACAAGGACGACGGAAGGCGTGCGGCCGCTGCGGTGGATATCGGCTGAGGGGTGTTCGTGGAGCATACGAAAGGGAAAGCGGAGGATGTGCGAGGGTGGAGCGGTTCGTTGCCGGTATTGGGCGATGCCAGTGACTCACCTCCACTGTTCTTCCCCCTCCCCAAATCAGCTGGTTTGCGATGGCAGCTGGCTGCCCGACCGACGAGCAGCGCCAGACGACCAGACAACGGAGCACTCCTTGTCGCGCTTTTTGATTACCACGAGCCGCGCAGAGACAGCGTGCGAGCGACGAGAGATGCAGTCGACGAAAAGAACAGATTACAATTGTGCAGAGCAACGTTGGCATCGGTGGCGTGCGTCCACCTGAGCAGGGCTAACTAGAGCGCGAGAACCCTCCGAAAATATGTGGGCCGGAATGCGGCGTGCTGGCTGAGTTCATAACTATGCGGTAAGTCCCATTGGCCAGTAAGATACCCAACAGCGAAGAGGGAAAGAAAGCAAGCAATAGGAGACTGACTGCAAGAGATCTCAGGCAGAACGAAAAATCGCGCAGTTAATGTGCTTATAACCATTTTCGGTGAAAACACAGGAAAAAAGGAGCAAGATCGTCGTCAGGCACTCGATTATGGCAATGTGATCATGAAAGTGAACATATGAAGACAAGCAAAAAGCATGTTAAGGCAAAACTGTCCAAAAAAAGTCACAAAAGCGGTGCTCAGCACTGACAGAATCACGACAGATGGAAAGTTTGAGTGGCGAGTAGAATGAAATCATTACTTTACATTCAGAGGGTGCTGCATGGGCGGCGACCTACAAGGATGACTCAGAAAATAGCGAATTGGCGAAATGTCGTAACGAAGACAAAAGTGGCAACAACGAAACACATTGCGACCAAACGCATCGATGATGAGGCTGCGATTGCGAGACGTGAACGCTGATTGCTGGCAGCTGATGCACAAATCGATGCACTTGGCCATCAACAATACAGCGTAACGAACCTCAGTGAAACATTGCTCAACGAAGCACACGAAGAGGTCGAGCTGTCATCGGACGGCTTCTTATGAATGCAGTGACCCAATACTTCTACTCATTAACTCCTGTCTGTCAACTTACAAATAGCACTGCTGCATTAAAATCGAGATAACATATCATTGCGCTTTCGCGATCGCACAAGCCAAGCTTCCGAATAACGGTGCTATGCACATCGAAGGTAATGTGCAGTTAAAACCACTTTGCGTGCAACATTTGAACATCGATGCAACATACTCTGATGCTCCTCAGGAAGGCAAAGAGAATGATAAAATTTGATTTTGTCCCTTGTTGGCGCAGCAACTTTGTTTGATTGTCACTACAAGAAAGGCAATCACATGAATTACTCTTTTTCAGCGTTGCTGTATTCGTGTTACTGTATTCCCCAAATACAGCACATAGCGCTCAGCCACGAATGAAAACTCTCCCTTTATTAGTTTCCGCATGCGATGTGCTCTTTCAAGAGCAGATCGACAAGTGAAATTGCTGCTACCTCTAGTCATAAATACGAAGCACCTTGTGCACGCAGTAAGGAAGGCTGTGATGCTAGTGAAATGCCGAATTTTGAATCATTTGAGTGGTATTTTCAAAGGTAAAAGGAAGAAAGCGGTGCAAAAATGGCTTTGCGCATGGTGATTGTACACCTGGAGAGGTGATACAAGCGAATGCTAATGACAGAAGAAAAGCGTAGGAAGACGAGTGTGCACAAATAAAAATGATGAGGTAACATGCCTTCTGAACTCAGTGCACATCATGAGTGCTAGACAGTGCACCATCTGCAAACACCATTGCAAGAACGAAGAAGAAAAGGTGAGCACCTGCGTGGCTCCAATTTCAACAACGCTCTCTCAGCAGCTTCTCTTACCAACGAGCTACTTCTTGCAATGCCTGCAGCCTATCGGAGGTATCCGAAATAATATCTATACTCCTTTAAGTCATCCGAACAATAAATGCAAACATTGTTTTGCTTTGCAAAGACCTGTGCCCAATTCACATATGTGGATGAATGCCAAATGATCGCCTTGTTTACTGCAAGAGGTGCGTTCTGATATGCACTTTTCTCTTCTAGCTTGCTGGAGTGATAAATAAGGAAGTAAACAGTGTAAGAGAGAATTTGGAACGTTAACTAAACAACCAGCTTCTACAGTGAAACCTCAATTAATCAGGCTGCGCTCAACGTCCCTCTCAACACCTGTCTGAGTTGGCAATTAAGTCCAATTCCTATAAATTTAAACAGCCACTTTTGTTATTAAAAAATTAACAACCTCCATATTGGTCAATTACCTGTGCGAAGTAGGAAGGAAATTACTTCACAGGCCACCAAAAACAGTGCTGAGGCGCATCTTCTAAATGCTCAAGAAATTTTGGTGGGAATTTACTGCACCGTTCGAAATGTTAGCGAATTTCAACGGAAAATCAGGTGTTTTCAAATCGAACTAATTTTTCCACAACTAACGATATCACTTCAACCATTAACGAAATGTTATAAGACTGTTCTCTTTCGCTTTCTTTGACGTAAAATGACTTCAATATACGCATCACATAGCATTTGCTTTTACCACTATCAGTGTCTAGGCCAACCACTCCGCCACTCAAGAGTCTGCGGGTAGGTCGCAACATTCGCCAACCCTCCATATGCTTCGAGTGAACTGCTTTTGTCCACTATTAATAACCAACGAAATACCCATCTGTGTGAGTCGTCTAATGATTGACTGCTTTTGCCACCAGTACAAACTCGCTGTCAGCCAAGACGGGCTTCGGTGTATTACTGCTCAAAGTTGTAATTGAAATACGGAATAAGATTGTTCAGAAGAAGCTACATTCTACGCTTATAGCCCTACAAGAACACTGGCAGCGATGTGGGAGGGGGGGGGGGGGAGGGGATGGGGAGGGGAGGGAGGCGAGTATCGCTGTCGTGAAATGTGTGGAGTGTGGGAGCCGAATAGTGTCGGCAATAAGACGTAATACGATGAATGTTTCACTTTACTTATAATTACTAAACTTCGAGTGAAGTAACGCTAACGAAGGGGTCATCAGCTATTCAATTTTACAATCAAACAAAGCGATAATGACAAACAACTTCATGAAAAAGAACAACTAACCGAATTCTTCACGCTGATAATAACTGTGCATTTGCTCCAGCTCCTAGGATTTTTGCGAAACCATCCAAAGATACTACTACTCTCTCTCTCTCTCTCTCGATTTTTACAAAAGCACAGCAACATCAATCGATGCTTTTTTCGTACAGCGGTAAAATTCATGCTATTCTCAACAAAACAGTGAGTGATGCGAACCCATGAAAAACTAGCTATTGTTGAAGGACCGACATTCTAATTAGAGCATATGCATAAGCCGGAATTTAGAACGTTTCAATAACTTGTTTTTCGCACACACCGCAATAAATGGACCAGCGCTGCTGCCAATGGCATATAGGCTGTGTGCATAGGGAGAGAGTGCAAGATGCAAGTTGACTTATCAAGCTCCTCTCTGCGGAATTTTTAGAACAGAACAGAATTTTTTGGGAAGGTTACAAAATCATTCAAAAACGAGTGAGATGCTCTCATCGTCAGACATTACAAAATCTCATCAATCGCCAATTTAGACAAATCTGCAAGAAAGAATTTTGCACTTGTGCCAAATCCTCCAGCGAAAAGTTCCTGCCCAATCGGTCTGATATGGTGCGGTCCGTCTCAGCAAATTTCGGCAGATATCAGAGGATAGAACGTATTCCTTATATTACACGACACCATTAGAAGATATACTTGAAGCGAAATTCTTATCGCTGGCCAGTGTAGCGGTCACCAATGTGCACCATTTTCCATCCTAGTCACTGCCTGGAGAATGCAGATTCTCTGCGATCATACAGAAATGACGCGATCTTCAATGCTGCGCATATCATGATGTTATATACTCATAATTGCTCCCTGAACGGAGCACAGAAAGTCTGAACTTTGAACGCCATCCCTCTGCCTATTACTCTGACGCTCGCTCGGCGACACTCATTCAATCGCCACCATCCAACTTGGAAGATCACAGATGTTAGTTGGCGGAAATAATACAAATAGGAGTCAGAGGTAATCAAGGTCCCAATATTGCAAACAATTCGTTACTAGGTCAGACGATCTGTTGCCCAATGGAAGTGACATACATTACTTTCTTAATTGGCGATCGAGAACACTTTCAATCAAAATGCTTAGCCACAACTCTATCCATATAGATGCAGGTGAAGCGCACTCAGACTTTTCCTTGATGCATCTAATAATAAGTGCGACAAAATTAAGGGTGAGTCTTAAGAGAATGGCTGGATTATTTTACCTGCTTCAGCGGAATTACTGTTCCGTTTGACTCAGTTTTCAATTTCTTCTACTGGTAAGTGGCTTTACAGAACCGTTGTCTACACTTCGAAACGCCGATTCTAGATTGCATTAGGCCATCAAAAATAATTGAAAAACGAACTAAAATGCGGTCACCTTTTCGTTGAATGCCATAACTGAATCACAAATGTGATAGAAGGTTTGTTGCGGGGCGTTTCACTTTATTTCTTCTAGGAAATAAACGTTGCAATAAGAAGATAACTCGATGGTTGAAAGGATGCTGTCTGGTTCAGTTTAAATCAGCATTTTGCAAAACAATGTGGAGTGTACAGATGCAGCAGAGGTAAATAAAAGGCCATGCCGTCATAGGAGGACACATGCCCCCAACTTCGTATATAAGTCAACCAGACATGACCTTCCACGATCGGTCCAATACGTCCATACCAGGAGGGAGGTCGCTGGAATGTCAACATCATCGACAGCGTTGTTCTAACAGAGAATCAGACAGGCAGAAAATTTGAACACACTTTATGGATAGCGCAAGAGGCTGTTGGTGAGGATTGTCGAGCAAAACTTGATGATAGCCTACGTGCCACTCTTAAATTTAATGAAAATTCGGCGGGTTACCATCATCGCCATCAACCAACAATGCTTCTAGTTAACTTCGAGAATCTTAACCGAACAAGTATTTCATTATAGATTTAAAAAAGCTCTCAGGATCGAGGATGTGCTCAATTTTCAAAGCATCGAATCGTTAGTTATGACGCACTTCAACGACAACATAAATGCTTCAGAAACGAAAAAAACACTGAGCAGAAGCAAAGCTATCCTTCTCTCTTGACTTATATTCCCAACGAAAGCTTTATCTATGGGAAAGCGAAAAGCGATGCAAGCAAGATGAAAACGCGATATTACAAAGCCATCAAATCTAGAGGTAGCGAGGCTGAAAATGGGGGAAGCAGCTGAGCAAGCGTATCCACCTCCCCTTCCCCTTCCCTCTATTTTGAATATGAAGAAAAGTTACCCTTTTCTCAACGAGGTAAAGGCATCGAGGCGACGGCTGCTGAAGCTAGTACAGCAGCCCGAATCAATAAGTTCCTCGAAGGAATCCAAAGGAACCCAAAAATCCAAAACATTTGCCCTGTCGGCCTTCCTAGATTCCATACCGTATGGTATCACATGACTTTACAACACAATTAGGGTTCATTCTTTTGTTTAAAAAAATTCATATAGAACTCTTTATGCATCGGAGAAATGGACGAAGCGATTGCGGTTTCCCCTTTCTCATATCGAATGAAACGCCACTGGAGATTAGCAAACGATAAACGCTAATAAAAGTTTTCAATTTCATGTAGTTACTCCATTGAAAATCGGATGGAAAACACGAGGATATGAAGTGATGTTTTATTAAAAACTCTAATTATATACGAAATGCAGTGGAATATTATTGTGTGCAATTGCCCGATGCTACGAGAATTGAATGGATGAAGCGGAATGCAAAGCGTCTACAATATATGATATGGACATTAACGCAAGAATTGAAGAGGTGAGCTGAGCGTTTCTAGTTTGTCGACGTGCTCTTCATTACCGTTTCACTCATTTCAATGCTCTCTAGCATTATAATACAAGCCGATTACCGTGAAGATTATTACTGCAGAATCGAAAACTAACAAATATGCTGAATACGCAAAAAGTGAAATATTCGATTTGGGCGAATATCGTCATCTAAAGAGATTGGCAAAATGCAGCAGCCATGGCCCTCCATAAATTTCAAATGGATCGCTGGCCGCTGCGTACCCACGCGTATGCACGCGGGAACGACACATGTTTTATAGGGGTTGGGCACGACGACACAAAATTTGTGATTCCATAATAATCCAAACGTTACGCTTATATTGTTCAGGATTTGCTGCTTTATATTATTGAGAGAAGTGTTACTTTATTATCAACTCTATACTTGATGGCTTTATTACCAAACTGACATACTAGTTTTATTCCACTACTTCACACTTTCAACAGCTTCTTGTTCAATCGAAAATCGACTCTTAGGTATGTCAGTGCAAAAAAAAATCTTTTTCTATAATACAGAAATAAAAACAATGCACAACCCTTCGTTATCGAATGAGATAGATACCACGTATATGAGAAAGAGGTTAGGACCAGCTCTGCTGCTTAATCTGATCTCCAAATGAATGATCTGCGGGGAAAACACGTCCCAAAACTGATCGCTAGCAATATTTGGAAGCATATAAGAGTATCGTTCTTAGCTTTCGATAATGGCAGTTGAGAAAAGCTTTTAACTGACAATAACAAATGCTTTGTTTGACCTTTACAAGCATTCCCGCTGAACAACTGTAATGGAAGCCTTAGAGCGGAAATTTTTGCACAGTTTGGCAATGAAATAGTAAAGGGGGACAAGAAATTGTGATGAGGATGGAATTCGATAATCGAACTGAAAGGGGCAAAGGGGACGCTGAAGAGGAATGTGACGCAGCCGCCGAGAGGAACGCGTTTGGGTGGAAGCGGTGCGACGTTGGCGTCGCTGCAATCTAATCTTCGAATCGAGCAACTACCGATAATGCGCACTGATTACAAGCGCTGCTTGTTACACTTCTGCATTCAAACGATCGCAACGACAGACCCGACGATTACTGGCAGCAAAACGCAATCTCTGGAAAGGATTCGAAGAACCATGGGAAAGATTCAGACGACCGCAGGAAGTGACTCCAGTAATCGTGACAGCAGATTTCAGCAAACATAACAACAGATTCGAATAACGATGGGATTAGAGCGAAACTACCGTGGAAACAGATTCGAAGACCTGCAGGAATGGACTTAGAGAAGCTTGGATAGATCCATCAGCGCATACAAGCAAACTTGAATGGTCGCGTAATGCACAGCCAAACGATGGGATGTCCAATAGAAATGAAGAAATGAAAGCTACTCAGGTACTTGGGGACTTGTTGACATCAAAGCAGTTCTGTTAGTGGGTGGCAGCATGCACAATGCAACAGGTTTGATTATCGGCAGAGCTACATACAATAAAATGTACTGAAATAGACTAATTCCGGGAATCCTGACGGTCACCGACCGTTGCCTTCACTCACGAATCATCTCATCTGTAAAAACCCTCCTTCCCAGCAATTCTTCCCCTCTCTCCTGTTTACAGGTTCTTAGAAGGATGCTACATTATCAACGGAGAAGTTGGGATCGGCCCTTTTTTGCGACATTTCGAGATTTGCAACAAATCCGACTTCGCCGAATTTCCACAAATTTGACGTTTCGAGATTGCTTTCTGCATTGTTTCTCCTCGATTCTTATTTCTCACAAAAATTGTTGCCCGTAGCAGATGGCATGAAGCGAAAATGACGGCAAGAGAAAGGGTAAGAGTAGAAGCAGCAGGTGGTTCTATGCAAAGAGCAATTCACATTGCCGAAAAGTTCCTCATCGAAAAACTGCTCTACTAGCCGAATGCTATTTTCCACAGCGCTGAATGTATTCGCCGCAATGTGCCTCGCTGTCAGTATGTCACGCCATTTGCTTGCGTTCACAGCGAAATAACGGAAGAAACTGAGAGGAAATTCGTGGATAAATTTTCTTTCCGCACAACTGTCGCTATGCAAGCTGCTCGTTCTCACATCCACTAAGAAACGTACCACTGAATGAAACTCCCTATTGAACGATTACTTTCAATCGAAATCACTTTACATCACAGAAAGCAGTTCCTTCAGAGGTGTCACCCAATGCTCGCCAAATATTCTTATCATCCCCCACATACGTGCAAAAGTAAATGAAATGCAGTTTTGTTTGATTATGCTTGGAATGGTTTCTGTCGATAACTGGGTCAGGTAGTTTGGATTCATTCAACTGGCGGATTACCTGAAATTTTTAACTGCGAAGAAGTTCTGAACCACCTTGGGTAGTCAATTTACAATATCCGAGTTTGTTATGAGGTCTTACTCAAAAAAACTCTCTCCAAAGTCGCGTTTTAATTCGCATGGGACTCATTTTCAAAGAATGTTTTGGACAGAATAACCGCGGAAACAACTACAAGGGAAAATCGTTGACAAGAACAAGTATTGAAAAACACACTTTCAGCCACATTTATGCTCCGATAAATTTCTTTTTCTGAGAGAATTAATTACTCATAAGGAAACAAGCAACAATCTGAAGCTCCCAAATAACCTACATATTGCTTTCACAACATTCGTATTTTGTCAGAAAGCTGAAGGCAAGAAGGTTCTGAGGTGTTGTTTGAGTGTCTTTTGCAGCATTTGTGACTGCATCAAAACGCAACTACTTCCGTTCTGAGGGAGGAAACATTTCTAGATAGGCATCGCTCTTGCTGTTCAAAGTTCTGAGAGTGTCTGCTGCTGCACGATTCATCAAAAAGTTTCTTATTTAAGCTTTCAAAATAGTGAAATATTTCAGTGGTATTTTGAATGGTTCAAATAAAAGACTCATCGATGCTTCCTATAAAAGATGTCTGCTATAAGATATTCTCAGATGCTGCATCAGGATTAAGACATTTTTTATTTAGTAGCGAAACAACTGCTACTATCAGATTATTGAATGCTCATGCAACACAACCTATCAGTTATCGTCATATATGAGATAATGCTTTAGAACGAATATTTAGCTATAGGCAATCGAACAAGTGGGTTAGTATAGCGCAAATGCAGAGACCCTTCCTGTAGAGCGCTGCATGTGGGTGCGTTTCGCGCATGAGATTATTCGCAGCCGTCGCCCGATGGCGTCGACATCGCGCGCGCACATAACAACAATGCATTGAGGGACTCGCACAAGACAGAAGTCGACTTCGCCTACATACATCCATTCTGAGGGCAAAGCTGCAAAATGGACCACAATCAAGGGATGGTTTTGCATAGGCATAGAACAACAAACATCTACCCCGTTTACTCAATTATACACTGTAGTTCGTTGAAAGTTTTGGTAGGCGTATTTGCACCGTAGGCAATACTTAATATATTCAACAGTCAACCAATGATAGAATAATTGTTCTTTAAACATTGGTCGATGAAAACGTTTTAAAAAATTCCGTTCGACTTCGAGACAATGCATGAGTTCCCTTCCAAGTCTCGTTAATGAAGAGATGTTTATCTCAAAGAACCGTTGTTGATCTTATTAGTATCTATGAAAACTAGCGCGCACCAGCTCGAGCTTGGTGAGGATCAGGCTACTCGAGCAGAACTGCTTAGGTTGACAGCGAATTTCCTCAGCGGGAGTTTTCTACAGATGAAATATTGATAGGACTATTCATATTATTTCTATTATTAAAAGACTGCGGGAAATAGTGCTATAACAATTCTAGTTCCATAACAGTAACAATACTCTTTTATATGTTTCGAGACCTTCTATTAAATTAAAGACGATGTTTCGAAAACACTGAAAAGTTTGGTCCCGGCCTTATAAATCAAACGAAGGAACAGAACTAAACTTCTTGATCCCCTAAAACACTACTCTTGACAACTTTTCATGTGAGAAGATGTGACCGAGGACTGATTACGATTTGAGCATTCTGATGGACGAAACTTGCAGAACCCGTCCTCCTCCGACAATTGTTTCTATTTTTCAGAAACAACCTGCTCACAAGTTGTTTAAAAAACTTCAAATGTGCTGCAGCTTAAAACACAAATAAGGAAGTTTCGTGGTTATTTCACCACTTTAAAGAGAGATTCAGTCATCAATCTAAAGAAGACTTCGCCGCAAAAAAGTTACAATTTCCAGGATTTCTTTTCCTTCTCCTCAGCCTACTTTCTTAATTATGATGTTTTGGATGTTTAACGCTGCCATCAGAGTTGGCTACTATGGTACGTGCAGCACAACGACATGCGAGTGCTAAACTGCACAAGAAACAGTGTGAAATTGTTTTACTTTAAGCCACACTGCACGATTCAAACCGCACACTACTTTGCGTTCCTTCCATACACCTCTGAAGGCCTTATTGTCATCTGATACCTGGGTTGGACTCAACGAATCGAAATACTGTAGAAAACACCCTTATTACTCCATCTGCTGGTTGATCAGGCTGACGACTGCAATGTTTCAATCCTTTGAGCGTAACTCCACTAGCAGCACAATGACTGAGGCAGTGAACAAAAAAATGCATGGGAATTAGATGACAGTGGAGATTCCGGCCAATCGTTTGCATCTGTATCGTTCCCACAAAGCGTAGCTGTAGCAAAATAGTGAAGTGCAGTGTTAAGTGCAGATCGGCAAAAAGAAATTGCCAGCTTATCCGAGCCTAAACAACTCAATCCTCAACGGTCACCACCAGGATGTACGGTCGATCGACCCTCCATACGTTCCACGCTATTCAGTGCATTCGACGTAACTGTTCACTCGAACAGCACGTGTCAGTCAACACTTAAGGGTGCTACATTTGCAGAATGTGATCGAGCTGATGTGCTTTCACTTAGATATAACGTTACGAGAAGTACACCTATTTAGGTGGTTGTTCGTATTAATTTAGAGTCCATTACCACTGTAATTAGGGGCGAAGTGGATAAAATCCAGATAATAGGACGACCCTCAATACTATCCTTCTTGTTAGCCCAAAATTTGAGGAACAAATTTGAAACACCAAGAAACAACTAAAAATTTGCATATATTCTACAACTGCCAACTTGATTAAGTGTGGAATTCGTATTACGAATGCATTATTGTGAATGCAATGCTGCGTTTGTTGTATTATTTGTTCGCAAATAATGGAAGTATTTGGGCCGAAGAACAGGACTGCAAAAGCACGTGGTGCGCGACCCCTCTGGCGCGTTTTCCACTTTTATCAGCATGCAATCTTCATGGGAACCTCGACTGCAACACTATTTGCCATCGTTCTCCACGTTTGCTACTTGCCTGAACGTCAATGTCCATACTCGAGAGCGAAAAGTTTAATACAAATTCATTTGCACAATCAAAATTCAGTTTTCAGCAGTTCGATTATCTAACAGACCAAACAAACAAACAAAGTAATTGTATTGTGCGTTGACATATCAATCAATAGTATTACAGCCAGTCGAGTCCTGTTTAATTGAGGGGTCATCGACGGACACTAAAAAATCCACACAACTACTCAGCCTGAGCCTCCTTTAGCAATCGCCATTTTTAGCAAGTTTCATTCTCATACAGTGAAAATCGCAAAAATACATTTTTACATTCGGTTATCCCAAATGCTTTAAAAATTGCGGTGTTATGCGTTTTGTCAAGTAAGGCGATAGATGGGATCATAAGTAGCGGATTTCGTTAAGCAATGCATCTCAAGCATAGATCGTCGGCTTTGTAATATTAGCTCCTTATTTTCAGGCATCTGAGAGTTGACAATTGGTCCTATTGAATATTACGGTTGAGCTTCTAGTTTATCGAAACAGCACAATCCAATGGGATTACTAAGCTGATCTTTTGTACATTTATATCCTCAGATGCACTATTCATCGCCACCAAGCAGTAAATAAAGATCATTTTGCTCATACTTTCAAATTATAAAACGTCTCATTTACAAGTACTCTTCAAAATTCATCCAACCAATTAATTAGATTTTTAAAGTTGGGCTGCAATGAAGCTGCGTTGAATCGCAAAATGAAACCACTATCGCGGAATAGGCGTCTAAGCACATATTGGCGATACAATGAAGCAAGAGGAAGCATACAAAGGCAAACGTGATATTATTGTACACATCGTTTGCATCTCAATCAATTTTCGAGCATATGATACACGCATCCAATCCAACCTCTGCTATATTAGAGAGTAATTTAACACAGGAATAAGGGTTAACCACGAGCGACGCTAGGCACACATCCCTTCTCAACAAACACATAAAGCACCATCAACAAATTGCTGATAATAAACCTTGCGCCCCGTTAATCAGCATCTTTAGAGATGTTCCCGAAAAAACCCCCATAAACAGCGGATGGGAATTAATTGGTCGTCCTACAATATAGGTTGACGATCGGTGTAAAGGGGGTCATCAAGGAGACAGATAGCTTCCAAAATTGGTGACCACGCGAAATGCACAGAGAGAGAAGATAAGCGAGGGGGGACCGTGCAGACGGTACGCGATGCGATTGATCGCCGTTGTCGAGAATGAGCGCCGCCCCATGCACCGTGCAATTGAACACACACGGTCGTCGCGAGCAAGTGAACAATAAGCGCACAGAAAGAGAACCTGCCAAACGGCCGCACACACAGCCGACGGGTGCTGAGCGCGGCCTCAACTCCACCTGTGGACCGAAAGTGACCGAAGCGTCTGCTGGAACGCAGACAAGCAGACATCAGTCAATCAAGGTTGGTCACCGCGATGACCTGGGCCGAGCGGAACCGCGACCCCTTCATTTCGATAAGGTAAGCCGACGGCATGCTGAGTGCGCGTGCCGAGCTATCCTCAAATAGCGCTCTGCTCCAATCTTACTTATCGCGTTACACAGCATACCGTTTACCCTTTGCTACAAGTTATCTCAGAGGCCTGACCACCCACATTGTGTTGTACATTTTAATCTACTCCAATATTCATATACTGCGATTGCATTCACCACTTAGAAATATCTCTGTTATTGAGTGGTTGGTTAGACACCCGATGAAACAAACAAGCAAGAAACGACTTAAAACGCAGATGTTACCTGGGTGGCAGCTGCTTCGATTTTAATCAGAGGAGGGTTTTGGGGCGTTTAATGTGTACAGCGATCGACTTCAATACACTTCGCTTAGTAAATGCAAATATGATAAACATGAAGCGGAAATATTAAAGGAAGCATAAGAGCGGACGACAAGCAATCCAGCCAAGTTTGCGCTAAAGGTAACCAAGCAAAAGAAAAAAAGAAAGAAAAAAACAACTGTGGTTTTAGGAAGGAATGTTGAGGAAAAGAGAAAAAACTCGGTGTTGCCAGAATGGTAACATTGACTGAAAAGCGCGTCGCTCGTCGAACACAATATTTCAGCGTTCACACTCGTTGAGAAATCTTTGTCTTGACAACCAGTTCCCACTTTTCACGAAAAGCGCCGTGCGTCTCCTATTCGGTCGGCATCTAATGTGTCACAATTTCTAGACGTCCAACAACGGGGATTGTTCTTATATCATTGCACCTCTCTCCTCCACAACAGAAATCGATCGCTTTTCTACTTTAGTTTTGAAAGCTGTTTTCCATAGCGGCCAGATTCAATTTCAGCGGCTACAATTCATACGTTTGAAAATGAGATGCATGAGGGAAGTACCATTTTCCATCCAACAGAAGACCTGTCTTAAAATAAAGGCCTCACTGAATAGATAACCATTCATAATTCTCTCATAATCATGAACCTATTTTCAATTTTTAAAAGTCCTTTGAAACGTAAATTT
Organism: Baylisascaris procyonis; assembly: GCA_037389465.1. Classification (NCBI taxonomy): domain Eukaryota; kingdom Metazoa; phylum Nematoda; class Chromadorea; order Rhabditida; family Ascarididae; genus Baylisascaris; species Baylisascaris procyonis. Next base: position 1,032,876 of record JAZARR010000059.1, read on the forward strand.
CGTTTTGAAGCTTGATGACGCTAAAATGGAGGACACTTGTCTTCACTTGAGTAAGTTAAGATATGTTTCTCAGGTTCACTAAAATTGGCACCTGCAAATGCGGTGCAGTTTTCTTCGATACCTTTGCTCTAAAAGGTGTGATACAGCCACATCGAAGTTGATCTTATTTGCGCTAATAAATTTTAATGTCCCATTAAATGAAGCACTTCAGGCACCAGAACGTGCAGCAAAGACTAGGTGAAGAATATCTTATTGGAAGGGATATCGTTTTTAGTTTTCACAATTTACTTTTACTTATTTCTGGTAACGTTTCTGGCATAATTGTTAGCATTGCTGTGAGTCATCCTCAAACACTCCAATGAAGTCAACACAGGCTTTCATATAAGAAGAGCAAAAGAACATTTAGATGATCGACTTTCGTATACACAACGAAATATTTGAAATCAGAAAAAGTTTTTTCTTCTTTCCAAAAAGACGAAAAGCGAACCCAATTTGTGGGCTATTTTCAGTAACTTCATTGCTTCACAAATGTTTGCAGTCCTTATGAAGGAGTCGTATCTTCATATGAAGATACCAGGAACGGTCAGGAAGAATGAAGGCCTAATAGAGAAGGACGGCGCAAGGAAGAAGGCAATCCAAGAGAAGTGCGGAAAAAGAAACACATTGGCCAATGATGTAGAGTAGCTGGCGTCAGCACCAAGCTATCGCCATCACTGTTTTCAGTCCTGAGTAAGAATGGCAGAAATTTAGACAGTTCATGCGGTCGAACTTGTAAACGTGTGAAAAACTTGGCTGTACAATAGATGCACTAACGTCTTTCCAAATTTCATATGAAGTGAGTTTTGCTCCGAACTGTATTCAACGGAATTAGTTTACTTCATTTGTGTTTATGTGAGTACAGTGGCCTTAATTTCAATGATATAAACTTTTGGGATGTCTAAAGTTGTAAGTGATTAATCCAACGATTCCTGACCCTCCAATAATGACCATAATCCACCTATCAAATTCCGGCCGCATATCCAAGTTTCGTCCAGTTTCCACCGGTTTTTTTCGCTTGTTAAATCACGCATTAGTCTACATTATTTCGATGCAGACAACTTGTGTTAGTGCAGAAGAGACAGTAGCGCATCAAATATGCCTGAGACCTCCAGTGAGAAGACAGACTTCAATATAAGAAGTCAGGTAAATACGAAACCAAAAGACACAACTCCCATGTCTTAAAGGTGCAGGAAAGAGGAGCAAAATGTGGGATTACTTGGAAGTGTAAAAACCGCGTGAAGGATAGAAAGATACGTTGCAACGTGTAGACACATGAAAAGGAGTTGACATTCACGTAGTCATGCAAAATAGGGGCATGAGGCTGGTGTTATAATTTTATTTTGAAGCCCGCATGACTTTACTGTACTGCACTGCCATAAACTGGGAGGGAGGCTCAGCATGGTGTTGGGATTGGGTTGGGGAGAAGAGCAGGGGGCCATCAGAATTGTTTGTGCTTTGTGCTGCAAAAGATCGTTCGGATCCGAATAGCGTGGAGTAGTGAACAGTGACTTGCAAATCGTGTTTGAGGAATTTTTGCTCAAAATGGTGCCCAATTTGTACTTTATTTCTTGAAAATCATCACCTCTCTATGAAAAGAAAATAGGAAGTGTTAGTGAAGTGAGATTTAACATGTGAAAATTTTTGAGTTAGTGGGTATTTTCGCCCGAAAATGGATACCCAGCGGGTGTTCATTGCAAAAATTTCGGCTCTGATTAACAAAAAATGCATGTAATGTTGATTGCGCAGAAGGGCAATGCCAGTGTTGGTTAACTTATGTTGAAACAGAATATGCTGTTGTTGGAGTGTCCACACTTTCTCCTGACTTTCCCTTCTTACGTTTTCCTTCCGGTGTGATTATGTTTTTGTTTCCGATTCGGACACCGATCTGCCAGTGCGCCATTCGACTACGGCTCGGATATTGCTGTCTCTTCCTATTTTGATTGCATTCGCCTTAATTGTGGTTAACTGCTCATCGAGTTGTTGTTGTCGCAGTTGTTGGAATAAAGTTGAATGAATTGTGAATGTAGTGGTTACACAAGTGCAGCACTATCCTGAATGATCGAACTGAGGGCGATGTTGTATATATCGATTATGCCGAGGCATGTGATAATTTCAGCTATGAAAAACTTGTTTAAGTTGTATATTGGGGAAGCCTTTAAATTAGATTCGTTGTTCGGTCAGTTTCTGCTGCTGCGACAAAGTCAGTATGTTACGGAACGCTTTCAAACGGCCACTCACCGGCGCCTGCTTTTAACCGAATTTCGGTTGAAGGCAGTTCGCAACAGAATGAAATTTCGATCGGCTACCGCACTACTTTCCACGTGGTAATCGTTCGGAAGCTACAAAACAAAAGGTTCTCGCATTCGCTCTTACATCTGCCATTTTTCCACCTCGGCCCTCTCTTATATGAGAGATGAATTCGTTCACTTATCAGCACAAATCTGTCCTCCCCCTCCCCTACCCCCAGCCCCACCTTTCACAGGTGAAAAGACGCCTCTTCCCGATTTCTTGTTATTTCCCTCTCACTTATCATTTCAATGTTCGACTGAAAACACGAGCAAATGACAAAAACTTATCAGTGAAGGGCATCTACACTTCTTTGATTGTCCCACAAAGTACATTCAAAAAGAAACAAAAATTCAGGCAAAATTCCACAAGCAGTTACGAACAGCACGAGTTATGTCTATTTTTGGCTATGTTATTGTGGAAATTGGAGGGGGAGGGGAGGGGGGACCTAGCACTTCCAATGTCCATAAAACGAAATGATGCCTATCTCCCCTACGCAGTTCCAACCCCCTCTTCTCCTTTTTGTCAGCCGTATTCGCTACAAGATTTTCGCCTTAAGTGAATATGTCCGACTGCATGAATTTCTTTCTGCAGAGTTGAAAATCACTGAATTTGATTAAAGCACAGTACAAACGACGTTTGTGACATCCTCTGTTTCAAATACCTTCATTTTAATAAACTCTTAAAATTTTGATATTTTCTGTTCATTGCGAATGGATTCGCACTCGAATTTTGGTAGATCGGAACCCATAGCAAGCGTTTTGTGCAACAAGCAAACGCCTTATGATAGAATATTTGAGACGTAGCGTTTAATAAAGCCACTGCTGTTGGATTTAGGTTGTTAGCTAAAAATTCCGTAAAGAATTCAACACTCTATCTGACGACAATCTAAAACTAGCTCTTCTATTAAACGTTACCTTCGTATTTATTTCGCAGCATTCGTTAGATGAAGGCAGTAGGGTGAAAAAAGGGCGGAGCTTTTCTGAATTGTCTATTTTATAAGTAATTACAAGTAATTAACAGTAATGTTTTACAAATAAACTCTCAAGGCAAAAAATGTGACTGCTGAAGATTCTCTAAAAGCAGAACTCTTCGTTGAATTCTTCTCCAAAGTTTTTAAGAACGATAACGACATTTTAGCAGACTTTCCCTCCAGAAGCAATAATCGTGTTGCAAAACAGTTCACGTGAATGTAGGATCTGTCTTCAATGCCATTAAAAAATTGAATGAAAAGTAATCGTTAACGCCAGAAGATATACCGTCTTAGTTCATCAAGCGTAATGCTTCCGCAGTCTCCTTACCCTTAAGCATAATTTTTGAAATTCTACCGTCTTTATGGAAGACCGCTATCGTCACTCCTTCATTGAAGAGGAACCCTTCATCTTCCATTACAATTTATAAACTAATAAGTTTAACCTCCTCAGTTTACAAGGTAATGGAAACTATAGTGAAGCAGTCAATTCTAAGTCACTCCTTATGGTCTAATCAATCCCGCCCAATAGGGACCTCTCCTCGGCCATTTAATGATGTCACAATTACCATCATGCGTTAGTGAGTGGGTCAGTGCACTTAACAAAAAGAAGCAAAGAGATGATGTTTACGTTGATTACTCGAAGCCTTTTGATGTGGTTTGTCATTAGAAACTCTAGCATAAGCTGCACGGCTATGGGAGAGACGGTGCTTTGTCAAATGGATGCGGTCATTTTTGTCTGAGAGGACCCTTAAAGTTAAGATTGGTGAATCATTATCGCAGAGTATCGCAGGTAGGTGTTTCTCATGAGCAACTTCGCGTCTTACAGATAAACTCTCAATACTGATCTATGCTCCTTATAGATGGAATATGTCTGCCATTAGTTGAAAATGCTACCCGTTACCTCGGTCTACTGATAAGCCGCAATCTTTTAGTGCGATGAAATATCTTCGAAAGTGTTTAAAATAGTAAATTACATTTTGTGGCCGTTGCAGCACCGCAAATTAAAACCTTTGTAACATAGTGTCTTTCTATTGCTCACCTGTTTGGTCATCTTACCTAACCTCTGACATCAAATGTATTGAAAACGTCCAAAAGTAGTTCATCTATATAGCTTTCCGTAAGATTTTTCCTGGACCCTATAAACTCGACTACACTGCATAGCTTAAGATTTTTGAGCTTGAAAGTTATTAGATTATAGAAGAGTGATGATTAATTTGAGGTGATGCCAAAATTTCTCGTTGCTTTCATTATCCATCGCAGTTGCCGTGGTCATCGTTTTCATTTGACATACTGAAAACCACCCTACACAGCGTGCAGTATTATATACAGCATGCAAATGCTCGAGCTGCAACTCTGAATTTAATTATATTCAAACACGCGCTTCACCGACAAGATGTACACGCCGTTTGGCAAAGCGTCAATTATTGGTCTTCACAAGACGCAATGATGATCATCTGTTTGATACAGGGAATTGTACTTGTTTAGATAGTGGATGATATGATTTGTGTGTATTGTTGGTCCAAAGGTCAGTGTTAACATATCTTGCTCAGTAATGAAGTGGTTCTGTGCGTTGAATTTGGGGAGGAGATGGAGCATGCTAGGTGTAATTTGGTAGCAGTTTCCGGTTAATTAGCATCAGAAAGGAGCATGTTGCTAGCACCTATGTAGTGCTCCAGGCAATAGGCTGGCTGTGTCCTAGGTCCGAAAGACATCAGAAGTGCGGGCCGTGGTTTTGACCTCGTAAAAAACTGGTTCGAATTCTGGTGCCAGCTTCTAGAGAGGTCTGGCTCCGACTCAAATTTCATTGCTTAAGAAGGTTTTGATCTGGCTTTTTATTTGAGAAAGACCAGCTGCCAAGTTTGATCAGGTCTGGCTACAGGTCTGAACAACCTTCTTGCGCCGGTTCAGACTCTGGAGACCGTCGGACTGAGGAAAAAGGTCGCCGCCTCCACAAGGAAATTTAGGAACTCGAAAATGATAGTTTGGAGCTTTCACATAATTGCTAGAGTAAATGTGTACTAAATGATTGTTGCAATGGAGTCCCGATGCGAAAGGTTTCATGAAAGCTTGCAGTAGTGAAGCTGTATTCACCCTTTCTGCACCTTTTGATGCTTAAATGAGTGAAGACAACCAGTGTCATAAAGATCCAGCTGAGTGCGCTAATGAGGAGATGGCTCGAGTATATGTAGTGTGCCTAGAGTGAGGAGTGTAGGCTTTTCCTATGGGTCAGCGCAGAGCTTAGATAAATTCAGCGTGCAGAACATGACGATAGCTGTGCTTAGCACCTTTTTTCATTTCTTAGTAATAGTCTTATGCTTTGTGTATGTTCAATTCGTAGGCGCGTAGAGAATGCCGAAAAGATGAAACTTTTTGAGATGTTTATAAAAAGATTCCTAAAAAGCATCGGATTCAGCACTTCTGAAGTCAATTCGCGAATAGGGTTACATTAAAAGCTGAAGTTCACAGAAAGCTTTATTGCTCGAGAACATTTTCCACTTCTGCATAAAAATTCTTTGTGCTGAGAAACGAAGTCCCACGCCAGTGTAAAATGCAGCAATTGCATCCCAGATAATTCAATAAATACGGTTATCTGTTATAGATGGAGTGAGGACTGGTTCGAATAACGGCGTTCATTCCGTCATTTGCTTCGTTCAAGTATGCCAGTGGTTTTATGTTGCGAAATGAGTATGGTGAAGGAGTAGGAGGCGTTGCGTTTCATTTTTAGCTGACTCAACAAGGTGGTGATCGGTCTGCGCCCCGCATACTCGCCGATTTTACGCAGTCCGTCACTTCTGCAAAGTGAATGGTGAAGAGGGGGTCGGGCCACAACCTCAAACAAAGAAAAGGTGTGCGAAGGACGAGCCTCACAGTCGCACCTAGTCAACCCAAACACAACTGCGACTGCACTCATAATTCATTAAGCCATCAGCATACTCGTGCCCCACAAAGTAATTGGCAGTTATGAAAAATCCCCGCCTCATGCATTTGCGAAGGCATAATTGCAGTCAGTAACTTCGTGTTCGCCCCTCGTTTTTCAATGCTTTTCGTTGCTCATCGGAGCACTTCACCAACTGGTATACCGTGGGTCCGCATTGCTCAACAAAAGAATTAAAGTCATTTTACTCGACTTTTACCCATGAATAGAAAGAAAATTGCCGTTCGTCTATATCGCCTGGCGTCACGACGGGAGAATTCAGGTTGATGACGCTTGTATTGTAAAGATTCCCTATCAAACCGGTGTCAGGAGGATGCGGATGCAGGTACAATAGTGGCGCTCACGCATACAGGCCTATGCAAAACTCGCCTACGAGTGCGTGGCAAACTCTCTCTTCCATCCCATCACTCCTCTCTTCTCTCCCCACCTTGCCGTTTTCCGCACACTCTGCAGAAGTGCCACTGTATGTGGCACTACAGTTCAGATGCCGTCGAAAATACTTGCAGTCGGGTCAGTGATCCGCTTTTATCCCTCACCTACTCCGGTGAAATGGATGCTTTCGTTCATAAACGAAATGATGCAGGTTCGTCAATGTGTTGGCCTTTGACCTCGTGCCATGAGAGTTGCTTATGCACACAAATAGGACTCCAGACTCAGCTTTCCCAAGTGCACATCGAAATCCCTTAGCAACGAAAAGAAATCGTACCGTACAATGCTATCTTGTTGTAAAGTTATGAAACGCAAAGTTTACAACCATTGCAACTCGGTAAAAGCAAGGTGCCACTTCTAACATAGTTTGGAGTTGATCCAAATCAGACGACCATGGGGCAGGCAATTTGCCGACCACTTGCGGATGTTCGCGAACTAGGTGAGGGACGTCCTTTGCCCAAAACCAATGTAACTCGAACGCGGAGATCTTTTTAAGCGTCACGACCATCAAAGATCTTCCACAGGCTGATATAAGCATTGGCCTGCGTTATCATTGTTTGTTTGTTTTTGGAGCGGATTTTGCTGGGATCGATTCGACAACAAGTGCTATGTGCAAGGGTCTTAGTGTAATTCTGCTCCGGTCGCAACCGAGGCCTCAAGTGGATTTAACCCAGACCTATCGTGTACAAGCGATCGCCTAAAGCGTCGGTGAGGTTTTGCGTGCAATACAGCGACACTCGGTCTTCGAAATCAGTAACTGAACAGTCTCGTCAAGTTGAACAAAATTGCATCCGGGTGTGCCTCTATACGGCCGCGGTGATGTCGTCATGATTCCATTATATATCACAATTGTGTATTGCAACTTACTGCATTATTTTACATCACGTCACGCGTTGCAAAATGTGGGTATTACGTTTTTGAGTCGTGTGCAAATCGTTGTGACTGATTGCCACGACCGTGGCCTCATTCTTGAGTTTGCGTCGATTAACGCTGAGTCAGCAGTGATTGCGTTTCGGACCCGACGAAGTCACTGCTAAGGTTTTTATCGCGGGATCAACGTAAATGATCTATCATGGCTTCTCGCTCATCGTAACTGACTCTTCGATTAAACGTTGCAGATAGATTGATCGATAAGATGAGACGAACCCACAAAATTTGAATCATCTGAATGCCGAAGAATTTTTTTTAAATGTTCGAAGGGGAGGTATTTTGTTCTCATAACCTCGTGAAGCTTTTGTTATATTGCGTTCGTGCTATTATTGAAACTCAATGCTTCCCAGTTGAACTTTTTTTTCGATAGTGCAACCCGATTGTACAGTCCGTTGCAGTAATCATCCCTATCAAATGCGGGCATTTAATGCTTGTTTTGAGTACATAGATTAGTTGTTGACAGATCGGGTGAGTTGTTTTCATATAACATTGTTGCCGTTCTTAAGTATCGAACGCTTATTTGGGCGAGTCCTCTTTGTTGCTGTCGATGCTCACACACTTCTGTATTTTTGCCCATTTTGGGGGACGTTGAAAGAAATAAGTAAAGAATTTAGCGGATCTAGGCTGGCGGGCGTGTTTTACCCACAGCCGAATTCAATACCATCTAAGCTTCATTAATGCAGCGCCAAAATACTTGCTTATTGGTTTCAAGTCAAGAATATACCCGTACTCGATTATACAGCAATGTAAGGTTTTGTAGAAGTTACTAATGCCCTTTGATGCATGTTTTGTCTAAAAAGTGTTTAACGTTCTAAATCCTCGTTCCAGTTCGATTATAAGTTTCCTTTCCTCTCGCCTTCATGCTCGCCCTTCTCTAACCCACATTGGTTGTGCGTATTCCTTCAAAATTGAGAAGTCAAAGTCAAGAATCGCAGGGTAACAGCGGTCACGACCGGAACCGAACTAGGTTATATATGATCATATAGAAGCATAAACTTCCTGCTGTTGGAGTAAAGCTGTTTTCCTATTGTAATCGGTCCTGACCCACTCTCATATTTGTGTGACTGCAGTTTGAACCGAATTCTGGTTGCATTGATAGCTGGGACCAGACTCAACACAGCTTCCAATCATTCATTTGAGTTGCTGTAGTAGGTATCTTCCGAAACGTTATCGTTCGTGGTCTCAACGTTCAAGCAATATGAGAATTCTAATTCTACCATTTCTTAGAATCTGGATGCAACCCTGTGGATGTAACTAAGGCCGGAGTTTTCTTCAGATGCGGGTTCATCCATCTCTAATTGGTAACTCCCGACCTTAGAATACTAGTTTTTTCCTAAGAGCATTCTATTACGGCAACAATCAGAGCAGTGTAGAGAGTTTTGAGTATTATTAAATGTTAGTGCATGATTATCGGAGGTGGCGTTTGTTGGAATGATCCGAGTTAAGATAAGGTGCGAATTTCGAAAGCAGGTAGATGGCTTTCAGATCTGTATTGAGGCGACGGGAAAACTGCAGCAGGGGTTGATTGGTTTCTTGAAATCCGCGCTGGTTAAGGATGCCTGCGGTGAAAGGTGATGGCATGCGCGGCCTAGCGGTCTTTATTTCTGATATTCGCAACTGCAAGAGCAAGGAAGCCGAACTGAAGAGGATCAACAGAGAATTGGCTAATATACGCAGCAAATTTAAGGGTATGCCGATTGTCGATTTCTTCTTCTCCTTTGCCTCTTGTCTTCTTTCTGTATTTTCTCTTTCTTTTTTTAAATGAAAGGGCGTCTAAGTTCATCATTATTTTCTCTCAAATTTCGTTTAATCAAAGAAAACAATTATACAAATATTTTATCTTTATTCGCTTTTTCAATTTCTCAATAAAATGACCACCAATTTTTGTTTAGAAGAAACCAATCCTTCATTGAATAAATAAGTAGATCTCATGTTAGAGGTGCTAACATGACACGTCCTTCTCGTAGTTCCGCTTGTCGAGCCAACTTCTTGCACACTCTGCCAACTGTTGATGATACATGCGCCATTTTGCATTCCTTTTTTCTGATGAACCCGACCACTGAAACAAATCTCTGAATGTCTATTTGTTTCCCGCACTTTTTAGACCCATCGTGTTACAAAGCGCATGTATATATGCAAAAATTCCGAAACTCTGAGTGTGTGCATCTGTTTTCGACGTTCTATTCTAGGCATATGAGCTAGGAGCCAAGTTTGTATTACTTTCAACACAAGAATGTTTTATCAGTAGATAAAACGTTCCCTCCCAAAGTATGTGCTCTGTTTCGTCGAGGTGCTGTTTCGATGGAGCATGCATGAGTTTACCATGGTTAGCAAGTGCTGCTGATCGATCTTTATGCATTGATACATCTTTAATTGCTGGCATCGTTAAATGCATTCTTCATGGCGCTAATACTTTTATTGAGTGAAACCTTATGAAAGTGTTCATTTTCTCTGCCTAAATTTGGTTTTTATTCAGCGATAGCGTTCTTTTTCAGGTGATAAAATGATAGATGGCTATCAAAAGAAGAAATACGTTTGTAAACTGCTCTTTATCTTTCTTCTTGGTAATGACATCGATTTTGGGCATATGGAAGCAACGAATTTACTCAGCTCGAACAAATATACCGAGAAGCAAATCGTTCGTTTCTTTCAATTTTCCGCATTCCCGACACTTTAGCTGCACCGAAAAGTTCGAAACAGCTGTCATCAGCGTTATGATGTGTGGGTATGACCGTTGGTATGTTGAAGACGACACGCTTGCTCCACTGTACTCCTCCCCGCCCCGCCTCCCCAACTCCTCTCCTTCTCACCCTTAGCCTTTGTTACTGCTTAAGCTGCAAACTCCATGACTGAAAAATGTGCTGAAATTTAGCTCGACCTGTCTGAAATCTCCTGATATAGGGCTTCTCCGATACGTTCGCGGTTTCTAATTTCAAATTTGTGGATTCCACTTCAGAGGCTGGTGAGGATCACTTTGCCGTTCTCTCATTGAGCGTACAAAGTTTCATTCTCATTTTGTTTCTGATATTGTGCAGATGTAAAACTATGAGGCTGCAAAACTTTTAGTCGTGGAAGAATGTTGCCCAGTAGGATCTGAATACGAGACGTTCCTAAGGGGGACGCTTATTAAGAAAGTTGTTGGTGCGGGAATATGGGAATATTGTAGTTCTGAAATGTCTTAGATTTTCATGTCTGAAGCTTATAGAGGAACTGTTGGGTTCCAATAAAGGCTGTTAAGATTTAGTGGGTCAGAAATAGCCGGATCTTGACCAGCGACTAAGCTGCCGCCGGGTCTTGTCCACTGACAGAACTGTGTCCTCCTTTATTTCCATTCGAAAGTCGATTTGATATTGTCTAGCCTTCTAGAGAAAGAGTATGCTTTAAGCAAGATTGGTGTCTGTTGCAGGGATATCTCTTCATATCCGTGCTAATTAACAACAATTCTGACTTGATAAAACTGATTATCCAGTCAATCAAGAACGACCTTCAGTCGCGTAACCCCGTTCATGTGAACCTCGCACTTCAGTGCATTTCTAATATTGGAAGCAAGGATATGGCAGAGGCATTCGCTCAGGATTTGCCAAAACTGCTTGTTTCAGGGTTCGTTTTCGCCTTCTTTTACTAACAAATTCAAATCTCTTCATCACTTTTTTTTTCAACGAAAAGGAGACAACAGTGTGGGACTTTTGAAAAGAACGACCCTAATTGAATCCGAATCGATCTGTTACAGAGAGGAACAATCAGTTGACAGTAATTGACCATAACAAACCAAAATTCTCGCAACAAGACCCGATAATACTTGCTTATTAAATCCTGCTTCAAGTTATGATTAATCGTAATTTAGTGCGACTGCCGAAACACGACCGCTTGGGAGATGCGTCTAATTTTCGTTCGTGGCAATTGTTGTTGAGGGGGAAGGGTGATGTTGTAGTAGTATAGAAGGTGGCCATATCATTTGCTCAACGGAAGGCAGTTGCCATTCAAGGCTCATGAAGAAGTTCTGTGATTGAAGGATTTCGAAAAGACTACGTAGCTAGTTTGAGTTGTTTCTGCGAGAGAAGTCATTTCGAAGTTATTTTGGGTTAGAAGCAGTTGTTCATTAAGATACTGTAAAGTCTCTATAGTGATTTTCTGCCCGAAAAGAGTCTAATTTCAAGTTTATACTTCTTCGGTCATAAAACTTCTTAACAGTTATATTTTGAGACTTTCAAAAGTTATATAGAATGCTGAAAATGATAACCGAATTATGTTGATTTATGAAGTAGTGCAGTAATAAACCAGTAATTAATTTGAGGTCGATTTCAGCGATACAATCGACTTTGTGAAACAGAGTGCTGCGTTGTGTTTATTGAAGTTGTTCCGTACATGTCCCGAAGTAATACCACCCAACGAGTATGCGTCACGAATTGTACACTTGCTCAATGACCAGCACCTTGTTGGTTTCCTTCTTTTTATCTTTACATTCTCTCTTCAAACTATAGCACATTTTCTTTGAATTCAGCTCGTAATATGCAAATTATTGTTATTGTGATGCGCTCAGATGGTTGTCTCTTTTAAGCGGCTTTTTAGAATCTGTTGTGCGTGCACACAAATTGGGAGGTGTGTACTGCCAAAAATGCCCCCACGTCTTGCAAGGCGTTCAGGGTGAGAGATGTCTTCGTCTCATGCAAAGTTTTTGAATCTTCTTTCCGAGTGTAAGGGGGCGGGGGGGGGGGGGGGTAATAGAGCAGTAGTCCCATTCTTTCTTCTATCTTCTCACCCATTTTATCTTAGGTTTGTAGTCCAGGCTTCTGCTGATTCAGTAAGTGGAGAGGAGAGAACTAAATTTTGTTGTATTATGTTTGTTCTCGAAAATACTCGTTCATCCTTCCTCGCTGAATGGGCATTTTACCATTCGCAAACTTTCCCGTTTCTTTCAGTTATGGGAAAGGCAAGGTGGATTTCATATCCCCGTTCCATGATCTAGAAGTCAATATCGGCGTTGTTACTTGTGCAGTCTGCTCGCACAGGCATTTTTGTTAATAGCAATGAATGATGGGCAATGTTCGAAGCCGTCTTTTCAATTTTTTTTTTTGTAAATTTGAATTTTTGCCGCATATATGCAGTCCTAGTCGACGGTATTGTTGACAATATCGGCGCAACTGTATGGTAAATCCGGATTGAGCTTAAGTTTCACTGAAAGCTTATTCTGTAGTCAAGTGCTAACTATAATTGTCCTCACTGTTATTGTTGTTATGAGGCAATAAATTTTGATTAAAGAACCGTAATCAATACCTAATTGTTAGCAGTAATGTTGTTTTAAGGGAGTGGTAACTTCGGCTGCATCGCTAATAGAAGCACTATCGAAAAAGTGGCCAGAAGAGTATAAAGGATGTATCTCTCTAGCAATATCACGACTAAGTCGAGTACGTCAGTCGTGTTGATTGGCTTTGTTATTTATTAAATGAACAATTTTTTAGCACCTTGTGCAGATGCTTCGCTTTCTTAGTGGGAAGTATTTTATGGTGAAGTGTGAGTGACCTATAGCACGTTCGTATTGGGTCAGCTGCATATTGCTGATGCTTTTGTTGCAACTAAGAAACAGCAGCGATCGCAGATCATGCATCCGAACTTCCCGCAAAAATTGAAGTAATCTACGAGGCATTGTTCGTCATTGATGTAGTTCATCAGATGTCATGATCATTACATACCGCTTTATTTGAAGGCAACGCGATACCACCACCCTCCTCCCTCTCCTTTGTCTTCCTTCATTTTTATATCGCGTGATGTATTCATGAATATCCGAGTGGCGGACAGCATACAAAAAAATCTTGATGAAAGTACCACACTCATATCTCATCAGGGGAAGTACGTAATGTTCATCTCCAGAAAGATAGTGAGGCATTTGTTTATGCTTTCATATCGAGCAAAATGAAGCGTCAAAACGAACTCGGCTTCGAATGATTGCTTTTCGAGAGTTTCTCGTTGGATTTGTAATATGTGGAGAGTAAGGCCCCTTATAGGAAGTAAACAGTTGTGCAGTTTCAATCACAGCGCTTCTGATCTTCTGAGAGGGAGCAAGATTAAAAGTTATGTTACAGGGAGTAACATGTTAGGAACAAAATATCCACCTCCCATCCATCCGCATAGCGATGATCTTCGGCTTTGGTCGTGAGATCCCATCCCATTTCTAGAAGACCAAGACCCCGCTCTGTGGGAGGTGAATTATTGGGGGGGGGGGGGACAGATGATACCAGTCCTGTTTCGTTCTGTGTAGGTCGTTTGGGACAACTCTGTGTGAATAGCGTTGCACATTTCGCATCCGAGGCAAGGTGAATAGAATACCACAGTGGAACAGCGCTCAAACTGGAATATTTGTTGCAGATTGTAACCTCAGGCTACACGGATCTGCAAGACTATACTTACTATTTTGTTCCTGCACCATGGTTGTGTGTCAAGCTGCTGCGCTTATTGCAGAATTATCCGCCTCCAGGTAAGTGCACTCCTCTGATTATTCATTCTTATTTAGTTTTGAAAGTTATAATTGGCTTGAAGCATCTAAACCTTTTGTTCTATGGGAACAGAGCAAAGGAATCTGCTTGCAGAAGACCCAAGTAATAAGTCTCGTTTGATGGAATGCCTGGAAGGGATTCTGAATAAGGCAATGGATGCACCCAAGTCGAAAAAGGTGCAGCATTCGAATGCCAAGAACGCAGTACTCTTCGAATCGATCGCACTCATCATACACATGGACTCAGAGCCAAGTTTGCTTGTTCGTGCCTGTAATCAGCTCGGCACATTCCTGTCTCATCGTGAGACCAATCTTAGGTTAGTTGCGCACTCCTTTTATTCGTCAATACTATATCAGTCCCCACTCCAGCTGTGTAGTAACTGTCCTTTTGCTACTGGAACACAGTGTCCCTAACGCATTCATTCAACGTTTTGTGATATTCGTTTTTATTTAAGGTTTATTGCTGTAGTGGATTGTTTTCTTTTTTGAGTTCCTCGTTTGATTTAGTATTGGATTATTGTTAATTCTGACCATCCCACAACGGCTCTTAAGTAAATAACTGAAGGAAACTTATTGAAGCTTAATCTTATGATTTCCTCTCTGATATGTTGTTGATTTTCTAAGATATTTGGCACTGGAATCGATGTGTCTATTGGCAACATCAGAGTTCTCTCACGAAGCCGTAAAGCGCCACCAGGAGACTATCATCAACAGCCTCAAAACAGAGAGAGACGTCTCCGTCCGGCAAAGAGCTGTGGATTTGTTGTATGCGATGTGCGATCGGTTAGTTTCCCTTTGTTTTTCAGACATTTACAACTTTTCTATAGGTTTTTGCAGCGCATAGTTGTGTGTTTTTTCCAACATTGGTGCCATGCTTTTTGGCAAGCGCTACATTGGCCCCCGTAAAGCAGCCTTCCTCTCTTGCGATCTCGTTTAGTAGACGCTACGGGCATCGTGTGTGATTGTTCATCACTGCTATTTCGTTGACGTGAATGCCGTTAACAGAATTCGGTTCCAGCAAATTCACTTCCCTTTATTACGTTCATACCACCTGCAGGCCTTGAATATTTTGGATGGTTATGGTTTCTTGCACGTGCTGTGAGATTGAGAATTTGGGAGGATTTCCCTAAGAGCTTATATTGAAAAATTAGGGTGAAGCAGGGATCATGGGATCATTGTCGAAGTTGATGTCAGCACTGGTTGACCTCAATATTTTACAGATCAAACGCAGCGGAGATCGTCTCTGAAATGCTGTCCTATCTGGAAACCGCAGACTATTCAATCAGGGAAGAAATGGTATCCGTTTCTTTTTATTTTCCTTTTCAGAGTGTCGTTACAGCATTTGTTATTGCGCAGTACGGACGAGGACGCAGCACTGCTTCTCTCTAGTGAAAATTATACTCTCCAATGTGGGAAAATGCTTCATGTTTGTTGCCTAAAGCGGAGACTTTAGATCCTCTGGTTGTTATAAAGCAAAAACCCGAAAAAGGTGGGAGTCAATCATTTTTTGAAGTGGTCAACACATTGTTCATCCGGCAGTGGTAGAAATGCTTTGTTCCCAATGCAACAGTTGAGGAAGAATACGTACGGCTGTCGATTAACTGGTGTTATGGAATATGAGTTGTTAGATTGGCCGTTTTTTAGAGCAGGAACGAGGGCGTAGTGAAATTTCAGTTCAGAAATGCTAAGAAGCATTTGACATGGCTCAGAGCATCAGTGAAGCAACGTAATCTTGTTGTGCAGTTTAAGGCTTCGGGTACTGTGAGCTTCTCAGTGTAAAGCATCAGCATGGTGCTTATTAGATTTATGATGTCATGTGAGTGAATTGTGTCACTGACATCTGCCTACCATTTGGTGAGGCTGAATATATATGTTGACAGGTACTGAGTTGGCTGCAGTGAATCGCTATATTTATCCCAGAAATATGAGCTGCTTGTTTGATTCAGCACTTCGATCAGTATAAGTCACTATTTTCCAGGATATTTTCGGTCAGGGAAAGTCTGACGTTCGAAGCGCAGCATTCTTGAACGGATTGCAGGGTGACATTCAGAAGCAGAGTTGGTGTGTTGTGTAGATGGGGAGGGGATGTAGAAATAAGTAGTAAACAGGCTGAGCTTAATAGTTATGTGGTTTTATCTCGTTGTTTCTAAATAGTTTATTTGAGGTGCTCAAAGTGGCAATACTAGCCGAAAAGTATGCAACCGACTATACGTGGTACGTGGACGTCATACTGAAATTGATTCGAATCGCTGGCGATTATGTTTCTGAAGAGGTTTGGTATCGCGTTATTCAGATCGTCGTTAATAGAGAGGATGTGCAAGGATACGCCGCCAAGACAGTCTTTGAGGCGCTGCAGGTAAAACTTGTTCACCTTTATGCTCTGCTTCTATTATTTTTTGACAGTTATGCGTCCTCTTATAGTCAACTTTCAGTTCGCTTTTGGAACAGTTTGTTGGAGAACCTTTGGTTGTGACGATTCCGCCTAAACTCCAAGCGCTTGGGAGCAAAACTTTCACTTGTCGACCGCATGATGTATTCGTAAAGACACAAAGTGATGTAACATGGCCACCTTCAGAGGAAGCTACAAAAAACCCGTTAACGTTTCAGCACTTATTGCTTACAAGGGATTCGAGAAATCGTGCACTGGTTTGAGGGTTTGGCCGAACACATTTGAAAATTCAACTTGCGTCATATTTGTTTAGCTGATTAGCATTGGCAGTTACGGTGATACAGTGGTCATAAAAGAAGGATAAAGAAGAGAGTTACTGTCTCTTCCTTTTGCCTTCTTGAGGAGAGTTTCACTTAAATGACTTCATGTTACTGTGCACGGATGTTTTGTCATCTTCTAACCGGTTTTCCTTCTGACATTGTCGGACACGTAATGTCGCATTATTACTTATAGCGACCTGCATGTCATGAAAATATGGTAAAGGTCGGTGGTTATATTTTGGGCGAATTCGGCAATTTGATCGCCGGTGACATTCGTTCAAGGTATACTGTTTATTTGACATTCTCAAGATATGCTATTTATTTTTAAGTATTCCATAGTTTCTCGATTTTTAAACATTGTTCTGCCGTTATGTAAATAAACAATGCAGATCCCATGTCTATCATCCTCATTTTTTAGCTGCCTGGTCTTCTTTGAGAAAGAGAGGGGCGATCGAGCTTTCCTTGTTACTCGAAAAGTATGACAAGACAAACTTTAGGGTTAGAAATAAGGAAAGTGACAGGGAGAAAGGAAGAGCAGCAGTAGAAGAAGAGAGAAGTGTTATTACCGTAGCGCATTAGCAGTCACGGGAACCCATTTATGGCTGTTTTTTAGAGTGGCAGTAAACATTTTCCGCTGCTGCTGCCATTCTTTGTGAGTGTAAAGCGCTGAGATGTTCTCGTAACACTCCTAATTAAAACAACCGAAAAATAAAAGCTATTTGGAATAGCGTTCGCATCAAAATCTGTGCAAATCATCCGACTAAAAGGTCCATATTTTCTCTCAGAGGATTCTTATTTCCTCGTTTCCTTTCATGCATTTAACCAATATGTTCCCTCTTTTTGATATTAAACCCGTCGATATGAAGGGGCATAGAAATTGAGCAAATCAGTGAGCTTTGTTGCTGATGCAGTTTACACATTCATCATTAGTGTCATAGGCAGTCTACTTTCGTTTCATTTCAGCCCACAGGTGCAGTTCGAATTGCTTCACAGCAAGTATCATCTATGCTCAATCGCAACAAGGTCTTTGTTGCTTTCCACTTACGTCAAGTTTTGCAACCTTTTCCCCGAAATCAAAACGACTATTCAAGAGGTCAGTTCCATATGGACATTTTTATATCCTTACAGAGTTCTATGATTTATTTGAGTTCGGCCAGAGGTTCACCTTTTCTTACCATAGTGGTATTTCTTTCTGATTTTCAGTTCTAAGTTTTTCGCGGAGTACTTTCAGACCTCCAGTTTTTGTGCGCATGCATTTTTTGACTATCATGATTTCCTCTTCTTGTTTTCTTCTTTTTATAGGCTTCTGTCTCGATGCACATAGGAACGCAGCCTCACTAGAGCAGCTAATAGCGCGCAACGTCATTGGTCTGATTGCCGCTTGTAGGCGAGCATTTCCACCATTTGTTTTACATTTGGCATTAGAAATTCTTGTTTCCAGAAATCTTCGTTGCAGGTATTCCGTAACGACCATAATCTACGTAATCCGGATGCAGAGTTGCAACAGCGTGCAGTTGAATATCTGCAGCTGTCTCGCATTGCTTCGCCTGATGTTTTGGCAACCGTGCGTTTCTACTTGCTTTTTGTGATTTAGCCACGCGGACTTTTTTTTTTTGCTCTCCTCTCACTCCCTTCCATTTCACTTCTTAGAACAACCTTCGTTTTACCACACGAAGGCTTTGTTTTTGGCATAGTCCCGAAAGACACGAATTAACTATTAAACTTTATTTGCATGTCGCACCTGGAAAATAAGTTTGCATAAGTTTTCGGTGATCATTAGCTAGTATAATTACGCCTTTGCTAGGCAGCTCAAAAATGCAATTGCTTTCCCGTTAACTTTCTATTTTTTATGATATCGTTCTTTGGATTTTTTTTTTCACACTTCCTCCCCCTTCCCATCACATACTGACACCGTGACTACGGCAATGCATTCTTTAATTTCGTGAGGAAGATGAGCACTACTTCACACTAGAAAGGGAAGAAGAAATGACATCGTTAAAGTTCTCGATCGATACACCACGGTTTTTTTCCTATACAGGCCGAATTGCATTTGTTTGTTTATTAAGGTGTTCTAATGTTCGATATGCGGCACATGATATCTCATATAAACGCATTTATTGCTGAACAGTTGTTGGTTTGTCCTCAAAATCGATCTCAGACACAACTGGTGGTACAGCAATCTTTTTTCGAATTTCACTGAGTTCCAGCTGGATAATAGAACATCGGTTCCTGAGTAATAGAGGTAAACGCCGAATTATGTCTTTCGTAGAAAAATTGGTAGGAATCAGGAATTTTTTTTTTCAAAATAGTTCTCTGAGTGGGAGAAACAGTGATCTGTGAAGCTTAACTTCAGATTCTGGAAGAGATGCCGCCTTTCCCGGAGAAAGAGAGCTCATTGCTGGCGAAGCTTAAAAAGTCGAAACCTCGTGTGGAAGAGCTGGAAAACCAAAGTGCTGAGAAGAAGCAGCGGCCAGTCGCTGTAATGAGCCAAGTGAGACTCCTGTCTTATGTTGCCCCTGTTTTGAAGCTTGAGATCATGCTTGAAGATTTGGAGAATTGTATAGTCGCAATAACCAGTTTTTGTCTGCTGCATTGGTATTACGATCATAGCTAAGACATTATTTTATCCATTCCTGATTGCTAAATGGAATAAGTTCCGATCTTGAGCTACCGAAAATATAGGTCATTCTGCTAAAGTGTCGAGGGGTCAGGTCGGCAACATTCGATCTAGAGTCACGGCGTTTTGGTCGAGTTGTATGGTAGCAAGCCTCAGATAGAGCCTCAGATAAACTCGTGGTTCATGTTCTTACATTATGCACTGTTTGCTTGAACGCTACTTTTTTGCGGCTCGCGTCTGAATAGTTGACTCTGGAAGCGGTTGCAATCTTTTGATAATGAATGTGCGGTCTGCTACGCTTAATCTCCGCTCTTCCTTTCTCTATCTCTTTCTTTGAGCTTAGCCATGCACTGATCTGTGATCGGGAAGTAAAGTGGGAAATGATCTTGGATTTAAAGCTGATCGCATCCCTCAGGAGATGCTGATGTTTGAAAGACTTTGCTAGGTTATATATACTGCGTAGTCATTTGCCGCGCCGTTTGATGAGCTAGGCGAGTGTTTTAATATTCGCATTTGTGCAGTCTTATTCTCATCGAGATGCATCATCATATTTTGCAAGAAAAGCATTGAAAACTTAGGAAACATCCGAATTAATCTTGATCCGATTGTATAGCCAACTTGGATTTGTGCTTGTTTTACTTTTTTTAATTCGTTCTTCAAACTTCAGTGTAATCAAATTGCACTGCAAAACAATGCGTTTTGCTGTGGAAATTGATTTGATCATCTTTTATGGTACAGAACTGATTCATTGTGGTGGGACATCCGATCCCTTAGACAAGTATGCAGCAGTTGTATTAAGGATGATAAACGCATATCGGGACAACTTCTCGACATCACTTCAAATTCCGATTCGAGCGCTTTGGTGGATATTTTCGGTGCTCCGTCAGCGAATTCTGTTACCACAAATGGGTTACCTTGTGTGGCTTCGGCTAATGGCGAACCTCATGTCGATAATTACCCAGACGTACTCAAGTGAGTCGATTCCTATAGGCGTTTTTTGCGCTGTCCCGATTGTAGATACCTCGAAACGTCGATACTAAGCCTCGCTGTTCTCCTCTTGATATTATCTGATTTTTGTTGATATATTGAGATGTACAAGTCTGCACCTTTGGGAAATATTACTACCCACAGCAAGAGGTCGCTAAAATACGCTCCCCAAAAAGTGTTCAGATCCCCAGCCGCTCTCTCTTTCTCTCGCAAATAGCCTTTCACACCAGCTTTCCCCTTTCTTTTTGCAAAGTAACCATTTTTCTAAAGTTTTTCACTTATAACCTCCTCCTGATTCACTGCTGATTTTTAACTTGAGTTTGGCTTTTGCAAGTTAGTGCGGCAAGTTTTTAATCATTTGAAGTGAATGGTTGAACCATTGTCATTATTGTAGGTTGTTTTTTTTTGTTTGTTGAATAGTGGGCGAGAGGGGGGGGGGGTTAGAGGGTGAAGCAATAATGTCGGCTTGTGTGGTACTCTTCAAAGTTTGAGTTGATTTCATGCAATCTTAGGATATGCAAAAAATGTTTAAGGAGAGCGTTGTTCATTTGACGTGGATTCAGATTTGTGACGAAGACAAATGGTGTTCTTTATGAGGACGCGGTCATTCAGATAGGATATAAACTCGAGACACGTGCCAATCTGGCTCGTCTCGGAATGTTTTATGGTAACAAAATGAATAACGCGTTCACTGAATTCTATCCTTCAGTGTCCTGCCCTGGAGCACTCTCGTCACAGCTTATTGTCCAGGTGAGCGTCTTTCATCTTCCGCCTGATTATTTTGATGGAGATTTCTGTTGCATTAGATGAAGCGTTCTTTTCTGCAGTTGTTTTAGAGTTCTAATATTATCTAACAGTTTGTTCTTGTTTGTGTTTATAATTTTTGAGCCGGAAGTTGTTCTTTTCGATTATTCCAATGGCACTTTTATTCCAAATATGTTAATTGAAAATGTATATGTTTCTTTTCGATTTCTTGTCAGGATACTCTATTAAAGAATGCATTGTTTTAAACTTTTATCTTTTTATGGCGCTGTGTTATGCATCTTTCGCGCTTTCCCTAGCATATACCGGCGCCTGGTATGTAAACGGCTTTATGCATCGGCCTTCTTGTCGAGTTAAGAGCGTTTCTGAATATTTCTCTCGTGAAATTACCTTAGAGAAAGAGAAGCTTGAATGTAACACTCAAAAGATTTGCTGCTCAGATTTGTAATGTTAATTGCGAATAGGCGATCATAGAAGATGTGTAGTACATCAAAAAATAGCAGCATTTATTCATGCTAGTGGCATTATGCAATATTATGAGATATAAGCGTATTGAGTGGTTTTTATGAGTATTCAAAGGTCGTATTTTATAGTGCAAACCGGTGGACAGTATCATAACGGGCGGATCGCAGGTGCAGCAGTTGGTCAATTTTGTATGCGAACACGAATTCAGCAAGAACCCTTTGCTTCATCTTGCTTTCAAATTCGCGTTCGTTTTTGCCTTTCCCATTCTTTTTCTACGGGATTTCCCTCCAAACCCCTTGCAGTCCTCGATTTTATATTAGACTGCAGGAATTAATTTCCAGATGAGTTTCTTTAATGAAATTTTAGAGTGGAATTGAGTGCTTTATTAGCGAAAGTCTCATAAATTCTCAACGTTTGGCCCATTACCTCAATTTTGATAAATAGTCGTGTGATAGCCAACTCAGAAATTTTATGCGAATCAACACCTTGTTGCAACGTAAAACTGGCGAGCATATACCACTTTCCTAAGAAATTTGGATGTTTGCATATGATTGGAAGCACGTTCGACTTGCCATTCCTTGTTAAATCGTTTTTTTTTTGATGAAAGGTTCACTGATCGCTGTTATTGACCCTAACAGCCATGCCGTTTGCTTGACAGAATTGCTTTTACAATGATAGTTGTGCAACCCAATACTCGACCTTCATTCTGTCTGTTTGGTGATCCGGGGTGGGACTTGTCCATTACAGCTTCCTGCCAAGTGGTAAAACGTTTATAACGCACTCTGTAGTAATAAATTGGAGGCGATATGACCGAAGTAACGAATTCAGCAACTCGAACAGAGCACATGTCGCGGGATTACAGAAATTAAACGAATTGCGAGTAGGAATCGTGTGTTATCCATGTTGCCCTCCAGATTCTTCGCCAACGTTTTCATTTCTTCCATAACTTAAATGTGTTTCCTGTAGAAAAAGGTTCGATAACAAGAGAGGTGCAAAACTTCCAATATTCGATCACCACAACATACCGGAATTCCATAAAAAATGCCTTAAATTCACCTGTATCATGCTGGCGGCAGTGCGGATGTTTGAGTGCTGCTTATTTTAAGGGAAAACGATGCGTTTCAACTGAATCATACATCCGTAATTTCTTTGCATCAGATCGCTCAATAACCGAATACAGATCCGAGTAATGCACTTAAATCATAAATATTAGAGATAATCTTTGACATGAGAGTGTATTGATTTCACAGCTTTTATTCAGTGATTGCAATTTAAGGGATTTGAACGGTCGCCAGCAATCGTTTGACAAGACGTTTGCTCTACCTATCTTCGTGAACAAATTCTTCGAACCAACCGATATGACCTCCGAGCAATTTTTCTCTCGTTGGAAACAACTAGCACAGTACGTTTATAATATCTCAATGCTGTGAATAGGGCTGCGAGTATCAGCAACGAGTGTGCGTGGGTAACGCAATTGCAAAACGATTTGCGTGATGATTAATAAGAAGTAGGGGGATTACGTTTTGCTTAGATATCCGATTTGACTGTATTTCCTGATGTTTGAAAGTTTGTAAAAGGAAATTTGGAGTGTTTTTAGTCCCTCTGTGGCAAACTTAAAGCTATTTTGAGCAATATCAGGGGTATAGTGGCGGATCGCCGATTAT
Organism: Baylisascaris procyonis; assembly: GCA_037389465.1. Lineage (NCBI taxonomy): Eukaryota > Metazoa > Nematoda > Chromadorea > Rhabditida > Ascarididae > Baylisascaris > Baylisascaris procyonis. The sequence continues at coordinate 1,056,162 of JAZARR010000059.1, forward strand.
GAATTCTTCAGCGAGTATGAAATGATGCGGTCCTTGTCAAAAAAGCACTCAAGTGAAAGTCAAACACAGACAGCTTAGGCATTGGTTGCTAAACAAGATAGGCAGTATGTCGGATCTAATATATTAAGCGAGGGGAGGGAGAAGGAAAAGACACTGTTGGTAAAGGAAAATTTTGCGATCTGAAGAGTGTGAGTACGGATTTGTTTAGGCCATATCTTTATTTTAGCGGTCACATGCGTTTCTGCTTGTTTTCCCCACTTTATGGTTTTTCTCTCACCGTTTTATTTATCCTTCTCACAACTGATTTGAATGCTGCTGTAGACATTGTCGCTTAATTTGCATTTCTAGCTTTTTGACAAAGCAGTTGCCGCAAAGTTTGTTTCCAAATTTACTGCTTCAGTAATTGTAAGCATTATCCTCACCCTTTCGTTATCTTCGGTTTAACATGCAGAAATCGTAGAGATGAGCCCATAAATATTAATTCTCGTTGATCCATTATTTTCTGGATCATCTCTCGAAAAGTGCATTTCATTTCAAAATTCTATAAAGACAACGAATGCTCGCGTTTTTGCGAGAGTGATAAACTACAGAGTTGTGCACAGATATGCTCAGCATTTACTTGCATATTGTTCGACGAGCAAATCTACTGCAATGAAGACTTCCCAGGGTTATTGTGGACATCGCTCTGGAATTTGTCAGAAGTGTTCATTAAACGTTTTTGTCTTGAGTCCTTACAGAACGGTCCTTTTTCCTCGTCGTTTGGGAAGGGGAGGTACAAAAATGCCGTTGAGAGTTTTATGGCGGAAGAAAACTGAACACGCTGAGAAGTAATGCCGACGTTGTGCACACGTGGCGGTAGAAATAGCAAAGTGAATAAATTTGACACCTATGTGCCTCCGAAGAGGCAGAATACACTAAAAGGAAAATGAGAGTCAATCGGGAGCATTTACAGTTTTTTTTATCGGAAAACCTTTAAAGTATGCTCGGATGTCTTCTTCTGTGAAAGTTGGAGACGGTTTAAAAACTTTCGAATGCCACCTTAAAAGGTTAAAGAAGCCTCCCCATATTGAGTTTTTGCTCCAACGCATTACTACAATTGATTGCTGGATTTTTAACTGTGGTTGTTGTGCAGAGAAATCGTTTTTGTTGTTTTAGAAAGTTTTAGTTACAGTAAAATTGTCTCACCGTATAACAGCGGAGTTAGTTATCTTAATTCATTCATCGATGAGTACAGCTCGAGTTAAAGTGCGCAAACAGGATAGAGACTTCACATTGCGTTTCTGTAAGACAAAAAACTGCGGCTATGTAAGCTTTTGATGAAGGAATTTGCGTAGGAATCTATCTGATTTTGCGAAGTGTAGAAGGGGAATATTGTATTTATTTTAACGGTGCGCTTTCAAGTTATGGTATAAATGGCAGCCAGAAATATCGCTACTGACTTAAGGTTTTACATTTTGTTTCAGACCGGCGCAAGAGAGTCAGAAAATCTTCGCAGCCAAGATGCCTATGGATTCCGAACAGATAAAGGCTAAAGTGAGTTTCTGCTTAATGAATTTAACATCCAGCTGCGCAGCCTTTGCGTGTTCTTGTATCACGTTTTTCTTCTCTGTTTTTAATTGTTGCCTTCATTTTCGAATATTTTCTGTTTTGCTGCACCAGCCTTATGCATTAGTGCCTTTTTCGGTCGAATTCATCTGCGCACGATTTCTTCTTTTAATTTGCCAACTCTGGTTTTTTGGTTTAATTACTAGCCCATTCATTAATAGTTAGGGTAAAAGGAAACCACGGTTTATAATCCTCGGCTTTTGTGGTGGAATTTTTCTCGAATAGTCTGTACTTAATGGTCCGTATCACAAATAGACGTTATAGTCTGGGTAAAAGGGTCTAATCACGGCACTTATCGCTGACAGAGAAAACTCGATAAAATTGCAGCTGAATGGTGTTGGGTCGAAACTGCTTCATGATGTAGACCCGAATCCCGAAAATTTTGTCTCTGCTGGCATTATAAATACGAAGGCTCAGCAGATCGGAACGCTGATTCGACTTGAGCCAAATAAGCAAGCCAAAGTGAGTGAACATACTTGCCATTTCAGACCCAAACATTTTTTTGTGTGAGTTTAAGTTGTTTTGCATCTTAAGAAAAAGAATGGAGTGGAATACCGAGTTTAAACGGCAGTCTATAACGGCATTGAATTGCATTTCTTTATCGCATCCAATGATGGTGTATTTTGGGCATCTAAAGAACAAGCTGATTTCATTTATATTGGTCAGAATCATTTTTATGCAGAAAGTTGAGTTTGACCTTACGCTCTAATATGATGGTAGGTAATGTTGACGAAGGAGAAGAGATGTATTGTTTTTCTTCACTTCTCCCCCGTTGGTGGCAACCGTCAGTTGCCGTCATATCACTGCACAGCAATTCGATAAAATTGTTCTGAAGAATGATGCACTTATTGCCTTGCCGTTAGCAGGGAAATTGTGCGATAATGACTACTTACTTAGTGAGTGTACTTCAAGGTCCATTTTAAGTGGGTTATAGAAGGCAGCATATCGTTTTCCTTCACGGCTCAGCAGCAGAAAGTTTTGAAAAGGCTCAACCTGCTCAAAAAATATCTTATGGGATCAAGCACCTTCATAGCAACATTAACTCAACTTATTGAGATATTGCTTCCCATAAAAGATGTTTCTTCTCAGACGGCACTTGGTTTATTCAGCTTAGCTTAAGTGGCAACTCAACAACTTTGTATGTTCTGTGCTCCTTACAATTACTAAATAAATGGAGTTGAAGATGTATCGATTGACAATCCGCAGTTCTCGGGATACTGTGGCCAACTACCTCTGTGAGTTGTTATCGGAGCAGTTCTGAGAGTCGCGCTCATCACCAAGTTTGGTTGGCCAGGTGACCGGCCGCTGTTTCCAATTCGGGAGTATCATATCTTCCTATCGTTCCGTTCCGTACTATTCTGTTGAGGCCAGCTGTTTTAGTGCCGTATTGGTTCTTGCTTGTTTCTGAACAGTTTATTTGGGAGCATGAATGAGGAAAGAATTTCTGGCTGTCAACTAATGTTCAGATGCCATAAAATAACAGAAATCTCATTCATAAACCGGGCAGAGTTGTTTCGTGCTATATTGCTGCAATGGAAATTTCGGTGAGGGGATGTTTCTATGAGCATAAGAGCCACGAAAGATTCATGTTGTATTGCCAAGGATAGCTTGCCCTGGTCCGAATGCATTTAACGATTATGTCGCACACAACGTTCCCATTTCGTGCCTCCCAGTTATTACGACATGTTTGAGAATGTATAAGCTATTCGCTTAGAGCGTTTCTTTTTTTCGGGATCATAGGCAAAAAGAACGAAGATCTCATGCAAAGATAGTTGGCGGGTTATAGTTGCATTCTCGTGTTAGAAAAAAAGATACCGAAGTGAATACACATTAGTGTTTATCTTTCGGTTTCCTTTAATTTCTCACATCCGAAAGAACTTCACAGAAAATCAGATCTACGATGATCGAAATTCTTCCTGATTCACTTGAATTTTTGAAGTGCGAAGTAACCGCAAAGCGATCAACGAGTATTTTGACACGGATAGGCAACTGGTAGCTAAGAGAGCATGGGTATATTGTCCTCTTTGCGATCGTGACGGTTGAGATTAAAATGCAACTGCTTATCACACACGTTGCATTTCAACCGTTTTATTTATTTATTTTTTGAAGTGGAAAATGCGTAGAATGTATATTAAATAAATTGTCGATGGTTTTGGAGAATGAATGGTGCTTGTCATTGATACTTATTTCATTTGAACAACACTTTTACAAAATAGCTTTTTTTTTATCGAAAATGAGTCATTCGATTGGTGAAGGAAAAACTTTTAGCTAACAAGTTTTTTGCTTCGTTTCGAATTTATTTTCTCTTGTAATTCATAAGAGACGATAAGACGAACTTGTATTCTGCGTTGTGTTCATCGAGGTGATTCATTATTGCAATAAGTCACTATATCCTTATTATAATTTGTTGCTTGGATTCCAAAGAAAAGAGGGGATAATGAGTTTTTTGGTATGAACAAAACGAAGAGGGTTTTATTGAAAGTGTTTTTCTTTGAAGTCATTTGAATTGAGATCGCAGTTGTGATAAACGAAAACATCAGCATCGCCCTCTTTGTTAAAGGTTTGAGATTACAAAACGATATTTGATATGTCTAATTGATTCAGTCCTTAAATATAGAATAACGTCGATGAGTGAATGCAACGTTTTTATGTTGATGTGTACGTGTTGTGCTTGTTGTTTTCTTATTTGTATCGATGTGTTTGCTACTCTCAACATTTTTGGAGTGGAATCAATGCGCTATCGCTTATATCATTCCATTATACGATAGATTACGCATGCGAATCAAGCATAATCTCGCACGTTTTTAGTATTTATTCGTCACTTCCATAAATTGCTCTACGCTTTGTGTTTCATATAGTAATTTTGTGATAAACATTGTGCTGCTGAGTGTGCGTATGAAATTCTCAACATTCTACTTGGAAAAAGCATAAGTAATAATAAAAATAAAAACACTATAAGGCTGCTAAATGAATTATATTTGAATGGGAGGAGTACCGATATGAATGGATGCTATATTCTTCGCCTAAGCGAGTATATTGCATTGCGTAAAAACCACTCTCGACAACGAAACACTTTTTTCATTGACCGATTTCTCATTTGTAACTGTTGAAGGGGTGCGATTCGGAATGTTTTCTATTTGGTAGCAGAGGTAAGTGTGATGCCTGACTACCTCTGAACCAGAAAGCAGTTCGTCTCTTTATTGTGCTCATTGGGTTAGAAGTCATTTGTTGATGACGCTGTCTTTTCTAGGAAACGAGATTGCCCTTTCAGATATTAGGCTTGTGCTCATTGTAATTCCTCGTACATGCAGCAGAATTGGCTAATGACCTGTGAAACCCTCATGAGGCGGTAATGGCCGAATGTCAATCGTGGGGTGCAGTTAGTGGGAGATGGACACTAAAACGGCGCGCTGAATTTGATATCTGCGAAAGGGAGAAAGTTGGCAATGAATGCCGGTGTTTTCAGAAAGTGGATTGCAGCAAACAGGTAGGTAGGCCCTAAAAGAAATAAAAATTTGTAGGCCGTAAAAGAAATTTAAAAAACATTTGGAAACCTCGAAAAATTTCTAAAAAACATCTGAAAGAACGAAATTTCAGAGGCGATAGTTGAATCTTTTCATAATTAAAAGTCATCCATTATTAGCAACGTTAAGCCAAATTTTAATTTCTCCCTACCTGAAGTCATCTTTGACAACTTCACACGTTAACATTCCCCAAAGTAGTAGCTGGCAATTTGATGGCAGAAATTAGTAGTGATCGAAGAACTTTTCATGGAGGTACATGCTGATGTGCGCTTCGAGACGTCGAACACGTCAGGTATTCAAGAACGGAAAATATTTCTCTGTATATGCATCGATATGTGGGCAGGAATTCTGTCAGCTTTGGTCATAAAGAGCCAAATTGATGGATATGATATGTCCTGTCAATCGTAGTAATACTGCGAAGCAGTAGACAAAAACAGCCTAGGTTGATGTACGGAATGGCACTGCTAGTGTTGCATTTGGCTGTTGTTTACCAATTCGGCGCCCAGTACAATTTTTTCGATGTTGTTCGCATCACGTAGGTGAAGGCAGTGCATGTCGAATTTGATTGCTGAACAAAGAAGCGTTTTGCAAGCGAAGCATGCAGTAAACGTAAACGAGATCGCACTCAATTATGGTGGAGTACAACCGAAGACGTAAACAACCAACGACGTAGCCGACGTTTTCGTATGGTAATCGATAGAGGCGTCCGGGCTCGCAACGACCTCATTCATGCGCTCACAATCAAAATCGACTCCCGCGAGGAGAGGAGCAGTTTTGGAGCCAAATAAAAACGTCACACGCATCATTGGGGGACCGACTTTTATATTTTAATATTCCATTGTGAGCGCTTGTTAAGTACAAGTAAACGAAGGTCATTGATATATTCAATGAAAGAAACAAGCAGACTGAATTGTTTCAAAGATTTCATTACCACTACACTAATCGAGGCATTCAGACTGAAATAGACATTCGACTAATTATACGAAGAATACGCAACTGACAGTACTGAAATAACGATGACAGGTTGATTCTGGAGAGTGGAACTTTCTCGTATGCATCAGATGGTATAGTTTGCGTGGACATGTGCTTGCACAGGCAACTGAAGTGAAGCCGTAGGATTAGCTTGTAACTGGATATCGATGTCTGCGGATTAAGAAGTAGCCAAAGGAGCCGTTAAAAGAATAGTAAGCCGAAATAGCATGGATAGAGTTTGACGTCTTTTTCCTTACAAGTAAAGCAGGAAAGTCTCAAATATATTGTGTGCTTGGATTACATATTACATGTTGTTCGGATTACACGAGTTCCACTCGAACACAAACATCTTTTGAGACATCTCCCACATAGATGATGAAGAGCGCGGATATGAAGGCTTTACAGCGTTTAGCGTGAAACGAAAACGGTAATGACATTTAATAAAAAATTGTTGCAGTTGAGTGCACTTCAAAGCTGTGTAGCCATCGAATCAAATCATTGCACACAGCGATACGTTCCTTTGAAATGATAACCTATTTGCTCGCAACAACTTGTGCACTAAGCTCAAGAATGTACTCGCAACGAACAACGCGATTCGATTCATTGGTTGCAACCTGTGATCGCTCGATTCGATTCGCCGTCCGATCCTTTCATTCTATCATTCACCGATACTGCAATTCGCGTATTTATTCGCTTGTTTAAGTGTTTATAAATTTTATCGACTTTCTATTCTCGTCTCGGTGGTCTTACTGAAATTCATCGTTTTATCTTGTCCATTATCCCTCCCATTTCATTGTGCCACCCATCTGGTTCACACATCTTTTCCATCTTAGGTCGTTTATTCTCACTTGATGACACTGTGTGATGACAATGTTTTGTGTCACTATTGCTTGCTGCGCATAAACGAGTTGCCATTTTTCAGTGTGTGATAATAAAAGACCGCATTGTTGTTGTTTGTGTGAGTCCTTAGCAACACCACGTTTCAATACTACTCGTTTATGTGAATCCGAAAGCATCTTTTTGTTATGTGGTTCCTAGCTCGAGTTTTAATCTGCTTAACTATTCAACATCGCTATGACTGACAAATCGAGTGATTCGATGCCTCTAAGAAATTTTTACCCAAAAGGCATTGCAAAGAACAAATTTAAGACACTTTCTTCGTACGGAACGAAACGAGCGAGAACAATTACCACAAGAAGGAACAAAGCCAGAAAAATGCTTGAATGAATGTATAAAAATCGTTCAATCGCTTGCATGGCTAAAATATAGTATGGAACTGCAGCTATCAATATTACTCCAAAGATTCAGAGTGGGAACTTACTTAAATCTGAGATAACGAAAAGAAATAAAGATGCATATGGAGGAGCGGAAGAGGAAGGAAAAGCAAAATCGAGCACAAATAACTGCAACAGTGTTATGAATTTCGAAGCGAAATAATTCACGCAGGGAACGCTTTTAATTGTGACATACAATACGAACTAAAAGCCAACTGGCAGCCAACTATAGTCTGGCTCAGACTGGGCTAATATTACTTGAATCAAAGAGCAGTACGTGAGATGTGTTCAAAAAACTAGGAAGGATGTTTTGAGAAGAGGAGTAAGAATTAGTTGAAAGACTTGTATGCCGAGAAATCCTCATTTTCCCACTGTCGACAAGCTTCCTGCATTTCATATTAGCTGACAATTTTCCGAATCGAATGTGCCAATACATCGCATAACCGATCAACTGAACATCAATCCAGAGCAAGGACTTACTTGTACGCATTTTTTATTTTTTATTTTTTTGATTTCAGTATATAAATGAGAAACCAAAGCAGAGGAAACAAATGCGGCGAACAAGAGAAGAAAAGTTTTGCCCAAGACGTGGGAATGCGATTACAATGATTAGCCATGCAATTCTCTTGTGCAATACTCTAGCATCTGGTTTGAGTAATTTCTCGCTACAGACTTTCCCTAACCTTGAAAACATAATATGAACCAACAACAATACCTGAGTGTTGGGTGCATTACCCAGCGACATAGGGAAAGACATCCTGGTCTTCGGTGAAATCCTCTGACACATAATCAGCGAGCAAGTTGCATTTCAACCTGCCACCCGTCAATCGGCCACCAACATCGTCCGTTTGCAATGCGCCTACTCTATAACAAACTTTCTGTCCTATATTCTCACATTCGTAAAAAGCCTTTGCGTTTGTGCTATCAATCTTCGGCGTATTTGATATAGACCTGGAGCCAACCGAGTCCACGCCCTATCAACCCAGAGAAAATGCGGAACGTTAAGGTTATTGTAGCAGTCGTTTGAGGGTTCTGTTTCCTTGGTATGCAGACCTCATTAACAGTATGTACAAGATGCAGAAACTGCCGCTCCATTTCACCGATACTGGAGATCTATAGCAACCGTTTCGGTTGATACTGAGCCAATATAGTATTGGCTTCCTCCCCACTGCATATGCAACATTTCTTTCACATCTACAATCAGTTTTTTCAAAGGAAGTTCTTATTACTATAAAACGGATGCTAATGTGGCCGCTGTTTGAATTGTCGGCTAGGAATGTACTTGGATTACTTTGCTGACCCATCCGAAACTACTGCTGAAGCTGAATGCTTATGGCATAAGTGGAGTTGTGTCAGCCTAGTCAAAAATTTTGTGCGGGCGAAGTTTGATAATGAAAATTAGGAATAATGTTTCCTCACTCGATGCTGTTTTAAGTGATGTGCCACAGGGCAGTATTCTAGAACCGATTATTTAACGTTTAAGGTAATATCCTTCTAGATAAGTTAGCGAGCCACTGCAAATTTAGCAATGGGACTGTTGAGGTGAAGTTTAATTATCCAATGTACGTCAAGATTTGCTTCTCCTGCAAACATGGTCAACGCTTTCACAGGGTGACAGATCCATCGAGAGGAATTCCGTTTGGGAGACAAATTTGTCGGTTAAATGTCAGCTCCGTTTACATGAGCTAATGTTCCTAACGGGGAGGTAATGATGGGTTAGGGTGTTTACGTGACTGCCAACCTCAGATGGCATAGTCACTCTGCCGAAGTTTACTCATTTATATTCTTTGTACGTCATTGTGGCATCATAGAAAATTACCGAAGGGATTTCGTTGGTTATTGTCTTTCCTTTCAATTTTGACTGTCATCTGAGAGATTTTGAGAAAATTGAAAAAAAATGAATGAATCTTCACCAAATGTACTTTAAGAAAAATTTTTTGTGCACCGCTTCGTCCTAATTTAGATCGACGGCTTCAGGTTTCCGATTTGAAATCCTTCTTGTATCGTGGTGTTGAATTCCTTTTACATTTCTACTTTAAGATTGTTGAAGGTGTCTTCTGAGATCCCATCCAAGACTACTTTCACCTTCATAAAATTTGTACCGCGTTCGAGACAATACCCGCTTCGACTCTAAGGAAAGGTAGTAGGTCGAAGTGGTCACTTACTGGATTTCCTTGCCATGCTACGTGGTTATGAATGGCAATTAATCAGCGGTGTTCGGAGCGCTGTGATCCGTGGAGTGTATTCAGCACTTCTTATAACCACTGATGACTATCCCTATGAGGGCATAATTTTTTTTTTCATTTTCACACGTCCATAGTTCCTTTGATTTCTCATTCATTTTCTTTTTTGAAGTCTTTAAAGGCATAATTATGTGCCTCCACTATGGTAAAATAAAGAGGCTTTATTGTTGCTTTCCGGGTTCAGATTCACGAGCACTAGGACCTTAGTGGGCAGAGATTCATAGGAAGAAGGGCTTTTAGTGCTAGCAACCTATCGGATCTGGCATATACTCGAAGTTGGCTCCTGCGGGGAGTCTGTGAACGAGGAATTGTGGTACTTTTATTTCAGGCATAAGGATTATCATCGGTCAACGCTCTTACTAGAAGCACTTGTCCCGGCACGGGAAATTGCAATGTTCCTGGCGCAGAGCCAAATGGAATGCATAGTTTGCCGCAGTCACTTGTGCTATAACTGATGCCATTTTCTTTCATAATCCTGATATGTTGAAACGTTTCGATCAGGAAGAAATGGATGGACGCCTTTTTCATTTACCGACGAAAGATTCACGGTGTTCCTGTTTCAAATGAGGTCTGGGTACCCCTCCCAAGTGACGAACAGGTCCGAAACAGGACTTATCTCAGACTCGTTTAGAACTATTAACCAGGAACTCAAAAATGACTGATATGTATCATGGCTCACATCTCATCTTCCCACACTCCTCCTCCGCCAATCCTTCCTTCAACACAGAAAGAGTGTTCCCCGCTCCCTCATGCACCAGATTGATCGTTTCCCCGCTTCGTCTTGCTAATGTTCACCCCTTTCCGATATTTCGTTCCCAGAAATGTTTCAGTTAGCCCCTTCCTCCTCTGTCGACTTAAGGCATCAGTTTGAGGCCGCCAAAAAGTTGTTTACCATGAAGTATACTTCTCACAGTTTGCAGCGTCATGTTCTAAGAACATGGAATCTGCTTCCTGTGAATCTCTTTAAAGCACTCACTTCGTCATCTTCCAAACTGCGATTGAATCGTTTCGATCTTCAGTATGCTGTGCTCTTGGGTATTTAGCCCGAAGGTATTGAAGTCTATCCCCTGGACTCTTTTGTTGTTTCCATTATCTGCTCAACCATCTTCATATTCATACTCACATACCTACTGCATATTTCCCCACTTTGGCGTTCGAGATAAACTGTGTAAAATAAAATGGAAGAATGCCAGTTGGAGGTTCAAAAATAGGTGTTATGATGCTAGAGCTCACCTTTCATCTCTCTTCGCCTCTTCCTTCTTCATTCGCCTTTCCTTCTGCATGGAAATATTTCGTTTCCTGCTCTTTGTCGCATCATTTCGCTATTCTTCGTTGCTGCCAAATCGATACTTCCTCGTGTCACCCCCACCATTCGGTCACCGCAATGTGTAACTGAAAAGATGCGCGAATGATAAAAATCCCTCATCGAAAACTTTTTGATTGTTACGCAAGTTCACAGTACACCACATACAGTGCAGTTCTTAGAACGTCCAGAAAATGCGGGCTATGCGAAAACGAGTTAGCACTTCTTATTCGTGAAGGGAGTTGCAAGAAGAGGGGAGGGTCGCCTATCCTTCCCTTTATCGATTTCAATTTTGATTTCCTTCTTTAAGAATGTATCATTTTCAACGATAGAGGGGGAAGCACGCTTCAAAGAAATTAAGGGAGTTCCATGTCTATCGAAAATAATGCAATTTGACATTGAACTTGCATCGTCAAAGCTTACCTCGATTGTTTGAGCCGCTTATTTGGATGTTTGCTTGCTTGCAGAGCCCTTTGCAGGTTTGTCCAAGTCTGCTTGCCGAGGAGCATTGGAAGATTGACTGTCCGCGTCATGTTTCAAGTTCTCTCGATGTTCACTAAGAATTCTCTCGCTCACTTCGACACCGATCTTTCTCGATTAGAAACTTCAACAAATAGATAAAAGTTGTACGTGAACTTCAGAAGCAGGGCATTTGATAGGTTTAATGACACAGCACCACCCTCTGCCGAAGAGGATATTGCTGTTGAGATAATGTGCCTCTTGAATTGTAATGAAACTGCTTCGAGAGTTAAGCGTGGTGCAAATTGTATTTTGAAACTACTGCGCTACCAATCTATACAACACTTTAGCAGCGCTTTTTCGTCTTATTGTTAATCGGTTCTTGAGTATCAAACACTAGCTTGGTTGCATTATAAATGCTCAGAAACAGCGCTATAGAAAACGTGCAGGACTAATCCGCCGGAAGACATTCCGGAAATGCTCTAAATGCCCATATAGTATTGATTACGAGCCTAGTCTTACGCTTTCAACCTCCACTAGCTGAAGCAAAGAAAATCCTTCGTTGATTTAATTCTTCTTTTTGAAGTCGTTAAAAAATTAGCTAATATTAGTTCCGGTAGTCTTTCGAATGGCCATCAATATAAGTGAGACAAACCCATCCGTATCACTGAGCTTGCAAAACGTGAACTATGAAAAGAGCAATTACCCGGCAAGTTCCGAATTGCCCAAATATGGAACGCATAACCAGAAAGCATTGTCAGCGCCACAGCTGACTGCTGATCTTGATAGCATGAGATTGCCGACCTCAGATCTTGATGGCATGAGATCGCCGATCTCAGGTCTTGATAGCATGAGATCGCCGATCTCAGATCTTGATAGCATGAGATCGCCGATCTCAGATCTTGATAGCATGAGGTCGCCGATCTCAGATCTTGATTTAATGGAAAAATATTCCGAATCCTGTTGCCTCGAACTTGCCTGTTTTATTGAAATTATCGTTCATATTTGTCATAGTTTCTTAGGTTTATCGTTGTTTACAAATGATATTATTTATTTTCGATTCAATATGAAGCTTGTTCTCGAATCTAGCTTGTAATGGTAGTCGCTTTTTTGATGCCTTAGATATGACAAGCTATAAAATGGAGTGTGACTTCAGAGGCAAATTCGAGTTCACCCGATCTCTAAAGAACGAGTATTGTCACATTAGCTAAGTATCCCGAAAGTGCATTGTATTGCTTTCTGACTGTTGTTGTTTCGTTGAATTGCGTGACGTATTCGCGATGTATCCGTCTATGGTGTAAGATTCGTATTTAAGGGTTGAATGAGTGCCCATCAAGTGATCACCGGCGCTCTAAACCGCGGCGAGAATGTGTTCGCGGTCGGATCGGTTGAGGGCATTAATTTTACGGTATGCGCAGTTGGCTCCGATGTTGTGATATTATCATCTTCATTCGAACGGGTCCAGGTGATTCCTGGTTCAGGTCTCGACACCGAGCGAATCGTTCGATGTGTGAATTGTTGTCCCGATTCGGGAAAGGTATTAGTGTTGCATTCTTGAGGGAAGGTCTGATAAAGGACCGCTGAGAGTAAACTTCCGCAGTGGCGTTCAGTTTATATCGCTGAAACTGATTTCATTTCCTCATTATCAATGTATGTAAACATCCAGCACGTAAACATGTTTATAAAGAGAAGAAAAAGAGCAAACGTTTATTCACTCTCAAAATGTTCAGATATGTTCTTGTTTAAGAAAAACCAACCAAGCCCTAGAACTTTCTTGATTTCGGCACAATAATCTATGTAAGAAGTCGATTCGATGTATATCGAACTCTGTCGGAGAAGCCGACCTCAGATTTTTGTTGTTTTCCCGTTTAGACATTAGCTGATAACAAATTCCGTACGTCCCAAGATCCGTAAACAATACAATTGACCTCATAGGTGGGCTGAATTCTGCTGACATCCGGATGTGATTGCTATTTCAGGTAAGATAACGAACAGTGGCAGGGAACTCAGCAGATAGAAAAATCACTTTCTTCGCGCTTCCCTCTAATCATATCAGTTTTTCTGTTGGGTTGCAACATCGGTTTAAAACGAGGCTGCGGTTTGTGGGTACCATTCCTTTCCCAAACTAGGTGGTGGAAACGGTTGGAGTGATTTATGGTAGATATCGTATGCATCAGCAAACTCTCCGAGTACGTCCTTTATAATCTAACAAAGTTGGCACAATAATGCTTGACGTTTCTTGAAGCGTCAGCAATCCGGCTGTCACAATTCGAGAAATATTATTAACACAAATTTAGTAATTGAATAATAAAAGATTCTCATTCTACTTGGGCTTTTTTTTTTTTAAATTTCTGGCCAGGACTCTCTCCAATCTCTCTCCCCCTCTCTCCCTTCTCCATTTATGAGCGGAAAGAAGATTTGTCCAGATGTAACTTTTTGTTAATAACTAAATTTAAGGACTGAAAGGAAAAATAGCGATTCTTGCAAAGTGGGTATTTCCGTGATTGTCATTCAGTGTTTTTGGGCAACGAATTCGACCCGGTAGCGAGCAAAAGGGGTTTAATGTACCATTTAAAATGCTCATCTGTCCTACTGGAATATTTTCATAAACCTCTGGGAAAATGTTGAGTGGTGATTGTTTTAGATTGCTGCCACTTATGGAAATCTAATACGATTGTTCGAGCCAGTTAGCCAACCGGCAGACAAACTGAAGCATGTGAGTTGTATTTGCAGTATTGCCCCGTGTTTTTAGACCGTTGGATTTTAAATTGGTTCAGGAATGATGAGGAAAGATGTATTGAAAAGGTCTCGTTTTTTTGGGTTTTTCATGCATTGCCAAGATTACATTGGTGAACAGGAAAGGGGCTATCTAATATGGTATAGATTTGCCACTTCGTCAACAGCTCATAGCACCGAAAAGGGTTCTTTTTTTGGTTTATGTGAGTTTATAAACATTCATATTCTCCGAGATGTCACCTATTTTGTCATATTTTAGCCACATATAATTCACAAATATTTAAGAAATTAAATTACCGATGGTATGAGACACAGAGTCTAGCGGTGGACTCTGCTGTAGGACCCGTTTTGTGGAATCTTGAAGGTCTTCGACTACTGGTCTGCTGTGACGATCGCCTTCTATTATATCAGCATTCGAGTCTATCGGCCGCAATAAATCGTAGTCGAACACAGACGCCCGTCATGTTCAGTATCGCTGAAGAGGTTCGTATGCACGCGTCATTTCATTTCTAGGCATTTTTCACTTCTATGTAGATTGCATCATTGCCGTATTAATTAGTAGCAATAAGCCGTACTATATAGTTATGCATATGCAAATTTTACAGTTCCATTCCGCATTTTGGCCCCCGATAATCTCCCATCAATTTGTTTTTAAGTCATTATGCAATTAGGGATCTCCTTGAGCAGATTGATTCTTATCGATCTTGTTTCCGAACCGGAAATAGCTTCGCACACAACAGCAGTATATATGACGTCAGTGAGGCGTTTCTGTAGGCGAAAGAAGAGATATATTGGTGAACTATTGCTGTAAATAACAGGTAGATCAGCACAAGCTGCATCCTGAACGTTGAAACCAATAAGCAATAATTGAGTGATGTTGGCACTTTGTTCTAGTGCTGGGGGATTTGCGGCCCATCGTTCATTTTTTCAAAACTTTGCGTTCTTGAAAAATACCTTCAATTTTTTTTTAAAACTTCACTTGATTTTCACTCTCTTCTTTTTCTCAAAATGTTTTACGCTTTCATCAGATTGTCTCGAGTCGTTTTGATTTGAGATTCCCGACCGTTATCTTTTGCCTTCTGAGGTGTTATGTCTTCGCCCCTTTTTCCATACCTGAATCTTCTATTTCACATTGACTCCCTGCTGCTCCTCTTTCCCTTGAATAAAAACCCTCTCTCGCAACACTTCATTCTTTTCAATGAATATTGGAGTGGTATGTTAAATGACGATGCGGTTTCAGAATTCTTCACTTGAAGCCTCAAACCAGGTGAACTTTGTGGTTGTTTGAGCAAAGATGCAGGTGAAGGATGCAGGTTTTTGTGCATTTTTTGTGGACTTTTGTGGATGGGGTCCTACTGGACTAATTCTGACTGTTATCTTTTCCATAATTCCCACACTATGCGTATGAAGTCTACCACGTTAAGTCGTGCTAAGCCTCCATTCGCGTTCTCCTGGGTTCTTTGAAAATCAAAGAGGAGCAAAGTTTTTGTGCTCTGCGGCTTCCCTCTCTCATTTCTTAATCACGACCGGCAGTCGAACATGTTCGGAACTGCTTTTCTTTTTTTAATTTAATTTCCATCCTAGTCATGATGGTCATTGTAACTGCGATTTCCACCATCTTCCCCCTTTTTTCACTTCTTTGCCTTTTTTAAAGAAAGTTCTGTTTGCGGACTTTTATTATTCCAAAGGAAGCGCAAGGTTTGATGAAGGGAGGAGGGGGAACAGGGGTAGAAGAGGGGACGTATTTGCACCCAACACAGTCAAAGACTAATTGTACCTTTTTCTTAAAACAGTCTCATTTCTGCACCCGTTGTTTGCGATACGTGACCTGGCCTGCTGTCCTAGTTGATAAAATTTTTTCTTTCGTTAAAATTTGGTTTCCATCCACACTCCCTTCCCTGAATCCCGAGCACTACATAAAATTAACGTGCACATCCCTACCTGACTCTCCTTCCTCCTGCGCTTCTCGAGTTGGGCGCCTTAGTAGCTTTTATTTTCTCTTATAATCAATTTTCTTTTGTGCGCTCTTTTCATTTTGCTTCACAGAAGCGCACTATCCCTATATTTCCTCTGCTCGTATGCAACTGTGTGCTATGTCTGTCTGTCTGTCTGTCTGTGGGAAGTTCCAACTCGGAAACTACGGAAACTAGCGTTAGAGAACATGAGGTGCGTAATGTCCACAGGAAAATGGCCTCCTATACCGTAACTAATGCTGATTTATCAATACTGAGATCAATTAATACAGATCAGATCAATTTATGAAACGTTACGGCTTTAATGCACATTAAAAGATGAGACATATACCATATTGCATATTGATATGTCAATTTCGAAACAAGCACTAAGCATTTAAAGGTGAACAAAAAATCGGATGCATTTCCGATTGGCCGCAACTTCGTTTTAGACGACAGCTGACGTCATGTTTGTACGAGTGGTGCGTCAATTGAAATGTGATGGCGTTATTTTGCATATTTGTTATTTGTTCGTAGCTCATCAAACTGGTTGGTGTGGTGAACAATAAGTAAAAAGCACATATTGTGCTTTCTGCTTTGAAATATCCCACTTACTTGTATTTTTTCTTTACAAACCTTAAGTGCAGCTTAATACTTGACGAAGTGCAGTGTCATTGTATTGAATGAAGATGGTTGTTTATATAAGCTTTCATAGTTGTACTTTTCTTGGAGAATTTTTGAGACAAAAACAAGTGTTTTGACTTCGAACTCATTAAGAAGATTGTGTAGGTGGTTTTTTTTTTTTTCTGCGGGAAATGGCTAACGGGTGTTTTGATTGATCCCTAATATGCTCGTTCATTAAATGAGTTAATTGCAAATCATGTGAAAAGTTCGTTGATCACAGTTTTGATGTTTCGGGGAACGAATAATTTTTTATGTTGGGGCGATCCTCGAAGAGAACAACTCAAAAGGAAACGGTAGAGGTAAGAATCGGAAGACTACGTTGTTCGAAAATCTCTTAATATTTGCCACTTTGCAATGCCTCTGCATTGAATTCTATGAATATCTGATTTTGCATACACTAAAACATATAATTTGCATTCATATCTGTTTTTCTTTTTATCATTGAAAGCATTTCAGCTTGTTCCAACTGTTTTAACGTTTAATGTGAGCCACATTTTCGGTTAATTGGCTCTATTCATAAAACTGGCTATGATGGTTAGGGCAACTGTTCACTCCGTTCATTGAAATTAGAAATGCTTGATGGGTTGATTTGATTAGTGGTTTTTGATTTATTTGTCGATCGGTTGTTAGAATCTCACGTATTGCTTTGTAAAGAAAATATTCACCACTCATCAAAGAACAAATTTTGATTGAAGAATGGAATGAAGGATAACGGAGAAGATGTTGAAACTAAAAGGGAATTGTTGACGACAGAAGAGATGAAGATGGAAAGAACTAGTAGGGAGGGGAAGTTATGATCGATTAGTTAGGCGTTAGAAGTTCTTCCATAACGATTTCGAAAATAGTTTAAAGTTTCCAGAAAACGATTAAAAAATCTCTTTTTTTTTGCATTGTTTGATTCACCTCGTTCATGATATGTGCTGTTTTTGTTGTCTTTTGGCATGGGAAGATTTCTTATTAGGGAAGAACGAGTAATTATTTTCTGATTTATTGCCTCAACTCAATTCAAAGGGTGCCATTTTTTATTATATCGGATGAGCAATGAACTTCCTATCGTATTTGCTATCGAATTGTCTGAAATGATTTTTTATGCTGTTCCGTTTATTACACTGTTCGTTCATTCAGTGATTTTCTTGCTAGTTGAAATTTTATGACGACACGACAAAGATTTTGTTGGCCACATCATTATGTCTGTTTGATGCTTTGCACTGCTATTTCTCTATCTTTCTTCTGGTATCATGCTGGAAAGGATATGCGATTTTTGGGGTTCTTTTTTGTGTGGGTTTGTGCTTATCCGAATCCACTTTCATTGTTTCGCTTACCGCAGATCCGCACCTTATAACAACAGTGTCATAATATTTTCTGTTTAGCTGGCTTACATTAGCCTCATTGACTATCCTCCTTTTATGTATAGCCTAAATCTGCTTGCAGGAGCATGAGTCACAGACGAGTGATGTTTTGGTTCCGGCATGGGAATGTGTTTGGTCGATTGAAATGGCCGCCCCATCGAAATATATTCGATATTCCACCGATGGCACTTTGTTCGCGACTTGTGGCGTTAACGATCGTATGGTAAAGATATGGTACCAAGAAGAAGGTTAGTGCATTTTTATTTTTATGCTTTGCCTCACTGTTCAGTTCCATTCATCTTTAACACTTCAAATGGAATTCGCAAACAGATTGCACCGTCGTTTCTTTTAAAGGATCAAAAAAGTTGGCCGATGACTCATCAGTTATATGTGTCTCTAAATATTCACATCACTTTTTAGCTTTTATTTTAGAGAAGCAATTGTTTAAGTGCTAAGTTCCCTTTGTTCCATACTACTGTTTTGAAAAGCGCATTTTGAAGTTTAGCTGTGAGGAAGTACTAGAAATGTTCATGCAAATACCACTGCGAACTTATAAAAGTTTGCTGCAAATAACTGAATTGGTTGCTATTTTACAAAGTGATTAGCGATGGTTCGATTCGATGTCCGATGATTTACAAATATATCCTTGTGGACTTTGAGTTGATTTGCGTCAGCTTTCCTCTTCCTCCACTGCTATTCTCCCACTCATCCATTTTATGAGGCTGACACAGTCCACTTATCTATGATTGAATGCCCTTGCGAACAAATTTCCTATCCCGCTATATCGGGAAATGTTCTAGCTGCATGTTATTCTATCGAAGTTCAGCAACGTCTTTAATAACCATAATGCAAGAAGTGATGCTAATTTAAGACATTTTTACTTATCGTTCGGTTATTTCTAAACCTAAATCACTTCTTTTGTAACATAATATGTTTTATTATAAATTTTGGTCGATTATACGCTGTTTGGTGGTATTAATAAACTTTGAGAGTTTAATTATGAAAATTGTGTTTAGTAGAGAATGTTTTTCATTGCAAGAATTAGTAGGCAATATGAGACAGTGATAAGTGTATAGAAAGGGATTTCTGTGTTTTTAAGATGCACTGAACAAATCGGGAGCAGTTCAGTTCAGCTTCATATATTTACAACACCCGGTACCAGTATGTGGATTCGAGTGGCGTAAGACCGGCAGATATATGTCAAGGTATGTGGCACATTCGTTTCGAGTCGAAGAAGATATTTCCATTAAGATAAGGAAAACACCAGCCTTGCTAAGAAAATGATATAAGAATCCGGTCGCAGGGTGGGGGCGAGGAAGGAATAACGTATCGCCACCAAATTAGACTAGAAGTTTTGACCAATAGAATAGTAAGATTTAAGGAATGAGTCGAGGCATTCGTTTCGCAGTGGTTTAATTGAAGGGGTGTTCCCAGGCGAAAGTAACCTCGAAAAAAGATTGCTTCTTATTTGTTGAGGCGTAACTAGTCGTGTCTAATTTTGAATGGCTAACAGAGATGGGAGAATGGATTTCGAAATTGAAGATGAGGTTGTCGCTGCTATCGTTGCATTGAAGTGGTAATGAAGATGGTCAGAACTTCCAAGTACTATGGGCGATGGGTGAAGAAATGGCGGAATTTGAGAGACATTCTAATTCTCGTGCGGTCATTTTGGGTTGTGAACTTTGAAGCTATTTGCTGTTGCACCTTCATTTACCCCTTAAATCAGCAACCACCTTCGTCTTTTAGACTTCACTGTTGTCCTTGTTGCAGACGTTGTGTGCAAAACGTATTGTTAACGTGGTGCGAGGATAATACGGCAAGAATATGGAAGGAGAGTGCATCGATGAACACAGCCCCACTCAACAACGATCTCTTCGATACCGGCTCCATCGACAAGAATACTTCCTCGAAACTCGGCTATAAAAGCAGCAAAATGCGCAGCGCGCGCTCTAGATTGATGACCCGTCTCAAAAACCTCATGTATGCGTTCTCATTGAAAGTCAGTGTAACAGTTGTGCATGTGAACGAAGCATTGATAGTATGGTGTGTAAGTAGAGGCAGCATGAATAACTAATTTGCTCTTCATAATCAAACCGATATAAGCAATGAAAAATGAGTAATGTTCTTACTGTGGAGTTGGTGGTAAGTAGTTTAGCTTTCATTGCTTACCGAGAGGGCCGATCTCAACTGCCTGCCATTCGATCAGCACTGTTTGATCATCAGTCGTTTATGGTACAGTATCGCTAATGTTGTATGTAAATTTCCGACTCTTCAGTCGCAATACTCCCTAACGAATTTTCATTCAAAGAATTATCTCTAGGCGATAAGATATGTTGTAGTCGTACTGTATATCCAATAAACATATGGAATTATTGAATGAAGCATTCTTTCCAATTTTGTAAGAGTTAACGTTGTGCAAAGTGAGTGCTGTTGAAATTTGTGGTTGTAATACGTAAATGGTCGCACCTAGTATCTGTTTGTGGCGAAAGTAGACTTTCGCAAAATGCTTATACAGCAGGTGCTGAACAGATTGTGCTCGGAATTTCCACGCCTGTCAAATCCTTATTAGAATTTCGATCGATATTGCGTTTTACCACTAAACTCACTGTAGTTGTCGATAGCAGTTACCATCGATTAGCATTCGATTGAATGTATAATAACCTCACGTTGAGAGCCAAAGGCACTCAAGAAGTTTTTTTCGCTTTCGAATCACCGGCAGAGCAGTGCACAGTTATTACATGGAAGAATACCAAGGTTTTGTTGGAAAGCGTGGTTGAGAGTTTGGCTGATCGCTGCAATGTTGCCTAGTTAAACGGTGGAGGGGGGGAGGAGTGGAGGACTGACTGAAGCAGTTTAGGACGTCATTGTATCTGGAATGAGTGGAGATGAGTGGTATCGATTTAACATGTAATCGCAGGTGTCGGTAGCATCCCCTCTTTTGCTGCTGTTTCATACTGCAAAGACTTCAGAAATGAAATTTTGCAGCAACGACAAACGGAAGAAGGTAGACGATGCATTACAAGACGCACCTCATTCACCGCTGCTCAGCAGCGCGTCCTATGTGGATGTGACCACCGGACTGCCAAACAGAACTATTGTGCATTTCCATTTGGCAGCCTCGATCAATGCTGAAAACGGTTGATGCTTTTTACTCCGTTCACTTATATTTACTATAGCCCCCCCCCCCTCCCTCTACCCGTTGATCTTCTATCTACTAGCACACATAATTGACAACTCATGATTGCCACTTGCGAATAATCGTTGTAACTCAAACGGCAGAGGGGAACATATGCTTGTTTCTGATGGTAATACTGAGAGATGCATCATTTCGATGGGTAGAGAGCTGATTGGTAGCGACTAAAATCTTTAAACTGATAGCGACTAGTAGCGACTAAAATCCTTAAACTGGTAGCGACTAAAATCATGGACGCAGGTCCTGAGAGACGTATACTTTTTAGTTGTTTGCGTGAGACATTTATAGGGTGAGGTTAACTGTATCTAATTCCTTGATGCGAATTTAATTTTTTCTTTCAAGCCTTCTACCTGTACAGAACTGTGATATTTAAAGATTCTTTCGTTTTTTTTTTTCTTAAATGGTAAACGAGGCTAAGAAATACAGATATTGCAATATAAGCTTCGCCACAATGCTCACTTATTGTCGCATATGTTATACTGACATCTGGGTATTTTTCAGATTGTTTGCTCGTACCATCAATGGAAAATACCCTTGCGGGACAGAAACCATTTGCCGTACATTGGCTCAATAATAAGGAGCTAGTATATGGGATTGGTGCTGAGAAGCTTCTAGCTGAAGCGCTTATTGCCGATCAGCCGATGGCTAATCCATCTCCCGACTCGGCTGCCACCCGAAGTAAGTACGCCATTCTTTTGGTTCGTTCGTATTATCTTCAGGCAAGGTGAGTTGAGTTCTTTTTTGAGGAATGATGCCATTAGAAATGTGTTATTAATGATTTTCATTTCAATGAGAATTCCTATTTAACAGGCATGTTTCATACTATTTAAATATTAGTTTTCTATGTTTATGTAATACTTCACGACCATAAATAACACCCGATTTATTCAATCTTTAAGTTGAAAAGGGCTTTTAAGATTCGTAATATGCACCTATTTTACTTCTAATGGAAGCATGGCCTTACTGCTGTAAAGCTATTATTAGCATCAATTTAATCGATAGGCATTCTTTCATCTAAAACACAATTTTTAATGATAAATCTCCGCAGTAGATTTAGATGGGTTTACATCACCGGGAAATGGCTAAGAATTTGTGATGATATATACGAATGGTTTACACTCATTTAGTAACTGCTTATAACAAACGCATATTCTGGCAATCGATATAAAGTTATTGCTGCTTCTTTCTTCAGTTAACATTCTTAAAACACTCTAAGAGGCCCAATGAAGGTAGCATAATTTCAGGAAATGATGCAGTTGCAGACAGCGATACTGCAACTACAAAGATGCCATCCGAACCAGCCCCCTTGACTTCAGGAGATCCATCTGTCGATTCTGCTCCGAGCACAAGCAGCGCTCCGCAAAGCGATCGAGTACATCCAGTCCCTTCAGGGATCAGTCTCACGGTGGGCACTTGTTGAGATGGTTGTTCGCCAACAAATGAATTTGTTCACGCTGTTCAGTGATACGTCAATCAGCTGCACAGTCAACAGAATGCTATAGTTAGGGCGTTTGCAGTATGCGCTGGAAAGGCTTTAGGTTCGGATTGATCTTTCCATTGTGGAAATTGTAGATGAGTGACCGAAGCATACAGCTTAAACAATGGTCAGATTCCTGCAATGAAAGGCAGTCACTGCGCGCAGCAACCGGAGGATTCTATCTCCAACTGTAGTGGAAGCCGGCTGATAAAGCGACGATCTAACCTTATTGGACCAAGCTTAAATGCAATGCATATTTCATCTCTCGCTAAAATCCTCCCTTCTTTTAAAAAAGTGCGATAATATGCGTCGTATCGTTTTGTGTAAAATGCTGCTATACCGTTATCAATTTCAGGAAACTACAGCTTCGAAGGATTCATTGGATGTAAAGTTGGATGTGCTAATAAAACAGTGGCTCAAGTCGAACGATATTCTCTTCGCGATACACCCGGTTGATGGCAGTTTATTATCCTGGTTAGTTGCTCTTGCATAAATTCCCAGATTTCTTCTTCATATTAGGAGTAAATTGTTCTCATATTTCGATGCATGCACCCCCAACTTCGTAACTGCTGCAGAAATCAAAAATTAGCCTGACGTCGGGGGAAGACATGGGCGGGAAGCGACGCTGTCGCTGAGCTTCGTCGGATTTCTTCATGAAGTTATAAAGCTTCCTTCGCACTTGATCTAAGCTCCTGAGACACACCAAAGTCCTCTTTTGCATCTCGCTTGTGCCACTTTCAAAAAACTTTCTGCAGAATTGGGCTGGAACTTCCTTTAGATTTAGAGAGACGACTTCAGCTGTAGAGCCATATGCGAAGAACATGTCCTTCCTCACTTTCTTCCCTAGAGGAGGAAGGGAAGAGAGCAAGAGAGTCATTGTGACGGTCCATTTACAGGACCGTGGAGTGGTTAGATGATGCTTATCGTCAGCCGACAGTCAGTTTCACTTCACGTTTCCCGTCCGCATTCCCGCTCACAGATGCGGCCTCGTTGAATCCCTATTTGAGTACGTTTAACCCACACGACCCGCTCTACGTGGACGTCATTCAGCGACATTTGCCTTCAGGCGAGCGGGATGATTCCAGCGCGCGATGTCAGTGCATTGCTGTTTTTTATTTCGAAAGATATTTTCGTTAAGCATTGTATACGTAATGCTTCATGTGTAAGTACAGTTGCCTTGTGATCTATAACAGCCTTCCTTCAAACTCCTGCATTAAAAGATATTCTCTGCCCTTTTCCTTATCTAGTAAGATCACTCTCTTTTGTCTCTCTTTTGTCATGGAACTCGAAGAAAATTTAGTAGTTTGCGAGAATTTTTAGCGAAATCTTCCCAGATGTGGCAGAATTTTAACTCCGCGAGAGGTTTTATTCGAAATTCTATGGCATCTCTAATGTTAGACTCTGCCGTGCAGAGGATATTTGCAAGTAGTATTAAATCAAACAGTATAACCTGTTGCATTTCAAAATGTTTGCTGTCGAATCACTTCTTATAACCTATCACACCTGTGCATTTGGCATACAATTAACTTTACGATATATGAGTTCTCCACCTTCCAATTCCACCTTTTTTGGCCTTCTCCAACTAGCTGTTTGATCTTGAGGAGGGAGACCGAGCAAATAAGCTTCGAGGGCTGGCAGTCATACAACCGGTTTAAATGGTATATTCGCTATTCTGTAGAGTTGGTAATCTTTGTAAAATGCCCTGTGTCAAATTTGGCAGCATTATCGCTGCAGAAACCACCAATTGCCTTCCTTTTTCTGCTTCTAGGGAGGTGCGTTTGCTTGCAAGCGTAATAGTTGGTTAGGTAACTTGCAAACTATGTCTCATCTCATCCATTCACTCGCTGTCTAATCTTTTTTAAAATTTTGCTCTCAATATTAGCTCTTCTGACTTCCTATGTAGCGTAATAGTGGTTAGGTAACCAAAAAGCAAAGCAGTGGACTGTTATACAGGGGCGGGAAGAGCGTTGGAACGCCATTCGGCGAATATGCTTTACTTGTTGACCAGTCATGAAAACGGTTCGCTAAACTTGTGGCACCTCTCAATGGACGAGGAATCCAATTTCACCGTCATCCTAAACATTTCTCACGCATCGAGAATGTGCGGTCATCGCTTCCAAATTTCTCAGGTTAGTGAATTATTATAATTCGATGATGCTTTCCGAGGATTGGGGAAGGGGAGTGGGGGAAACGGATGGTTGTAGTGCTTACAGGAGCGTCAAAATAGGCGATTCTGGCATGTTGCATCAAACACGCGGGCTGAAGGGAAAGGACCGCACTTAATCGAAATCAACTGCTGTTACACTTAACGAAGGCTTATAAGTGTCAAAATTTGGAACATCTCAGGTGGATGTTTTTTGAAATCCTTTATCGTTTAAATGCAGTTTATATTCCTCTAATCCTCATTCATCCCTCAAAATTTCGAAGTTTTTATCATTTGTCTTTGCAAAACTTCTTCAATAACAAAAATTTTCCCATGTAAATTCATAAAAAGCATTTCCTCATAACGGCGCTTAAACATCTCACATCGAAATCGATAAGCAGCACCGACTATGATTATTGTATGTATCGCAGAATTTTCATCTTTTATTTGCGAGCATGTTAATTAAGGCTCATATTTAGGGATGAGACCGTTCTGAAGCCACCAATCGGTTATCTAACTGTGTTTATCTTCGGACATGAAAAAGAAAACGAATTTCTTTTTTGTTTCTATTCGATTGTCAGTCTCTATGATAAAACTTTTGCTGAGAAGCCCAAAAATGCAATTATCTTCTGGGAATGACGATATTCAAGTATCATAGTTGAATATTTTTTGTGCCCTGTCCTGAAGTCTTCATTTACGTCAGAAGCGTGATATTAATTGATGCTAAAAAGGAAACGATCAATGAGAAATTTCTCTCACGTGAGCATGGTGACTGCTAGCTGAAAGCGAGGATAGGAAGACATATAAAGGAACTAAGGTGAGAAAGGTCGACTTAGGTGACTGAAGTAATTTAATTCTAGGTAGTCGCTCATCCAGTGTTGCCACTAATGCTGACTGCGAGTCAGTTCGGAAGTACCGATGAAAAGACGCATGAGGATGGTCGAGCTGAGCTCATCTTATGGAGGATCAACCCGGTGGGGCCACTGTGCAAGAGTGGTGGCGTTAGGGAGCTGGCACGTATGACAGCTTGCTCGTCAAAATCGTTCACCTCAATTGCATGGATTCCAGCCATATTACCCAGGTTAGTATTATTCGTGAATGGTAGGTGTATACCAATGTGGTATGCCACACCAGATTTACGATACAGCTCGTTTTGAATTCTGAGCTGAGATTTCATGAAAGTATGCAGTTTCAGTCAATTACATGCAAGGGAAGAGAGTTTTATGGTCAGCAGTTCGAAATGTTTGGCGACATTAAGGGTCTGAATTGTTCACATCTTAATTCCTTTCTTCGATGTTCGAAGATGTGCTGACAGGAGGATCGCATCCAGGGAGCCCATTACAGACAGGGCTCTTTTTTGATTATAGCTAGACGACCGTCGACGGCAAACGCACCTCTTTCGCTTGATTTCGAGCTAGTGTTTCAGCCTTCATCTAATGATTGCCCTCTTTCTTTGTTGGATCCTATGTAATCCTTGAACCACGATGCGAGAAGCAGCTGAATAGATTATCAGGACGCATAACACCGCAACACTAAATCTACTTTTAATTGCTTGAGGTTCATTTCTCACTCGGAAGGGGTCCCTCGAGAGACATTTTCAAGTTGACCACTGCTGGTTCCACATCGACTGTTAATGTTTTCTGCGAGAATACAGTCGACCTCAGCTGTTCTCTCAGAATAAGCGCTTCGAGCGCTCTTCAGTTTTGACTTCTCGAAAAGCCTCACAAATCAAGCTGCTTGAATAATCGCACACTGTCCCTGCTGAACCATAATTGCTGAAGTTTGCCGAGTAAAGGTATCATCTGCGCTTTCATTCGATGATTAACAGCCATCGCACAGAGTCGTTAAAATGTAGTGCTGTAGCAGCTCCAATTGACCACTCACTGCAATCAAACGCGCAAATTTTGAGGTGTAGGTCTAGTCGAAGTATGCCTCGACTGCTATTGATCTGCGCCTCGCTGTTGTTCAAATTGCATTCGCAAAAGAGTCAAAACATATGAGCTGCAAATCGCAGTTGCATATTTGTTAATGTTTCAGCTATTGTGCCTTCTTCGTTTGATAGTCGCTTTAATCGAGAAACAAGTGGAGGACGGTCACATGGAATTCATTGGGGATATTTGCATCCACAACATTGCGCCTTCAATTGTGCTATCACTAAAGAGTATTGCAGTTGCACGTTGGGCTCAATTTGTAATTCGCCAAGTTCGTGCTTTGTGGCTAGCGAAGGATGTATTCTACAAGTGTATCAAGCGGTCGTTGATGCCGCTGGTCTACTTGCTGAAATCTACGCTTCGGAAGTGCGTGCCAGCGGATACTCGAGCAGAAGGTCACCTAATCTCACTTATTGCCTATTTATGTACTCTAGCTTTGTGCGCTATGCAGCTGTTGAGGAAGTAGTTTATTGTTGAATCCGGGGCGGAACTTGCTAAAAGAATACTTCATCTTCCGTTCATGATCGTCTTCTCACCCTTCACGTTCGGTGTAATTCTCTCATCACTTAAAGGGCGCATTCATTTTCACTTCATGAGACGATCGTCTTGGTTTGACTTTTAATTACGGCTTGATCTGTCGTTTGGAGTAGTGCTCACGGCTGCTTAAGTTTGAAACTGGAACATGCAACCTTACTGGAGGGTGAGGGCTTGTTCAGGTTCATATAACGCAACATTGGCCTGTTTTTTTTTCTTTTTCAAAAAGACGCAATCAACAAAGCTATTCCTTTAACTAATTCTTTATGATTGTTAAGCTTTTCTAATGTTTAGATGGACGTAACTTGTATATAAGGAAATTTTGGCCGTATGTCATTGGTATGCTGTGATATTCGCCAGCTTTTTGCATTTTGCAGCAGTACAATGGATGAGGATTTAACGGCGAGTAAGGAGACCAGCTCAATACGAGCAAGACAGAGTCTTAAAGAGACGTTCAATGTTGCATCGACGCAGTCAACTGCTAAACCTGGATGTGTGTTACGATTGACGCAGATTGTCGATGCTCAGCACGTATGTTTCAATGAGCGTATCTCATTACTGTTGCATTTAAGGGCTTGTCTTAAATTCCGTCTTTATTTTTCGATCGCCAAATTGAAATTGCTTACGCTGAGAGTAGATGAATGTTGCTGTTGGCATCCCGCATAACGTTTTGTCTAGCGCCTAGGTTAATCGTTAAAATCATATGAAAGAGTAGCAAAAAATCGAACATCGAGAGATATCAGCCTACGTGGCCCAAGTAAGGAGCTGTACTAAGACAATGCGAAGAAAGTAACCTTTGACGGCTCATGCACTGGATAACTGAAAGGATGTTGCAGAACTCTACTAAGGTTGTTGCCATCGACTCCTCAGTTGGTGAGCTTGTTTTAATAGCCTTTCGTTGCTTGACGTCTTGGGTGCACGCTTGCCATTTTGAAAGAGAAAACTTGCCTGTGTGGGTGATTCATCTTTGTCACATTGGGGAGGTGGAGTTTAGTGGAATCCGGTAATGCAACTTTTTTTCTGGATTTTTAAAGAAACGAAACATTTTCGAGTGTAGAAGCGCTTATTTTATGGTGAGGAGTAATGAAGGCGGTAGTGAAAGAATGAATATTTTGAAGAGGAATCTGGAGGCGGGGGCTCGAGCCTCATTCTCCGTATTCGCACAACAGTGTGGCTGCCTATTCACTGCCTTGCGGCCTCACATTTCGATTGTGTTCCTAATCCTTTCATGTCGTCATATATTGTACTTTAATTTTTAATGAAACGAAGGCAGCATCTTTTTGCATATGGATAAGATGTTTTGTTATCACGCTTTGTTATGTTTGCAGGATGCGAACAACCTCCTACTTCTGCATGTATTCAATGAGCGCTTAGTGCTGGGCACTGAAGATGGTGTTACGAATACTATGGATACGGATGCAGCTGTTATCGATCGAACAAGATCAGCTGTATTCTCTGATCGATATTTCGTTGTCGCAGTCGAACGGATTGGAGTTACTGCGAGGTGATTTTCTTGTTACAGTTTTTTGAGGCTTGAAAGTACATGAACATGCTTGCCTTATCTCCCGGCTCCTGATTTAGGAGCAGTAGTCACGAGCTGGAGCCCGATTTCTTGCAGGGATCGCAAGGTGGCGGAAAGGCATTGCATAGAAAGGAAGAAACACTCCACTTTTTAACTGAGGTAGGACCTAAATCGGCATTTTGGGAAGGGCAAGCACATTTTTATTTGAGTTTAATAATTAAGTGAAAGAAAATCGTTGCGTTTATTATCACTTGCTCAGTTGAGCTCAATTATTAAGTAGCAACTAGTTTGTCTTCCGTAGGCTGCAACATTTGGATCGGTATAAAGTTATGTGAAGAATGAAAGGTGTGATTCAATGTGCTGTTCTTGTGATGGGTGATAGTGTGATTTAAATGCGGTCGTCAGCACCTACACGCCTTTAACCTGTCAGATGGTCCTTCCTTCTCTGCTAAATTTAACCGTTCCGTAATTTTGTGAGCAACATTTGTAACCTAAAAGTTGAAGAGGTTTTCCGTCATCGATGCAACCATTGGAAATTGATGTGCACAAAAATTGCAATACGTTGTCTTGAATAAAGAAGCTGTGACTGTTCACTGGTTGGCAGAGGATTTTGTTTGTTTTCACGTTGGATGTGATCAAGGGAGTAAAGGGAGTCAGTGATGCCCGTTAGCTTTTTCGACTTTTCGATTGGTTGCCGTTGTTAAGCGGTGCTGATGGGAATGGGAAAGAGTGAGCTTGTTGTTGAAATATGCTGAGTAGTATTTTCTTCAATAGAGGCAGAGATATGATCCCATTTGTTTGTCATAAACGGTGTTATCATTTAAGCTTATCGAACCATTTACCTTTTGTCTATTTTCTCAATTCGTCTATTGGCGAATTGACAAAACATGTCAACTCAGACGCACTAAGCGTTTTAACGCGCTTGCCTAATGTATATTTTCTTTTGTTTATTACGTCAATTTCTTCTTCTTATTCTCATTTCCTTTCTATTCTATGCGCTTCTGCAAATTTCTGTTCACAGAGAGCGCTATGACTAGTTTTTATCTAAGCTTGTGTTTGCATGTGTCTGTCTGTGTCTGTCTTAGTTCCTGAAGCATTAAAGCTATAGCAGCGAAATTTGATGGATGCGATATGCATCATAGGATGATCCTCTACCAACTTTCAAATTAGTCTGTCAGCTTTCAAAGATATTTAAACGCGCAAATTTGCACATATTTTGCAATCTGTCGAATCCGTTTTATGCATTCCGGTCACTGTTTTTCAACCTGTAAGTTTTTTGAACGGAAGGTTAATGCGAACATTCGAATTGCTCAGAGTATGAAGCATTGTTTTGCTGCTAGCAGTTCGAAAGTTCTCTTGTATTTGCATCTGTCTGTTTCAGGTTACGAATGTGGTCGCTGAATGTCGCTTCACAGCAGCCTCAACCGATCAGAAACTACGGTCAGTGGCCCTTTCAAATTTATGTTAGTGTAACGCAGAACAAGCGTGAACGGAATGCCTTTTGCAATTTCTTGCTCGTCGAAATGCGAGCACTTCAATCATTGGACAATTTCTGCTACAATTTGCATGCAATATGCGTAAAATTGCACATCCTTGAAGGTGGCTGCAATCAACCAGAAAATTCCACAGTGCTAAAAACTATCTTTCAAGTCATTTCCAGGCAGAGTTGTCATCCCATGGATCAGTTCCAGTTCGTTGGATGCGTCAGTAGCATAGATCAAGCTTTAAATGTGAGTGTTGTTGAAGACATGGACGAATGTGGCGAAACTACGGACCGAAATGCACCAACTCCTTATTATCGTGCAGCTTCTCCGATTGGGCCTTCCGCAGCTCAGCTCGTCTTGCAGTCTCAGAAAGTGTGCGATCAGGAGTTGTCACTTCCTGAGGGAGTCAGCGTATGTTCAAGTTCTCATTTTTCCCATCAATGCTGACTTGCGTTCGAAGAGTGCATGAGTGCAGATGAATTTAGAATGATTCCTGCAATGTACTTAACTAAGCGCTTTTAAGAATTAAATCCTGCGCATCGAGATGACCTATAAGCTGCTTCAGAGGCTCGTGCTCTGTATCTTCCTCCAGAAAGAAACTTTTTGTGCAGAATTCTGTCTAAAGGTCCTCTTCCTGAGAAGCAACGAAAGATTCGAGAACGATGTGTAGCGAAGGGAATCCAGATCGGTACATTGTATTTATGCATTGATCCGTCTATATCACTTCCTTGACCCACAGCGATCCATGCAGCGTCATTTCTTCAGACACAAGAATTAATGTTGCTGAATAAATTCGCACAGGGAAAGGATAACAAAGGAAGAAGCCAACATTGCAATCGATACGCTTGTTTAGGGTGTTCGATTGTGTCTCAAAGTTTCGCAGCTTTCCGCATAAGAATTGGCTTTCCCGTCTTCAGTGAGGGTACGCTGTTATGTTGGTGCCATATTGAATTAAATGAAACAAATGAAATATCTACACGTTAGGCGCTCGCTTTTTAAATGTAGTGCATTATTGAAAGACCAGAGAGCTGCGTTCAGAGAATTAGCAGACTTCCTTTATTGCAGTCGAGATGCTTCCTGTTTAGCGGCTCTTTGATTTTTTTCCTTCAATACCTTCTAAAGTGATTCGACCTTCTCTTTATTCCATCTTGCAAAGTGTTGTAGCTGCGTGAAGGATATCAATCGTCGTGACTATACAACTGGAGCTTTACTCAAGAAGTTAAAGATGATAGGCTGTACGTTGAATGAGCGATGATTTGTATCGATGAAAGACGAAAGAGCAAATGCGTTTCTGCTTTTTTTTTACGCCGAAGATTCTGTTTCGAGCGGATCCTGCCCCATTTTCATAAGCAGGAAAAGTGGGGCTCACAGGTCTTGCTGGCTTGCGAACATGTAATGTACACTTTTGATACACTTTTGACATCTACTTGTTTGTAGATGCTGTCTATTGTCCCGGCAGCCGGTCATTTGCCCTCTTCGAGCTTATATCCGGCCTGTAAAGCACCTTACGTTCTTCTCTCGTCCTGTTCTGACGAACACATCCGGTTCTGGAAATGTGTCAAGGCAGACGCTCCGGACGGGTCCGTATTCTATTCGTGGCACAAGTGGGGCATGGTCAGCGACTCGGTTGACTCGGACCTCGAAATGGATGGTATCTTGTTTAGTTCGATACCGTTTTACTATGTAGCTGTTTTTGCACGTATAAATTTATGCCCTATACGCAACTGCACATGCTTCACCAATTGGATAATTTTGATTTTAGTGTTACAGCGATTTCCGTAGAATTTCGTTGCATATGAAATTTCATATTTTTGAAAGGTTTTTGCAGTTTGCAGCGGTTGCCAGAAATGTCGGTTTGTTTGATGCGCATTGCAGATGGAAAAGGTAGAGGGTTGGCTTGATGATTGTTAATTTGTGATTGTCGTCTAGGTTACACCTCCCTCCCTTTTGAATACTATTTAACACTCACTACTTTATCATCGGAACCGTGCGTCGACAGAAGAAGTCACTGTTGTCTAGTAGTTGTGTCATTACAGTCATCACATTACGCATCCCCGAATCTATTTACGAAAATGGTTATGCTCAATCACGTGATAAGGATGTTGCGTTGAGAGAAGATTAGAGCCTCATGTAGGTCAGTCACACAGTAGAATGGAGCACATGCTTCTACGTATTGTCATATTTTGATACATATGCAGTTTTATTTTGCGTCATTCGGGTACCATTTAATGAATGAACTTTTGGCTCTAATGATATCGGAAATATATCATCATGGAATTTTTAAGGGGATTTCAGAAAATCCACGAACGGTAAGTTTCAAGTGGATGTCGCCCTATCTTTCACACTCTTTGCTTCTTCTTTTTAAATGCATCATCAGTACCAGGTATTGGAATTTGTCGGTCATCGTCATTCGTTTCATCATAGATCATCTCCTCTGCTAGTTTACTGACATCTGCATTATCCGTCCATAACAAAAATGATACCTAAAGCAAGAGAAGTTGTTTAAGCAGAATTTGGTCCATTGGCGTTGCGGTTAAAGTAATTTCATTCTTGCATATCCTTTTAGTGATTGTTGTTTTGAGAGACAATGTAATTTCAGGTCAGATCTTCAGTGTGTCAGCAGCACATAGTGGTCGATTTGCTTGTGCTTATTTGCCCGAAGGAGTGGTTGTATCGAGCATTATCAATGCGAACAGTATAAAGGTCGGTGTTTTCGAATGCGAATCGTCGGGAGGAGTGGAGTGGCTGAGGGAGGATACACTCCTCATCGATAAGAAACCCTTCATCGAGCAGTTAGTCATGTTTCTTACTCTCAGTTTAACTTCACTTTTTTGAAAATTGATTTCGTTTGACTTTTCGCTTTGCTTGAATTCTATCTTTTCTTAAACTCGTGTTGCAACTACGATCGGCGGGATGAGTAATGGTAATGTTATTGGACTAAGTGGATTTTTTTTTGCGTTACTGGCATTTCGGAAACTGGATCGATGGGAAGATAGTGGGTGAATGCTTCAAGAATTATGTCACATAATGGAGCTGTCAAGCTGGCAGCTGCAAAAGTGATTGAATTATGTCTATTTGAAGCTGTGGAGATGTTTTCGTCTAGGCTTCCATGCCCCGAAGATTTGAAGGGAGAGATAAATAATTCGTTGAATTGCAGGCATGCGAATGCGCAGGATGGCGTGCTGCGAGGAGGCTTCGAGACGCGGGAGGAAGGTTGGCCGCCTGCGGGCATCTTCTCGTCTCGTACTCGCAAATTTTCTAGGCGAATTTCCCCTAAGTCATGCATCGGTACACGTTGTTTGTTTGTGCTTCGACGTTACTTGCACGCAAAATCTGCTTCGACTCACTATGTGTTGCATGCTTGTGCATATCTTACCTGAATGACGTGCTTCTACGGTGTAAGTTCTGCTTTTGCTTATTATGCACATCGACACCGCTTCCTTCTCCGCTTAGTTTAATTTTTCAGTCGTTGATCTGCTTCTCAAGGAAACTGTTCGTGTATGAATACCAGTCGCCAAATATAGAAACATCGTACCAAATTTTGATAATCCTTTTAAAAGTGTAATCTTTTTGCAGAGCCTTCAATTTTATTCGTGCAAAGAGGCGTCTGACTGGCAGTCGACCGTAGAGAGCTTACCACATTGTATTCTGGCGGGCTGACTTTTAAAAGTTAATCATATTACAGTGAGCGAGTAATGTTATCGAGGCGCTTTCAAGGACCAATTGAATGAGACATAACGTAAGATGGAGTGCATGTGAGTCGTTAGCATAGAGGGATATAAGTATATTCGCTTCAGTATTCACTTGTTCTCTGTTGCGCAAAAAATTCCACCTCTCGCATTTTGCAGCACTACATTTCTAGTTAAGGTGGCCAAAATGAACTGGATTTTTCTGTTATTCTTGCTGCTGCCTATCGAAAATTTTGCAAATGAAGACAATGGTCCCATTTGCTAAGCTAAGGCGAACGAGGTGAAACGTATATTCCTCTGAATCGTTACTTATGATCATTTGCCCCCTCAGAATCATTTGCTGCTAAAAATGCTTTGTGCGACTCTCTTGACTTGGTGTGGATATCCGCGGAACGGCTTTTGATTTAGGACGTTCTACGTTGCAGCAGCGGGTCGACGATTGGATGCTTCGCATTTGTTTTATTCAGTTTGGGCGTTATTGTCATAAGAATACTTCCTGAATGGTACGCAGGTGGCTGGTTTTAAATATAGAAATTGCTTTAAGGTAAGTGCTCGTTGTGTTCATCGACAGGTACTAGAGCTCGACTGCTAATCTTCAGCAGTCTCATTTATTCCTTTTTACGGACGTTTGTCATCGCCTCTTGATATCGAGCTGGTCCGTTGGCTCAACATGATGCAATGAGATACGACTTTTATGTCGTTTTCATTTGTGATATGCACAGCGGGCAGTAGTGTTTGTATGAGTGTAATGTTTAACGAGTTCTCCGCTTCACGGTCTTTGTGAGTTCCCGAAAAGACTGCTTTTCTCTCGGTTTGTTTTCAGACTGTTTGTGAGAGTCAACTAGTCTATCTCGTCACAGATGAACATTTTATGTTTTTGGCATTGTGCGACATTAGCAGTAAACGTTTTGTATGCGTATCGTTGTCGTGCTTTTATTATGCAAGCAAGGTGTACTGAAGCGTTGACGCTGAATCAGTCGATTGATGCTGAACAATTTGCATAGGAAAATTGCGATTTCATACCAAAGTATCCCAACTTCATCATTTTTTTCTTATTTGTTTCATTTCTTTTATATGAACATTTTTTTCTTCAGTTGCATTTTCACTCATTTCTCCCTTCACTGCAGTTCTCATTTATGCATTTCTTTTGAATTTTCGTTTTCTTCTTTCAGCGTTGATCATTTTGCAACTAAGAGAATCTTTCAGTTATTAGGTCATCATATAGGGCAGTTATTCGGATGCTGAACAAAGTGTATTTGAAGGTTATCCCACAGAGCAAATGAAGAGAGTGGTGAGCGACAAAGATGTACGAGCTAAGCACTTCCACAATAAGAGTGAGTCCACTTACCTCTTTTTACCTTTTATCACCATTTATCATCTTATTTATCACCATTAGTTCAATGTGCTTCTGTTGCGATTAAATTGTTGAATCTCTCCTCTCCATGCTTCATTATTCAGTAAATTTGCACCGCTTGGTGGGGAGGGAGTGGCCACATGATTCTATACGACCGACAGAGATGGGTAGGCATGTTGAATCCCACTGCCATGGTCCAGGCGTCGGTGCCTTACGCACACCGATTAAGGTGCCATTCCGATATGTTGCGTCGATTAAGCTGATATTAAGATATATCAGTTCGAGTACTTCTCAAGAGGGGGAAGGAGGGCACTTCTTCTTTGTTCAGGCAATCTACGCGGCATATGTAGCTTGAGCTCAGCTTCCTTAGCACTGTCGTGGCGATAACGTCTAGGACGTGCCCTGTAGCAAGTCACATGACTGCACTAAATTTCTGGCAGATACAGGAGTTTAGCGCGTATATGAGCTAGCGGGACATCGAGTAATCAGTTATGAGTTAACGTTGGTAAGATACCGCTGGGTGAAGTGTGGTGCCATCATGCGCGGTCATGTTATGCCCCCACTTCCCCTCTCCTCCGCTCTCCTTAATCCTTCATCTTCTATGTCGTCAGAATTGCCCAGTAAGCGTGGGCAGTAAAAGCAAGCTTTAGTAGATCGGCTGCTCCTAAAAATGCCTCAGGCTGTTACTTAAAAGGAGCCATCATCTTGTCGCCAAAGAGGTCCTTGCTTTTTGCAGACCGGACAGCTGTTGTATAAAGAGTGTTAAACGAGTTCTGCTATGTTATTACATGCTGTATGATTACAGAGTACTCTGATGATACCTGTCCTCTAAATTCTTCTGCTCTTATTTTAAAGAAAAAGTAAAATAAAAAAATGGAACTTACTTTTGTGGTTGTCTTTAGAAACACCTTACTAGAATCTTGACTTTCCATCTGAGTATGGTGGAGGAGGAGGAGCATCAGGACCATGCCCACTATATGCGATACTGCGTCTAGAACTCGGGAGGATCTCAACATAATTCACAGGAAATTAAGGCGCAGGCATAGTGCATCGTGAAGCTTCAGCCCTGTTGAACTGGTGCAATTAGTTGTCCACTTGGCGCATGCGCGATACGCTGCTGTTTATATACACCCACGGCAATAGTTGGGTGTGTTGTTTATCTTTATAGTGCGGCTGGGCGATCTGGTTCGTATCGACTGGGTTTCAACGGAAGATGGTTCGCATATCCTCACGGTTGGAATCGGCTCCTCGGTATATATGTTCACGCAAGTTTCGCAGGGGGTCGCACAAAGGAACATCGTTATGATGAAGGAACATGAGACGCACCGACGTGCTCCTTTGAGAAAGGCATCTTCCCTAGCGAACCCCGAGCGCATTTCTACTCGATTGGTGAGTGTTTCGTTGGTGCCCTTTCCCGCCCTCTTTTGTGCCAATCCATAACGTTTGTGGGCTTGCCCATAAATTCTTCTCGAACGACATCCATTTGTCCGTATTCAGCGGTATTCTTTCCCTTCTTGATAGAGGCGATGAAAGTGGCTTACATGGAGCAATAACAGCTGATGAAATCTCATTTCGTTTTCAATATTCTTGTCAAGGTCTGTGCTGAAAACTCGTTCAGCAATATTATATAACAGTTTCCTTGTAAATTAAAACAAAACTAAAAATATTAGCTGGAATCGATTTTTAACGACGTCCTCTGCTGATGAGAAGCAGTAGGAAAAGTATGAGCCAGAAAAGAATCTTTTGGGTTAGGCACGTCGCCCTTAATTCTGAGTCAGTGTTATGCTTGTGACTAAGGCTAGGTAAATGAAAGATAAATTTCCTATAGTCGATAAAGGCATGAGCTATGGGATTCGTGCATTTATGGAACAGAAACGATCGTATCTTATATTCCTGAAACGGATTTGCTATTGATACGAGATACATGCCTTCTAAAATTATAGAGCATAGGTGCAAGCATCCCTCTCAATTTTCTTGATCCGTTCGGCTTTCTTTCTTTTTTAGAAGAAGGGAGGAGATTTCGGGAGGTTTCCAGGCGACCATGATTCGTGACGCCCGAGTCCTATGGCGAAATAAAACCCATATTTTGCAGTCGTCAGCTGAAGCCCGATCGAATAGACCTGCTTCCATCGTAGATTTCGAGAAAATTTTGTCACCTCTCTTCCCCTTTCCCACTACCAAATTGACTGCATTGGAACTCCTATTTTATTTCCGCCAGCATCTCGAGTATCTGTCCTATTTGAACACGCAGTGAGCACTTTTGAGCAACATATTTCATTTTGAACGCATGCGAAGCACTGTGTGTTCCTTATTAAATGCATATGACCGTTGTTAACTGAGGCCCTCTTTTCAACGAGGGAAGCATGCTCGATGTTGCTTTTGAAATAAATTCGTGCTGCGCAAATTGTTCTAATTTAAGGCTACACGTCTCTTTCCACACTTTTCGGCAGAATGCGCGTTCTTTGCGAACTTTAGCTGCGTTCATTTGTTCGTTTTTCATGCACTACTGGAAGAGACCTTTGCGTTAGTGTTGACGGCTTCAGGAAGTAGGTGTATGGTTGTTCTGTTTTAGCAGCCGTTTGATCGTTCTCACTAAATACAGGCTTCGAGGCACATTCGAACTATGCATTTGCGGATTTCTGAAAGTATCGTTGAGGTAGAAGTGTAGCGCAGCATTGTTTGAGGTGAGGTGGTTGTGCATTCGTTATCTGGAGCTGCAATCGGCCGATGGTTTGCCACCGTTACCAACCGCACTTACGTGGGTTCGTGATGGCCTTCTCATCGTAGGTATGCATAGCGAGATGCGTTGCTACAATCAGTGGAATCTGGCGACGAAGGCGATTCATAGCTCAGACTCAGCAAATGAAAGGGGCAAAGATAACGCGGTGAAGTTCGTTTTTGCATTCCTTGTGCTCTTGTATAAGTCGTTGAGCTTCCACTTTCCAGCAGCTTGCAGAATTTATCGAATTTTGCAGCGTTCTGTGAGCATTGCTGATGAAATGTCGCCTTCCTTATGGTTTTGCTATTGAAGTTTGGTTCACTCCCATAAATTAATAATTTACATCAAACACACACTTGATTTTCATTTTATTGCACTGCACTTAAGGGCCTTTTAATTGATATCGTGAATTCCCGGCGATCTGAGTTAAATAGCGGGCTCATAATATGTTCTCGTTCATGAATTGTTTCGGATGCCTCTTTTTTGAAAGAGAGGAATGCTGCTTATAATTCGTAAGTCAAAAGTTCAGAGGCTTGTACCTTCAACGTTGCTCAGAACATACCATATTTTCTTTAAGAGTCTGCTAGTCACCTTTGGTTAGATTTCTGCTAATTATGGTAAAACACAAAAAATTTTTTCATTATATTTGAAAGTTTCATTTATGTGTTTCAAGGCTTACAAAGAGATCCTTCATTTTCTTCGGACCAGCCTTCGTGTTCGCTTTCTTCTTTCCTCATTTGCTTGCTTACATTTCACCATTCTGGTCGTCCTCGTAAAATGTCCTTCTTCAGCGGGTAGTAGCAAAGTGGTCGATAAACATGTAACGTCTATATGCAAATTGCACTGAAGGAGTAGTTAAATTACGTGAGGATGCTGCGGAGAGGAGCAACTAACTGTGACAACAAAAGCTTCAAGGATAGCCGGGAGGCCGAAATGTTAAGGAGGGAATGCAGAGCGAAAGCGATTATTCACACAATAGAAACATCAATCTAAAGAGTGATTACGATAGATTCGTGTCATCTAAATAGGGTTGCAAAACGAAACATGTGTTGGGATATGGAGAGGTTATTATTTTATGATGCATAATCGCATCGTTGCTGATGTGATACGATAACGCGTAAAGCCCTACTGCTATCGGTTTTGAGTAGTTTCGATCTGTCTTCAGTGCAAATTGAGGTGTTGTGTTGCAGGAGGAAAATGACAGGAAATGCGTTGACAATGCCTACACTCAACATCAGCCCCTCACACTCTATGCTCGATCAACTATCGAAGAAATCCAAGATGGACTCTTCAGTCGCTAATAAGCAAAAATTACTAAAGGAGATTATGCACAAGTTTGCCTACTTTTCACATATACATATATAATTGCTGGGAATACGCTCATTACTACGCAGCTTTTTGTTGGGGATAATAGCGCCCCTGACCCCTGAAATCATCATTATTTAGACAGCATCGAAATCTGGTGTTCTAGATGTACTTCTTTACTTGAGGGGGGAGGGTGATGAAGGGGGAAGGTGCTGAACGTGGTTCTTTGTGCAGATTAACGTCAGTGATTGAATATTTTGCTGCCACAGCTGTGTTTCGAATCTACAATTTTCACGCTTACTATCTTTAGGGTGATGACAGCTCCACGCGATTTGCAAGATCTGTTGTCGAAGGACGAGCATGTTCTGCAAGCAGTTAGCGATGAGGGTCTCTTCGAAGCAGCTCGTCTCGCAAGTCCAATCCTCCCGCAATATCATCCAAAACAGCTGATCGAATTGCTTAATTCGGGCAAAACGCGAAAAGTGAAAGCCATTCTGCTGCACGTGCTTAACTGCTTGAAGGTTATACCCTTTTCTTAGTTGCGAGTATTGGTTGCCTCATAGAGATGCTTCACTCGCCTTTCATTGGCTTTATCATCATGTGAATCATTTCTCCATTAAAGAAAAAGCCAACTGATGCAGCACACTGCTCTAGGCTTGTGAGGTCGGAATCATAGTTAATCACTGAATCGTTGCTGAATTGTGTTTTTTGAAATATGGAAATCTTTTGCTTAGAAGCCTATGAAAACGCATTCATGAAAGGAGAAGTGGTGATGGGGTTTTCTGTGATTCGGTTGCTCAAACTCTTTTGCCGATATGTGAGGGAATAGCAAATGTTTAGCATCTGCTTGCTTATCTCATTTAATTAATTGTTACAATTTGAACGTTTCAAAGAGAGTGGATATTTTTAGCAATCCAATGTATCAATTCCGAATCCATTGTCGCGGGCTGCTTCTATTCGCAAAATGTCGGTAACGGAGCCAAATGATGTCTCGAATGTGAGCACTCTAGGACAAAATATGGACATTTCACGTGGCTTATCAGATACATTCGATGATGCGAATCCTGAATACGACGAGCTGGACGGAATTGCTCCACTGCCTCTTTATTTATTGATGTCTGCTGACAATGCGACCGACAACGAAGAGGGCCAGAAAGCAGCCAATCTCGATGACGAAGTTAGTTTAGTTCATTTCGTATCCTTGAGCGAATAAAAACGACGTTTTAATAAGGTGCT
Source organism: Baylisascaris procyonis (assembly GCA_037389465.1). Classification (NCBI taxonomy): domain Eukaryota; kingdom Metazoa; phylum Nematoda; class Chromadorea; order Rhabditida; family Ascarididae; genus Baylisascaris; species Baylisascaris procyonis. Next base: position 1,096,850 of record JAZARR010000059.1, read on the forward strand.
ACGTTGTACTCAAAGGTTTTGTGACAGTCGAGCAAAATCTTTAGCACTTCTTAGTTCAAGCAAAGTCTTCTGGAAAAGAGAATCGCTTTATCTGATTGATAGCACGAAGAAGAGCGTCGTACTCAGTGCCGAGCTGCACAGCGTCGACCATTGCAGGGAGTAAGTCATCGACACGGTAAAGGGACCGTTCCATTCCAGGACAGGAGAAGAGGTGAAACTGCGTATCGAATTTGTGCCAATTCGACAAAATTTTCTAATAAAGATCAGAAAACAAATAAAATCAAGCAAAGTTTGGCCATAGGACCACACAGTTGCGTTCGAACGTCGCAGCTGGTTGTAGGGAATGCGATTGCAATCCGAATTATTGGAAAATTCCTTTGGGCGAGGTTGAGGTATAGCTTATGGCACTTTGAAGTCGACGGATTTGGTATATGCCTCAGCCATCGATGTCAGATTTCCAAAAAGCATAGGTTTTGTATTATTACATTATTTTATGGAAGATTGTTCCTCGATAAATGTTGACATTCTTCGTTTCTTCCTTCTGAATGTCCGTACTGGAGTTCATTAAAGACAAAGTGACATCGGGTCTCGGAGTGTCACGTGAAAATTCATCAGAGTTTTACAATTGGGGAGAGGACGAGGCTTGGTGGGCTAGCGGTGTATGTTTTAAGTTTATGAAGTGGCATTTTTTGCGTGTAATATTGTGAGATTTTGTGTTCCGTTTTCATCTGAAACTGAAACCAAAAATTCCGTTCCGAGTTCACATCCTTTCAGAATCTGTACAATTCATTGTTCGAGACGGAACAGGAGGAAGAAGATCTGGACGAGGTGCTAGGGATGGATGACGAGTTTCGACCCAACGCGCGGTCCCGCTCGAATTCTTTTAGCGCCGATATGGGACAAATGGCGGACCGTGTTTCGACTGTCTTTACAGCCAGGCATAATCGCTTGCTGACCGATTTTCTTACGCACACACATCTGCCTGGTTAGTTGCCGGTTGTGTTCAGTTCGTGAAACCGTTATTAATTTCGCTGAAATTCATATCCCCATTGCTGCCTGCGTAGCAATTCTATTTTCTAAGAAGCGAGTCCTGATGTACCTGATTAGCTTATTGTGTTTACATCCTCCCCTGTTCGACGTATACTCGAAAGTGATTATTGTGTTTACATCCACAATCTGCTTCGTGATGCGGCTTTGTAATGACTGTGCTTAGAAACTCGGAAATTTCAGAGATGGGTTCACACAGGAACTCGTAAAGGTAAGTTACATGTGAAGTTGCCAGGAACTTGACAGTTTTAAGCCTTGGAGTACAGCACAAGAATTTCTTTGAAACGGAGAGGAAATATGCCGACGTATGCTGAATAGTGTTCAGTTTGCTTCTGTGAAACGGAGAATGGTGAATGTTTTGCTGATGATTTCATCTTCGAAGCGGATGCTTATGTCATTGGTGTGACAATGCAACACACTTGGTCATATTCAGCACCCGCAATGGGCAACTTCCCTTCATCTGTGCCGAATTAAAGGAGAATACTTCATCAAAAGTACAAGGCTTATGGGAAGTGATCTGCAGCCATTTAGTAGCTGTCACTGAAGGAAACAGAAGTTTAAAAAAAACTGAACGAGATCTTTGAAAAACAGTTCTTCATCAGTCGAATTGTTCCCTCTTTATACGTTCACTTCACTGAGACTGTGGATTATTGAAGCTGATTACCTGCGGCGGATCATTGAAAGAAGTTCATGCCAAGCAGTATTATCATTAAGATCTCATTTTCGCTGTTTAATAAATTTCTTTGGCACTGTGGCAGTTATGAGTCACAAACTTTGACCAAAATTGTGTTCAGGATGGAATCTTCTGGAAATACGGAAGTAGAGGGGACAGGCATATTTAGCCAGTAGGTAGTTGTGTTCCTGCTCTCTTATTTTGTAGCAACGTTTCCGCACGTGAAGTATGTAAGTTTAGGTCTATCGAGTGTTGATCAGATGCATTTGTTAGCGGTCGCCGATACGCTGAGTCACTTTTCGGCTGATGTGATGGACAAGCTTGCACAGGCGAATGCAGGTGCGTTTCCTGGATTTTATTTTTATTTTTTTTGAGATGTCTCATAGCTGCTTTGCAACATGCATTTATAAGTAGAAGGTCAGAGAACGAGTCATTGATTATAAGCGATGAAGCGATACAGAGTACCTTATTTTGAGAGTTTGGTCAGATGGATGTGTATTGCAGCATTCCAAGGAGCGCAACCAACAGTCTTCCGTGATGCGGCTGGCGGTTACGCGACGGCTGCAGCTGGTAGCGAAACGGTTGACGAGTGTGGTTTGCGTTTTCTGATGGCAATGAAACAGCACGAATACCTCCTTCTTTGTCTTCCCCTCAAACAGAAGCAAATACTCCGACAGAAGTTCGCTCATCTTCTTTTCCTCATTTGCGAAGCTGAACTCATATTAAGTCCTTAAGTCTGACTTGAAATGCGAGATGTGTACACTTTGAAGTACGACATTCACCTATGAACCGAGATTCTGTGACGCTGTGGTAGCCCAATTATAAAGCCAGATCACTTCTAGTTGGCTGTCATCCATTTTATGCGGCGGAGATTGTTCATTTGATATGAGGCGTCTGCTACCTCTAATAATGCCTACGGTAGATTTTTTGTCTTAAATAGCATCTACTCGAGCGTGGAACTAATCCGGAAAAAGCTCTGCAACTATATGATACCTACTTAATTTTTATGTGATACCAGTATTTCGAATAATGGATGGTAATCCCACAGATCTCTGCGTAGCCAACAACGCTCCCAAATTCAAAACAGAACGCAAACATTTGCCGTAAATGCGATTGTTAGCTTAAAAATGAGAAGGAAGCGGAGTAAGATATGAAAGTGTACGCCTCGAAAGATCGGGAATGGCATAGTTACTCGATCACAGGGGGTCGGTGTTTCTGTCCGTATACGAAGTGAGGGAAAGTGTGGACTTGCGATAGCATCACGACATATCGAATTCGCTGCACCTCATCCTCCTCTCTCAAGGCGCATCAAAGTGGGAGCATTTGAAATGTGATGAAAAGAAGTGATATCTTTTTTGAACTGTTTCGAGCACAAGAATTAGGTATTCGCATTTTCGTTTTATTCGCATGTTTATCGATTTTCGAAGCAGGTAGACTAGTTTAGGAATGTGGGGGTTATATTGACTGGTTTATTGGATCAACTGGACCACTACTATGTTTTGTACGCACGCCACCAAATGAATTTTCTTTGTTAAGGGGCTTGTCTTCGTCAAATATTATTTGGGCGTTGCATTCGGAAACGGAGACCGAACTGTTGAATGCGATTCCGGGTCTGCACAAGGCACAACCAACATGGAACGAATTGCGCTCGCTTGGTGTTGCGTGGTGGCTCAAGAACACATCCGCCCTTCGAAGCGTTGTCGAACAGGTCAGCAATTAGCTTACATTACAGCTGGTCAGGCTGCTCTGTTCGTCTATGGCAACCCAAAGTTTCACGCAGCTGTTTTACGCTTCATTATGGCATTACTACAACATATTGAGGTGGTGCGACTGCTTGTTGTCTCACCATCATTCCTCTCGCCTAAGAGTCCGAAGTTTTTTCCCTTTTTTGAGAGAGAGGGATTTAAGGAAGCTGGTTGTTATTTGAGTTGCCTATAGCAAGCGATTCAAACGTTTTCCAAAAAAACTGCATCTCTAATAGCTCCATACTAAAGCAGTGAGGAGGGGGTTTTCGTCCAAATCCGGGCTGAGATCATGGACAATTTGCTTTCACTTTTTGGTTTCTTGTAAAGGCCGAAACGGCAAATTCCAAAAACGGGAACTTCTGAACCTTCACTCACTACCTTCCATGCGAGAACTCTCTGGCAAACTGCTTGCCTAATTTCCTCCCTTATTTTGGTTAAACTTTCTTGCTAAAACCCAGCTGACTAAATGAGCAAGATAATACTAACCAAAACAGAGAAATTTTCGAGATCACCATGAGTCTTCCTCATTGGAAAAGGAGTCGAGGCTCTCTTGGATTTAGATATCTGGGCTCTTTTTGAAATATATTTTGGATTTTGATTACAGTAGTGCTGGTAAGCTGTTATTTGTGATGTGTTGAACTCCGTTAGCACTGCGAAGTATTTATTTCGTTCCAGCTGGCGAAAGCTGCTTTTCAACAAAATCAGGATCCTTTGGATGCATCTCTGTATTATCTGGCAATGAAGAAGAAGAACGTACTCACGCATTTGTTCAGGGTTCGTTGTTTGCCCGTACCGTCATGCTGTCGAACTAAGTGCTTAGATATGAGGGGGTTGATCTTTCACGGTTTCTTATAAGAGAAGTGGTTTTTATTGGATTGGTTGTAATTAGGTTGTATGTTACAGTTTACATCGGGATTAAAGGAAGGGAGCTGGGCAAGAAAAGAAGAACTGCAAATACATGTGAGAGGACAGAAGAGAGGAGTGCAGGTGTGTATGTGTGGAGGGGAGAGGGAGTAGGAAGTAAAATACCACAAGTAGTTCGAACAAGCCATCACTAAGCAGATGAGGCGAGGAATGAATAAAGGTCTATCTCTTACGCATTGTTGGGTAACGGACTTCAGGAGGTCTGTTCCTTAACGAACACGAAAACTTGAGGTTGTTCACGTTGAGTTTGGAATCATTGTGAGAGAAATATTGTGACAGATGTTGTACAAACTTTTGAAGGGTGTAGCGGTTTATTCTCGAATCTATGCGTTCTCATATAAATTGAATTTCGTCGACCATAACAATCCAAACTGTTTTTTGTGTGTCCTGTGTTTATGCGTTACCGCAATGTTTTTGTTAACTTCCAGTGCAACTGTATCTTCACTTCGTTTTTGCATGAATGGATTCAGGCTGTGGAGGGGATAATTGAAGCGATGATTCCTAGTTGCAAATGATTGATTTTTATTTGATTTTGCATTTTTTTTTTTTCAGCAGAGTGCAACTATACGATGTGGAAGTTGCTCAGCGCTTCACACAGTATACCCCAATTGTTAGTAGAGGTTTAGTAAGGTTTAAAATTTTTCTTCAGACAGTGAAAGATCAAAGGATGGCCGAGTTTTTCATGCAAGATTTCAACGAAGAGCGCTGGAAAAAGGCTGCACTCAAGAACGCCTTTGTTTTGATGGGTAAACAGAGGTTCGAGCACGCGGCTGCTTTCTTCCTCCTCGCCGGTTCTCTCAGAGATGCTCTCCAGGTTATTTGTACAGTATTTACCTTTGCAAGTAATAACTGTTTAATGAGGATTGCCATTGATAACTAATATCTTTTAGCCTCAAATTCAATCTCTAAACCTGTAACATTTCCGTCTCATCCAGGATTTGATGACTGAGATAGAGATTGAGTTTTGAGGTATTTCTGCAAAGTGGCATGTCCGGCTAGGAGGTGTGGGTCTGAATTTCATGAGAGTTTGTACGAAAAGATACCTCAGACGAAGGTACTAAATTCAAAGGAAGGAAGCTTTGCGAACCCTGCCGTCAGAAGGGGAGTCTGAATTTGAGGATAGGACAGTATTTCGCAGAATGATTTTCGAAGTTTGTTTGGTGATAATCTGATATCAACGGTTAGAGTGATAGCCAGGTATAAGTAATAATGTTGCAGTAATGAAATATGCTTTAAAGAGTAGTACAACAATAGCAAGCGGTGAAGGCGTTTGTTACGAAGCAAAATCCAACATTTTCCATCGCTTTCATCGTTGAATTCGAAAGAAGCCTTGTTTGCTTAGGCTCAGGTCATCGTATATCATATTTACATCTAGCTAAAATTTTTGGAGACATCGTTTTCTCAAGCCCCAGAATTTCACCTGATATTCGGCAACACTGGCATTGTTCGAATTATATGCCAATTATTGATGAGTTTGCAGGCAGTGTTAAGTAAATTGCACGATCTGCAATTGGCAATGGTGATAATCCGCTTATACGAGAACGACCATGAAAAGCAGTGGTCACTGATGCGCGAACTACTTTGCCGTGAGATTCTTGGTGTTGAACCGGCCGAACTCGACGCTGCCGATCGCCGCGATATTGGCAATGAGGACGATCCCATCGCCCAATCTTTACATGCGAGCAGGTTCGCTGCCATTGTTGCGTAACGCGTCAACGCTCCTTCTTGAAATTAGGGCGCAGCAGATGAGATGTCATTAGAAGTATTGTTGCTTCGAAGACAGGCGTATTGAGGTAGTAGATGAAACAGCTATCTGCCATCACGGGTCCATTGTTCGGATATCGTTGGGATAAATACCGCCGTGTGAGATCGGGAGGGGAAGTCAAAATAGAGGGGTTTCTTTGCTTCTTATTCTGCAACTGCAGGTTGAGGTGAGCCGTGTTTCTGACACTGAATGCTTTGAGAGGTAGAGGAGCTGAGAGGAGAAGGAGAGAGCTGCTCTTTTGTGAAGACCTCGTTCTTAGACGCATTTGTTGCTACAGGGATCCGTTTGAACGTTCGATGGCCTTTTGGCACCTAAAGGAATATTCGCGTGCAGCAGCTACGTTAGTTGAAGAAGGTGGCAGGAAGCGTTTCGTGGAGTCTTCGACCGACTGCTCGCTCTCAGATATTTTCAATTTCTATTCGTTCCTTCGCAATCACCCACTTGTCGTGCGCCAACGGCTGTCTGATGCAGGCATTCAGGTGATAATTTGATTTAAATAACATATCGACCAATGGCGTCTTGCGGTTCATGAATGACTCGAAATCTTGTTTCGTTATTCAGTGGCCCGAAAGGATTTTATGAAGAAATATTAGAACAGCTTGTTGGTGGCCTTTAGCCAGGCGATAGGAATTCAGAAGGCATTGCATTAGGTGTCAGCGCAGCAAGGTGTTGTTTGTGAAGCTGCTGAAGTTTGGTGGGAGTGGCGAGCACTAGAAGTGTAAAAACTACCTTGCTGTGCCAGTTATTGCCCTCTTGTATGCTTTATGCTGTCTAGTTGCTATTTATTGAACGGTCACGATGATAGGGGAAGGAAGAGAACGTCTCTACAAGTTGCTAGGCCGAAATTATAAAGTTAAACTTTCTGTGTTCATGACCTCAAGAAATTCGATCTCTTGAAGTGATGAGGTCTGCAGCCATTTCACTCTGTGAATGAAATCGATATGAAGACACGGTTTTGCCTCGATCTTTAAACGCCCGCTACGTTAATGAATACTGGCCTGGAGAGTTTGGCAGAGGTGAGCAGTCAGAAGGAGCTGGGATGCATTCAGGAAGTAGCGATGCAAAGAGAAGCAAGCAGCGATCATATTATCGAATCATTCATTTGACACACATGAATGGGGATAACGGGTATTTTGCGCTCTTGGCTCTACTTTTTTTATAAAGGTGACAAGGAGGGTTTGGATCGGAAAGTATTGCTTGCACACAGATGAAAAGGGGGTGCTGTATTTTCCGGTAGGAAGGTTTAAAAAGTGATCCGTGGATTCTAAAACCATCTTTTGAGTGTATGTTTATTTCGTTATTATATTCAGATGGGATCAACGGAGAAATTTTTGGCGGTAGCGAAGCAGCTGGCTGCTCTGGTGACACCGGCAGAGCGTCGTTTATATTTCCGCACAGCGAGCGCACACATGGCATCCGGCTGTCCAATGCTTGCTTTGGACGTGCTGATGCGTCTTCCTCGTAATATCAGCATGGTAGTACCGGGCTCATCCACGCTATCCAGCCTTGTTAATGGTGGCCAGGTACCATGTTTATCGCCTTTTGTTAGGCACATACTTATAGGTGGCTTGCAAGGCTGCAAGAATTTTAAACCAACTCTGCATCCTTTATTACGTATCGTCGAAGTGTTGTAATTCCAACCATTTTCGATGCTTGATTTTCTTTTTCGTTTCATGCCATAGTTTTATACGACACATTAATTGAGCACTTCACTGATGGTCTCTGCTCCGAAAAGGTATACTGAAATCGAACCGTTTAAAGTGTTACATTAAGGGAAGATAAGTTTGGGTTTTTCTCTACTGAGGGCTACTTAACTTATTTCCTTGTGACTTACTTTAATGATTTATTAATAAAGTTTTTTTATGTTTCTTGCAGTGTGATTTCCGATGTCGTTTTTATGCAGAAGTGTTTACTTCTTTTTATACGAGACACTGATGATTGTGAATTTTTTCTATTTGAGGCTTTCACATTCAGACTTTTTTCAAGAGGGCATCTGAACACCTTGTATTATCGCAGTATCCTAATTTTCGTTAGCCTTACTGAAAGGAGCTCCTCGATTAGATCTTTCTCTTGCACCGTTGTGGTGATCCGACTCTAGCGAAATTCTCTTGTGTTCTTATCGCGAGTTCGTCATGCTTGCCCATTAGATGTGATGACCTTGCAAACGAGTCAAGTAGCAGAGCTTGCCTTGCTTGGTCTTCGCTGTTCAGTATTCGAACTCCGTACCCGGTTGCTGTTCTGGCTAGAGTTCGCGCTCCCTGATGTTGCACGGAGGTGTCTCTTTACAACCGAGCCGTACAGGCTTGATTGCAGCAACGATAAGCTTATAAAGGACGGAATTCACATAAAGGGCAGCAGGAAGCTGCCGAGAATACACACTGATTTCCTCGCAAGATGAGACCGTTACGGCTATATGTCACGTTAGCAATTTAAAGGCAACCTTTGGCTGAAAACACAGCATCACGCAGCCGTTACAGCAGGCGGAGTTGTGACCATTGCAGTAGCCAGTAGCCCAGCAATGTAGAAACGTCAAGGAAGTGAATTTCTTTCGAATGCGCTTAAATGAAGAGTCGGTAGGTAGAGGTCACAAATGGTTGCAGTTCAAATACTACTGAAGGTCAATCACATTAAGGACAGAGAGCACTGGAAATTAAGGATTGCTTCACAGCATCATTCAGAGTAAAGACAGGTCTATGCATTAGCTGACAAATAAGACCTTATATATTACAAAGTCATACGGTGCCATTATGGAGTGAAGGCCAAATTTATAATTAACCTCAATCTAGCACCGACAGATTCTTTTCAGCTTCAATGAAATTTGTGGGAAAGCTTCAGTATCTTCCTTCGAGGAAGTGATGGAAATGATTTGTTGTAACTTCTAAGGGGAAGTTTCATTGATTGTTTCTTAAATGTCTTTTCTCTTGGGTCAATGGCACTCTCAGTTCCGTGTCGTTCGAAAATCTGTATGCTGCAATATTTATAATACGGGGAAATGCTTACAGGATTCAGTAGCATTGGGTTTTAATAGTGACCGGAAAGGGGATGACAGCGTAAATGCACTCGATTGGTCAGCGCCGTCGAATGTCATTCAGAATGATGAGCTCGAACTGAAATGGAGTGACGACGAAGAGGAGACCATCGAATCGAATGATGACCAGTCGAAAAGTGCTGTTAAGGTGACACATCTAACGTTGTTTACCATGTACTATTTATCATCTCACTATCTGGTGCTAATAAGGGAGCCAGAAATAAGGTTTTGAAGTTACTTCTTTGGTTGTTGTGATCGTTTATCAATGTGATAACCTGAGGCCGTTTATTTTTACATTCTTCATTCAATTGCAACAACGAGTTCAAGTCATATCGTTTTTCGTTAGTCATGTTATTCTCAGCAATGTGCTTCCTCTAAGCAAAAGGAGAAAACCGCATTGTTTCTGCTGGCTATGTAGTCTAGTTTAAAGATCCGATATTTATACGTCCTTCAACTTTTTTTTACAGAGTGCTTATGTTCAGAAGGGGAGTTGCAAATTGTGGAAAGGTGCAGTGAAGGAGCTTATAATTCCTTTGAGTCTTTGGAAGAGAATAAATAAATACTTTGAACTTTTTGCCTTCTAAAACAGTTGTGTGGGAATCGCACATTTCTTCTTGCAGTGAAGAAGAAACAAAATGAAGGGTATTATGAGATTTCTGCAATTTTTCGTTAGTAAAGCTTTCAAACGAACGTGAGAGCTCCTCGATTTCCATAAAGGTAGTGCATGTAGTCGAGGGAAGCCGAGCTTAAAACGCAAATTTTGGGGTATATTTCTTGCAGGAAAATGATGAAACGATTGCGCAGAACACATCACTTGTCAATGGTCATGATGGTTTGGCTCATGCGGCTGAGGTTTTTCTTTTGTTTCTGTTTCGTTTAGCGTGTTTTTACATCTTTATTCCTATATTTTGTCATTACTTGTTTGTCATTGCTGTTTGTGTATTGTCGTTCGATGTATGCGCTTCCTCGAACTTCCCGTAACTAGTGCAGACGTTCAACGCCATCAGAACTGAAGACACAAAATTTCGATGGTCTTCAAAATCGCAGACCTAGAGCTTTGGGAGCTTTCAAAGTCGAGAATAGTTTTGGGTTGGCGGGCAAGATAGATATTTAATGGAGCTAAAAGAGGAAAAGGAGAAATATAGCCTATGTCGTCAAAAAAAGATTTGTGCTTGAGGTGTAGCCAACAACTGGCGGCTGTGAGGGGATTGGGATAATTGCTGAGTTCGAGAGTAAATTTGGATAGTGCTGTGGTTACGCTTTCAATAATAGCGTTCTCGTTTGCAAGTTTTCTCGCTTTCAGAGTGAAAGGAGAGGTACTGTGCTGGATATAATAGCGCAGCATTTGAAGTTTGTCGCTTCGATTCGAATAATGATGGAAGAATTGTCAACATTAGCAAGTGGTTTTGAAGTTGATGGTGGACAACTTCGCTTTCAGGTGAAAAACTATGCCGATGTCATGCTTTCTACTTGTTATTCTTGATGCTTTCTTTCCCTTTTCGTACTGTGGAATTATCTCGTTTCCTTTTATCGTCACAGTTATATTTTTACCTGTTGCAAGCAATTGACTTGATTTATTTCGGTTTTTGAATATTTTACAGTGCTTTGTTGCAGTTTAGTTTTTGTGTATATAATGCTGTTGAGAAATGTTTCACTGCCTTCTAAAGAAAAAACATTTAAAAATTGCTATTACGCAAGTCAACTTTTAGAGTGAAGTGATTTCGTTTTTGTGATTTCATCGAGATCGTTTATCTTTTCCTGTTGCTTTCATAAAACGTTTATCCCCTTCTTTTTAGCTATTTAAATGGCTCGAGAAGGAGGTGGATGTGCTGAAAGAAGTTTGCGACTATGAAAGCAGCGTCGATGAGACAGCGGCGGCAGTGATGGATGAATCCGATGATGTAGATGAAGTGCTTCCTGAACAAAGGTTCCTCTTCACTTTATGACGCGCTTATATATAATGCAAGTGCTTAGCTATGCCTAGAATGAGAAATGCGGGCATATCACAGGTTTCTTCACATCGCGAGAATAGGAACCGAACTAATCTTAAAAATTTGTACGTAGACGTGTTCGTTCCTTCACACCTCTCGGCTAAGCTAAAGAGCTCGTGCAACTCACTCTTTTTGAGACCAGATCACGAACGATTGCAGCGGCGTTTGTTCCATATCGGATGTCCATCGTTTTTTCTGCGACTCTATTCTTACAGCGTTTATTTAGCTCTACGTATATTACGCAATCGTCAGCACGTCACCGCTGATGTTTTACAGAATATTGGCGCTATTGTCTCCGTTAATTCATATTGGATCTTCTTTCTGTTTTTTCGCTTCCTGTTGCGTCGAGAATGGGCCAACCGCTCTAAATTTGCATAGCTCAGCGCATTGTCTCATGTTAATAAAAGGTGCAGATGTGGACCGGTGGGGATGAGTAGCTGCCTAGCGATCTGTAGAATATTTTGGCCCATCCGTCCTACCCAGCCACCGCACTGACGGCTGCATGAGTTGAATCAGTCCTCTCATTTTGAGGGAAGGGGGGGTAGGAGACATTTCCTATGCTTCTTATTGAGAAATCCAGCTAACCTTTATACGTGGGGTGTTGAAGTATTGTCTTGAAATTCCACTGTCTCTAAATTGTAGCTGTCAACGTGACTTCTACTATGACTGCATTTGGCCAGGATCTTCTTTATTATGTAAGTCAAATCATTAACAGCATTAAATACAACCATACAGTAACTTTAAGTTCTGCGGTGCCTCTTCATGAAGCGCTTCGAAACGACCGATTGGATCTGGCAATGCGGATTCGTAGTGCATTGCGCCGTCGTCGCTGGTTGCGCTCTAATCAGAAATTACTTCGTTCGTTCACATCTTACTGCACTTTGCATAGTGCGCAAAACTACCGACTCACATCGGCGCTAATGGAATTGCTTCTGCTTCTTCTCGAAGTTCAGCAGGACTCGGGTAATCTTAGGCATTTGAATGGTAGGTTTCGTGATGCGCTTTGCAGTTTGTTTACGATGCGACATGATTTACGATTTCATACGTGAATTAGTAGAACTGAAAAGTTTGGTGAATAATCGCTGGAGGATTACAAAATGATGAACGTAATACGGCCTTTTTTGGGACGTATGACGCGTAATTTATTCGTTGGGCTTTGCGATAGCACGATTGATTGTTATGCAGTGTAAATTTGTAATTGCCATCCTAGTAAGTAATGGAATGGAAACTGATCGATGAAAGATCACAGAAGTGAAAAACGTTTCTGAGATTGCCGTTGCTGTTCCTTATCATCAATACAGTACAAAGGATATAAGATCGTTTGTGTTCGCTCTTCGGCATTAGATATTTGTTTTTCTTATGCCTTCCTTATTGCTTCATTTTATTGTGATTGTCGTTACTTGTGCTTCGTATGAGATGGTAGACAAGTGACTCTTATCCGGTTGATCGATAGGGTTCTTAGTGCGCTTATTTTCTGCTCAATTTATTTTCATGCTGATCCATCAGAAGCTATTAAAATTCACGCTATCCATTAGGAAATGAGCTGAACTTATGGATCATGACGTAACGATTTCCTACTGAAAGTACCACTTCGACCTCATGCGTTTCCTTCAAAAAGTTCCCTTTCGTTAGCTTACAAACAATCTGTCTGCTCATTGTTGAATGCGAAAACAAATGTCACAAAAAATTCAGAGGCTAAATGATGTAATTTGTGAGCAATAAATAGCCGTGTGAGAGTAGTGCACAGCAGAGCAGTGATGCATAAGAGCTTTTGCTTATAGCTGGCGGCATTTCCACTAGAAACTGATGATGACAGGATTTGGAGTTTGATTCTACTACTGCAGCAGAACAATGCTTTGAAAATAAGAACTGGGTTTGTTTGAGCGAAGTTCCCCTCAAGTGTCATTTTGGAACAAGTCAGGAATTCCTCTCACGATTTATGCTCATGGTCTGGCCGCAAATAAAACGCGTAGTGCAAGCCTGGCAATATGCCATTGTTCATTAATCTGGCGCCAACATATTATTTCGAATAATATATCAGATCTTATAAAATTTTTTGAGAAGTATGCACTGTTTAATGAGCACGAACTTAAGAGTGAAGAGTGTTATTTTATTCCCAAAATTCTACAAATGCAGCATTGTGATGCTTCAAATATATGGAATGAGACGATGAAAAGAGGCCGAGTCAGTGAGGAGTGCTTCCTTCCGCAGAATTTTGGAAGTGTTACCCGAGGTTGTCGGCAACTTCATTTTGTTCTTAATCTACCTGTCTGAAATGTTCTGTTTGTTTGCAGAGCCGATGCCTGTTGTGCACTCGTTTCCTTTGTTGGTCGCTTCTGTGTCTTCATGTAAAATGTTCGTCTCGTCTCCTCTTCATTTCATCGAAAATCAGTGTTCCGATCTCGTGTTAACAATCGTCGAATTTGATCAACCGCCCAGAATTGATCATTCGCTCGCGAAGGTAATCGATTTCAGTTTCCCTTTTAAGTTGCAATCCAGCTAAACTATCGCCTCTATAATAATAGTATTTATGGTTATGAGGCGTATTTCGATTGCCTTAAATTGCACTACATTTGCAATAGCGGAACAGTTTGTTATCAACGGTTCGTGATGGTTTATTGCGTTTCTCTATAAATTGTACAAACAGCGTATTACTGCTATTGCAGTCGCATTCATCGTATCCAGAAACGAAGCAAAAGGGTCATTTAGTCAATTAACTTGTTTTTCTAGTAGTGACATTTGTTGCCCTCAGAATGCTTCGTTTCATCCTCGTAACAGTCAATTTTATTCACTAAAGATCGTTAAGCAGTTTCACTCTTTCAGGTTTATAAACTGTACAATTTATGTCAGGGGTTGTCCTCATGTCTTTATCAGTCTCTCTGTGATGTTGGTAACTTTTATTCTCCATGGATTAATCAGCAGCAAACCGGGTATGTTATTGACTTTTTATTATCGCTTTGAAACGGACTTTATATATTTTTTTGTTGAATGAGTTGTAGTTTTTCATTTGACTTTACTCGGCGCTTTGCTATGTACTAGTTTTTATACGTTACTCTTTATAACCAGAATAAGTGCGGCATAGTTTCTTTGTGCTGGAGAAGAGCGCCTCTTCAGTGATGAGATGGATTGAAAAGAAGACGACTTATTGGCAAAAAATTGACATATTTCATCCTGCGTCATCCGCTTTATATAGCCAGCATTCATTTTGATACTTTAATACCTCGATTGATCCTACACCTCATTATTCTTTCTGCCTACGAAAACAGTGGTGATATGTGCTATCATCAAGTGAAGCTATATGGTAGAAAATCGGTTTTTTCTATTGAATTTGAAGGTTTTTCGAAAAAAGTGTCTTTTCTGACTTAAGTGTCTCAAGATGTTGCATCTAATATCGCTTGAAGATTCCCGAAAAAGTGTTATTTAATTTCTCGTTCCTTTCAAAAATAGCAATAAATCATGCTCCACCAGTTTCCATCTTTTCCACGCCTTTCCTGGCCTTCGTCACAAAACATGAGGAAGATTAAAGCAATTGCAGAGAGCTGTCCTCTTGTTCATAGTCCTCCTCAACAATTTTTTATGAAGGATAATAGTTTCAGGATAGTCATTTACTTTGCATCACAAAGTTCATTAGGTGCCGTGGGTGAACTTCGGTGTGAGTGTCTGTTGTTTTGGCAGCTGTTGGAAAGGTATGGAAAGGCAAGAATTTTTGAATTGCAAACAAAAATTCCACACCGAAGTTCGCTGATTTCGTTCACTTTAATATCAATGGTAGGATGTCGTTTTCAGAGCGCTTACCCGACGACCGCGTTGTATCTCGTGGAGTGAAGATGTGCATGTGATGACGATACCTTCGAAATGGCCGGGCGTCGATAATCTAGTTGCACTACTGAATCGAGAAAAAGATGAAGAAGCTCCACAGTTGAGGCTCTTGCTTGCCGAAACATTCGTTGCGGTATGTGTCTTCGGTTGTAGGTTTACTTCTTGGAACGCAACCCCCTCCCATTCCTCACTGAACGCCTCTTTGTTCCATGACCTGCTCCACTCCTCCTGTACCATAAAACTCAAGAGAACGAGTCATTTCCCTTGCTTAAGATGTTATAATTCAGTTTGTAGAATTTCGCAGCCCCGGGTGTTTTATTCGAATCTGTTTGCGTTTATCTCAGGTTATCTTTATCCGTGAATATAAAGGAAGTTAGTCATCCTTCTGTCCTCCTGATCCTCTGAAGAATCGCCATTCTCTTTTTTTCTTCATATCTCTGTATCGGGGAATTCTTACTCAAATTCGTCGATCGCTTACAGCTTTAAAAAATTCTCGAAAACCGTCGAAGTGTGAATGCGTAACGCCTACGAGCATATCTGAAGTGAATTTTGTTTCATTCGATTTCAGTTAGATCCGAGTTACTTGGTTTATTGTTGCATTCCCTTTCATCGTTCTTCTTCTTATGCTACCCACGTTATAAGGTAGGTGATTGCTTTAATGTGACGGATTTGATTTATGTTTGGGCAGTCCTGCATAAATGCCAATGTCATTCTCTTTTATAAATTTGGAATTCCCCAACAAATAAAGGTCCACTTATTTACTGGTGTGCACATTTTTATTTTTATTGTCATTTTCACACCTCGTGGTCTGTTCGGACTACAGTATTTAGCTAGCTCACCCATCTTATTTGATAGTTGCGTTTGCTGCTGTGATGAATAAACGGGGTTTTTTGAATTATAAAAAAGCAGTATGACGGTTTTTAGTTGTAACCATGCAATGTGTCGAATAGAGATGAAATAATAATTTATTGCCGATGTTTCGTCTCTTTGAGCACTAGTCATAGTACACCAAGCTCAGACTTCGCTAATAAAAAATAAAAAATAGCTTGATATTCTATGAATATGGCTCAAAGAGGCGAAACGTCAGCATAAATTATTATTCCATCTCTATTCGACGCATTACATGATCATAACCGAATTTTATCTATCGATCATGCGTCTACGAAACAACAGTGTTATTACTCATATAAAAAAGCAGCAAACGGTAATCCAAGTTTACAATTCGAAACAATGGGCTATGCATTTATCGTATTTATCCTAGGTAATCTCTATACGTGAATATAGATGGAGTTGATAGCTCTTTATTAAAGCTATTTTTAGCGACCGATGTTCTATGTTGCCGAAATGGCGAAGGGGGAATGAGGTTAAGGGGTTATGAGAAGTTTTTCAGCAGTTGAAGTAAAGTTCTTGGAAAGCATGAGATATTTGTCTCGTTTGCTTACCCGCAGCTAGACGAACTGATAAAAGTACAGCATTTCTTTGCTCATAAATACTTCTTTTATTCCGTTTTGCAGTGGAGGAAGCTTTTTATTTTCTTATTGTATGGCATATAACCAAACTTTTATTTCTGAGCTATGATCGCACTGAATTCCTTTTATTTTTCGATATGTGTTCAAGTCAGAACCCTTCTCTCTCTTCATCTCAACGCAGTAAATCTTTGCTAGCCCGTGGTTGGAGTTAACTCATCGAGTATTAATTGTTGTGTTATCGTCTACAGGTAACAATGTCACTGTTCTCGTATGCATTCACGGCCTACGATTCGAGGTGGTTGTATCGTCTTGCAGCACACGTCATCGACGCAAGGCAGTTCGCAAATGCGTTTGGCGGTGGAGGCGAGAAAAAGTTAAAAACTGTGCCACCAGCCAGGCCACCTAGTATGTACTTGTTTTTTTTTTAACGCTTCTCTTCTTTAACACATTTAGGAGTAAATATGATGTGTCTAGTGCTTTTTTTTGCAACATTTTTGCGTGAAGTTGTTGTTAGTTTCTATTTTCTGAAGAAAGGAAAAGGCGAGGCAATTAATGCCAAATTCCTTGTTGATTGTGGCGGATCATTAGCTTTCATCGTCATCTTAGGTTGAACAAAAGTTTTTAAAACTGTTGCTCTGCATACTGTCATACAATTGCATTGAGAATTGGTGGTTTAGTCGCTAATTTTGGGCGATTGCATGTTTGTTGTGGGCAAGTCAGGGGATTTGTTCATTTAGGTATCCTGAAACCGATTAAAGAATGCGCGATCACAAGTTTGCCAAAGATGTTCTTGATGTTTTTATGTGAGGTTATATGGGATGTTTCTGCGTAGTGTAACTAAAAATGAAATCAGGGCCAGTGACGCCACGCAGATCATCCACGTCCGCAGCGTATGCCACTACAAGCGATTCGCCGACGCGACAACCTCGAACCCATAGCAACCTCTCAATCGACTCGAGCGCCTTCCGAGCAAAATTCCATGCAAAGGTTCGTCATGTGCGCACTCATTCTTTCTTCTTCTTCGAAAATACTTAGCTATCATCGCTCATTTTTTTAGTTCCTATTTCTAGAAAGAACGATTTCACGTCCCACATTTAAAGGTCATGCTGTTTTTTCTTGACCCGATGACTGTGTCTCGCGATACAAACATGTCACAATGGCATTTTGACGTTTTTGGTTGAGAAGAAGGTCAAGAGGGTAAGGAGTCAAGAGGGTAAGAAAGGGGAAAGGGCGATGCCGCAGTCATATTTACTCAATTTTCTTTTGGGCGTTCGTTGCAACATTTTTATTATCGTTTGTATGATAAGCGGTTTGTAAGCTGCAAAATGGCAATTTGAAGGTTGGAGCAGTCAATATGCAACAGTCCTAGTCAAAGATATTTATAGTAAAACATATTTCATTTGCAGGTTTTCGGAACGGACTCACCCGTTAACGTGCCTCCTGGATCAACGAAGTCGTCTTCCGTTGAGGCATCTGGCATCTCCGAGCAAATCGTGTATCGCTGGGTTCCACCGAATAAAAATATTGTGCAATTATTTGCTGAAAAAGTACGTTGACACTTTTGATGTCTGAGATTACTACCGAATCTCTCTGAAGTAGCATAAGTAACAGTAATGCCTCGATTGATTATACTGCTCTGTAAAAACTGGAAACTGATTTAATTCTTCCCTATTCTCCCTGACGGCCTCTACCTTTATCTTTATTCTGCTTCTCCGAGTAAGATTGAAAGTATCATAATTTATCATTCGATTGCATATTGTACCTAGAAAGCGGAGAGATCTACTTATGGCTTTATAATCGAAATTTAGTGTCTATTGCTTTTGTCGGATTCAGGAAAGAATATCTTTGAAAGGATTTGTTTAAATCTCTAAGGCTGATTTCTTTTTGAGAAAGTTTCTGATTTCTTTGTAAATCTCTAATTTCGATCAGTCTAGCGAACACATAAGAGACCAAGAATTTATGTTGCGTGGAAATGGATGTGAAACGAATGTAATTTCGTACTTTCGGCAATGGAAGGAAATAAGATGTTTAGCGATATAGTTGCACATTCTCTACCATTCGACTCTCGAGGCTACTCTATTCTATAGGTTAAAGCAGCATTTTATTGGTTTTGTTGTGTGCAAAATTTGTGAGGTAATCAGTCGTTTTCAATGCAAAACAGAGTTGAAAAGTAGAGGGATGTTGCAGCCGCCAGTGAGATCCAAAGAGGAACTCGGAGTTGATTACGATTCTGATGAGCAACAAAGCGATGTCGAAATGGAAGAAAACGAGGGGGATGAGGAACCACAATGCAATGAGCATAACAATCCGGACGGCTACGCGTGGCTGCTCATGCGTGTAGCGCTTGTTCACCAGCAGCTCTACAGACTCAGAGAGTTTATCACGCTCGCTGGCTTTGATCCAGCAGGTTGACTTTTCAAATTGAACTGCCCCTTTTTTCTCATTATGGTCTAGTGCTGCGTCTGTTTTCAAGTCGTTGATGACAGATAACGTTAAATTCGCTAGCGAATTCATTCAGATTAAATAACGGTCAATTTTTTACGTGTTGAGATTCTTTTGCTAGCGATAGTATTGCCTTTTGTGACCTCAGTGTAAGAGCATCTGCGACCAGTCATCGTTCGATGCAAGTACCATTTCGCAGACTCCTTTTTTTGAGGGAGGGAAGGGCTGTGGGTGGTTGTGCTTAATGAGTTTCTTCTATGAAGAAAAAGCGACCTTATCGATTCTTATCATCCGTTCTGCTATGATTCAATATAAACTGTGGAGTCATGCTCGCACAGCAGCGGTGGCTTGTGCTTTGCAACAAAATTGTGAGGAAAAGTGCTAATTTCACGGAGAGACTCACAAATGTGCAATGTAAGTGCTTACCTTTAGTCCCTGCTGAAATCTGTTGGTTGAAGTAGCTCGTTTTTGATGGTTCAAGGCGGTTCACTTTGTAGCGTCGACTTGTCACATCATGACTGTATAGCTGTTGCCTCGCTTCTAATGAGTGATTCTGTGTAGGTGATGCAATTGCATGAGTCTCCGTTGATCTGTTCACTGGACAACGATCACTGAAGCATTTCTGCCAGTCGTTTCCAGTGGCGACCATGATTCAGTTTGGTATTCAGTCGAGCTGTTAGCTTTTTTTTATCACGACAGCGTCCACGAAAATAAACTTGAAAGGAGTATGAATTCGAGTAATACAAATCTTATTGCAGTCCGCTCAGTTGAATTGATAGCTTAATTAAGATCTGCCAGCTATCGCGCCTCGTATCGACGCCGTGTTCAAGTTGCTGAACAGTTGGGCACAGCAGCTGAGCGAAACGCTGAATGACTTCCCAGGCGGATGTCCGAGTGACATTCTTCCCAACACCACTCTCGATAACACGGACAATCACTTGGGTATTCGTTTATTTGTTGCGCTTTCACTGTTCGAAAAACCACTAGTTAATTAAATAAAGTAAATTTATGAACGTCCTAAGAATTTGAGTGCAAAAAGCGGGAAATGGAAAATTCTTAAGTCATATCTGCTTGCCCCGAGATGAGACGTTTCATTTCTTTCGTCCAGAAGTGTGAGTAATTTGTTTATAGAATCCCGTTTCTGAATTTAAGGCGGGAAAACAGTATATTCCGGTCGAGCTTCTTTCGTTTCTACAGTGGTTTTTCTGTGGCGGCAGTAATCCAAGCTTTGATCTGTCGTTGTTTAGAGGTCAGAAACATCTCGTCAATGTTACGACGAAACCAGTTTCCTCTTCGAACTCTTTCTTGACTTTCTAATCCTCGCTTTGTGCAGACGTATTTCACAGACATTTATGGGGTCTTTAATTGCTGCAAGAATGACTTCGTTCATAAAGTAGTTTCGCTAACACTAAGCTGCGTGTATCTCTTGAACAAAGTAGTTGCTTCAGTTCATGGCTTAATAGGCATTCACTGATGTTTTCTGAGCTCATTGTTTTGCGTGCAGCGTAAAATAGAAAAATGAAAGACTATCGACAATTTACAGGACCATCACTGCGTAAATATCGTACGCTGATCGAGCCGGGTAACACGCCTTTCGAAAGCGACGAGCCAGCCGCATTGCCAGTGCGCAGATTATGGGCATATCTTGTGCGACAGGAGCATTTAACCCGATTATTCATTCGACACATTTTCGGTTCGAAAGGGCAACTGGTTCGAATCGTTTGTTATTCTTGAATTGTGATGGGAGTTAGAAAATTGGAGACAGAAAAGGGAGGAAGTGATCATGTGGAAGGTTCACATAGGAAATTTACGTCGCCTTTTGGGGTAGATATTGACTCAGAAAGATTTTCTTGCGTTGACTAAAATTGCTGTGATCTGTAGAGTGATGTTTAGGAAGAAGAACGAGTCAAGCCGGAAGGGACAAGTACAGACAGCGAACAATCAATGGTGCCTGGCGCGTTCAAGATCATTCAGCGGGAGCACGAGCCGATCGCTGCTTTCGCCTGCAGCCAGGTCAGGATGTCAAGTTAGGCATGAAGCGCTTTTTTCAAGTTAACATTTCATTCGCTTAGCGGCAATGTGTTTGTCATTAACAACTCTTGCGAAATGGCTGCTGTGTGATGTATATAGGCGATATGTACATTTGGCTATGCAACTCTTTCTTAGTGCTGTTGGCAGTTGAAATTTCGAGTTCAGTGCGAGTTAAGATGTTTGCGTGGGTGGACGATGCACCAGTGAAGGGACGTGTTAGCAGCTTCGATATTAAACAGCAGGGTGCTTTGTTTTCAACGAAATGCAGGTGGTGGAAATAATGTGGCAATGCGTAAGAGTAGAGAGTTGCTTCGAAATTAACGGCATCACGTGCCAAATAAGGCATGGTTTACGATACTTGTGTTTCCACGCCTTCTGCACGCATCACAAAAGAACTGAAGGTGATTGTAGCAGCATGTATAGTGATTGTACAGTTAGATTGCCGTCAGCTTAAATGATCAGAAATAGGTGGAAATGCCTGATTCATTTAGACGCACCTTCCCTTTACTTAGCTATTCGACCTTTTTCTCCTTTTTCTCATCTTATCCAATATCTAATTGACGTTGATACAGGTGAAGCCGGGTTGGATAGTTGTCTCAACAACAAGGGAGCTACAGGAAATGGACATAAGCTCATTGTTCGATGAGTGGAAGAACTCGAGCTCTTCGTCGTGGCTCAATAATCGCACCGAACTTGATATCGCTCTCAATGATATCAAGAAAGACCCTTTGAAGGTTGGCAGTAATAGTTGGAAACCTTTGAAATAGTGTCGGTTTTTTCGGCATTTTCGATCTCTTTTGTGCACTCTCCATTTAGCGCTGCTGTCATAATTCTGTTGTTCGTTTAGCACAGTACAGTAAAACGGTAATTTCGTTGCTAACAAAATTTCGAATGGAGGTGGATGAAGAGTAGTGGTTAAAGTGTGTTTGGTGGTGAGTGAAGTGCTCACTGGCATTTCCGCTGAGAATACTTTCAATTTACTAAACTAACTTCCTTTTATTGGCTAAAGCGAGTCGTTTTAAGGATAACGACGATTATCAGCTGTTGCTAGACAGTGGTCGTCGGACAGCTTCTGCCAACTTCGTATGTTTTATTTCTTTTGCCAGCATCGTTTTTTTTGCGCTTTGTTAAGTGATCGATCAGGGGAGATGAAGGAAAGAAAACAAGATCGAATATGAATCGTTGCATCGTCTTTTGAAATTTACAGTGACAACCTACGAGGGGAATTTCAGCTCGTGAAAGGAACTTTGGAATGTTCATATGAGGTGTTCGGAAACAATATTTTGTTGTCTATTTTCATTTTCAACGAATGCAGTATGAATCGTTGCAAATATTTCCTTTGTCACGGGTAGGTGGGGTGGGCTCTCATGGGACTTTTGGACCCTAATGTTGTTGTTGTATCCATAATTGGGTGGGTTCTTTTTCTCTACAGTGGGCGTTAGGTAAAGGACCAAGGATGAGGCATACTATTAAAATTGTTTGCTGTTGTTGTAAGGCCTTTATTTACGAAAGAACAAAGAAAACTCCAATGGAACAACAGGAATATAAGGAATGAAAGAAAGCGTTTATATGAATACACCAGAATCGAAGAAGACGGATTGTTGAAACGCGTTTATATGACGGAGGAAAAGTTACAAGGGAAAGCGTTTTACGTGCTCGAGTATGTCATCTTGTTTATTGCTCTGCGGCAGTTGGATCCGATCGAATTTCGAATGTCGAATTCGATATGATGCTTATTCCGAACAAAAACGCTACTGTGATCACTTGTTGAAATGTTTGCATTAATTCATCTTCCTCCTATGAGAGTGGTATTGTCGATGAGCAAGACTGGGTGTTCGGGATGTTCAGGCTTCACTCACAACAAACCATTAAAGTGTATAACGCCGAACGCCTCAAAGAAAATATGCAGCGCTATATACGGTGAAATGGCCAAAATTAAAATCACCAACTTATAGAGAGATGGGTCGACATATAAAACCCGGCAATTGCTTCAAGAGATTTTTTTGATATGAGAGTGCAACACGTACATTGTGTGATAGGCAATGGTTATACGAAATCTTTGAATGCAGAAAAGAGCAACAAAAATTAGTTCACAACTAAAGGGAAGCTTTTACGTTCACATGAAGCTATTTTAGGAAATCAAACGCAAGTGAAGCTCTTCTCTCGTTGCCTTTCCTCTGCTGCACCGAAATAATCACTCCAGAAAACTTTGTATTAAATCTAATGAAAGTTATGAATTATGGGCAAGATCTCTAAGCGGAGTTTCTGAAATCAGAATAATACTAAAGGCTGCAGTTATGGCCAAAAGTTTCATGCCAAACAATTTTTTAACAACGGTGCACCCTCAAAGGTCGTCAACTAATTGGCCTACGGTTTCGCGGTTGCGGTGGATTTTTATTTCACATTATTCATTATTTCAGTTGAAAGATAGCAAAATTTTATTACAAAAACTTTTTAAAAAATTCACTTTCTGGTTCCATAAGTCGATTTCCACGTCCGCTTTTTTTGCGCAGCAGTAATTTATTGTTTGAAAACGACTTCAGCCAGCTAATCTTTTTACTCTGCAGATGACACCATTTATCGTTGATAGAAGCCGTAGAGCTTTAATAAAGGTATTTCGCTTTTAACTGTTTGCTTTTGTCACCTGATGTTGTTGCTCGTTTGCACTTTCGCCGATGCAATAGTACGCAAAAACGAACATCCAGCGAATTCCCTTATTTCAGCTCTTCAATGAAGAGCCTCAATTGGTGCAGTGTCTTGTTCGGCGTGTTTGTTTTTAATGATTTTTTTTTTTTTTTTGTGATTCGCATGCAAAATGCACTCGTATCGGTGTTTTAAAAGATCTGCACTGTCAGTAAGGTACAGTAGTATGTGCAAACTTGTGCAAATCAGCTGCGTGGATTGACATGAAGCAAAATGTTGGCATGGGGGAGAAATCTTTGTTTTTCCCGGGAGATCTCATCTTTCTCTTGCGACAACGGGAAACAGATCCAGAATAAAATGCCAGGATGGCTCTCGAGTTCCAAAAAGAAATTAATTCCGCGGAGGATGGCAGACCTTGGAAATATTTGCTGCACTCGCAACACTTCTGTGGAGCGGTTTGTCTTTTGTGTGCATCGTTGAAATGTTCGATGGGAAACGCACAAAACGCATGACATGGTTCTGCTTTTGTGTCATCATTTTGAATATATTAATTGAGGAGAAATAACCCACCGATTTTGCGTCTCGTGCAAAAATTTCCTTTATTTCAGCTCTTGAAACGACAAGTCGGAGGCATAAGGCGAATGGATTCTCATCCTTGTTTACCTTATTGTAAGTTAACTATTTCAGATCATTCTCAGAGCAAATTTAACATCAAGTTCATTGGAAACCAATGTTAGAGAAAACAGAGGAATAAGGGCTCTTCAGGAGTTGGTGTTTTGGCCGTTGTTTACAGTTTGGTCATCTAAAGTCATCTGGGACTTTATTAGTAAATCCGGGGTTCATTGGTAATTTCAGGGGATACACTTCCCCAGAGGATCTTATAGTAAAGATTTTATCATCGCGGATACGTAGGACATTCCACAATTTGCTTCATAAGGAGATTTCTGAAAAGTTTTTAAGGCAAGTTTCACCAGTCATCCGAAACTAATGCAAAGGTGCATTACTCACATAGTTTTGTGCCGCAATGTTTCTTTTATATGAGGTCTACGTGCTGTACACGTTTTGATGGGGAAGAGAGTGCATTCTTGTTGTGAAAGTTTCTTTCCTTCGATGTTTATCCTTGAGGTAGTCAGCAGAGATTAATTGGTTCTGAGTGCCCGTTTTAATTCTTTGCTCATCGAAACCCTCAGATATATTCAATTTATTGTTCATCCGCTTTGCTATTTGTCAATGGTCCTGAGGGATTCTGCAGAAAAAGAAAACTTGAGAATGAACGATGTACGTTCGCTTAACATTGGTTCAAATTTAACCTTTTATCTCGTGTTAGAACTTTACAGGCTTCGTATTTGCTTGTTTGTAGTTGTGTTTGAATTGCGTCGTTAAGGTGAGCTAAAAATATTGGCTTTTCTATTTTGTGATTTTCACGAAATGAATTCATAGCTTTCAAATGAAAGAAGGAGGGGCGGAACTTTGATGGAGCGTCTACTGAACTTTCTTCAGTGGCAAGGTTTCTTCTCGCATTTTCTCCGGGAAATTACTTCTTTTAGAGTGGTTTTATCGATTACATCTACGAAACATAATCAAAGTTTAAAAAGTCATTGTTCAGACCTGAGTGGCTCTTCGGATGGCTCGATCAGGCTTTGGGAGTGGGGTGTCGGTCAGCCGTTGTTTACACCTCGCGTTGCCGGCCAATATGCGAAGGTAATCTTCAGCAGCTAATCCTCTCTGCATTTGAGCTACTTCGCTGTTGTGTTTTATGGGTCAAGTATGAGGCCACATTTTCTTTACCAGCTATTTTAATGCTTTCCGATACTTATCTATTAATTATTTTGCTTAAAACTTTCTATGTTATCAGCTTCGTTCCCTTCCTTCAGTGTCATTTTTTGAAGGACCGCAGCGCGACGATGCATTGTTATTGCGAGTATTGCGAGTATCTGTTTGTTCACCCGATGAGCATAATCACCACAATCACAAAATGAGATCGCTGCTGCAGTAAAATTTTATTACCGTAATTCATAGGTTAGGGTGATCATTCAAACACAGTATCTTCATCTGATCACCCTTTAATGAGTAACAGCTGTCAAAGGTACTGTGAAATTTGCATATGCAGGCTTTTGTTTAATCGGTGAAATACTAGCTTGCACTCGCAGAATTGCACAAAGGGCCGGCTTTATGAAACGAAATTGCTGTTATCATTGGTTTTTGAATTTTTATTCTGGCTAGCAATTGCTGAAACCACGTATCGTACTTGCGTTCCTGATGTGCTTTGCCACTTGCTTTTGTTGAAGAAAATCCGAAGGACTGCTTGTTTTTCTCATTGCAGGTAACAAAAGTAATTTTCTCAGCGAATGGGAATAAGCTTGCTGCAGTGGATGGTGATGGTCTACTCTGTCTTTGGCAAGCCAGTCACGGATTGCCCATCCGGAAGCCGTTCTTCGTGAGTTTTCGAGAGTTATCGGCATTTTAATCGTTCCTGATCAGTACAAACGAAAAAATTGAGTGAACGAAAGCGTTTTGCTGCCTGTGAAACATTCTGAGCATGCATCTTTTCACTGGGGTTTTTATTTGAGACTGGCGGTCACTCACTCTCTCTTTCCTTTTTGACACTTTTAAACACTTTTCAATGCATTGTCGCCGCCTTAAAACCGTCACTTGCTTGTAAAGAGGAAGTGACATATATAAAATAGGATTTTGAACGGTGCATGAAAGAGAGAGTTGATGAATATCTTTGCTGTTGTGAGGTAGAAATTCTCATTAATAATTATGCTGGTCGTTGTCTTCTTTTCATGTTCCTTCGAATAGTAGTTTCTTTTGTGAAGCGACAAACGTTCAGTCTGTCTGCAGTGATTAATCGAGTCGAGAATACGTAGATGTGAAGTATGATAGTCATTTATATGTCATGTGAGCATCACTGAACGGTTGAATCCCCCCACGCCCCTCAATTGTTTATTTGCTTGTACACTACCGTTTGAAATACATGTGGCCCATTAGTAGTTGGCATAGAATAGTGCTGAGCAAATTTTCCAACATAACACCGAAGAATTATGTGGTTTCGAGTTTCAGAATCAGAAGTGCCATTCGAAATCAGCAGCTGATGTGAAATTCGTTGGATCGTCGTCATCAGTGCTTGTCACGGCTGGCTTGAGCTCCGGCGATCAAAATATCGCACTCTGGGACACGCTTATGCCGCAGTCAAAAGCTATGGTTCACAACTGGATTGCACACCCAGAGGGTGCTTCCAGCGTTATGTACCTTCAGGGCCAACAGGTGCAATCCATCAGTGATTCTTCAAATACGACTCTTTAAAAACCATTGTTTAAAATGCGACCAGTTAAACTACTTCTGATCATCATTGCAGATTTTTATTTAGGTGCAGATTCCCCATATTTTTCTTTTTAAAACTGGAAAGGAGCAGACCTCATAGAAATCCTGCTGTCCATGGAAATTAAGTGGAACAATAAAAAAATTGAGACAAATTCAAAAGCACTGCTTCCTATGCTGCACGAATTGTCGATTTTTTTGTAAAGAAGGTTCTTTGTGGCCATACCATTCTTTTCTTTAAACGTGTTAGGTACTGCTGCTCAGTCTCAGAGTTTGAATTCGAGGTATTAAGATGGTGCAATCCACCTTCGTACACCTTTTTTTGGAAGGAGCACTGAAAACTTAGGTGAAGGTAGTTGGAAAACTCTGAAGGTATGAAAAACAGTAAACAAATTATTGGAAACTTTAGAGCAACCCGGATCAAACTAGTCTGGTTTTGTTGATGGAGAAACTTTTAAATAGTTTTTCGATCTTTTGAGATGGGACTTTGTTCACCATCTCCATCCTTCATTTGCTTTGATTATGAACTTGATCTGAATCAGGAGAAGTAGAACGCGACATGGTCTTGTTGATCTTACTGGACGTGTTGTGGGATGGTTTGTTGTATATGGGGATGGATGTGCGATGTTGAGAAGGGAGGCTGATTGCAGACGATCGTGTCTGGTGGCCGTCATGGCGAGGTGTGTCTCTGGGATATACGACAGAGACAACTTCGTGCTACGATGAAGTGCTTTGAGAACTCAATTGTTAAGTGTCTCGTTGGTGATCCCTCACAAGACGTGGTCATCGCGGGTTCTAACGATGGAGATATTAAAGTGAGTTAATTGCTTTTTGTCACGTCAAATGGTACCGACGAATATCGTAAAAAATGGCACCTGCGAATACTTCAGATTTTTTGAAATTCGCGTAATGCTTATATGCGGACTTGTTGGACAGAGTGTGTTTATTTAGTGAGGAATTTTGTTCGAGCTCGTAAGCGTGCTACGTGAAACGGATAAAAAAGGAGTGTAATTGCTGTATCATCAAGCCGTATGCAGGATTGCTGCGCGAGGTGAGTCGGTTCTTAGAAAGGAAAACTAGAGTAGATTTCAAAGTTTAGATGTTCATCTTCGTAGAATGAGCGTTATCACACTTGAAGATTCAAAGAGAATTCGTACGTTGCAATTGAGTACATATAGGGTACTCGCGCGATCTGGATATCATTACCTCCATAACCATCCATCCTCACGAGGGAATTCTTTGTTCTTTTTGCTGGCTATAGATGAGAGAACCTTCTCGTGCTCCTTTTCCCCACTCTGTCCTCCCTCCTTCCACCTTTTTCCTCGACACAAGCTTTGTCTCACGTGGTTAGCCCACAACGCACGAAAGCCGTCTAAAGAAACGAATTGAAGTGGACAAAGTTTCAACAGTAGCATGATGGGTATGATCTGAAATGATGTTTGAAGTTGTCCAAATGGGGCCTAGGCGCTGCATTCGGATTTTTCACCCTTTCAGGCAGGCAGTTTCCCTGGCCAAAGAAGTCTTTCTACCCACTCGAAAATGCATTATGCATTATAAATACCTGGTATTGTTAAAACTGCGGCGAATTATATTGTGAAGAGTGAATTTACTATTATTTATGTTGCAGTAAAAGAGGTTTTAGAAGTGCAACGAACACCAACTCATACTTGAATGCGAGGGAATTGATGTGAGACTTGATCAGCTGTATTTGGTTAATCAAGTACGCGTTCTTGTTTTCCTTAAACGCAGTGCTGGATGACAAAAGTTGCTTAAGTCGTGTCGAAATACTAGAATTAATAGAGTAAATTTGCAGATTTGGAATATGGACGCTACTCCACAACTAGTGTTATCGTTGAACGGCGAACATGCTGCTCGTGGGGGTTTCAGCTTGCGTCAGGTCGCCTCAGGCGGTATTCAAGGTGTACAACAGCTTTTTCTTGACGCACAGATGCGTCTCTTCTCGTGCGGTTCTGACTGCTCGTTAAAATGTAGACCACTTTCGACGCTCATCTAATTTATTCACTAATATTTATTAATTATGTATGGTTGTGATCACGATATGCGGAGTAACAGTCTGCATCCTTCAAATGGTTGACTAGAAACTGAGCTGGAAATCACTGAAAATGTCCCCTGAGGGGATTTTGATTCATACTTTGGATTCATATATAGCTATTTTGCCTTTGTTAGAGGCAGACAAAAATGAAGGAAGGCACCATAAGGTGGGTAAAGTAGAGGTATGTGTTGGTTGTGTTTCGTGGTTGTGTTCCGCAGTCGGGCTTATTAGTTCACCTGAGATGTTTAGAGTATTATGTTATGGAGTGCGCACTCATTAACGACTCCACGTTTGGGTCACTTTTGTCTCTCTTTGTGCAGTTGTGTTTTTTTTTTTCTTTTTTGAGTAACAGACAATCGGCTAATGTTGTCTCACTTTTTAAAAGAGAAACGCTTTGCATATAATTGTTGTGCGTTGGAAATCGATTCGCTTTTCTCTACTATTTTCGCGTTCATTATTCCACTGAGGTCATTGCGATTAGTACTATCGTTCCATGTATTGAAATTTATTTTCAGTGGCGAACCACTAATATAATTCACAAACTTTATTCAGTATTGTAGATGAAATGCAATATTAATCACGCTGTGAATAGTCATTTGAAAGAAATTTCATTCACTTCCATTGAGACGGTTCTATTAAGTACGCTGTTGACGCATCAATCAAACCGTGTCATTCAAGAGGCTCGAAAATCCTCTGAAAGAAAGCCCACGAGAGTAAATTTTGATGTATTGTTACTAACAAAATTATAAAGGTCTGGGTAATCGTCGGTCTTCCTGTATATTAACAGGCAGAAATATGTCCTGAGTACTTGGTGGTGTTTTTGTGCCGGCGAGTTTTTCATTAACTTCGGAGGCAATGCTAGCGCACTGAGCAGTGAACGAAGCTCGTGCATTTAAGCGACATTTCGATTTGTGGACTAGAGCCACAGTCATAAGGTGCCCTCGCACTTCGATAATCATTTCAAAAATTTGAGGGTTCTGTTGATGACTCCGTGAACCGGAACGTCGCCTAAATCCGCTGTTCAATGCGTTCGTTGGCTTGATCCGGAGTTAATACCATATATATATATATATATATATATATATATATATATATATATATATATATATATATATATATATATATATATATATATATATATATATATATATATATATATATATATAGCCTTTCGCGATCCTGCTGCCGACTTATATCAGCGGAGTTGTCGCACCCAAAGTTACGATACCAAAAACGAAAAGTAACTAAAGCATCCATCGACAAGACAGGTCATCACTAGGCCACTCTGCAGCTGCTCAATATACACCTGTGTAGCAGTAATCGATGTTGCATCAGCTCTTTGTCATTAAATGAAAACCATTTCCCGTATAAATTTCCTGCTTATTGAACATCGACGAGGCACCAGAATTGCTTCAGGTTGCTTCCAGTGTGCCTATCCCACCTCACACTCCGCTGCATAAGGACAGTGGCTAACTTGCCGATCAATAGTTTCATAACCAGAATTTTCGTCGGCGATCATTCTCGGAGGCTGCAGCTGCGACGGTATCGGTGCAGGAGAGGAAGGATCCCGTCCCAGCATAGAAAACGTTCTCCTGTGAGCTTGCGCCCTTGGAAAATTAGTAAGTTTAGCAGTTGCCGAAAGTAGGAGGTTGTCAGCCTCTTTACGGGACGCAGCACCACATTAGAGATATCGAGAGACCTTGACGAGGAGCGATTTATCGAGACAGAGACCCCAATGGAAAAATTCCCAATGGCGTTTCCTTCGAGGATCGAGGAGTTCGCACTACAATAGTCTCAATTCTCTAATGCGTTCTCACTTCAGTTCTCTGTCGAACATCGTTGGGTTAACTGCTATCGCTCGAAAATAGTCGTACCGTGGGGTGCGTGCAGCGCAATAACTTGCACGGAGCACGGGTTATTGATTCATGTTTCCAGAAATACCTAGCTTTGTGGGCCAATAACGGGTAGTGCTGCTTTGATCCAGAGTCCTTCGAGCTTATGCGAGGATGGAGAACTTTTTAAAGCCAGAAATTTAGAATCAGTGGCCCTACGTGGAAAGAAAACTTTAAATGTGGACGAGGATCCGAGGTTTGAGCGTAGGAGCCCCTGACAGTTTAAACTAATCTGACAGCTCCATTAATGCGCATCGGTTTTGCTTCGTACCTTTGCACTTGAGGGGCTTGTACTCTGCAATTTCAGCACCCGCGAGTATAGACGGCTGTCTTTCTCCTTGGGAAGCGTAACTGTGCGGAGTTGCCACATGAGATTGGCAACTAACTGAATGCGCAGTGCCAAATTAGCCCTAGGCGCATGGCAAAAATTGATGGTATTTCACATATTTGCTTATAACTGTCTCAGGGAGCGTATTGATCGCCTCTTGAGGAACATCAACAAGGGAGCTTCACAGCGATTAAAGGGAGAAATAAAGGCACGAAGGGATGGCAGAGTTAGCTTCAGGACCAAAATGTTTTCGAGTTTATATGAACTTGAGTGAAATGGAGTTTGAGTGAAATGAGTGTTGGATAGGAAAAAAACTCATATAGTTGCAACAGGCGGCTTGTTCTTTCAGTGTGTGTGTTGTTTATACTGCATCCATGTCGTAGTTGACGTGTTAGCAAATAGTCTTCTTATGGCTGTCATATCTTATGGCTTTCCCGTTCTCTTTTTTCACTTTGCAGCATTGCTGGTGTGATGCAGTGGGAAGGGAGGAGGCTAGCAGCAGCGTAGTCGAGGGCGATTTGCGAGACATTCGTTTATCCTGCTCCTGTTTTATTGCGATTCTTTAGGTGAAATTGCGAATTGCTAAGAAAAAGGGGGTATGTTCCGTTGATTTTGCACAGGCTCAACACCAACTGTTTTTTTTTCGGGCATTTTTCACGCTCATTGTCAGTTGAGTTTCGAATTGGCCGATAGGTGGGCAATGAAACAGTCGTCATCAGCAATCCTCAACTTCCTCTGATTGTTGATAGGTGGTTTGCTTTGCTTAAAAACGATGTTCATAAACAGTTTTGTTTTTACTCTCGATGCAGACATCTCCCAAATGAGCGATGTGCATAAAACGTTATGTTTGCACTATTTTTGAATCGCAGTTTATGGACGCAAGCTGGAACCATTTTTGTCGTTGAATGCTTGCATCTCCTTACATCCTCTATTTACATAATTCAAACGGAATTCGATGCTGTAGAGATTAAAGCAATGAAGTTTGCAGGCATGTGTTGAGGTGTTCTTTTGTAAAACCTGCATTTCCACTAAATTAGCCTTAATTAGTTCAACACGTTACAGCTGGTCCCCCATGTGTCAGGAACGAAACAATTCCTTGGTGAGAATTTGTACGATCATGGTCGTATGTGAAAACGGACTACTGATTGATCTGATTCGCTGGATCAGATTTTTTTTCTTGAAAAAGGACTTTGCAGTTTTGCCCTCGTGATGAGTGAGTGGCGTACCCGAATCAGAGCTTGCATCCGTATGCCAAAATCGGTGCAGAAGGTGTGGTTGGAAATGATCTTTGTAAGAAAGACAAATCTTCAGTGCGAGTGAAGTCGGGAAAGGGGAAGAACTATTAGTATTTAAAAAGGTGGGAGAGGAAAGGGAGGATCTGTAAAAGTGCCCTGCGAATAGCAGGAATATAAGAGCATCGGTTGCTGCCATTGTTTTTAGAGGTTTGCTAGTATGCTTTGGAAGTTGCCGACGGGTTGTATGTTAAGGACAATGCTAATTTACTCATTTTACCGTATTATCTTTCTCTTGCACGCTCTTTCTGTATGCAGCGCCTATTAGAAAGCGAGGTAAGAGACTCAAGTCGGTGTCTAATTCTTAGGGGCTTTCAGGTGATGCCATAAGAAGGCGAGTAGGGTAGAATAGAAGGATGCTGCAAACATGTCATGCAGTCTGGCTCCAGTTTTTGGTATGAGTGTATTGTAAATGTCGGCACCAGTTCGCTTGCGTGTCATTTGCCCACCGCTGTTGCTGTCCCGTAGAGGAACGGCAGATGCGCTTGCTGCTTCCTCCACCTTTTTGAGCTTCCGTCCAAGCGGAATTGAATACAAAAACAGCAACGAGTGTCTGGAAATAAAAGAAACATCTGGCATATACGTATAAGAGAGGTACGCAGAAATTAGTGTCATAGAACCCGAGCGACACAGAGCATCCTAAAGCCGTCGTTAAAAAGAAACGTTCCGACTTGATTCTTGGGTGTTATGATGGGATCTGAACTAATCCCGCCCTCAACGTCTTCAAATAAAGTTCAATCCATGAAGTCGTGGCGCAGCAAATGTTGCCGGTAAGCGTGCACAGATTGGTTAGGGAGTTGAAAGTGTTCTTGACAGTCCTTCGCGTTCGCAGGGGCTGCAAAAATCAATTACCGATTACTGCAGGTTATGTTGTACCTGACTACGACCGTAACCAGAAATGGCTTTCTTTGGGAGATCCTTTTCTAGAGTTGAAGTGCTCATTCTTGAATGGTTGTGCTTGGGTAGTGCTTCAATATCCAAAGCAAAATACGCGCATAGTTTGTTACAGATATTTCACCGATCCTTCAGAAAAACAAACTTTTACAGGTTAGATATTGCATTCTAACTCTTTCACTTTTGCGTTAATACTGTGTGTTGCCTTAGTGGACATCAACCACCGGGGCGGAATTCAGTCAAGGCGATAGTCTTTAAAGTGTATGTGCTGCTTGTGGTATATAACTTTCAGAGTACTTGTTGTCTTATCGTCTTATATTCCAAATGCTTGTCTTATCAATTCTTTCAGACGCATCCGTGCCCCGCTATTGTTCAGCTAGCTTCAACTTAGGACAGCGGCTTACTGTCCGCTCTTTCATGCCAAGTGTAATCCAAACTTTTCGTCTCTCATATTTAGTGACATGTTGAAAAGCGTGTGGAATTAACAAATTCCACCACCGATCGATCGGCCCAAGCGATCTTCTTTACAATTTTTATTCCTTTATATTCTTCAATACGGAGTTCATTCGTTTCTCTCTCAGCAGCTACAAATGGTTAAGCTTGCGAGAAATCGATTTATAGAACGTAGAAGACGCCAACTTCTGTAGAACACCAATTTGCTTATGGTAGCGTTGCTGGAATGATGCTTTTCGACATTGCCACTTTTGATTACTCCGCTCCTGTACAGCCAATCGCTCACTGTAAGGCGTATGGACAAGAATTCGAAGTTATGAGAAAATCATGCAGCCGGAAGGTTTATCGTTACAGCTCCTCTTCAACCATTCCGACGTGCGCCTTTACGTCTTCGCTCTCCACAGATGGTGTCCCTAAAAGTCGACTAATTCCTTTGACTAGCGTTCAAATCTCAGCATCAGGTGCAAAATTCCAAATTTAAAGGTGAATTGAACTATAGGACCGAGCAAAAATTGAGTAAAGTTATGTAGCGACTGAGTAACTCTTAGCTACAACTTTTATGGGAATATTTCGCATACTTCAAAAATATGCGTAAGGAATAAGACTAATCAAAACATTGGTATAGCGCCTTACAAGACAGCTTATAAGGAGGTCACAAGAGGCGTGACAGCTTTTGACTAGGTTATAATAATGTGATGCAGGTTAATATCGGTTTCCTTGTACAGTAAGCCATAATCAATAACGATGCCATACATTACTCTTGCAGCTATAAACGAAGTCGATGAGCTATCTTTCCTATTTCTCAAAGAGATGAGAAAACGAGTAATAATTCCAAAGATGAGAGTATTTGCTGACTGACTGATGCATAAAACAAAGCGAAGTTATGCAGTAGACAACATAAGACCAGTGAAAAAAAACGCAATTCAAGTAAACTGCTCACTCATTAATCAACAATCGATACCTGAAATTTGTTAAATAAATTCCGCAGTAGGATGTGCCATCTTTAAATATGGTATTAAATGCGAACATTATTTTACTTAAGTTCTGTTCTTGCTGGAGGAAAAACTTCTGCGAGCTTCCAGGCATTTGGGACTCTTTTAAGTGTTAATCATTATCTGCCACCCGGTTATTATCTCATTATCACATCTTTCAAAATTACTGGATGTTTCGTTTGTTATCAGTTGCATATCACATCGTCCACCAGTTAATTCGATACATTTTGCCGTTAACCGACTAAGCGGAAATTTTATGGCGATGACCAATGCTCAACACATTTCACGGTTTATATATCTATAGGTAATAATACTTCCATAAAATATAGTGCTGCTAAAGATTCGCTATGTGCCACATGTGCTTAATCAATGAAGTCGAAGATCGTTACCTAAGTCAGGTAAACGTTATTTTTTATTTCAAAGTATTTCTTCAGCATCCTTAACATCAATTCATAAATGGAGCACATTTCTCAAACGAATTGTCATAAAATTACGAGCGATTCATCTGTTTTACACTGTTAACGAGCAACATCGATCTGAAGTCCACGAAGCTCCCCAACAGAGGACGATGTATACGAGTGATGGAACTGGAACTTGTGCCAGAAGCAGATTTCACCCCGTCCGTCTTTTTCTCAGGTGGAATCTCTGCATACCATGGGCGCAAGAATTGTATTGCTGTGTTCATGCTTCTCTTCTACTTGTGTTCACTATTAACTCTCACTCTTCAATGGCTCCTTCTCGCTGTTTTTATGTACCGTTGTATAATTTGCAAAGTACACGCTTTACTTATCCTCTCATTGTTTATTGTCATCATCTTCTAGCAATGAGGAGCACGTTTATTCAACACCATCAATTTGAGTTCTACAAGGTGAATTTTGCCAGTAGTCTACAACTCATCATACCTGTTCAACACGCATTCTAAATTAATTTTAATCTCCTTTGACATGAATACGTTGTGAGGGGTATCACCACGATTTTTCCTCGGAATCGCCACGTCTTCCATACCCAGCAAGTTTTCTTAGGACTCGCAGATATTCATAGGAATTCTTTTTATACAATGGATTTTCAATTAGAAATAGAAATTTCCCTTACCGGACCACAAGAGGGATGAAAATCGTCAAAAAGTGTTGCCAAGTCTCGGCCTTGATAAGGCAAAGCGGCAAGTTTGGCCGTCGTGCAGAAAACTTCTTGATGTAGAAAACACTGTAAATCAATGGTGTGTTTAGGGTCAAGTGATACAAGCGGCCTTTCTGTTCAGCTTAAAAAAATGGTGAAGAAACCGATGGTTTAGGAGACTGTAGTAATGACTACAAGCTTAGCGGTTGAATTCTTAAAATGCATAACCAGTAGAAGCTTGGACCAAAAGTAAACCTACACATGCTTGGGAGCTAGAGCATCCAGGAAACTGGATAGAAAATCACGCTAACCAAACTTTCGCGCACGCGAATGCGTTTCTCAGGCTTTCTCAGGCCGCACGCGAGTGCGTTTCTCAGACAATTCAGGCTGAATTGTCGGAAATAATTACGAATTTCAGATGGCTCCACGTTAAGGGGAGGAAGCCTTTTCGAGAAGGAAACACCAAGTCGAATATGCTGAGGAGTAGCAGAGGGCACATTTCGAGGTTTATAATCGTATTTAGCTTGATAAAGACGAGCAAGACGTTCGATTGTGACGATTTTGACACCTGTCGAGAATGTGATGAGATCATTTCCGACGATGAGACAAGGAAATGCGAGTGGGTTATGCATTTCTCAAAACAAACTGAAGTTTGCTTATGTACGGAAAAATGCCTATTTACCTAGCGCTTAGGACGCAAAGAAGTGCCTTGGGCCGATTTCAGTTTTGCTTGTTGAGTTTCATATTTGAAGTCGTCGTCGATTTTACTGAATATTCTGGCAAATTTTATTATTTTGTTTTTGCCGATTTTTTCATTATTTTATTTATTTGCCCGTTTATTTACTGTATGAATTTATTGGCAATGTTGGATACACAAGATGAATTTCCTTGCCAAAGATTGTTTGCTACTGCACTGTTATTCGTCTCTGTCGTGTCTAAAGATTTAGTTCAACGGATACATATAATGTGACCTTTTTGGCACATAAGCGCTTTAAAATTAAATAGGTCTTTTGAATAATGATTTTGTATCTGAAATCACTTTCATTTCCAAAAATAAGGCTCTCGAAACTGCCCAACTTTGCAACATTAATTTACTGCTGTTGCATTTTGATCGTTCTATACCTCTCGGGTCGTCGCAGGTCTGAAACGATCAAAGGAATGTTCGGCTCTTCACTGTCATGTCTAATAATATATGCGCTTTCCGGACACTGAATTTAAGCTTGGATCTATCTTGTTCTATTTAATTTGTCCTTAGCAACGTTTGAAAAGAATCACCAAATGAAATTAAAAAAAAAAACTCTCTTGCAAGTGTTTATCATTAATGATTTGGAGTGGACACATCTAAGTTGAGTTGGAAATCGTTGGTTACACATCATAGTATAATTCATAAGCATAAATAAATGCGTATCAGTATCAATTTAAGTCAACATTATTTTTGGATGGTGTGCTTCTTCGAATAGCTGCGTTACGAAGCATTTCTATAACTGCTTCCTTGCCGATAAGATTACAAACAGCAACGACTGCTCTCTCTATATCCAAAAAGGCGATGCGTATAGCGATCACTTCGCCAGAACACAAATGCTCGCTCTCAGCGCTGCCGCATACTGGAGCAATCCCCAACTATGTCTTACAACTAGAGTAAACGATTCTCAGGTATACTATTTGACACTTGAAACCCAGCAGCAAATCAAAACCTCAGTCGCCTGGCATCTCTCCAGGTTGAACAACATATAAATACAGATCGAAATTGTAGCTTTGTAACGCTTTCGTGCTATTTAATTTCTCAATATTTGGTTTCGTAAAATTTGGGACCCGTCTGCACACTATGAGTTGTGCGTATCATCGCCTACAGAGCACGCCAATAAGGCATCATTTTCCTTGAGGTTATTGGCTTGCTAAAATTGGGCAGAAATAATATGTCACGTTTATATACAGTGCTTCGTCACTCATAACTAAACGATAAGCATATTATGTAATATTCTGAGATTCTTTCTTGTTTTTGGTCGTTTTCCTTGCAATTACAGGTTTGTTCCGACGTGCAAATGGTAGAAATATAATGGTAAATAAATGTAGCATATTGCTGTCTAATCATCCTGCCATCTGCATAAGAAAGATTGCTATTATGCAGTGTTACAACAGCTCTTGAAAATGCATCCATTGACATAAACAGTCTTCATTTGCTTTCAGCTAACTCGTAGCTGAGAAAGGGTTCTTATTGACAAACGTTATGAGAAATGAATCAATGCCTAGAACTCCCGGGAAGGGCGTTTTTCCAACGTTCGCCATAACATTTCGCATTAGATTGCAGGGAGTTCCACTCAATAATTTATGGTCACAATTTCAATTTGATATATGCCAGTCTTGCTTTCCTAGCAACGTCCTCGATCAGAATTCATGCTGAATGAAATTCCTTGACATCCTACCAAGCAAAGAGGTTTCCCTTGTATAGTTTCGGTGGAGCTCGCGTAAAAGCAATCGTGTAAATGCTGCAGTTTCGTGAAACCGAAGTAATGATCGGCTATTGTGGTGGCCATATTTTGCTAAGGCGGTTGCTGTTTTTCGTGTCTGTACAACAGGATAACATAGCAACTAAGGGACGAGAGAATTAATTTAGGAAAATGTGTCTTACCACGAATTTTCACTTCAGCTTTTATCTACGCACATGTAATTTGAGCACGTTGTGAGTGGTTAATAATCCATATTGCTAACGTTTGAATGGATGGATTTGCGTGCGCTGTAAACGTTTAGATCTTTCAATGCGGTGTTTTCAATGGGTCA
Source organism: Baylisascaris procyonis (assembly GCA_037389465.1). Taxonomy (NCBI): domain Eukaryota; kingdom Metazoa; phylum Nematoda; class Chromadorea; order Rhabditida; family Ascarididae; genus Baylisascaris; species Baylisascaris procyonis. The sequence continues at coordinate 1,135,546 of JAZARR010000059.1, forward strand.
CTGCTGCTCTGAGAAAGTGAAACTTTGTCAAAAAAGCGTGAAGCTCGTCACGCTACCAGTCTTGAGATGAACGCCTGCTTCCTTTAATTCCATACACAAAAGAACACTTCAGCTCGTGCGACAAACAACAGTTCCATGCGGCGTATCGAAATTAACGCTGTGCTCCGCATTTATCGCCTTATCGAACCACAGCAACGCCATAATTTTAAGTTTCCGGTGCGAGCTTTGTGCTTTTATTATATTTCATTTATTACTCAAGCTGCAGCAGCAGCATTCAATGCCATATTGAACGAATTTCGTATTTCCGTATTTTGGCAAGGCCCTGTGAAAAGTTCGATCGGCGACAAAGAAAAAAGCGAATTTTTGGCTCATTTTTGGAACGCATGTGCATGTGCATTCGTTTTTATGCGGTTTTGCAGGTGTGTAGTATGGCAAGATCGTACCTGCGCCCATATGCATATATGTTCCGTAATTTCAATTTTGCGAACAACTACGGCAACAAGACTTATGAAATTTGCCGTGTATGATGTGCATTACAAGTTCATTTTTCACATCATATTTTGCTCTACTTCGCGAAACCTGAAGGAAATTATTGCCATTTAAAAGGCCTAAAAAACATGTTTGCATTTTGCGCCGATCGTATGAAAGAAAATGAATATTTTGTTGAGAAACTGCACAAACGGTCAGAACAGCTGAAATATGAAGGCATTTCCCCGCACATTTTAGTTTTTATTGGCAGATTGTGAAATTTTTTATCGAAATGATCAGAGAGATAGAGTGCAGAACGCTTGTCTTGTCAGCTCATCTAATACGCTTCTCCTTTTATTTCCACTTTATGAGTTGTTATGCAAGTGGTTGGTGGTGGTTACGCTGAGTAAAAAAATTCGTATATTTTCTCAACAAAATTGGCGCGCATTCGCACTGATTTCGTGAAATCTCTTTTATACTCTGCTAGAATAAAAATGGCACTATTGAGAAAATCATGAGAGTGTCGCAATCTTCGACAGCATTTATGTCTTATGGTTAATTTGTTTTGATTTATGCCTTTGCATATAAAAAAAGTAGAGAAGTTTCAACAAAACATTTCAATGTAATGAAACTTGTTTACATCCGAAAAGTGAATCACTGTTTCGTATCTTTTCAGCGGAACCAACACAGGCGAGCAGTTGTGGATGGAACGCTGGGAAACAGTTTTTGATGAACGAATCGCTTTGGTTGGCGGCGGTGTGGTGAGTTTTTAGTGCGAAAAGCAACTTTTTGAAAAAGCATTTGGGGAAGACTGTGCACTCTTCTACACTGATCTTCTCAGCACCGTCTTGTCAAAAATTTGTAACATTTCCGCAGCCACTGGCAAACTTCACGATGAATGCTTCTATAGTACTCATATGATACATATATTTAATAAAGACGTTGCTTGCAACGGCAAGCAAAAATTATTATTAGTGGCGTAGAACGTCTGCACGCCACACCATCCTCGGTTTTGTTCATGCATAACGTTTCATAAATATTTAGTCGGACGCCTAACCAATAATCATGAGAATAATGCAGTGCAGTTTAACTTCCGGCGACCTTAAAGGTTTTAATTCTCAAGTGAGAGTACGCAAGATAACGTGTATTGCTTATTTATTGAACCGTGATAAGTGATGACAGATCGCTTTCAGAGGGTGATACATGGAGATGCATCTTCGCTTAATATACATTTGTTTACATGTATGTCTCTCTCTATATGTGTTCCTCCCTGCCTTCTGCCTCCAACCACTTTCATATTTTATTAATTCATCCTATCAATCGCTCGATTTATCACTGAGCGAAACATTTTGCATGTCCACTTAGATTTCGTGTGATCGAGCACTTGTTCCTGGCTATTACAACTGAGCCGTGCATACTCGGGATATGCAAATTTGGACCGCATACTTTCGAACCCCCTCCCACCCCCACCCTCTCTATAAGCACAATATGTAACACTATAAGATTCTTTCTTGTTTGCGGTGAAGTGGGAATGCGTGTGTTTTTGCAACGCGCGTACCGGACAGTCACTTGAATAGGCTGCTGGCAAATAATAAAATGCGTTCACTCATGCAACTATATTTTAACCAGTGCGATCCATCACGTAAATCTTTTGCAAAAGACCGTTTATTTGCGGCTCGAACAACGCGACCGAATACCAGACACGTTGAAAACGCACGCAAACTTCTATTCATTTTTTGTCGTCTACGAATCCTTTCGAAGTCGATGGACTCACTAGAATGAGCGGTATTAGAAAGCGAATGGGCCTCTAAACAAAAGGGACACAAAACGCTTTTTTTTGTCGTCTACGAATCCTTTCGAAGTCGATGGACTCACTAGAATGAGCGGTATTAGAAAGCGAATGGGCCTCTAAACAAAAGGGACACAAAACGCTTTAGATCACGTGGTGTGCATAATGACTAACAAATTTTTTGCCTTCACCTTCAGTGGTCACCGAGTTGAGAGGATAGGACAGACACGCAGGCAGACGTGTGCACGCGCATATACATACATATAAATACTGTGTTATAATGCACCGTGAAAATGCGGGTTTGTAAGGCTGTGATAACCTGGAGGTTAGTAGCAGATTTTACTCTTTTCTTCCCGCATTCTGGTTTCAGCAGAGGACCGAGGCATTTCCTGCTGTGTTGTCATGCATCAAGATTCTTGATCACTTTGAACTCTCCACAATATGCCCTTCGGCATTTAATCGGATTATGTCGAGTCTCCAACTTCGAGGTACCAGACTATGCGAAGCGCAAGAATACTGAAATAATATTATGACCTAAGGTTATCAGTCTGTACTGCACAGTCGAGGATGTTCTATTAGGTTTTTGGGAGAGCTGGATGAATTGTTTAATCGTAGTTCGACTGATAGCGTCATGTACTCTTAAGACCGTATATGTTCACTGCTGTTTCTGTTTAGATTCCATTCGCTTTCCTTTATCGTCGAATTCAATTTTGTCGATAAAGAATTTATCGCCATGTTTTTCTCTTCTTTTCTTTATTTTTTAAATCTCTGGCGACCATAACCAAACAATAATGCCTCCCTTGCTTTTGGCTGATGCATGTAAGCGCTTTCTTTTCACTTGTATCCAATCACAGCTTACACCAGAGGCTCCCGTGATGTCGAAATACAAGAAATCTGGCTTTGCCGTATTCTGCGCATACTGTTCGATGGGCAGCAGAGATTTGATAATTCCTTGCGCAGCACCGACACATATTTGCCGTTCTCGGGTGTGAAGGAGTGTAAAGAAACGGCATGAGAAGATGGAGCCCTGTATTCGGTAGAGCAGCTTTCTGCGAAATGTTACTCTGCTGTTCATCAAGAATGAACGTTCACAATTTTTTCAAAGAAATAGGATTCCGCTACCGCATCCCTCCCAGAATGGCTTCTGCCACAGTTATGGCTACCGCGAATTTCGGAGCTCCTGAAAACGGGGCTTTGTAAGAAATTTAGCTTGACATTCCGAAGCGCTGAAATCAAGGGCCTGGAAGATCGAATGCGTTCGAAAGACTTCGCAGCCGCATGGTTCTTTTTCACCCTCCTACCTCCTTCCAACGAGATCTTTGTGTTTCAGAAAATCAGGGCTTTTGAAACGAAATTGGCGGGCTTCCGAGTTTCAGGGACACCAGCGCTCGAGGTCCCTGGAATTCAGATCCTCCCAACGAAATTTTCCGGAGCCAATACTGTATGCGTTCTAAAGACTCAAAATACTACCGCAGTTTGCAAAATACAACCTATAAATCTTCGTAATTTGGGTCGGATGGATGCGAAGAGAAATGTTTGCATTATCTTATCCTCTTACGAAACAAAGTAGGGCATTTATTTACACAGCACATCAACTCTCATCACAAAGTGTAAGTGTTTAGGTATCTGAAATAAAACGAAATGATTTTGTGCTATCGAGAAATTAAATTTTTGTTGATTTTCTTGCACTGCAGTGGAATATTTCGCTCCTCGATATTGAATTTCCTGGAATGTTTCTTGTTTTTATTGGCGTTTGATGGAAAAGTAAAGCTGCTTTGAAAAGCTTATCTCTGCTTTTAGGTCAGCAAGTACTTCTATGATGCGTTCAATTCTGTTTGGACAAATGGGATTATGCAAAGTTTCCTGTCGCTGAAGGCCAATTATAATGGCTATGAGCTGTGGGTATGAAGTCACGTTTTGTTGGGAAGCATTTGTACTCATGAGAATTGTGCTTGTTTAGGTGCAAATGCTTATGAAAAAACATATGGAGAAGCCTACCAAAAGAACTGAAATATTATCTGTTTCCGTTTCCTGCTCACCTCACAACCAGTTAAGCGAATAATGAGAAAACGATTTATTTCGGCTAATTATCATTTTGAGACATAAAAGCGTCACAGGAAGTAATGATGATTGACATATCCTGATCGCAGCGAGTAATGGACTATGCATTGTAATTATTTAAACCCATGAATGCACCATTAATTAAAAACATAAGATTATTTAAGAACTATGAATGCAAAATAAAATATAAAAATGAACAAGAAGATAATGAAAGATTGTAAAACAGTTCATAATGTACGACGCATTTTACGAAGCTTCACAGCTACAATATACGTCCTGGATCCTTCTCTCGTATCATATTTCATCTTGACCTACCAATTTCGTGAGGAGTTTAAACATTCAAAAGTGGCAATCAATTTACATCGGTTTACAACACTGATCAGATCGTTAACGCTTTCATATTTCTACAAATCATTCATTTTTCTTCCAAGAAACTGACGTCTGTCGCTTCAGATGATCTAGTGAACTTGGATTCGTCTTCAAAAAGATAACTAACGACTATAAATTTTTTCCACTGCCCAGTGGCGACATAGGCGCATTACAACGTACACATAAGGAGGCTGAAAAACGCAAGCATTGCCAAAAGGAAGTAAGCTTTTAGATCACCGGTCATTCACTTGGTGCAGCAATGGCATCTATTGCTTCAAATATTCATCAAAGTTAGTTAAGCTCATTACGTTTGGCCAGCCTCGAACTGGTGACCGTAAATTCGCTGTTGCACACGACAAACTAGTAAGGTTTAAGCATTTTCCCCATTGTTTAACGATGAGTGTTTTTGCAAATGTTCTGTTAATGAGAAACGTAGATGAATAAATATGATATCTACCGAAATGTCGAGCCTCAAAGTGGCAAGGAGCTTGTGGGACTCCCATTATGTCACCTTGTTGAGGAAAAGGTTCCCATCCTTGATTTAGAATTCTAGATTTTTTGTTCATGTGCTCAATAGCTATTGGCCTGTTTCAGGTACCATACAGCTATAGAGTCGTTCATTCTCGCGATTTAGTGGTACATCTGCCGCCACTCGGCTTCAGAGGATACCGCCACCACCACTATCAGGTGGCCACAATTTTGTTTCCACATCGTTACTCCTAAGAACCAACATGAAAAATATCACAAGCATTTCTAAGATGTATGCACAATGGAAAATGTAGTTTCCAGGCGCTCTTAAAGATAGTATTTCAGTCGTGCATAAATTGAAAACTGTTGCAAATTGCAAACACTTTTCCATCGAGCATCTGCTTGTTCATCGTTGAGTACTTAGACCTCGAAACAGGGTGAAAGAATGTTTCGGAATTTGATTCTGAAGTGCCAATGATGACCATACACAGCAATAAAAAGCTGTTAAAGGCAACTCAGATCTTGTACAAACCACGGGTAGTGCACTTTATTAAGGCATTCGCTTCACTGCAACTGTTATTCGCAACTGATTCATATGAGTTCTTATGGACTTACTCTTGGGAAACCGTTCCATCCTTAGCGGAGTTAAGCAGATGATATGCTCAGTCACATATTATGTTGTGAAGTCGTGGTGTATTGTTTGAAATACTCGGCTCATGGCGTTAAATGGTGACGGGAAGTTAACTGTGAATGCTGAACTGCAAAGTATAGTTCCACTGGCCCTACAATTATTTCAGCATTCCTTTTCAGGTGTGGTATGACAACGATATGGCACTCGGTCGACCGTATAAAATGTGTTTCACGCCAGACAACGGCTTCTGCAATGATTCGGATTTTTTCGACAGTTCACTTGAAAGCCATTTACACTATTTTGGGAAGGCACTGACTTGGTGGGGTAAAGATTGGTGGAAATAAACCGTATAGAACGTTTTCCTTGATGCTGCTCTAGATGCTTCACGGTCAGGAGACACTGAGCGTTGAACACTTACTGAATTTTCGATAGCTAGGCTCTCTCCGGGCAATCCATTTTAATATTCATGGCTTGCTCAACATACGAAGATAACGATTTAAAGCATTGATTTTATAATAATGTGGTGTGCAAATTCCGCCTTCTCCTCTTTAGTAACACTAATGAGAACTCTTCAATATCAAACAAGCCTCTTCCATATACATGTGATACACATACCTCGCTTATATTTGTTGCCACGAAATTGATGATAAAATTATAAAATTACGCATCTTGTGGAGTACCACAAATTAAAGTAATCCCAGTTTCAAACACGCCACAGGTTATCCTGTAAAAACTATCCATGAATTCGTAAAACTCCTCGGTCCCTTTTATCTAAGCGAAAACCTACTAAAATTTGTTTCGGATTGTCGTGTTTTGGTAATTTTTCATTGGGTTGTGTGGTGACGTAGTTAACAGTGGATTGTGAGGCCAAGTGTGAAATGATAAACAATGAATTGAGGATTCGTGTATGCGCGTGTGGGGATAAAAAGTGTAAGGTGTGTAGCGTAGCATTGGCTTCATCATTAATTGGTCGCTGTGTAGTGTTCGTGTTCCACTATCAATTTGTTGTCGCAGTTATTGCTTTGTAGCAGAAAGGACTATCTATCTCTCTGATTATAGAGGATGTACCCTCCATGTCAAAACAGAAGTGATTATGGATGCAGAAGTTGGCTGTCAGGGCTTTTATAATATTTCGCAAGACATATATGAACATGGAACGAAGGTGAAGCCCTATTTGCAAAAATTCCGCATAAAGGCAATCCCTGTAGTGGAAACGGAGCTCTGTATGAGTTATGCCATTCCAGCACGTTGCTCGAGAAATTTTGCCAACTTTCGACACCCTGGTCGGAGAGAAGAAGGAATGACAGATCGAATAGGAATTTGAGGAGCTAACTAGAAGTAATTTTGTCTGTGTAGTTTCATTGCAAGTAAAAAGTGGCTGTAACGTCGAACACTAACTAATTCCTGCAGCATGCTGAAATAGCGCAACTCATGTAGACTCCCATTTATGTGGCAGGAGGCGCCTCATCCAAACGCTTTGACAGCATATCCCTTTTCTTTTTGCTTCGAACTTTCATAAAATATAACGAGAACGACGAATACCCGCACCAATCGTCACAATCATTTAGATGCGGATAAAAGAATAGTCTAAGGGAAACGTTTCCTACGATAAGATAGATGAGATACAACACTGAGAACATTCAATGATGAAGCCTTATATTTAGCCTCACGTCCCGTGATATTTTGGCTCGTATTTCACAAAGAATCAACTTCTGTTCACCAACCCACACTTGAATACATACAACAACATATTTTTTACCTATCACAATCACATCACATATACTTAATTAGCTGAAGCATTTCCTAAATTTTCCTTTCGGACATTTTTTAAACTCCTTTGATATTTCTAGGAAACCTGAAGCATAGGCTACGTTTAGTAAATTTGGAGCAACGATAGTATCGAATTGTGAACGAAATTGAATTGTAGTGTATTATGGCATAGCAGCATAAGATATGATATTGCACAGAAAGTCACATTTTGATACACCAAAAAATATATATGTCACACCACAAAATGTGGCATGATGGTATTAACTGGCAGCACTACTGCAAATAACAGAGTACATGAAGTATAAAAATATAACTAGATAAGCATACCAGGAGAGCTGATACGAAACGTGCTCTTGCGTTCCACTCATTTAACTAATCAATTCATAAGACATCAGCAAATAACTGAATATGCGGAATAGTGCCTTCAGGCTTTGACCATTCCAGCCGACAGTATACAGTTTCTGAAAAGAATCCTCTTTATTGAAAGCTAACCGGTGTTGAATAAAAATGCGACCGGTGCAAACACATGCAAAATTCCCTATAAAGGCCTATAACAATTTCTGAACTTAACAGATCAACGTGAAATATGGTAAGGGAGGAAAATTCATGATATACTTTATATCCGTCAAATATCTGAACCTTGGCTTCAGTGGTTCTCGAGCTGAAACAACCAAACAGACAGACCGACATATAAACACCTATAGATATAATATTGTTTTGCGAATGAAAATACGCAAAGACGTATGAATACTTGTTGAGGTACACAAAGTTTTAGAAGCCCATGCTGGTAACGTTGCAGTCTTATTTGAGCACACAAAGGATTTGATAGTGCAGAAGATTTTCGTTGAATTGATGAGTGGGTTGATAAGTCGGCATAGTGGCAACATGACTGAGAGTTGAACAACTGTTTTTGAGGTGACTTTGATCAACTAGAAGGAGATTGGCAATAAAAGGGATTTTTCAGAGTTTCGCATACAGAGAACTTTTTTTCAAAACTTTTGTTTCTTCAAACAGTTGTGAAGATGGCAGTTATGATGAAGAAAACCTCTGAGTTTTTTTCTCTTTTTTTTTGAATGAAACTGTGAGGGTATGCTCGTACTTTTTGATTTGCGTAACGAATGGCGGCGTTATGCGTATTATGAGGAAGCAAAAAATTTCGTTGACAATATACCCTATAATAGATTTTAGTAATGTTTGACGTTTCCTTTAATAATGCTTCAGTGTTTGGCATATTGACGACCTTTGGATTGATGTCAGCGAGAGACACGATTAACGACCTTTATGAGACGGTGCCCAAAGGTTGTTTGCTTGGTGTCTAGGCAAAAGCGATCTAGGAAATTTCGTTTTCCTCAGTGGAACAAACTGTTTCACGTCCTCCTCTAAGAAAATTTCCCCTCTCTCCGTGATACATTTTCTTACATCATTTATTTGCATCTTGAGGAAGAATCTTGCAAACTTTTCATCAAATCAGATTAAAATGGCATAAGCAAGTTTGACATGTATGACTGGATCAGCCGCTATAGAAGGACTGTCGTCATAGGCTGTTTTTAGCTCGGTTTATTTCCTTACACCGTTTTTTAGATGAAAGTGCTAATTTCGTTTGAAAAAGGAATGAAAATATTGGTCCTTTTTGTCGGAAGCAATTTTTAGTTGTTCGGCAAAAATACTTCTGCAGAAATCAGTTTGCAAGTTTTCCATTGCTCCTTTTTGCAAGCTAGGTGCGCAAAATTCCATCGCAAGTTGTTGTTATGTGATGCTGAATTGCTGCTTTTAGTTTTGCGTCGTTATTTTTTGTCATTTCTAGTATTATAATAGTTCTTATGCAGTCCTTGAAATATAAAGAGTACAATGCGAATAATTCCCTCAATTTTTGCCAATATAACACTACTGCACCTTACTATATGCGAATACTCCACATGTACTCAAAATTCTACAACAGTGCATTTTACTTGTGAAAAATGCCTAAGACACTCTACCGCACGATATGTCTTTCGCGATAAGGTACCATGCAAAGGGGCTTGTATATGATGGTTCAGTGAAATCAACATCGTTTATTTGCCAATTCTATAATTCACTTAGATTTAGATCAGCGAATATTTCTACGATGCACTTATTACAATTTGGAATAGCAGCATGATGATAGATATTACCTTGTTCGCCTGATTGCAAAGAATAAAAGATACGAAATTCGGGTGAAAGAGAAGCCCAGAAACATTTGAACGAATACTGTTGGCACTTCTTCCTGTTCATCACTCAATGGCAGCCGAAAACGGGAAAACACGAGAGGAGGTTGATATGATGCCATCTCGAGCATTTTATCTTACTGGGTTTAACGGTTATTCAGATATATATTTTAGAGAGTAATCCGCAATAATGGGTTTCACTTGAAACCGAAGAGCAATGTGATCTATGAATCAAAAGAGCCGTTTTTGAAGTCGCATTTGGCCATTAGTGAAACAACTGAGAGATTTAGCCTGCAACTTTTTCCTCGCCTTATTGTTCAGGTGAAGATTGCAGTGGAAATAGGGATAGGATGCCATCGTATGATGTGAACTGTATGCATCAAATTTTGTCGGCGCACTTTCTGTGGCTCGCGAGTTGAAATTGCCAGAAATGCAAGCAATTATGCATATGTATTGTACAGACAGACGTAACTTCACAATAGTGCGTTTTGCAATGGCTTGTAAAATCGTACAGACGTGATGTGATGAAAACCGCTTTAATTTACAGCAACATTCACGCACAAACTCATCAATGAAATGAAGGACAACTCATGCCTGCAAACACGCATGAAGTATAACTAAAGGATGCGTTATTTTTACAACTTCTCCGTTATCCGGATCTGCCACATACCTGATCACAGGAGGCGTAATACGACAGCACATAGGCTTGTCAAGTTTAACGGCTGTTACAGACCTATATATGAAAATATTTCAGAACACTTCGTTCAATATTGTGTTTGTCCACTTAGGTGTTATAATGTTTGTCCACTGCGACGATTATGGCCAAGCCGAGCGCTCTCAAAGAACGACACCACTGGCAAGCATTAAGTCGTCACATTCGACAATTACCAGCCAGGAGACTTTAGTTTGCTAGCATACGTAATCCATCGTGAACTAGCACATTAAATCGTTTCTATTCATAAGGGACCTCGAAAAGAATTTGAATTCTACAGCAGTGAGCTGTTTTCCTGACTTTTAACAACAACTGAAAATCTTACATCTTTTATTCGCTTCAGAAGACCCACTACGTAGCGCACAAGCCGTATTTGCTTTAATCGACAAGACCATTATTGCTGTTGTCTCGTTCGGATGAACCTGCATTTTGGTGTTTTAATGCGTACCAACGCCATATGTGGGATGAAATCCAACTTCAGATCGAGATATTGAGCTTTGAGACCAAATATCTCGAATCTTGTCCCAGATGTCTAACTAAACAAACAAAAAAGTGCAATAAGTAAACCGCATCGCTGAAAATACCTTTTAAATATTTTTATACCTTCCATCTATTTTCATACCATTCAAGGCTACGAGGCTGAAGTGTACGATCTTTCTCATAAGTGTTTAAAATGACTTTTGAATTGGTTAACGCTCATTGAAGTATTCCTTCCCACTTGTAAATTCTGAAACAAATAAGCATAGTGCAAAGACGCAGAGACGCAAACCAATATTGAACCAAAGAAGGCAGTACAGGTGAATCAATTCTGAAGCAGCGAAGCAACGACAATAACATGTGCTTTCATAGCGATTTGTTTTCAGTTGCCATATTCGTATCGAGGAATATATGAGGCCGATACTGTGTTAAAGCTATGATGAAAAGCTTTAAACGATACTGCCATGAAGACAATAAAATATTGTTTATATTTTTTCTCAGTGTTAAGCAAATGGGTAAAATATGAGTGTCAGGCTGTTCGCTAGATATTCGAAATCTCTCAAAACTCGCTATCAAAAACCTTTAAAAAACAATTTTTTCATGAATAGTTTTTCTATTCTATATGTGACGCTCAAGTAGTACATTTGGGGGGAAGGCGAGAAAAGGTGAAAGCCCTCCGCGAACATCTAGCATGCTGACTCACACGAACATCTGGGATCATTCTAGGTTAGGGTAGGTAGTCAAAGACGCAGCCATGAAAGATTGCCGGTATCTGAGAAGAACTTAAGAAAAAACAATGCAGAAATGACCAAATGCTAGAAAAAGTACCACTGTGGCAAGTTGCATGCGTCTTTATTCAGGAAAATTTCTTTCTGATCATGCTAAGCTTCCAGGAATCACAGGTGCTTGGTCTGAAAGAACGTGAGTATTTGTGAGTAATATTTAAATCTTTAAATATCTAAGGATTGAGTTCAGCTTTCATGTTTGGTACGATATGGAATGATCAAAGCAACTCCGTATTTCGAATGTGCTGTGTATGAACATAGAGGATGCAGTAAATTGAACACGTTTGTCTTGTCAATTAGTGACAACCTCCACTCATTTGGCAAGGACGTCTCTGGATACGGAAGAAATGGATGCATTCAAGCCGAAGTGGAATTTTTGGCTCGCCCTTTATTAGAAAACAAGCACTAATTTGTGAAACCATGTTCTATCACTTTTTCTTACAGCTGTATTTCGTCAGTAAATCTCTGCATAATTTCGAATAAAGTACGAAAGCATAAGCCAAAAATAGCTCTTATGAGTAAGCTAGGATAATAACGGAGAAAAATCCAAAAGTTCCCAATCCTCGGTTTATTTGTGACAGCTTAGAAGCAAAGTTAACGATGACAAAAATACAATTTGAAATATTTTAAGAACCAAATCGACTTCATAGAAACTTCTGTATTCGTAAGCGACACCATCTGTTCATCAGAATCGCACTTACTGTCATACTGTAAAAAAGAAATTGCTCATTTTAAGGGCGCATTCGGGAAGTAAGCTGCAACATATTGCACTCTATTGAGGCTAGCTGCAACATCTATTGTCATATATAAACGATGATTCTTAAACAGCTCCAAAACAGTTCAATCAGCACAGATTTATTAGTCTTATAGCAATATTATATCGCAAACCTTTGAAGTACTTTTATTGCCTTGATATATGCACAACTTCTGATTTCACTATCGCGACTTGAGAACATTAAACAATGCAACTGAACGAACCTCATGATGCAAGAATTGTGCTTTAATAATAGACATTCAGACAACGCGAGGAAGGTAAATCTTTCATTCCATTCAAAGACTGCCTTAAAATGTGGGAATAGCGATAAGGACATTAAGCTTATATAAAGAAAGCATTTTTTCAACACTTCCTCTACTTCCGACAAATACAAAGAATACGTCGTAGATTATCACAGATGAGCTTAGTCAGCACCTTGTGCCATGAATGGCAGTTAAATGCAGGAGAATAAGACACTTTCAAACAAATAGTGAATCGAGAAGGCACAAATTTTGGACACTGATGCACATACGAGCATACGCCACTTACATCTGATCAATTTTCTTTCCACTGAAATATTCGCATTGGTATTTAAGTGTGCCGTGTAAAACGGTCGGCAGCACTGTAAAGAAGGATTTGTACCCTGAAGCACCATCAATTTCTTTAAAAAAATTTGAAGCAAAACTAGAATCATTTAGTAAGCTTTAAATGCATATTTAAGAATTTAAGCATTCAGAGAGTATCTCCTGCAGGTTTAAAAAAAAAACAGTATTATGCTAATATAAAAAGGGACAATTCTGCCACGGTAAATACTCCACATTCTATAAGGAGCTCAGTAAATCTACAAGCAGTGGTTGAATGCGTTACTCTGCGTTGGTCAATTGAAAAAACGCCACTGGCGAACCGTGACTGAGCACCCTGGGAGCTGCCTGCAGATGTCCAAGGATGCTATGCTGCATCATCGCTCAACTCAGCCAATTCTGATACTTGCTTGGGATTAGGTAAACTGGAAGATTCAATTCGGCTTCATCCAGCGTGAGCATCCTTTCAGAATCAGTTGTTTAAATGCTGAACATGAGTTCTGAATAAACAGAAGGTGTCTGATGAGTCGTTTCTATTATTCGGTATTTGTAACGCTGTGGTTCGCAGAAACAGATTTCGGTGACGCTTCAGTTTTTCATTCATTTGTCCGTTGATTTCAAATCATACATCCGTAATCTTCTGAAACTTTCTCTCGCTTATTTTCTTTTGACATCATTCAATCTGACAACTTTGCCAGTTATTTCAACGCGAAAATTTAAAGGAAGACTCAGGTAGCGAACGACTGCAGCTCTCTTAAATTTACATGGCACTTTCATAAAACAATAATATTGCAAGACGAGATAGCGGGGGAAAAATCGCGTTTTATACATCAACAAAATGTGGACATTCCTGGTAGTCCGAGATAGGCATGCTCTGTGAGGTAACTGCCCTCTACTTTGAGGAATACTGCAATCTGTAGGAAAAACAAAACGCCACATTCCAAAAAGTGCACCCATATCCATCCGCCTGCAGTGTTTTAATCGCATCCAGAATTCCTTATATTTGAGTGACTGCTCTGCTGATAGTTACAATTGCAAAGCAATCAAAAATTTAATAAATAAGCACAGCTCCAATAATTGCTCACATGGCAATAACAGACGACCACCCATTTCAATTACCCACAGCAATAGAAACGTCTTCAGCGATACGTTTGTAGTGCCGAAAACATTACCTGTTTCAATAATACAATTGTTGGTATTTCGGAACTTATTCAGCAGTTAATGAGAACTCTCTGTGATTAGAGTTGTCGTTCCAGATAGATGTGCTGATCTCACAAGATAATATGCGCAGATGTGTACATACATTGCACATACAAGATATTCAATTTGTGAGAGTTGTTTAGAGGGACAAGAGTGTGCTTACAGCGGCTTCGGTAGGCTGCTATTTTCTGTGGCAAATATACAAAACCGGACCGGAAGAACGAGATATAAACTGAAAACTGACCCCTTGATGGGCCCAACCACAGTGATATCTCCTGAGGCACTTCTAATCGTTATTTCGTACCTGAAGCTTGTCCGCTTAGCCGTTGAAAACCATCTGGCAAGCAGAGATATAAAGAGACAGAAAGGGAGGCACTGCTGGCCACCATAAAAAAGTTTCGTTTACAAAAAGTTCTAAAAAGGCGGACCCGCTTAAACGCAATTCATACGCCTATTAGACAGATTGCGAAATTTCATTATTGCTTTAATCGAAATTGCTATGATCGTTTCACAATGATCGTTTCTTTGAAGTCTGCTTGGGCACTTTGAATGAAGAGAAGCGTGCTGTCAAAACAAATGTCTATTTTTGAAAAACCTTCGGGAAACCCCCACAAGCGGATGAGGAGGTGCATTAAAGAAGTACCTGAATTGCACCTGAATTGCAGATAAAATGAAGCTTCATTGAAATCAGAGACACTTGCAGGGGTAACTCAAACGGAATTAAACGTGAGGAAGAAATGAACATTTGGATAGATGAAAACGCTGATTTTTTCGTTTCTACTGGTTCCCCCTCCTCCCCTCTCTCCCTGATTCGGCAACTAATGGGCTAAAGGGAACAGAGAAAAACTCATTCAAAAAACCAGCGCTAAAGACGTCGTCCCACTAAAACTTGATCCCAGTAGTGTATTTTAATTTTTCCTTTTTGTCACTTTGTTAGAGAGAGCATTAGAACAGTCAAGAGCCATCTCTGTGCGAATTTTCTGACTAACGGTAATTGCACAAAATGAATATAATATACTAAACACAGGGTCCCTTGTCTCCCTTGACTGCATTCGAAACTCAATCTTAAATGCATCACTGCAAGTTTTTGGCTCCTTAGACAATTAGGAAGTATGTGGATCTAAATACTCTCAACTCACTGCATTCCGCTGAAAAGAATTCATACCGGGATAGGATCTGTCTTGAAAACAGTAAGGTAACTCCGTTTTTGGTAGAAAACTGCTAGAAAAGCAAAGACCTACAAATCCTCCCAGTCTGGAATATTGAGAAAAATCGAAGGCTTTCATTAACGCCCTCCTTCAAGAAACCCTGCTCTGAGAACAGGAAAAATTAGAAGTTCACAGTTTCTTCCTCAGGGAGACCCGGAGGTTGGTGAAATTACCATACTGAACCGTTGCTTAATGAGTTGCTTGACGCACATCAGGATGGGAGAAAATGTTTATGAGTTGGGTTGGCGAAAGGGACCCTACTCGATTCGATCCCTCAATTTCCTTTATTCAAGCGATGCTTGGCAATATTTGTTATTGTGGCCACCCATCTTATACCTCAATGAAAATCATTTTTTTCGCCACTCTCTTTGTGCACATTCTAGAACTCTAACGTCCTGTTTCTCTCCTTCCACTTTCGACAATCTTTCGCTCTACGAAGCGTATCGCTTCCTCTCTAGCATTATATATATTTTCATGGATGCGCTAACGAGGATTTTCATTCTCTCACCATCCCCGCAGACAGTTCATGTGAAGCAACATCTACTATGCACACCTCTCACACATCATGCTTTAACTAGTCCACTTAGTCGTTATGCGAAATAAAAAGGCATGCTGAAGCGTGTTGCTTGAGCTTTTTTGCAACCCTGCACCAGGCAGACTGCTTGCTATATGCTTCATAAGATTTTTGCAGCGAATGTTGCACGCTCGTACAAACTTTACCAACATGACTGTGAGCATGCAAATGCAACAACCCACAAACACGTTAGGACTTTGAATCGTAAAATCCAAACCTCCGACTACCTAAGTAATTAGGGGCTAATTATGCCAGTGTGGGCTGATCCGCGCCTCCTTGAGAACAACACTAACTGCATTCAAAAAGAGCGCCCCTTTGAAGCCATTAGGCACTGAACATTTATGTTGTACCGTTGTTAAGTGTCATTCAAAACTCACATACAAGACAATCACATCTGTTGTTATCGAACAGCACAGATGAGAAAGAAACAAATGTTTAATGAATATTTACCAACAACGGGAGGAACAACAGAAGTAAAAACTTAAGAAACAATTTTTTACATAATTTTTTGCAACAAACAATATCTTCCAAAATTTATGGAAATTTAGTACAAGCGAAGAAATAGAACAGTACGGATTTTGAAACAGCTTGTAAATCACTTAGCAATAGAGATGAAGAGACCCGTACGCGAGGTGGGAAGTGGGAGTGTGCGAGGGAACCATTCACTCAATATCTGAGTTGTTTTCAAAATTTAGGAAATTCTATTCCTGACAATGTTGTCTAGCACCAGCAACGGAGCTGCGTTTATTACTTTAGCAAAAAATCGCACTCCTCACTGCATTGTTTACATGGCACCGGCAAGATGCGCCTGCTATAAATACGGCAATTTTTATTAGTGGCACGAGATTAAAAAATTCGTTTGAGCGACCTTGCATCAGCCATTATAAGCAATGCATCACCTGTAGTGCCACAGGAAGAGGCATTTGGAAGCTCTTTTAGAGCGATTAAAAAACCACAACAGACAAGATAAATGCAAGAGAGCCACAGATGGCTTTTCATCAAAAAGCGCACTGAGGAAAACTAACCTATTCAGAAAGCGATCGGTGTTTAAGATTCCAGGTTTCAGAGAAAAGAGGTTCTCTTCAAAACAAACTTTTACTGGTTCAAAAATATTCAAATTTAATAAAAAAGAATGTTCAAAAATATTTTTGAACCAAAAAAGGTTCAAAAATTAAAAAAAAAATCCATTCCAATTTTTACTGGTGTTCGAGTTCTGCCTATGTAAGTGCGCTACAGATAAATGACTAAGCAAACTCCAATCAAATAAATTTAACGGGCGCTTTCCAAAGTTAGAAAAGCCGAAGGAGAAAAACGGAAGATTCAAGCCGATTTGTTTGAGACGCCAAATTCAAACGCGGAGGTCGAACAATTAAGACTGCCTTTGTTCCACATGTATCGCTTACAAAAGTGGCCTTGAAATGCCTCATGGCAATACATCATAAAACATTGCTACCTCTCATTCTCCTTTCAACAGAACGTCATTCGAAAAAGGTGGAAACCAGCAAGAACGATAAAGGTGTAAGCCTCACTTCTATTACAAATTCCAAAAACACATTTTTTGAAAACTTAGGTTAATTGCAAGACTCTCATTCGACGACATGTTCTATAAAGCTAAAAGTTCCCTACTATCCGCAAACCTTCCCCTCATTCACCTACGTCTCAAAAGGTCGAGATATCAGGAACTATAAGTCTCTGGACTAAACCATGGTTTGAAGGCATATTCGCTCTCCCAGAAAAGGCTACAATTCAAATGTACTGATCGTCTGTAATATCAACTCCAGTTTTGGAAAAGTTTAAATGCCCAGTGCCATACAGAGCTGAAGAAAATTCACAATTTCTCTGGGAATCTTTACCAGCTTAAGGGCGAATTCAGTTTGACTGCGCAAGTCGATACGGCGTTTTCGCAGACAGTGCGCCGACCATAAAATATTGCCGATTATAAATTTCAAACGGTTTCATCCCTCAAACGAATCGAAATCTTGCGTAAGGGCCTCAGCAAGAGATGAATAAAGCTTCAAAAGCATCGTTTTGTAACAGCAGATCAGATCAAAAGACGCGTACGAAGAACAGAAAGATGGGGGCGAGGTTGGATCAGCTTAAATATGTAAGTAAATAATGCACATGTTGTCATATGCATTTGTTGTAAAGCGCATTCGGTGCACTCATAAACTTTGGATGAAAATTTTGCAGAAGAGAGACAAACAAACAAAAAAAGACGTAGACCAGCAAACATCCACGTTGCAATAAGCGAAATGGTGTGCTTGAGGGAAGTGCAAAAGAAAGCAAATGAATGATATGCAAATCACAAAAATATACATACACAGTTGACCTCGTTGAGCTAGCTGTGAAAAAAATTTTAATGTACAAACGACAGTAGAAGCGTATTCAAATAACAACCGCTAGAACAAGTTTTGTTTGCGGTCACATTCCCACAGATTGACGGCATTCTGCAAAGCACTGCAACAAAAAGGCCAAAAACATAACTTCTACAAATACAGCAACAATATATTGAAGTGCAAAAAGAAAAATTCGCTTATATAAAAAATGCCACTTCATACTGCATTGAACGAGTAGGCGGACAAACTGCATTAATGAAGTAAAAAAATATCCCTGCGATACTGTGTTAAGGAATCACTTATAGGAATAACTGCCGTTGTGCGTTATTTGTTTGTCTCAGGAGGTGAACCGATATGAACATCAATTCACACACAAATCCACTTTCATATTTTTAAAAAATACGTTCTTTCTGCCACCTTCTTAAAAATTAGGGCAACCGATGAAGCGTCAAAATCTATTTGAATATCTGGCTCCGTTTTTTGTTAGCACCTATCAGTTATTAGCGAGTTTCTAGAAGTAAACCAAGAGAATTGAAATTAGCGCAAATGGACTCCCAATCAACATTAGTACACTCAGATGATAGAAATTCGAAACATGGAAAGCCAGGCAGTTCTATTCGTTAAATCTATTTCACCATGTGATGGGTTGCACGTCTTTCAAAAATGCACGTTTCCTCCTACAGCAGCTACAGTTTCTATAAAAATGACGAAGAACATTTACCTTGAAAACGATACTCGTCAACTATACATTCAGATTGGTGCAACGATTGCACCGTATGGAAGACAACGTACAATTGTCGAAAAATTAGACGGTTAAGAGATGAGGAAACAGGCTATTGTAGAGAGATTAATAATGTCAGACGATTGCACTGAAAGGCTCATTCGCAAAGTGCCGTTTAGGGAAGCACGTATTTCGAGAAAATCACATCTATTCATCGTCATTGTGATGCCATTTATGAATTACATGGTAGTGAAAACATATGATTTCCGCGGCGATGTTTAAGCTGTGAAGCAAAATCAAAAATGATAGTATGCTAAGAAGTGAGTAACTAGAGCGTTATGCATGAAATTACGCACCACAAGACATCCTCAGTGTTACTTTACAACTTATATCACTCTAATTCAACAGCAGACGATTTAACTTTGCTTAATTCTGCTCGGCATGTTACTCAGCCTGAGCGCTTCTTTTGGTTGTTTTATTAATCAAATGGCGCATCATTAGTGCATCAATGAGATAGTCCTAAGCACTAGAGACACAGAAAGAATTACAGATAACAAAAAGAAGTACTAAGCAAAGAATCACAAGAAAGCAACAAAATGAGAAAACCTGCTTAAAAGAAACGGCTTTTCAGCCTAGATCGTAGCGTAAAGACACTATAAAAGCACTTACATACGTACGTCGCTTTTAGAAAGCATTTGTCGGAATGAACAGCTGTTGAACACCATTCTTTTCATTTAAATGCACACCACTTTCTGGGTCATCGTCATGCGTTTGGCCTTCCATACTATCATCATATTGTGAGTCGTTCTCGTCTGGCTTTATTACTATATTTTCTTGCTTAAATTCATTTCCGCAGACGATTTCACCCTTTTCAACGTTGTCGTCATGCTTTGGCAATTCCAATTCACGAACGTTTAAGATTTGAGGAGTGGCCGAGACTGTTCCTAAATATATACATTTTATGCAAACGTAGTGAAAAAAGTGGAAAAAGCTGCAATGATCCAAATTAAAAAAGCCACCGCTTTGAAACGGAAGGAAATATAATACAATTCTGTTACTAAATTTATGAATTTGAAGACAAAAAGCATTTTAAAATCAACTTTTTTTGTAAACCAATCTCTTCTCAACAATCAGTCAATCTTGAGCAGCATGATGTTGCTGCTGTAAAATTTCTAGCACAAATATGAGTCTTTATGATTGCCAAGATCGGTTTAACGAGCAATAAAAACTGAATATGTTTGCAAAACTGTCAAAAAAAAAACCTGTGACTGCTTGATTCATGATCTGCGTCATGTGTTGACTAAGAATGTTTTGTGCCATCATGTCGGCCATAAAATTGCCTCCAGGGAGATTCGCGGCCGAACCAGACATTGTTCCTGTGGATTATTTTACAACAACAAGAATAGATTAGAAGGGAAATGTTCGTTTTTGGCATTAGCAACTAAGTGTCAATCAACAGATTCGATATCAGCATAGCAGTATGTAAAATTTTTTCGAAGAAATTACCCCCGCGGCTAGATTTCAGTCTGACAACAGCATATTGATATGCACAATCATCGAGTAGTGCAACAAAAAAAAGAAAATGAAGACGAGTAAGTTTCATGTCAAATGTACATAGAAAGCACTCACTTAAAATGTGAATAATGCCTAGTCTTTTCTGTTAATTAATGTTTTTAGGCGAACAGCACTTGTACAGATGCCACATTGAGTCCTACCCTAACTCAACTCTATAGGCCATACTTTAGTGAATAAAAATTATCGAAAACTTCCTCAAATTAGCAGTGAGTGCAACAATCGTTAAAAACAAAGACTACTGAGTGATTGACGAAATATCAAAAACGCGATATGCAAAGGAAAATGGAACAACAGTAATGCAACTACTCGTAAAGTTCCGCTTATAAATTCAAGCAATTCTCTTTTCTTAAAAAAATTCCAATTTGACTCAACTGATTCGATTTCTTCTCTTCAAAAAACTGCTCTCACTGAACTGATTTCTTTTTGAAATTCGTTAACAAGCTCAGCGATTCTGTTCATTTCTTTTTAAAAGATCATAACACTTAGGGTAAGCAGATTTCTTAAATAAAACTCTTCAATGATTTGGACTTGCAACGTAATTATACTGAAACGATTCACTCCCCAGATCAACTCGCCCTTGCAACATCTTTGAAAACAGCAAATATACAATGAAGGCGAATAAGTTTTATGTCAAATGTGCAACGAAATTAGTCCTAGGCGATATTCATAACACAATAATGACCGAAAGGGCAATCGTACTTGTCATGTTCGAGATGGTGCCTGCAGGCAGACCAAGCTCAATTTCTTTCTGACGTTCACTGATTCTTGAAACGAGTTTCATCGCCCAAGTAAGCTTCAATTTAATTTGCCCTCCGTGTTCTTCAAGTAGACCAGGTGCCTTTTCAAGAATATAGTCCCGAGCTATTGCTAATGCTTGTGACGCAGTCAAATGGCCACGTGGATCGGACTGCTTCACCTAAAAATTCCAACTTTTCAATTAGTTTCATCAATCAGTCCATGAGAAGCGCTCGTATCTCGAGGATATAAATACGGCATTAAAAGAACCGCAGTAATGTGGTTTCCATTATTGAGATCTTGTTCTGATGACGCAAAAGCCATCGCGTAGTTAGAAACTTAAAGCATTTGGAACAGGTGTCTCGTGGCTGCCACCTAAAAACGGGTTTCGAAGGAATTTATTCATTGAAAGTAACAGCCTGGTGACATGATCTCAAATACTAACTCCTAAAAGGACTGACTGTAACATATCAAGTCCAATACATATCACATCAAGCGCCAGAGGATTTTTTTTTTTTGCGAATCCAAAATACGCTTTCAAACTCGAACCGGTGGAGTCACTGCCGAAATACTGTAAGCTATAGAAGGAAATTGGAAGATTTTTCCTCATTTTCTCTTGTAAACAAAGGAATGGAGCAGAACTAGAATTATGTAAATTAACCAAAAAGAGTGCTACCTTGAAATAAAGTCAGTTAATCCTCTGGAAACGTATAGCTGCACTCAGCTATCTGCGTAGAACAGATTCACTCTAGGTTTGTAACGTTTTCGGGATACTACTCTAGAGTCACGGTGATGTTTTTTATGTGCGCAGAAATGCCTCTTCAGGGGAAAGGAAGCTCAGAACGGCAACAGGTTTAAGAATACCAGACTGCGATTGCACAAAACGAACGCAACATTCCACAAAGTAGGAGCTGCGCACACCTGAACCATATAATCGACAAGCTCGGCATCCAATTCGTCTCCTATTAACTTCGGCCGCCCCCGACCTCGTCCTCTTAAGAATCCGGGACTACCGGAACTGTGCGCCGGATTCTGCTTCTGATGTTGGTCCATCTGCTGAAGTCAAGAAGTCAAAACGTTACAACAGAACCTCTTCTAACCTAAAATGAGAAATTCAATTTCCGGGAGATGCAACTTGCCGAAAAATACGGGTAAGTAAATGCTACTTAACAGCAGCAAAAGAAAAGCTTCCGTTTCGGTGAAAGCGATCAAAGTGAAGCATGATTTCTTACATCTCGTAAAATTTCAAAAGCTTAGAGAAAATTGAACAGTTTCCCAGATTATTTTCAGATATAGCTTCATCCTCTTCCCTGAAAGAATTCAGCCTAGTTCAAAAACTGATGAACCCAACCAAGGCCATATATCCGAGACTTACGGTATATTAACATAGCAACAAGTAGAAGACGTTCTGGACGTGCAAGTGCCGAAGAGCAGAAACCACTGCTAATTGCAGCAAAAAAATTGTTGCCAGCATAATGACAAGTAAACGAATCCATCATTCCACTTTAATCCGAATGACTTATTGATTTTCAAAGGAAAACACTTTCATATTGTCTGATCGCCTCGCATCTACATCAAATCCATTTTTTCTCATGGGATACTTTTTCGCCGCATCTAATCAAATTTCGTTTCCTTCTTTTGTTTTTTTTTTCGTTGTCTCTAATTAATTTTTCTTTCTGATCTAATAATATACCTCAGCATGCACTTCCCACTTACTATTCTTCTTGAAATGTTTCGATGTCTGACGCAGTAAAGCCACCAACACCTCCAGAAATGGTTCTGCTACAACATCTGCTCCTCCTCATTCCTACTATTAACAACTCAAAGGTAACATATTTAAGCTGTCATGCAACAAAAGCAAGCTCTTTTCCCCTCAATACTCAAGCGGCAAAATATCAACGTAAGACTGCTACAGTACTGCCATTTTCTGCAAACTTTCACCAGCTGGAAGTTTCATTACATCTATCGCAATAGAAAAAAAAAAGAAGAGAAACGCGCAAAACGCAAAAACGAACTTAATTAGAGGTGAGAAAGAACGTGACATTAAGCATAAAAAGTAGAAAATTAGATGCATAAAAAAACTTTGAACAACGCGGTGCGTTCTGTCTGTTCTCGGCTGGCTTCACTTCGCATCACATAAGCACAGCAAACAAGAAACGCCTCAACATTATAGCTAATAATTTTGAAGCACTGCACTTGGCATTTACTTACTTCTCTAAAAGTGGCTTTTCGTGTGAGCTTCTATCTGTGAAGGTTGCTCTCACCTTGAACATTTCGTTGACGCTCGCTACGGCAGGATTTGGCTGCGTGGGTGGTTGACTGGTTGTCCAATCCCCATTCGAATTTTCCAGATCATCGCCTGATGCTGTCCCCGGGGAGTCGACACTCATCGTGGACTGCATCTGATTCGGTAACGTTGCACCTGCAATATCACCAGTTACGTTAATATTATTTAAGCTGTGTCAGAAAAACAAATGCAGAGTATTCGTGGTTTTTTTCTTTTAAGTGAGAAGACAAATTCTTAACTTTCCTCAATTCTTCTCAATTCCTCTGTCAACATTTGCGGTAACTTCGAGCCATATGTATGCAAGAATACATTTCCTTATAGTATATTCTAATGCCATGACAAATACATGAAGGGGTGCAGCGGCGGCAGAAGACAGAGAACAGTAGAGAACACCTCCCCAAGCAAAGATCAGTGTCTAACATCGTGAAAGTGTTATTTCAAAACAGCTTAAAAACAAAAGAAGCATGCATTTGCAATTCGTTCATAATTCTACATCGGCTTCACGACTAAATCATAACAAAACATTTAAAAAAAAACCGACTTTTTTCTCGCCTCTGCGATGAAGTTTTCAACAACTCAAAGCAAACGTAAAGCAACACGAACATACCAGAGGGTTTATTCTGCTTGAACTCTTTACGATGATAGTAAGCCGCTACAGGAGGCGGAATATTGAACTTCCTTGCCGCAGCACTTGCACCATGAATGTTCGCATATTCGGCGACGGCTTTTTTCTCGGCCGGTGAGCAATACTTCGACCGTCGGCCGCCAGGATTTGGAAACGAGTAACCTCAAAAACGATACTGTAAAAAACGGCTCGGCTTTTTGTCTTTTTCAGCTAATAAAAACGATTGTGCATTGCATCGATGGCACAGACAGAGGAAGTGGAGACAAAGAGTACAAATGGGTGGCAGGAACAGAAGATGCACAGAGTTTTCATGTCAGACGGTAATTTTAGCAGTTGGGGAGGGTAATCTCTTAAGCGGGATTACAGCCTCGTCATTGTTTTCAGTTTTGGCTCCTTGCAGAAGACGATTTACTTCATCAACCGATCACTTATCCTATAAAATGAACGAGGATCCCTTCAAATTGTGTTTTTCTGCTCTTTAGGAGAAATTTTTGAGCACTTTTTTGGCAGCTGCTTTGTCCACAGTACCTTTTCTTTGAGCGTTCATTCCACTTTATTCATAACTACACAAATGCGTCAGAATCAAGTTTTTTCTGCTTTATTCTACTCATCGCGGTTCTCCTTTCTTAGTAATCCTATATGTGCAATCGTCTCCTCTCTTCTCCAGAAGAAGATCTTATTTCAAAAAATATGCATTCGAATGATTTCAGATTAGCGCTGGAGAGATGAAAGATTTTGCTGGCAATGCAAAAACACATATTTGGAGACAAAATTGCGAAAACTTTAAAATCCAAAATCCATGGCTTTTTTTTTTATACAAACACATCTTTACGAGGCGTGGAAAGGAGAAAAGTGGAAACTCCGAAAACGAAAAAGTTGGAGCACACTTTCTTTTTTGCCCTTCATCAACCTAAAAATAACGTTTGCAGCGCACAGCTGCCCACCATCTCTGTCCACTATGTGCTAATCAATAACCCAAGTCTGGAATTTCTATGTGTATAAACCTCTCTCTCTCTCTCTCTCTCTCTCTCTCTCTCTATATATATATATATATATATATATATATATATATATATATATATATATATATAACTATCTTTTGCAGAGGTAAAGAACACAAGTAAGGAACGGCCAGCATGAATTGCGAGGGAAGTGGACAAAGTGGACAAACTTAAAATCCTCCACTTTAACAACCCTTCCAGCATCCTAATCAGCAGATGGAAAGTCTGCCTAGGTATTGTTTTATTTTGATGAAAATGGGCAACACTATGAAAAAATGCAAGCAAAATTTAAATTTTTTTGGACATTTGTCATCAGCAGTCTGATGCATTCTTCACTAACATCAAAAAGAAAAGCGAAACGAGGGCTCATTAAGGAATCGCTTCCTACGCAAACGGGATCACACCATCATACTGTTAAGATGCGATCCCTACATTATTTAAAATGAATCCACTATTCGAAGCCAACTAGGCTAATTGATTCTGTTTTATAAGCGAATTTGTCAACCTCGCTTGTGATATCATCGACAACGTCATCATTTTACCAATGCAAAAAAAAATTTGCATTAATTTTTTCTGTTAGGCAATTACTCCCATCACTAACACAAATTGAAACATCATTCCCTGTGTACTGTGGAAAAAAATTAATTTCTCCATAGTCATAAAAAACCTCAGCTCTTGCCCATTTTTCAAACAACACACTTATGAAAACTTATTGGAGAGAGTGTGCTTGTGCAAATGGGGAGGAAAGGAGCGTAGAGCTGGGCGAGGGGGGGGGGAGGGAGGGAGGAGAAAGTTGGTATAAGTTGCATACAAATGGCGTTGCAAGATATGCATTAAAAAATATTAATTTTTGCGGGTGCAAAGTAGAAAAGGATTTGGAATCACCTTTCCTCAGATATAGCGCAGGGTCGACATTTTCAGTTGCAAAAATGAAAACAATTATCGTTTTTGGGTAATATTTAAATTGAGGAACCATTAGGAAAGCAAGATTCATTTCGCAAATAAATTAAAAGATGCAAATTTCTTCAATAACTGAACTGCAGTAGGTCAAAATGCACTTTAATGTGCAGTTTTGTAAGATTTATCGAATCTTTTTTTGGCATTCCTACCAAAAAAATTCGACGAGAAGGCTTTATAGTCAAAACTTGAACGTAATGTTCACTATATCCGAGAGCGAAAACTGGCAGAACAATACGCTGGTGAATCGTCAACAAAAATTACCGCAGTGAAAAGTTTCCATATAAGGAGACTTTTATGCAGAATATGCTCAAGTTATTCCTTTGCAGCATCTATTCGTATGCTTATCGAATAACGGCGTGAACTTACTGTTTGTTGTAGGTGTCGAAGCAAAAACCTTCGAGGTAGCATTATTCAATCCCAGTGCTTGCGCTAGTCCGGCTAGACTGGCACTGTTGAATGTGCCCACCCCAGACTGCGTAAAAATTTGCGACAATAGAGCCTCACAATCATTCATGTTTGGCACGCCGGGGAACAGACTAGCTTGACCAGCATGTGGCACACTCACCTGGAAATATGTTGCTTTCAAAAAAAAAAACAGTCTTTACGTGGTGTTCCAATAGTTTTTTGGTCCCTGAAGGAAATCAATTTTGAACGGAATAAGGAAAGTTTCCACAGCACGAGAGCCAAATGAGCTTAGCAAAGAGTAGTCGTGGTGACAAACGGCTTTAAATGATGAACGGTGAAAAATACTGCTGAAAAAGAAGGATGCCAATCCACTAGTAAAAGTAACAGTTAGTAAGAGCAGTTTTAATAACTGCGGAAAGCAAGCTGTACCTGTTGCTCCGCGTGCCCATTTTCTGCAGTTTCCGCTTTTTTCCTTTCAGGTTTGTGCTCAACGTTTTGTACAGCATGTGTTCCCACTGCTGATGCATCTTTCATTTTTGAGAAAAGTTCCACTTGATTACGATACCTCGGCTCACATATTTCACATTTGCAAGCCGGAACATGCAATGCGTTCATCAACAATGTCACCTGAAACGAATATAGTTATGTTGGCAGCTGGCATCCACTAGTAAAACAACACCCATCTGACAACTGGCAGTTCCCTCTGAGATCTGAAAGCGACTCATTGCCTCTAGTAACAGTAGTACGAGTGGTTCATTTCCTCAAGCACGGTAAAAGTTTGAAACCAAAGCGTGAATGGCAGAAAAGAATCAGCATCGATCAGAAGAACCGAATATGAAAAGCACCATTCAGAAAAAATTTCAATCACCCGATTCCAATGTTATCGAAATTCTAGCAATCGAAAAATAATGACTACTGATGCAGTTAACAAATAAACCAATGTAAAACAGAGCAGATGTTTTTTTTTCATTAATATGATGACGGAATATCGATTCTGTTGACGATGTTGAACGATTATGCTAGTAAATGAATCATAATTCACATAGCGCAATAATTTTATTTGAAAAATTTCGCGAACATCACATAAAAAATGTCAGCAAAAGCGTAAAGGCCACTCAAGAGAAAAAAGTGGAAGCACATCTATTTTTTCAATGGAATTAATTAAAATTTATAAATTATTTGAGTGAAATTGTGATGGTTTCAAGAACTGAAAAATTGCCAAAAAAAATGAGAGAAACCATTGGCGATGAAACACGTTCTCAGAATTCAGTGAAATAAGAACTCTCATTAATGCAGATTGAGATTCGAATCGCGAACTTAATTGCCTTCATGCTTTATAGATGCCCTAATCCCATAATCATTGTAATCAACAATCACTTCAAGTCAACGCATCAGTGCGACGAAGCGGAAAAAAAAGCCCACAATAATTGCATATAAAAAATCTATGAACGAAGCAGACAGTAACTGTTTCAAACTTTTAAAAATTGTATCAATTCAACACAGAGTAGGACATTAAATTTGGAAACTTAAAATCATCGGTCCTCAAGACTTCTGGAACTATTCAAAGCGCTTCATCGTTATTATATACGGTATGGATACGATGCTGCTATTGTTTGTAATCAATCTATTTATGTCGGTGTGATCACTGATCAGAGGTATGTCGGCGTAATGAGCTTCTGATACTAATCAGAGTGCGTAGAGTTCCCTCAGGTATAAAGACTGCTGCCAAGAATCTATTTTTTAAACACTCATCTAAAAGAGTTTTATGAGATGATCTCATTTTCAACGGGGCCTCAGCAGCCTAAGCAGATTCACATCTCGAACTCGGTTTAGACAACCTTGAAATGGTCTACAAACACTGTAAGTCGAACTTCTATAATTAACGAAGCAGAAAAGTGTACTTCGATACTGCAGCATTCAGGGATTATAGCATGAATGCAATTTTCGCTAAATGAGGTATACATTAAACAACGAGGATACGTGAGGTAGCAGAAGCCTAATTACACACAACCT
Source organism: Baylisascaris procyonis (assembly GCA_037389465.1). Taxonomy (NCBI): domain Eukaryota; kingdom Metazoa; phylum Nematoda; class Chromadorea; order Rhabditida; family Ascarididae; genus Baylisascaris; species Baylisascaris procyonis. Next base: position 1,164,234 of record JAZARR010000059.1, read on the forward strand.
AACCTTGAAAGTGCACCTTGCAAATACCGTCAAAAATTTGGAAATCACGTAAGTGCTCATCGTTGCTTCTTTTCCTCTCACATACTCCGCTTTCATTCTGGGCGTTATTTATTGTCCATTTCAACTGCTAGAAATTTTAAGTGAATGCGCTTTCCACCCGACGATATCGTCGAGGAAATATCATTTCGCCTCCTTGACAGGCGTCGTTTTAACTCGATGTCATCAACATGATGCTGTATAATCAAATAAATAGTTTTCAAGCGTTTTGGTCGCTTGAAAAGATTTCCCTCTGTTTTATCACTGCCTATGTGTTCTACAACCTCCATCATTTTCAGAATATTCGAGGGTAATTTCTCGTAATTCACCTGCTAAGAAGTGGAGATGATAAAAACATTGTAGCAGAGCAAAAAAAAAATTTTTTTTTGAAAACTTCATGGACCATCTAAAAAAACTGAAATTTCCGGCTTCATCGACATCTTGTTTTTGCAAAATTTGTCATAAAATCGAGAAAAGACGACTGTAACAGAGACAGATGGAATTAGTTATACGCCCAACAACGCAAATACGGCACATCTATTCTGGGTAAGCTGTAATCAACGATGGAAATGCACCTGATGTGATATGTAAATCATATTGTGTTTCAGTTCGTCGACCTGATCCCTCAACGATGGCTTCCTCTCTTCGCAATTTTGTGCATCATTTCCGTCGAATGGTTCGTCATCCTCCAGCTCATCATCCTCTTCATCCACCATTTCTTCTTCCTCTTCATCTTCTCTAAAATTTCTGCGTAACTCTCGCATATAAAATAACCGTTCGAACCTCTCATCTGAACTATGTGAATAAATGTCTGAACGCTGCATTATCAACAAATGGGACATGCTACTTTGAACAATTCAAGTACAATATCTTAAAAACTATTCAACTGAATATAACTTACAGAAAGGCTCACCTGTTGTTATGATTTGTAGTCATACGACCTTTAATCAACGTGACATTTCCTAGTTCAATCACTCAAATGACCAATCCAACATTTTCGATCGTTAAGGCTTAAATGTGCTATACTGGGACTCTTTATAGTATAGATGTGTTATGCTTTTAAGAACTGTGGGATATGAGAATCTCCCAATTGGAATAATTAGAGACAAACAAAAGTAACAAAAAAGACCTGGCTGTGGCGATGAGAGCATGAGTTTGTGCAGATGAGTGCTGTTCGAACATGGCATGTTGTAAATTGGTGGCATTGTGTGACGAGCATTCCATGTTAAGGACGGCTGCTTGATTCATTTGCGCCATCGTTCCCTCACGCATACTATTCCCACTAATACCTCCAACATTCAACTCGTTCAACTATGAAAGCACACGCTCGTTAGATCATATTCACCTTTCGACATTGCACACGTTAAGTGTAACAAGCAAATGTCTTATTCTCAGCTATTTCTTTATTTGACCTAAGATGCTGAGACAACTACATAACCGCATGCAACGCCTAAATATTCACGACGTCTAAAGAATAAACGGAAAAGGGTTAAAAAACGACGGTGATTTCACCATAATATAAAAATAAATGTTCGAAAGAATGAAAAGCACTTTGAGATAAAGTTTACATAGAGCCCTTAACGAGGTCCAATGAGAAATCATCGACTTCGAGTTTTTTTTTCACGGCAAATGCCTGACGGGATGAGTCACCGACTTTTGAAAAGAACCACTTTGTCAATCAACCTGTCCCAGTGCCGTCTCGATGATCTCTGCACCACAGTGACGTCATCAATCGAAATTTGTGTGAAATTTCACAGCTTTTGATATGCTGATCATGAAATTATTCGGCAAGAAGTGACATTGTTATTCCCGATGAGAACGTTGACTTTTAACTCGAAACATCAGACACAATATTGAGTTGTGAATTTTTATGCTATGACGAAATCCCATTCTCACAAGCAATCCCGTTTCATTAATAATTGTATCTTAAGTGCCTTACAAATGAATGACATTTTACCATCCGCCTACTTGTACATTTAGCGAGAACTGCAACTCAGTATGGTAGTTTTCAGTGGCTGCACAGCAGTATCCAAGTGAGCAAATGATAAAGCTGCATCTGCAGAAATTTCAATGAAAGCAGAACCGGAACATCGGAAAAGTAACCAAATTTTGGGGATCCAGTGCCCGAATTCAGGTGCACCCTTGCTGCATAAACATTCTTTTATATTTATCAATCCGCCAGAAAAAGTGGCATCACGACCGGGGACTGCTCCGAAGGAGCACAACAACAGCACTTCCAATAAAGTTAGAATCGATATGCTATCAATTCGCATGCAAATATGGATAGACGAATAAACCTGACAAACAACGCAATGAACAATTCAAGTGCAGATCGATGCCGTTTTGGGAGGGAATCTGATCTTGGTACAAGCGTGGGAGCGAGGTGTCATCACTTAAGGCCAGTGAATACAACTAAAGAGGGCCCCAGGCTCAGGAACTTCCAAAGCAACATTACTGCATATAAGGGGAATGATCTGAACTAAGCAAGTTCATCATGCCCTTCTCCTCTGAGCGATGGCGAAAAGAAAAAGAGAATAAATTTCACAGATTCCTAGTGGTCTTCTAAAGGAAAATGAAGAAAAGAAGATCGGCAGTTGCGATCAAATAGCGCAGCAGAGATAAAAGTCGCTTAATTTGGCACTGATAAAAATCATTACTGAACGCGAAAATGATTAGCTGATAAGCAGCAAATTTTTATTATTCTGCTGAACGTGCAGTACTCGATGGAAAGGCATCATTTATGTGTGGCGATCTATTGAACAATGTGTGAACCTATTAACATACAATCAACTCGCTAGTGTGCCGCTCTCAGCATCACAAAACATCTGCTTGCCGCTGAAGTTGACCGCTGAACAATCATTTTTGTGAAAGCGACTTGCTTTACAAATTCCACACGAAAAAAACGTTCATTGCTTTTTCTAATGGTTGTTTCGTTCGATTCGCATATATTCCGTTAAGAGTTGATCGAAATAGCTGAAAGATGACTCAATTTTGCACCGAATAAGGATCACAATTATACTCAGACAGCAATCTGAATCACTGCTGGGGGTCTGTAATTAAATCAACAACCGCAAGCAAAGCGCTTCAAATATTTGCAACTAAGATGATTCCTTTTAAGTCAGACCGCGAAGCAACATCCTTTCGCTGAGTGTACAGCACGATGAGGAAGCGAAAGCATTTCAGAACAAGCAGGTGAAGTCACGCTATACCTACTATCTTTCCTCTCCTCCTTAAAAATGGTCATCACTCCACTAGTGCATGAGCAGTACACGCATAATGTTCACGTCGATGTGAAAAGTGCTCATACATTGGTGCGCAACAGTGCAAAACGACTGTAAATTTTGAATGCGGCTAAAAAAGGAAATTCCATTTGCACATTTATGGGTATATAGAAGATGTTTCGTCACGAAATAACAGATTCCACAGACAGCATTTTATACGACAACCCGGCTGTCATCACAATGCACACAGGATATGTTCAATGTGAGCTCATTTCGATAACTGCTGATCCAATAGCTCTTGAGACCTGCACAGTCTGCAAGACATCAAGAAAAAAAACTTCCAATTTGCACGGGCAACAAGCAATACAGCAGCTGCTTCAATGACTTCACACGCACATGTTGTCTGAATATCTCAACAACAACTGCCAACGTATGTAACCTATGTTTGTATCAACCATAATTTGCCGTTGTCGCAAAAAAAGCAATCTTTATCTTAATACGCCTAACTCAGCTGCAACAGGCGCTTAATTTGTCACTTGCAATTGTCAATGCCACAACGCTAACTGACAGCACTTCACAAATGTGTTTTCAGCGACCCGCTGTTTGCAGCATTTCAGCGACCCGCTGTTTGCAGCAGCTGCACCACTTCCGCCACGCAGCAACATTTTCTCAAGAAATGATTTGCCGTTAACGCGCTGAACAATATCCAAAATTTTTGGTTTACGGCTTGTGAACATTCGCTTCATTGCGAATATATGACGAATACCCTAAAAATAGCTCCACTGCAGTCCTGGCTTCAATAATGGCGCTTCTGAAACAGTTCAGCAAATAAGTGTCAGCCAGCTGTAAGCAAACGAGTTTGAATCAGAAAATCATGCCTATCACCTGATGCCTCGAAATTTTTAAAGTAAAAGAGTTCATCTGTGCGGACAGCGGTCGAAAGCACAATGGATTTATTTGATGTCGACGTGTAAATTTGGCTTAGCAAACTGCCGCCTTCATAACGTCAAGCCGTTGATGTTTCTTTCCTTCTAATCTGCAAAGCTAAAATTAGCAGCTGAACAACACATCCTTGCTGTGAGCAGTACAAGTAAATCAATACTCAAAACGAGCGAAGCAAAAGAATTGCATCAGTGAAATGTGAGCAGCACACGCCCTCCCTTCTAAGCATGGCTTTAGGGCTTTTCATTGGGCCAACACAAAAGCAAGGTAACAACGAAGTAAGCAGTAGAATTTGCTGCACAACAACGACGCTATCGTAGCGGATGAAAATGAGCTCGAATGAAAACTGTTGAAAGGATCGATCCGCCTCAACAGAAATATGTCGGCCGAGGGAATGCCGAGTGCGCATCGCAAAAAACCGCTGTTCCGCTGCGTAAGAACACGCGCAACGGCGCGTTGTGTTGAGCGCGCGAAAAACGATACGGCAAACAAAGTTTATTTCGCAAAAGGCGGAGAGTCCAAAATAAAGCGACCATTGCGCATTACATTATGATTATTACGCATCGACAAAAATCGATTCCTGCTGCTTGGCGCAATACATACACTGCTGCTGCTGCCTCAGCACTCGCATAATAATTCCAGCAGCTCGCATTCGGTCCCATTATATTATATATATATATATATATATATATATATATATATATATATATATATATATATATATATATATATATATATATGGGATATATATATATATATATGTATATATATATATATATAATATAATGGGATATATATATATATATATTTGTATATTTACATACTTATATACACGCCTTTTCGAGTCGAAACACTTGGAGACTGTTGTATCGAAAAACTGCCAAGCGAACATTCGCTAACAAGACGCAGGCCTAAAGCGTCTCTTTCCAGGCATTATGAGATGATTGTAGTCGTTACGCTTTTGAGTATGCCAGCCCCGTCAATACCTTGAGTGAATGCATCCCGAAAAATCTGACCGGTCAAGCCAGTTCGGCTAGATGGTCTTTGATCACCAACCGTCTAAAACAATCAACCGGTGTGACTTTTTTACCACCGCTCATCGACCCACAGGATCGGCTGACTTGTTATCAGATCAGCATCACTGGGTGCTTACCAACTTTTGGATTCAGTTTTGCAATAGTTTTATGTTGGAATGCAACTATTTTGGGATTTCTCAAACCGTCACTAAAACATCACAACATGTTTAGCATGAATAGTTTGACAATGGCTCGTTATTGCCCCAAATTTCTTTTGATGATTTAAAATCTCTCCACCTCCCCCTCCCGCCCCTTTATCCCAAACAAGGAATCGATTGTTGTAAACTACGGTAGAGATCATTCGAAATAAGAAGCAACGAAGTTAAATTGCTTAATTTCTGAGTGTTTTTTGATACTGCAAAATTTTTCCTTGTGCACTTAAAGTATCATAGTGGTTTTCAATTCGGCGGTTTCATTAAAGCCTCTTTTTCGAAAAGCACATGGTCATCTCTCAGAGCTGAAATCGAGCACTTGCCATAGTTTAGAATGAGTTCGTCTACAGCGCTATTCGATCGGCCAAAAGTGTGGCAGTTTTTTCGATTACCCACCCGCACAAGGTAATCGTCTTTTTTGGCTACCACCTCTTATTTTCGAACACTGCCAACACATAGCGGTCAGAGCAGCATCTTGACAAACATGCACTGTGCATCATAAAAAAGTGTCTATAACGATCACCGTGCAGCATTGCCTAACGAATCGCAGTGATATTTCCACACATTGAAACTTACTTAAATAAGATGTTCTAAAGGGCAGTTTTTTATAAGTGTGGAATGCATTAACGTATCAGCATCTGTGTGCTATTGGCTTCGGCTTCATTGAGGCGTGAAGGAGACGGGCTCAGCGACACAGATTATCTATTCAAATTTGAGACATGACTCTGTTGTGTAGAATGCTCACTTAACCACACCCAACCGACCATCCAAGAATGGAACCATCTGCGAGAATAATAACCTTTTACTTCAGGAAATAAAAAATTTTTACACAACGCTTCTCTTGAAGACATTAGTAGACTGCTGTAAAAGAGAGCAAATGAAACCAAAAAAAGCTGGAGGTGGAGCTGCCTAATCTAACAACTGCGAAGAATTATCGAATTCTTCTTCGCTAATGTAAGTAAGCTCGAGCTGAGGCATCGTTATTTGTTGTTGAGACTCGACCTGTAGGCGGCAAATTTCTCAGAAGATTTTTTATGGAGAAACTTTCCAGAACGACGTTTCGATGCTGCGAATTTGCCTTTCAAGATTGCACCAATGTCAACAAACTCCTTACAATGCACCACTGTATAAATTTCTCTTTCAGCAACCTGACTATAAAGAACTATTCTACAACCGGTGATTTGACTATAAGGATATATGCTCGGGATCTTTCAAATCAGCGCAACAGGTGAAGTGCACATTGCTTCGAAGGACACGAAATCCAAAGATAAGTGGAGTTGCAAATGCCGGTATAGCGTAGCCATGTTATTCCGTTCCAACCCTTCAACTAGCTGAAACGAAACGTGAAATGCAGCAACATAACATAAGCGTATTATAATGAACTTCACAGTTGCGTCTCTGCCTTAATCTCATGCCCTCTTATGCGACGCACACAACATGTTGTGTTACTGACCCTTACTAGGAGCACATCATTATTAGTGTGGCGTCTCCATCGCAAGTGTGGATGTTACGTTGCCAAGACGTGTTATCTGGCTCAACGCCTATCTCATCCGACAAGTTTCAAGCACAGTCTTGACGAAGAGCACATAAAGATCGCCTTTTAAATGAATGCTGTTTGCGCAATCAAGAGCAAGGTACTAAAGGCGGAAACAGTTTCGCAGGTAATATACACATATATGAGCAATGCAGTGTATTGAAGGTGTGCATGAGTGAAAGTGAGGCAAATCAGCGTTGTCGTCTCAGCAATCGAATGGGAGGGTGCGTTCGCGAAATGGGATTAGACGAATCGAGCGATTGCGCTCTAAGTGGAAGAGACATTAGACGTCACACACTAGCAATCGACGGCGACCGCAATGTGCTCGCAGCTTGCGTGCTCCATCACATCCACATTCACCCATCAGGCACACCATCAAAATGGTCCACATTTTATGCATCAAACTCATTCCTTTCTGGAACTCCCCCCGGCCCCCCTTTTTTTTCAAAAATTCCACGTTTGGTCTACGTTTCTTCCCTTCACGGCCGAAGTGGATAATTTTGAACGATGTTATTATCAGTCAGCAACTGTGAATGCGAATGCCTATCGTTTATACCTCCACATTTATGTGTCCTTGCAAAGCGGGTTAAGGCAATATAGTGTCTATGTCATGTGTGTGTGTGTGTGCGTGTGTGTGTGTGTGTTGTGTGTGTGTGTGTGTGTGTGGCTGCTCGTTCGGCGTTCCCAACGAGGAAACAACTAATGCTAGAGCCAGAAAGTTGATAACTGTAATTAAAAAATAGGATGATTTCTCAAATTGAGCCTTAAACTTAGATACAAGTCATAAACATTTTGGCTTGCCAGAAAAGAAATTGCTTGCATCTTGCAACGGGTTTCCATCACTGGTTAAGTCGGGAGAAGAAATATCTCTGCAGAAGATTTGTAAAAGCGAACGGATCAACTAAAATACGAGAGCGTTATTGCACATGCTTCACTGTTCGTTGCCTATTTCCGAAGCCGGTTGTTCTGATGAATGGAATAAGAAAGCTCGTACTATACTAGTTCTTCCGGCGCTGATAAAGAGATTTTACGGCCTTAAGTCAAGGTTGTGGCATAGTCCTCCATAATTTGGACAGTGAAAGCAGAGGAGCGATTATTAAGATGCAGCTGTACCGCTGATGAATATCAAAGATCGCCGGTATAACGGTCAATCATCGACTTTTAGTGGCTGCTGCTGTGTCGCCATTTCATCACCAACATAATCAATAGAAGGGTTGGTTGTACTCGGCAGATAGCCGCAGATGTTGTGTGCAAGTGAGGAAAATGCTGCAACCGCGACGACAACAACGATGTGGTGCAGCAAATGCACAGTATTCCGGAGTAAGCTGACTGCGGTGTTATCTGGAAGAAACATTCACATCGCTTCTACCACGGGTTTTCCCTCCCAACAGCTTATGGGGTAAGGGTGGACTAACGTTCCTAATAATGGGCAAGACGTGGTGGGGAATTATGAAGCTACTCTCACTTTCTCGATAAAAGCTTGGCGCGAGGGACCAAGCAAACGGAAAGCAGAAAGGCATAGCAGAAGAGCTAACACGTTATGTGCGCCTGCAATATGGTTCATCAGACCAACCAGTTTCTTGGACTACGAGTAAATAATAAAACATGCTGAATAATGTTTGTGTTTTAACCGAAACGTCTCCTACTACAAATCTTCTGCGAGGTAAGGTATTTTGTTAGATCTGAGCGATGCCAAAAGTGACCATGCCGAATGCAAAAACAGGTCCAAATTTTTGAGAAAATCTGAGTGTTTTTCGAAGTTGATGGATCGGATTGGAACCTGACATCTCACCTATATGGGACATGGAGTCATACCCATGCTTCGGAGCCGAAACTACCGAATGCATGCATATAAAGAAAAACATAAATGCAAAGAAGCCACGTCACCATAAAAATGTAAAACTAAAAAATCGTGGCCGAAATGATCCAGCGTGGACTGCTGGTGCGGAGCCAACGTAGCGAAGTGACCAACGCGTCACATGCACGTGCAGCCAGCTGCTGAACATTAAGGACCACCCACTACGGTTTTAACCAAAGCAAATAAATATGTCGTTTTCGAACTGTGTGTCTTCGAGAAAGCTTTCCTCTCTCAGGGTTGGTATATCGTCGGTTGACATAAGGAATTATGCCAAAACTGAATTCTTATTCGTTGCTACTAGCGCGCGACGTTTTCACCTTGCAAAGCGTACTATTACCGGGGAAGTATGTTTGATAATATTACGAAAACAGAATTTCGCTCATTCCGATTGCGTATAAAAATATTCCACAAACGGGTCAAGAAAGAAAAGCAAAAGAGCGAACTTGGGGCGCTGAACACTAAGAAAAAAAGCATAATGCATCGTTTAGTTTACTCAAAATCGCTAATGAAAGAGCCTTGGTTAGTGTTTTCAGCGACACGCTGAAGTTTGATGTTTAAGCGGAGAAGTAACGTCTTCAGATATCGATTTTTCCAGCAAAGCAGCACCTCGAAAAAAAAGGTAATTCATTTAAAGCGCTTAAAAGCCGCAAAAATGTTGGCCAGCTTGAAAAAGAACTATAAAAATGTCTCTTAGAAGCAGACGACCACTGAATATGCCTAAATTTTGCAGAGCCTTTCTAATGAATGACTTCAGTTTGACGTCTCAAAGCGAAATACAGGTGACAGTGTGGACATTAACTTTTAACCTCAACCATATGAAAACAATCTCAGCATAAATTTGAATTGTATGGATATCAAAGAGTTGTACTTTCTCTGGTCAACAAAAAAATTAAATGTATGTGAAAAGTTAACAATTCGAAGTGAACGATGATTGAGAATACGCCCTATGAAAAACACTCGAGGGAATGCTCATTTATTAATTTCACTTTGCATGCAATAATAAAAACTTATGATTGCCTCTCCTTCAAAGCTCCTCACCTTTCTTCGAGCGCAGTTCAACACATTCATATGCATTTGAAACGTCCAAAAACCAGTTTAGCTGCAGAAGCAAACATGTGCAACACATACACAACGATCCCTCATTCTCCATTGTCCACCCCGTCATTTCCCTTTTTATAATCACATTTCTTCTACATTCGTCGAAAGAATGAAAATTTCATGACGAATAAACTCCTCAAATCAAACTTGGCTACACATATATTTCCCTCGCAGAAAGTAGGCACCCCACTCCTCGTTGCTGTTAACAGCCATAGCAACAAATGTGAAAAGGTAAGCACACAAAACTTTTATGCCTGGGCACTATCTCAGTACAACTGTCTTTATAGACTAGTATTCGAAATGAAGAATGCTTTATAAGAGATCAGAATGGACAAAAAAATAAATAAATAAACGACTGCAGATACAGATTGAGGGACTACCTGAGGCGCTCTTTAGGTTTTGCGCTATGATTTCAAACGGCCTTCCAAAATATTGCATTTGGCGGTTCACAAGCTGTCTCACATATGTCATTCGCAATTTTTCAGGGCCAGCAAATATTTGGTGGGAATTTATGTATAGGATGATGGGTTTTATGGCAATCACCAATTCAAAACGTGCACACATTCCAATAAAATGTGGGAAGCGAATCGGCTATATCTGTCGTGAAAAGGCATCAAATGGAAGTAGGACTAACTTTCACAATGAACTTATGGAGGGACATGGGGGTAGGAGGGCTGCAGGTAAAAAACAGTATGCGTGGTCGATCGTTTCACTAATCCCAATAAGATCGTTCGATTATAAGGGCAATGTAGAAAGCTATACACCTGAGATATGCGCATCGAAATGGTGTCACTCGAATTCGCCCACAGTTATTCCATTGTAAACTGTTCACCAAGTAATACTCTTTAGCGCATGTCCCACATCACACCAACTTATAATTACAAGGGATTTCCCGTCAAAAAAAAACCCAAGGTCATCAACTGCCTACTTTTCCATTCTGAACAGTTCGGCATACAGGACTGCCGTGGATAATAAGATGCTACTACTTCCTTCTCCATCCTTCGTGAGCATAAGAAGCACGTATAAATCAAAGGACATTAAAGACACAATTAGCTCAAACAGTGCAAAATGACAGCGCACATAGAAATGAGATTAACTGCCAGGAATTTACTTCTACGAGGACGCATTCAAACAGCGTGACTCCTGAATGCCAATTTCGTTACAGTAACAGCCGTAAGCATCGTTAACGTAGCACAACTCTTCGTATGGCAGGTAGGATCGATGGCGAGGGGCAACAAAACGATCCTTGCACGATTATTTTAACAGAGGGCCAAATACGAAGCCAACGACGCTAGAAGAACGCTGTGCGCACGGTTCTCTCGGTGGTCGTTCCTATAAAACAGAGTACACATACAACGCTTAGTTCGTTCATAGAAATGACCCTTGCTTCTCTCTGATCACATATATTTTCGTGTTTAGCTCTCTGCTGGCCATCGCTGTGATCACTCGAACACACTCTCTGCCTGTACCTCCACTCAAGGCATAGAACCTTCGAGTTATTGTGTGACCGATTGAGGGACGAGGCATTGCGGACGGCAATGAGATGTGCTGTCGCCCGCAAGGAAATAAAAAGCCCATTCGAGTATTAATACAAATGAGTGGGTCGCGTTGACGATACTTATACAGTGCAATGCTGCACATAGAAGGCGACAGTGCTGCACAGAGAGAAGCACAATGCGTCGCGGCTTGAGCATATAAAAAACCCGACCTCAAATTACAAAAAAAAAAAAAAAAAACTGGACCGTGGTGTTGGTGCCCGCTGATTTTGCCTCTCATTTTCAAAGCGCTACGCAAAGTTGCATTCGTCTGCAACTTCGAAATCCCCGTTTCTTTTGCTGTACAGTAGTGTTTCACAAATAGATTTCCCGATGATAGGAATTGGAAAGGAGTTAAAAGGAATTGGGAGAAAGTGCTATAATCCGAAGAAAACTAGGGGAAGAGATTACAATCCGCCACACTCGCATACTATCCTAAATCACTGCGAAATCAATAGAGGAAAGGCAACCAAACCTGAAAAAACACCTCGGAGCGACTGGGCTCGATGACTACCGTCGTGTTTCACTGATTGTTTGCACAAGCAAGCACCACTTCTAGTTGTGAATAGTTTTGATTCGAGGATAAAACACGACAATTAAATAAGGAAGCATTAATCTTGCCGACTAGAGGTGTGAACTGCAAGCTTTCTTCTGCTTGATGCTTTGAGCCGGAATGTTGCCAGTGGGTCAAATCGGGTAATTGCTCTCTCTTTCTTTCTTAACGTTTCTATTGTGTGCTCAAATAGTAATTGATTCTCTATGGGAGTACGACTGAGCATTGATAGCAGTACCTTCGAATACAAAAGACACTACAATAAAGGTGTGCAAGATGACGAAACAGTCGGAAGCTACATTTTCCGAGTGTTGAGTGAGCTTCGAGCAAAAATACAGCTTGACCGTCTATATTGTACTTGTTAACGATAAGTGGAGCTTATGCGAATAGAGCTGTCCACAGTTGGTGTAACAGCAAACGAGGGCACATTTTTATTAGAGATATCGCCGTCTTATAGGCTTTAAAGAGGAGAGTGGACAGTGGCTACCGATAGTCACATCTCTACAGAATCACTTCAGTGCATATCCTCCTGAAATTAAAACTAAAATCGCATAAATTTCAGACAGCAGCATAAGTTTTGGCAGAATGCATCACAGATTTCAACAATTTCAACAATGATTGAAATAAAGATTAAAGTACAATTGAAATAAAAACTGCTCTAATTAATATCGATAATGGAATATACCCAATTCCCATAAAAGTTGATGTTTTCCGCTAACGTAAAAAACAGTGTCAACCACAAATCAAACTATAGCATCATATTTGATCGACTGACGTGTTATGGCACATTAATGTCATCTCCAAAAGATTTTGTGCAGAAACGCTGGGACAACGAACTCATTTTATTATCGAGCAGGCCTAGTTCACTAAGAACCTAAAAAGTCTTGATGTGTCCAAGTGCACTTCAAGTTCTAATAAGCATTTAGGACAACCCTGCGACACTGCCACAATCCTCACATAAAGTTACAAACTTCTGATACATACACAATGGATTTTCTGCAGCAGTTAAATCATATAGGGCACGTCATAATATTAGAAGTACGTTTAGCGTTATTACCACTTTAACCGATAACGTGGGTTTTCAATGATCGATATAACCGAAGAAGAAGGCGAGCAATAAATGGAGCAGAATACAAGTTCTAAGTCGTGTTTTATTTTAACATATCTACTGCTTACTAAGTGACACGTCACCTCTCAGATGATGAAAAGTTTTGCGGATAACTTGTATCATGTATCTCAAATAACATTTAAACTGGGATGAATGCCAAAATTACATTTATAACATATCTACATCGTTTCGTTTATTTATTCCTGTCTATTTAAATAACATTTCACCTATGTTTGCAATAAATTGGAACACAAGTAATCATTATTATGAACATATTTCGCTATAAATTTTATACACTCGCTTTTGTTCACAGAATCATTCCGAAGAGGTTTACCGATGACCACTGAAAAAGGATCGTCCACCATCTGTGTGTAGATTATACAAACATATTGATGTCTCTAAAATTAACATATCTCATAGCTTCATCAAGTGATGAATTTTTGACAAGTACTGGAACCTATACCTTTGTTTCTTCTGAAAATTTACCTATTCCTAGAATTGAATAATGCTCCACCTTCCTCAGTTCAACGGCTTTATTCAATGCATTCTCGCCACTTTTTTGTATACGAGAGGTATTTAATGAAGGAGTTGGACCTGGAACCAGCACGACTTTCAGCACGAGGTATCTGAACACAATTAACGTCAAGCCAACTCAAATGAAAGAGATGCAGTACATATATCATACGCTCGATTATAAGCAATAACTATTTGTTGGTATTTTGGCATCCTTTTTTCGAATTTTATACTTGCATTCCTCCCGAAAAAAAGTGTCTCCTCCTCTTTGTAAAATTTCACTGTGAAAGAAGAAAATTTTTAGCGCCATTTTTCATTTGAGAATACGTAAAAAATTTTTGGTGCTCTGTTATTTTTTGAAGAAGCGAACGTTAATTCCGATGAAACCGGAAAATATTTCCACTAAAAAAATTCTGCAATCGATTACTTCAAGCGCATCCTATAGCTTCATCAAGTGAAGAATTTTTTAATGAGAGTGCAACTTATATTTTTGCTTTTTCAGCCTCATTTCGTTGCTTCGTTATTTTTTAACTTATCTCTTCTGCTGGCGTCCGTACTGTTCATTGCCGAATGCGCAATGGTTCCTCCAATTCATTTAATTCAGCAGTCCGGATGTAGAGGAACATGGCAGTTCCCATGGAAACTATTCAGTTTTTGATATCACTCGTGAATTATTTATTGCTAAAGACTTTTACGGATGTATAGATGTAACTCAATTTGTGAACACTAACCTTGATTGATAGTTTCTCTATTTCCTTCACGTTGTGGATTAATTTAATACTAACAAGGATTTCGTTGAGGTTGGGTGGGATGAAGAGGAGGTTGTTATTCAGAGAGAGCAAGACAAATTAATGCGTAATGTAATAGAGCTATAACGACATAGACGAGCGAAGAGCCAAAGAGTATCGGAGGCAACATTACGAGACGAACAAAAACAAGCAGTGCTTGTGGTAAAACAGAGAAGTGTGACAGATGGACGACCCCGAATAAATTCATGCATAGCACGGGAGCTTCTTGCGTGTCCGTAGGAGATAAATGAATATGCATATGAGAGAAAATAGTGGCCAAGCTAACAAACAATTTGCTCATTAAGGAGCTGGGCCCAACTGGACACCAATCCATAAGCATCGATATCATGGTCGGTCGCCTCTTCAGAGAAAACATTGTTGTAGCATCTTTTAGGGAAGTTGTGCGAAGTGGCTGGGGTGGTAAAGTACCAAATTTGGCATAAGGTAGCATGTGCACAACTTTCTATTCATCGTGTGTGGGACGTACTCTCTGATGAGCAGAGCTCTTTCGTTCGTGCACATGCTTAAGAGAAACTAGCTGAACAAGAAGAAAATAGCATCGCTTGCCATCGAACGCTGTAAGTCTAAGACAACATGCAGTCCAAAAGACAAAGTATACGGAAAGAGCCATTGAAGAAGCAGTGGAATTCTGGTATGCGGAGATGCGATTTCAACTTCAAAAGTATTTATGGGAATTGATTGTTTTCAGCAGTGACACTGAGAATATTCTAAAAGAATTTTGAAAGCGTTCAGTAATCGAGACTGTTGAATGTGTCTCGCGCATGCACAATTGCCATTTTCGATGAATATTTCAACAAAGATAAACATGGTGCCTCTCTTAAAACCTCTTTATGACAGTTTTGGTAACATATTTCCTTTAAAATGCTTAGAAAGATGTTAGGAAAGCATAGGATGTTTATTCATCATCTTTCCATCATATACAATCTTTGCAAAATAATTTAATATATTCTCTTTCATTTATTCAATGTCGATACGAAGTGAGGTTCGATACTTTATTAAGGAACACTAAAAGGTAGCATAACTGCGAAAATGTTCAACTAGGGGTTTTCTTATGCACTAGTTCGTGAAAACTTTGCTTATTTTTTATATTTTTTAATTCAAGAACGCGAAGCGCGAAAATGCTACAAAATGCATATGATACGACGATGAAGATAGGTAGCGAAACAAGTAATGCAAATAACAGCAAAAAATAGAAAGAAACAAAACATCTGCGAAGCATGCAAGCAAACAGACATCAAAGATCTCGGAGCTTACAGCAGTAATATGGAGACCGAAACACCGCATCTTGGAAGATGAGGGAGTGTGTGTGACTATATCGATAGGAAGCAGAATCTAAGCTCACATAATAGGAAACTGGAAACTGATCACAATATTATTTATAATGCAGAATTTTATGCCAAGGTCAAACAGTTGCCTAGGTTGACTACGGAGAGGGGAGAATGAATTACTTTTGAGTACAGAATGCCGGAAAAGCCACGCATAATTCTGTAACTAAGAATCAATTCGGATTTGAGTCAATGATATTCCGTGATTCCAGACCGAAGAGTTTTAAGTTGATAGCGAAATTCCACTGCTATAGACCACTTTGCGAAAAGCAGTTGGAATGAAAAGTCTTTAGCCATTCTCTAAAAGTATTATATAAGGAGTCAAACAAGAAGATTACAGAGAGGGCCGATAGTAAATTTCGTTGGCTTTTCAGTAACGTTCAATACGTTCATGTTGCAAAGCGCTTGCAATACAGTTTGCAGTTTTGGATGGTTTTTAAGCGATATTGGAACAATTGAACCTCAAATAAAAGTCTCGGTCAATTACAACATAAAAATCACAAACAACACCTCTAGATGCATGACTCTCACTCCTTTCAAATAGAGGTTGATACGGATCACGAAGAACGTTCAGTTGCCATAATATCGAATGCATCAGACTCCTTTTGCAACACGTGGAGGTTGTAGGCAGAACCATGAGATGAACATAAATTTGAAGCTGTTCAGCAAAGAGCCTGACGCTACACAAAATGCTATCGGACAGTTCGTTCATAAATATGCGGAACAGTAGAAGATATAGGACACTCCGATTAGTTAAGCCAACACTACTGCGGTACGGAATGAGTAACTATTCTCAATCCTTATCCAGCTTTCGAATAGACAGCGGCCGTCGAGTGTTTCATAAAGCGAATCTCATCCTGATTGCCAAGTGCGACCTTTTCTGGTGCGTGAAGGACCTCACTGAAGTAAACAAACTAGTTGATTACAAGCAACAACAACCATGAGACGACAAGAAGGCATACCTGTCTAACAAGCAAGACCGCAGTGAGTAAAACGAATTGCTAATTAAAATGAGGATAACCGAGATCGCAAGAATCATTTGATCACAATAGAACACTCGTAAACACTCATCTAGCAGATCCATCGATTTGAAAGCGCTTTGACTACGTTTAATAAAAAAAAAAAAAAAAAAATCAATGACACTAAACCTCCAGTTTCAAGATTTGCTTTTCGTCGCAGATTACATCAACGGCCACTGCATAATCGACACAAGCAATTTTGGTATGAACTTTAACATTTAATGCAGACAGCGCATCATCTGAATAAAAAATAAGCTGCCACATCGAGAAGCATTATGGAAATTAACCGCACTGTGCAGGATCTAGAAGATCGTTCCGCATTAAATGCTCTTATATCCCACATCTGGGCACTATCCAGAAATCCTTGCAAGTTAGGATGTTAAACTAAATCGGCGATAGCTTTCTACTGAATCAGCGGGTGGTCGTTTAGGTAAAAAATGCGATTTCTATGATGGCGAAAGAAATGAACAAGAAACACAACATAAAAAGTTGTACGAAGCGACCAAGGAACTGCATTTGTGGTGCGCTTCAAAAGCAGGTATGGAGTACCTGGTGCTGTTAGTGGAAAAATGTCAATGAGTCTATTAGCAACTTTCAGTAGTAGGCCAATGTTAAATCAACAAAACCTAGCTGTTTGTTGCAGCGTACAGGAATATCAGGTAGCCCAGCATTGCCTTCTATGAAAACAGTTGAGAGATATTTTGCAAACAAGTTGCATTTCGGCTGGTCATACGTAATCGGAGAGCCGGTGCCAGTCTTTTTTAGGATGCATACCGTATAGTCCACTTCCAGCTCACTGTTGACGTATTTAGACAACGCTTTCGCATTTCAACTACATTCATATTTCCCTCGCCGCTTCTAGCAAAATTTGTGCAACAAATTCGAAGAAGCTGAGAAACAGATTAAATGTCGCCAATGCGCCTTCTTCGTAATGATCAAGTCATAAGAAACGGTTTCTTGCATCCAAACGCTGAGGATATTGCGGGAATGGTTCCTTCCTTCTTGACGGATTTTTTCTTTGGCACAATCATATCGACAACACTGTACAAATTCCAAACAGTGCTCATACATTTCCTCGGCGCTGCATGTACTTGCGAGGGATCCGTCTCGAGTACGTTGGGCCAGCATGGTATGAGCTTTTTCCCAACTGCACATCGCGACATCGCTTCCACTCTTCTATCATGATTTTACAAGGGAAGCAGCAATTTCACGATGGATGCCTGCTTAATCCCCAAGTGAGAAGTCCTCTGCCATGAGCATACTACTAATGAAAGATACGTCATCAAAATCTAAAATCCCACTGAGTAGGATTTTAGATGAGATTAACAACAGCGATGTTTCTGAGGAAACTTCCAAGAAAGTAAGCTGGTGCATTCAGGATTTTGCGACCGGGAAACTAAAGTTTAGGTCGTTGAATACCACTGTTGTATGAATCACTATGCACAATTGCGAAACCACAACGAGAAATCTTTCAGAATTTGCTACAAAAGCGGCATGTGCTCGCCGGATAGGATTAGTTGGAAGATTTCGATGGCAGCGACGTCAAGGCAAAGCAGTTTGCAATCGAAGCATTTGAGCGCAACAGCAACCTTAACTGCATTTATATGCCCATTTACGAGTATAGCCACTCCGCCTTCTCTATTCCTCATTCTGGCTTCAATATTTCATAAATGAATCAGACGTTGAAGTTTCCGAGATGACGATTAATTCAGGCTTTGTTTCGGCTAGCAAAGCTTGCAGCTCTGGAAATTTGTTGACTATACTACGTGCCTCGGAATAAAAAGTCTGCAATTATTGTGGAGAGAGAGGTAGAGCAGGTGAGAATGGCTTGTCTCGTGACAATGCAAACTGTCCGACTCCATCAAATCCCATCGTGAGCGGGCTAAGCACCACACTCCACTGTACAAACAGAACGCAATTTCGAACAACTATATTTGAAAGGAAAGAAAACAGCGCGAACTTGTAAGTGAACTTTTATTTGTGGCAACACATAGTTGAAATCAAACGCACTGCAGTGCAATTTGATTGCGCTCTTCATTGGTGCTTAAAGCACTCATATACTCCACACGTGCAAAACCAATCCATTAATGACAGTTGCTACAAGTTAGCTACATAATTTTCTCAATTTTTAATAACATAACACTTTCGAGCAGAAGATTACCTTAGAGTACTTTCATTAAGCAACCATAACTTGATGTTTCCTTTGCTCGATATAGCTTGCTCGCTGTCTGTATGGCTCTAAGCGCTCCATGATTTTTCGGCGGCGCCAATTTGTCGCCGTTCTTTTGGCACTGGGAACACTTTGCCGTCGCCCCTTTGGGCACTGACCTTACATGACGAGTAGCAAATACAATTAAAGTACATCAGAAACAACCACTGTATTATCGAGCGTGGTAGAACGGTAGTCAAAAATTACTGCTGTATTAAAAAATGACTAGCTATGAGACGATAAATAAGCATTGAAGCGAAAATGTTTGGAAGTGTGGAAAAATGGTTGAAAAAAAAGCAAAACAAATAGGGATTTTAGTTCATTTTGCGTGAACGAAGAACATTCTTAGCAAAGGAACAGCCAAAATTTTAACTTTACGACGATAAAAGCGATCTCTGGCGATATTTTCGAATTCCCAAGACGAATTTCTTTTAAAAGTTGGTGGCCAACAAAGAATAATCCCAAATTCCCAAATCCCAAAGCGACCAATAAGTTAATAATAAAAAACTAGCTGGAAATTAGGCGAATAACAGTGATACGCAAAATCGGGAGTGGGGATAGTGCCATATTGAATGCACATTGACAACAATAAATAAAGCATGTAAATGACGATCAGGGAAGCGATTTCGGCCACAGATCATGTGCATACAATGCTTCAATTTATGACAATGAATATAGGTTTGAGGTAAGCAAACATCCAAGGGGCATCGTGACCTGTTTCTTCGTCTCATATCATGGACGATTAATTCCATATGACAAGCACTTGATGACAAAATTCGACTCATAAAAACTTTTGACGCTGAAATTTGCATTCGTGAAAAGTGTGCATGCAGTTAAGTGGTTTTGAGGGTCCACTTTGTTCGAAGAAATGTGCTATAAAAATTGAAAATTGTAAAAACATGAAATAGAATCCTTCCGCTTTTTTCCTTGGATTCCTTTCCCATTTGCATGTCTCAGCAATTCGATAGCTCACGCCATAATCGCAAGCAACGCAATTTAATGCCCCACCAATCGAAGAGCACCTCCTCTATAAAACTGTTCTATACGCTCTATCAGCATCAGATAAAGCTGGACCGCTCCCTCGTTAAACAATGGCGCATGAGGGTTGTTTGTCTGCTTCTCCGTAACAAGCTTGCTATCTATCACATACACCACAGCGGGTCAACACTGCAACCGATGCCTTGCCAGAGAAACAAACAATTGAACAGCCACACGCGGGATCGAATCCATGTGTGTCATACATATGTATAATAAAATAACGAGGGATCTCTCCGCATCATTCGCACTTCTTTATTAAATCCGTCAATGACAAGTGGTCAGTAGTCAGTCACCAATGTTTACTTCACTCTGTTTTGCTAAACAAGTAGATGTCTCAGCAAAATCAGCTTTCATCGCAGCAGCTAGTCAAGTAAGCAGCTTGGCTTTTCAAGGCTGAAGTGAGCTTTTTGAAAGTTTTTTCTACCGAGAAAACAGAGAAGAGACACTTCTGCAAATGGAAATTCACGTTCATTTTAATTGCACAGTCGTATCTTTATCAATTAAACCTCTTTTTTTTCTTGTCCAAAATGTGAAACTCTGTCACGAGACTAGCTATGCTAATCTCTCTAACATGGCCAACTGACAAGCTACTCCTATAAATGATCATCATTGCTGCTTCCTAGTATGGGACATTGCCAGTAAATGAGCAGCAGCATACTTTCGGCCATATTACGATATTAATAATGCGTATTTACGGGAATTCATCAACTGATAATTACTTTATGATCGGATAGCTCTCAGATCCTTACTGATGCTGCTAATACCAGGCTCACTCCATGAAATATTAGGAAATTAAAATTTTCTGAGACTTTTAACCATTAGACAATATACGCCCCCCATAAGGTGCTTATTCGGAATGAGTTAACAGTGAAATGGTTCATGACCACGTGGTGAAAGTTCCATAGAGAATTGTTAGAAGCACGCCTCCTATGCTAGCCCGAATGCGCAGTGCACAAAATGCTTCTTTTTGCAATGGGAATGCTTAAGTGGTATAGATGCAGCGTTGAGAGGAATAACGTACATCAAAAGGGGTTCTTAAAAGAAAATGCACTTTAGAAAGAAATCTAAGAGACATGTTCAGTAATTTTCTTGCGTATATGAAAAGATGCTCATATTGCGAAAATGTGCACAGTAAGACGAAAATCGACGCAATTCAATCCATTTCTAAAGAACATTTCAGTTTTGAGAAAAAAAGATTTTTTCTCGTACAAAGTTGTTTCAGAAATAATTGATAACGTATCACACAAAATTGTTTCATGCTAAATCACTTTTTTCAACCACTCTGCAGTCAGCATTCTATTGCATCATATCCATTTCTGATTTGCACCAGCGGATATTACGTCTTTCGATTGCAGAACGCTCTAATCAGCCTGCTTTCTAACTACATCCCATGACGAAAAGTAAACTGTCAGTTCTTAGGTTTAGGTAGTGGCCGATAGTGTAGAGTCTAAAAAAATCACTATTGTCATATTGAGGCCATGTGAGACATCAATCAAAACACTTTGAGGGGGGTACTCTTTATCATCAACAGGTCGCGAGATACATAAGTTTCGAATTTTAAGTGAAGAGTAAAGATTATATGGTGTAGAGGCTACCACTTCTAAGCTTCTCAAGCATGTTAGGACACTTGGGTGCTAAGTTAAAAATTCCAGGGATTCTATTCTCTATTTCCAATGAGTCGCGAGTAAGAAAGACTTACCTCACTGGATTAAGCACCGAGTCAGGAGTATGGAGCATTAAGGAAAATTAACTTAGACAGACTAACTAGGTGCCAGATAACGAATCAAGCATTCTAAAAAAACTTCACTCCTTCATCAACAGGCTGCGAGCTTCAGAATTTGCTTTTTTGTTAGAAGTGGAGGGTAGAGTGGGGGAATCAACCTTCCCGAGGATATTCCAGTACCCAAAACAAATCGAAGTGTATTCTCGAACCTCTCGATAGCCCAGGCAATGAACTCCGTGAAATTGCCGCACTTGGAGATGTACACATGCGCCGATCGACGTAAGAGGTTGACATTCTTTCAATAGTGAACAGAAAAAATCGAGAACACTAATGGAAATCTAATGCGACTTCAGTTTCGAGACAAATGAAAAGGAACATTTGTGATAAAGAAAATTTATTCCTACTGAAAAAAACGGTGAAATTAAGCTTTCGTATAACACAAAAAACAAGGAAAATATGCGAAAATTCTGGAACACTGTTCTTCGGATTGAAACAGCAAAATGAAACATTTCATTCAGATCAAAGATCTGAAGTTTTGATCGAGGCTTCCTCGATGATATTCGCTTTTTTTCGAAAACCTGCACAGTGTTCTGGCTCTGCAAAGAGGACTCCGCTTTCTTCGCCCTTGCCCAAATCAAGAGTTATTTTTTCTAATTCTGCTTCAGGAAAAAAGAGCCATATAGGCTTCTTCGCTGTTATATTACATATAATAAATCCTATGAACTTTCTGTTTAAGGCGTTTGATAGAAACAATTAGCAGCGAAACACTCAGACTGTTTCGAAAATGTGCAATAGCTTCTCAACAGTGAGGCAATCCATAATCCATTCCTTCTCAAAGAAAGACTTTTTTTTGCAAATAAATTTTTAATATAGTGAATGATATAAGTCTACGAAGGAAGAGAATAATGAATCAAAGGTTCACGGTGTTCTCTTCTCTAAAAGCAAAAATTATCTACGATTTCTGAGAAGATTGCAAATGTATTATTGATGGAGCATCGTTGAAATTTCTTCGAGATTAGAACGTGCAAAAATGAGCTCATTTCAATTTATCACCATCACATTAATTACAACGATTTTATCGCAAATGTGAAAATTCCTCAAAATTCATTCTAAGCGTTATCAAAAAAAAGCAACTCTTTCGCCATCTCTTTTATATAAATCATGCTCTCATTTATGTTGTGACGCATGGAAAGCAATAGCTAAAATTGGTTTAACTTATTGCCATTTCTCTGTACTTAAATGCATCCTTACTCAACAGAGCATACTGAAAGAATTTCGTCATACTTGAGCAAAGATTTCCTGCACGTTTCTTTGACACCTTTTTAGCCAAAAAAACGTCATATTTGCTTGTATACTTAAGCGTTCAGTAACTTTAACCTGTGAATGAAAAATGCTGTGGCAATGAAAGTCAGCTGACATTATATCCATTAAGCGAGCTTTTCAAATTCGTCCCCATCGATCACATCATTTGCAAGCTAAATGCATTTACAAGCTGAAGTGAAATTTATTTATGCAATCTTTTCTAATGATGGGGTATAGGCAAGAAATAAACCTTGGGCTGTCAAACTGTGCAAAGCGTCGGTTTTGCATGAAAATGGCAAACTGTCGGTTGCTAGGCGCCATGCAATTGTTTTTTTCAGCAATTGCGCAGAACATTGGTCTGACTTGGAGAAATGCGAAAAGCACATAACAGGCAACCTCTATGATACATAGCCTCACTTGTCTGTAAATATTTTGCGAATTTCTGCCTAAATATCATCGTTTAGTGCACTTTCTGCAATCTCTTCCAAGACGTCACGTGTGCCCGAAATTTTCCTTATATACCTGTACACGTGGATGTGTGGCAGTCAATTTTGATCGCAAGCTAGAGAAGCTAATGAGGTGAAATATAATTGACGTAATCTGTACAAAAGCTGATCCGTCAAATCCAGTGCCGTTATAAGTGAGCATCTGATCAATGAATTGTAGGTGGTGAGGCGGGACGCAAAACTTGCACGTCGAATCCATTAATGAAGCAGGTTGCAGGGAACATGAAAGCTTTAGCTATCCCGTCTGACTAGCCAATCACATAGCAAGCGCATCACACGCCGTTGTTTCATTGTTTTTGTGCCCTTTTGCAAATCTGCATTTGCAAAGCGCATTATGAAGACGTCATGCCTGTCCATTCGTATGTGCGTGCGTGCGCCTGTATGTCCGAAAGCATCGTCAAGGAGATCGCCTAGAAAACCAATTGCCTAAATAAGTTAGAATAATTCGTGAAATTCAAAATTATTCCACCAGCTTCGGGAGGATTAGCGCTTTAAAATGTCTAAAAATTTTTACATTTGCAGTGCATTTTTGAAGGGATCGCATTGCGAAAGAACAAGTCTTTTATATACTTTTTTGATAGCTCCAAGCAGCTAAAATATGAGCGCATTATTGTGCACGTTTTAGTATTTATTGATAAGTCATAAAAGTGGTTGGTGTGATAGCCGAATTGTCAATGCCCATTCCCTACCGGCTGTTCGGCACGCTTTTCATTTGTTCAAATTTTAGTGCAGCCATTTGGCCTGAGTGACAAGAAACAACTATCACTTAATGCTCTTAGACGCTCTTCTTCACGTATTTCTTAAATGTTTGTAAGGGGCCGATACATTTTGGTTTTGCATTTAGCCTAGTTCAAAAATCTCATAATCCTAAAATATAAGCATCCCAACTGATTTGGTTAAGAATGCAATTATTATGGATGCCCATTAACAGAAACTTTGGGCTACCAAATGAATACGTTGCAGCTTGTGTAATTTTTTCTTTTTTTGGAGGCTGCAAGTAGTCGAATGGGTGAAAGAGGAAATGAAGAACGCAAAACAAGAACGCTCTTCGAAAACGCAATTTCGGCGATTGTTTGCTTGATACTAATTGCTAAATGACGTCTCTCCGGCGCGAATTTATCCATTCGATGTATGGATTCATGCTCTCCTGCTTGTCAACTCACTCCTGCCTACCACTGTTTTGCTACGACTCCTCTTGGTTTAAATTTTCGACCAATCGAGCGATCGACCAACGGGATAATCAGCTGGCTTTCATAAAGCGAACTTGGAGGTGCATGCTTAATTATTCTATTGATTGAGCGTTCATTAAACCAGTGAACTATCACTTTTGCTGCAATGCTGATAAAACTTTTAACTATTACGAAGAGTTCAAGTTGCTTGATTATGGAGTTAATTCTCATGCATTGCTGCTTTAAGAGTGCATATAAATGAATCTATCAGATGGAACACAGTATCGATTCAAATGAACCAAAATAAACTTGCAGTGAGTAAGCGCCGTTTTGAGTCTTCGCGAGAGAATGCAATAACGATCGAAGTAATTGAGGACGAACGCTGAATGAAGGTTTATTATCGCGAAAGCTTTTTGTTGGCTCGTTTTGATTCGCTGTGCTGCTTATTCGCACGGCTTCATTGAGGTCGCTATTCTTAACAAGTGCGAGAACATTAAAAACTTATCACTTCATTAGTGTTTCTAGAACATTAAACAATGTACAACTAAATCAGCGAAAGTTCCCGACTGTTTGCATCATTCATCGACGATTAAAGGCCAATAACAGATGCTCATATTAGATGCTCACATACCTCCTTTTTATCCTTCATCGAATCAAAACTTTATCCTAGGAATCCAGTTTCCTTTTCGATTTTCTGGTTTTGGGAAGTTTCAACCCTGAGATACGTATTATGATGGCCGTCGTCTATGTGTGTGTGCGTGCGTGTGTCTGTGTGTCCGAACATTGTATGGAGTACCAACTTTCAAAGCAAAGATCACAATGTTTGCCGTTTCAGGAGCCGCCACGCCACACACTAAATGCGCGCCTCCCGCTGGAACGTCACATGGTTGCTGTGCACTCGCACCCACGTTAGTGTTGCTTGACACTTCCGCTCACTCTTTGCAACTTACTGTGATTTATATAAAAGGTGCATTTCTAGGCCTTTTACGTTTTCCGCTAAGGAAAACCAAAGCTTATCCCGATTCCTCCCCTTTACTTAACTCGTCTCTCATTCCACACGGTCAACTTAAAAATCTTTCACTCCAATTCCCTTTCTTTGAACCGAGGGAACGTCCTTTATGCCTCCATCCTTCTGACTTTGCAACGTTCTCAGCGGATGTTGTTTGTCTTCACTTTCTTTTGAACGTTTCTTAGGTTATGAAGTTTTCTGCAGTCGTTCTCCATTGAATGCGTTATGTTTAGGTAACTGCTGTAGATGAATTCTTTGCTGAGGGGTGACTTCGTATTTTTATTCCCTTAGAGGCAATGCTTTGCTCGATTATGCATACCTTGGTGTAAATATCTCTTAACTAAGGTGTGCATACTCCAGCAGTATCCCACAGCACTTACTGCATAGTCCGCGTCTGTGTGGACATCTTTTCCATCTGTTCTGTCGGTTGGCTCTTATCATTTCAATCATGACGCAATGCGCATCTGAAACTCTAAAGCCATCCTTTACTGAAGTATTAAGTTGTGCCGATATGTGACTTCATCTAGTAACGACACAGTTATCGCAAGCACATTAACAAAAAGTAACATTTCAAAGGGATCACTAACATTTTGCGTAATGAAGGAGTAACAGCTGCATATACTAGAAGGTAAAGAAAGCAACGTCCTAAATGATAACGAAGTGGAAAGTTGCGTAAAACAGCTGTGCCAGAAGAAGCTATGAAATTTGAAAATATGTGCGACGTCCTGGGGTCTTTCCTCTAGACCCTGGCTGTCATATTACCGAAACCTGCCTCCATGAGTCCTGAAGAGCCTGTTATTGCTGAATTGCAAGCCACGAATGACGTGATTGTTAACGATTTAGTGCGATTTATATAATAACAATCAAATGGCGATAGCAAAAAAGACCGGAGGGAACTATTGGAGATTTTAATGATCGCACTAGTTTGGAAGAGTGCCGCCGCCATGTGAAATGATGAACTCTGGGACGGGGAACTTTTTCCCCCCGGTAGCGCTCCTGTGGAGACCGTTGAGTTCTCAGAATTCTCCACCGGGGAGGGGGGGGGGGGGGGGGGGATTTCTGGAGAGCAGATGCCTTCGCCGGGGCAGAAGATTGGAAAACGCTCTTTTCTGTTACGAGACTTTCCACACGGTTTATGTTATTGTGCTGTATTGTTTTCATGGAAGTTGCAATAGGATTCATTCCTACACATTAAGAAAATTTGCAGCCTTGGCGTATATTTGGCAACTCGTTTGATATAGAAATCGTGGCTGAAGCCCACAGTTCATATTTTTGCTAGATGCAGTTGCATGCTTTGTTAAATGCAGGTAGTAGCAAAATACTAGGAACTGCTTGCAATGAAAGGGTGTTTGCTTCGCGGCTAGTGAGAGGACACTGTGACAATTTTATGTTGTGTTGGAATAAGGAAATGTAGTTAAACCTGTTGCAAATATGATAGGAAATGAGATGAGAAGTGTGCGCTTTTGTCATATGTATGCTACGGAGTGAAATTGTTAGGATTAGTGTGCTTTAGTTTTCGGCAGGTTATTCGTTCTTATTCTAGTATCTTCTTTTCATGATTGCATGGTCG
Organism: Baylisascaris procyonis; assembly: GCA_037389465.1. Taxonomy (NCBI): domain Eukaryota; kingdom Metazoa; phylum Nematoda; class Chromadorea; order Rhabditida; family Ascarididae; genus Baylisascaris; species Baylisascaris procyonis. The sequence continues at coordinate 1,191,539 of JAZARR010000059.1, forward strand.
AGTTGCGAATTTTGGTGTGCGAATGATAGTGATGATGCGATTAGCGGGTGCCCATAACGGTGACGTCTTTATATGGACGTGAGTTTGTTTAATCTCTATAGTGAAATGTTGAGAGTAGTAACGAAACTGAGTACGCGGGCGGAACACCGAGCTCTCGAAGGTGACAGCTCGACATGTTATATCACAATTCGTTGTCCTTCTGTAATACCTGCGTTTCGTGATCGACAATCAGTTTCTACCCTCTATGGTGGACTATTCCTCTCCATTCACCTGAATACGGATTTTCTGTTTAAGTAGGCTGTGTTGCAGAGAGATGGAATGTCCAAGTAACGGAGGTGAACAGTCATCACTGCCGATTCCATCGCCCGCTCCCTCCTCGACGTCTTTAGAGCCGACACCAGTGATCGGTGGTTCGGAGGAATTTGCACTGATAAGGAAGGAGAAAAATGGGAGAAGCGCGGTGTGGAGTTCTTCGTGATATTCCTCCACGGGGAATTGGTTACAGCAAGTCCCCTTCGGGGGCGAGGGATCGTTTAGTCCCGGGGGCCTCCGCGGTCCAGAATTTATGATTCGTCTCACTGGGGGGACCCCCGCGAGGGGGGAAGATGGCGGTAAGCTCCGAGCACTAGACCGCACCAAGCCGCTGTTCGCGAACTGTGCAGACTTTGATAAACGCTATAACCTAACATTGATCCCAGTGATCTCCCTACAGGTAAGCCCGAGTCTTCTTCTCCCCCGTTTTCCGGAAATGCCAGAATGAACAACCTTCTCTCAGCCCTTATTTGTCGTTGCCTTGAAAAACAGCATACGCTTCGCAGAAAGTGTAGCTAGTGTTCAGGTTTAGTCTCTCTCCTCCCCTTCACGTCCAATGAAGAGACGTCGCTCACTGATTTCCGACCACAGAGGCACCACCTCCCCGTAAATACCCCGCTCCAACGGATGATTTCCAGAACGAATACTTCCCTCGATGTGTCATATGCAGAATAGAGAAAGAGCAGTGCAAATAAGTTAAAAATGATAAGAAGAAATTGCTTTAAGAGAAATTACAACTAAAGAAAACTGTGCAAACCGGTGCTGCCAATTTACGGCGGTACTTAAATTACATGTGTTAGTTTTTAATCCATAAAGACGTCTAAGAGAGCATTCGAGAAAGCAGCTGCATCTGTTCACACTAACCTCAATAATAACAACTATCAGCAAACATTCTGAGGTGCAAAAAAAAAATGCTGCACATAAATGAATGCAGCACTTCAAAAAACATGTGAGAACCAGACGTCTTCCCCTAGTCTACAGTTTATGAGGATGATTCGTTTGAGAGGGTATTAAGTGTCAAAAATGTTCAGAGATGAAAGTTCTAGTGTCCTTAGACGCGAAATATCCTCTGGCCACATTTTCCAACGAATCAGTCGCCACTCTGTCTATTTTTTTTCACCCAACCTAGCTGCCCTAGAAACCGCCCGCCAAACATTCATTTTTATAATTTTTATAAGTGGATGAGAGATTCAAAGAAAAAAAAAAGAGAACACATTTCAAAAAACAGACGTCTTGCAGCTCGTAGGTGGCCACTGTGCCAAAAGCCATTCCGCTTGATGCACATGCATATGACAAGCAAATATTTGCCTGTGTGACTGCGAGACGAAAGTCCAAGGACTATATCCCTGGGATCAAATATCCTGCACGTGGGACATGGATACATGACCAGTCTGCAAAAGCTAAAGGAAAAGAAAAACGACTGGACGTCGTAACAGGACTTCGCTGGAATGGGTTCGAATGTGCCGTAAGCGATACTTTGGGCTGTAAGTTAGCCTTAAGACACTGACTGATGGGACACAAAATATTAGCTCAGTCACCTGTCATATGATTCACAAAGCAAGTCCTCTTCAATTGCGACCACTTTTTAAAACTTTGTAGCAGCTATATCTAACCGAACACGCCACATACTCAGACTTAAATACGACCTTACGGCTTCAGCCTCAATTATTGCATGAAACAATTTGCATCCCAACGAAAATGCACGCCAGGGCTGTAATTTCTTACAAACTAATAATGCACTGCAGTCGTGTGCCAAATGACAGAACGCGATCGTTTGAACCTCATGAAACAGCTCCCTCGATAAGAAAACGCATTTCCCTCCTTTTCAGCACGGGATCCTCCAAGCTGCTGCCATGGACTGCGGATTCTAGGAACGTACGCATCCGGCTCGTGCCCTGAAAAACACCTCCAGGTCATAGGAATTATGAGTCATTCATGTCGCTGGGAAAGCCTCTCCTCCCGAGTACTCTCACTCGAGTTGGCCGCTTCTATATACTAGTATATACCTCATGGTCTGTTTTGAGTTTTAATGATAACTTTTTCATAGGCATTTTGTTTCATAGACGTTTTGCCCACGTTTTGTACTGTAATGAAGAGGCAGTTGCGAAACATCATTATAAGATTTAAAGTAATATTTATGAAAAGATTAGTGAGGTATCGATGAGCATTTCAAATTAAAATACAGTGGCAGTTGCGGATCACCGCAATTCGAAGAGTGACGTAAGCATTTGAAAATAACTCTTCACTCTGAATGCTCTCTTTCGCAGAAACGGCGCCCATTTCGAGAAATAACCCTTCCACTTCATTGCAAACAATCCCCCTCCTCCTATAATTACAATAAGATGCGTTATTTTATAAGTGGCACACGCTACAGGCGGCTTTTCAATACACCTATTTGAAAATTGAAGGTAATTAAAGTGCCTATAGAAACTCGTCAGCCTTAACGCTCCAAAAAAAAGGTGGGTACGTGATACCGGTGGCAAACAAATCAACGGAGCATTTAGGAAACAATTTCCGCTGTCTTAAGTGCCATGTTGAAGTCACTCGTGAATGTATAACACCGTTGCCATCATCATTAATAGCGCTACTGTCCCATTAAGCAAGAGCATTGTAAATGCTTATGCTTTCGGCTCCGTGTGAAATCGTTGAAACGGAGCTGTTGTTTTTTTCAAAGGTATCTGACGTTGATAGCTGCGCTCTTATAGAAAGAGGACACCGCAATTTGCTCACTGAAAAAATTCTGCTTGTTCTCAAATGCGAAATTTTTTATTAGCGTTTCTTCGACATCTCTTCAAGCTAGCCTCATTAGTTCCCACATATTTTCCCGTCTTTGTCGCAAAAGTATTAGTTAAACATTTACAACTATTAGCGTTACTTATTGAATTTCCATTTCCCACAATTGTACGTCATGCACTCAAATGATTGAAGCAGAGAACAGTTCATAAACTACATATTATCTGACACTTTCAGAGCTCTTATTTGGCTTCTGGTATGTATAGCGTAGCATCGCACTGCCTCCAGGTGGTAAACTGGATCAGACTCACACTCGCAAAGAACTCGTTTGGCGTTGAAAACTTGGAAAAAGATAGTTTTCATTCAAAAAATATAGTATAAGAATTTGGATCGCGCATACAATCAGAAGCTGCATGACGTAAAAAGTGTTGAAATGGAGTTAAAACAACCAACGATGGCTAGGAAAAACTGCCGCATCAACGAGAAAGAGATGCAAATGACACCGGCAAAAATTCAGAACAGAAAACGCACTAAACTTGGCAATGATAACTGTATAACACGCGTCGAGGAACGCATGCCAAATTACACTAAATGCGTTGAATAGGCTTCTATTTCTAGTTTAACTGCCAAAGCACTTTCATTTATGAGTGCTGAAATTGCTGAAGGAGTAGCTGTTACCTCTCTATCGAGCGCTGTGCTTTTATGCTTGGGGTGACCAAATCATCAAAGTGGCCAAAGTGGAAGAATTCCGGAGGCGCTCAGCTCACAACGAAACCTCAACAGTGAGTACTTTTGAGCATGGAGCATGAAAAATTTTTTAAACCTTGAACATTTGGTTAAAAATCCGAATTTTTTTTCTTAAAAAGCAATTTGCGTCACGCGTGAAAAAAGCCACCAGTCACGATTCACGAGGTACATGACGCTTGACGCTTTCCACATATCTGTTGTGGCCTCTTGAACGTCACATCTGATCAGCTTATGGCTTCCTATTCGTAGCACAGAGAATTTTTCGTCAGTAGCGTGATACCTACTAGGTGAAAATTAAAAACAAACTGGAAAATCAATATGGAAAATTCCAACTAAGCGGACTGCTAATCAATGAAGCTTATTGTCTATCGCAATAAATGCGGCTAATTATGAAAAACTAGTAATAACGTTCAATTTTCAATTACTGTCATGACCTCTTCATTAGAATAAAGTAACGTGCTGCTAAATGAAACGCGACCTCAAGTTCCCCACGAACGGAAAAAACCCAGCCTTCAGCACCATGAAGCTTGCACAGTTGCAACAGAAGACAACGAGAGGTGCGAAACTAGTATGCCCATTAACATGCGCAATGCACGCACGCGTTGTGTTCTCCGCTCCGCAAGCTCGTACTTTGCCGTATTTGTGTATGTAGGGGCATCGGCCAGTTTCATGAAATATTCAAACTCTGCATCACCTCTGGATGCCCTAACTCGAAACGGAAACCAGCCGGTTAACCAGTACCGACTAGCTGTTATCAATGAAGCTTTCTTGTTTTGAGAGGAAACCACCTAAGAGGAAAGCATATAAACATTTTCAGAAATACAAATAAATGACATCTCCATTTTTTTTAAAGATGGGTGGTTCCTTAAACATGAAGATCTGGTGAAATGGACGTCAGATTTTTTCATCGTGATGAGTTGAGATGGCCTAACTATAAAACGATGCTGAAGCGAACTTTGCCAAAAGTTTCTTCGAAAGGTTATTTCTGGTCAGTAATGACAATAAAGGTCTAACATTCTTGAGCTGGTGAAATCGTCATTCATCTACTTAAAACATCGGGAACTCAGCAAATGGTCACTTTGGACCGCAGTCAGTAGAGAATTATGCTTTATAATAAGCAAACGATATTAGCTCTCAAGGTTGGACCTCTCAACGCTCAAAGTTGTCAGTGAGTTTGCATTTTCAGCAATGGGCAGTTTGCAATTTCAGCAATGGGCAGTTTAGGCGATCTTGAAGGCTGTGGGCAATCTGAAAATTTTTCGAGCTCAGCCAGGTGTTTACCATTCTCGATCTGTTATTACTGGTGATTGAACGCTGTTCAAACTTTAAACAGAGATATACAATTTCAGTTTCGGCCTTCGCATTCCCCGTTTTAGTGGCGTTCTGAGCACGGAATTCGCAGTTTATATGTGCATTCTAATATGCAATAAATATCATCTATTCAAGTCACTCTTCTACGACTCATCAAAAATTTAGTGGTAATGTCAAATTTATTCGCTTTGAAAACACATGAGATGGATTGCAGAATCCCTTGGTTCTGGTGCAGCTAAAACTATGCTCGATCGCAGTGCATCTTAAGACGCCATAGGCCACTCACTTGCATTCGCATTCGGCTGGAAAGGGGTTCGTGTAAATTTGTTTGTTTTCAAGGTGTTTCCAAGGTGTTTTCAGGGTGTTTCCAAGGTGTTTTCAAGGTGTTTCCAAGGTGGTTGCCGCATTTCGAGGACACGGGGACACTTAAAAATGGGCTGCATTAATGACTGCATATTAAATTCTTTCAGGCAAGAAGGAGAAAATCGCCTAAACGAACAAAATTTCTCATGCATTCAGCGCTTAGTTTTTGCTCATTTTGGCCAAAAAATAGCACGTGAAAGTGGGCCAAAAGATGAGAGGCCCAACATTAATATTTGCGACAATTTGGCGCCATCAACAACGCTCACTAAGTAATCTACCTACATTATGTTTCAGATATGCCGCTGATCGAAATTGGCCGACCGGTCGCCATAGAGTGCGTAATGCTTGTCGCAGTCGTCATCATTTGTATCTGTATCGTCGTTCTCGTACTACTTGCAAAAGGCATTATCCTTTTATGACGTTCAGTGCCTCTATTTTATTGTCCTTACCTATATCTCTCTTAATTTTCAGTTGTGCTCAAAGAAGCAGACGGTTAGAAAGGAAAACACTAGGCAAATATGAGAGTTTTATATTCTTTTTGGTTGTCCGAAAAAAATTGTGAAAAAGTATAAATTTAGTTTTTAAATAAAAGCTTCTTTCGGTTTTCCCGCTTTTGCCTCTGTTAATCGCACCGAGAATCATATGGGCATGGTCACCCTATATGAAGAGCGGTGCGTTTAATGGATGCCTCAGGAGTTTGAAACACTCATCCGCACAAACTATATTATTCACTCACTTTCTAGCTCGATTCCATCATAAATACGAAGCTTCCTTCGTTTTTACGATCGACAGATCTATCAAGAATTTCTTGTAAAGAAAGATTTCATCAAATCAAAAGAACGTATTTTTGCTTCTGAGGAGAGCTTTTCTGCACAAACTTCGTAATTGTAACTTAACCGTTTTATTAGCGTATGCATGAATATAACCCTATCGTTCACTTGAATAACCAAAAACTCAAGATTGCTGCCTGTGATGGTCTCGCATTATATCAACCGTTTTTATAATGGGAAATAAAATTTAAATATGAGCAGAGAATGATGCTTTGTTTCGCATGGTTGGAAGACGTTTCTTCTGGAACAGTTTCATTTCACGATCACAGTTCGACGCAATCCACCTGCCGTTAAACATCATATTCAACCTCAAGTTGCCACATTTGAGTTTAATGAAGGAAGAGAGATTAGATCGATGATAAAGAAAGTTTAAATTCAAGCGGTGTAAGAAGGATTTGAAGAGAACCTGTAGCATCTTTTATCTCGAGATGCAAAGATGAGAATGAATCTCAGCAAAGAGAGAATATTACAGTGGTGCTTCAAAGCAGAATAATTGCTGTGTGAAGTGGCTTTAGTAGTGTGCTTTATTCGCTTATGGAGTAACATCTTTCAACTCAATGGATGCTGTCTTCTCTCTTGACTGAACTCACAAAACACTTTTTTATTGTAGCGACAGATTACTTACGCTTGCTGACTGTTCGTGACGAGGTTTAATGTTTGATCGTATCATTTTTAAAGGGTAACTGTCTCCTCCTGTCAATTCATTTGAAGCAACTTTCATCCCGCAGTAAAAAGGAATAAATTTTCTCATGTATTTCTTTCTATAAATTTCTATCTGTCTGCCTTTCTCTAAGTTGCCCGATGATTTTCTCTAGCGATCTGATCTGATTCGATTCAAAAGATAGCTTTCTTATTGAATAATAAAACACTGCGTGGGAATAAAAGAATTTGTGCAGTTATTTCATTTCCTTCGCGACAAGATTTTTTTTTACTAAAGCTCTTCGCTCGTATGAGTTCACCTCATTACTTACTTTTCCACCACAAGAGATCACACCGTGGAATATTAGCAGTAAGTAGCATGCCCTTTGGAACAGTAACTGTGAAACGGGTACTTGCGCTGCGGGGAACTTGTAGAGAAATTTTTTTAAAGAGTTATGAAACAACTGGGTCTCGCCACAAATTTCTATTTGGTAGATTTACCTCATCAAAACAATTCAAGACAAAAAGCAAAGAATTGAGCAACCTCAATAAGCTAATAATGAAGCATTTTGCAGCGACATTTTCCGATTTTGATAGAAAATCTTTTTCTATGGTTTTAATTCGATAACACGGATTTTTTCATTGAAGCGAAATTTCATCTCAACACAGTGAAATTTCGGACATAAAATCCCCCACTCTCCCTTTCCTTACCATCGTTGCGTACAACCAATGATTGCTCATTATTTTCTGTTGTTCATCAAGTTTGCTTTTGCACGGTTGAAAAACTTGACTTCTTATGCAATCGATTTATTGCCATATGTGTCCTCTGTAATGTCTAATCTTCGATGAGGCTTCTTCAGTGGCTGGAGTATGCACTCCCTTTTTCTTCTTTTCCGCTGTTTGATGACCAGTGTTATCGGTGATGACCACTGTTATTGGTTGCTTTATTGTTCTTAGAAGCTAATTTATTTCGTTGCTGAACATATCACTCTCATCGCTTTTCAAATAAACTGATGTCAACATTCACATACTCCGTCTAGCTCAATGCTTTTTGTTAGGCAGTCATTTGTGTGCAACACTGATTTTTTGATCCATGATAAAGGCATTAGCGAGTTGTGTTTCTTCACTCTCATATCGTTTCAAAAGTCTTACCTCGACTTAAATCGCAGTAATCTTCCTAATAATTCAATGTCGAATGGATAGCAATAATTTTTATGTTACGCCATTTCAAGTAGATGTGAGCTCGGAGTGACCACCCACGATCACAGGATAATTTTTCTTAGCAGTGATGACGCAAGGACGACCCATTGGCTTCAGACTGATCGATACGCCGGATCGTGCGTATGAATAAATGAACAAAATTATGAAGAAATGAGTCGGAGAGCAGTTGCAGTTATGTGCTCCAAAGCTCAAGCACCTTGACAATTAGGTGAGCATCTGGAGTTGAAAGAGCATTGAGTCAGTTGCCTCTTAAATGAATATATTTTGAAAATCTAAACAATATTTCTTACACGCCAGTTTTTACGCGCTAAGCAAATTTCCATTTGTATGATTCCTTACAGGAACGCCACCTCTGTCTGAATGTATGGTATATCTGTCGCTTCGCTCGATGGTTTCAGCTTGTGAACCACTAAATCTCAAGTTACGAAATTTGACCGGTCTAATGGACATCACGAAACAATAACGTTGAAGCTGACCATTCAATTTCGAACGTGATTATAGGCATTCAAGTGTTTCCTAAAACTGCGTTCAATTTACAGCCAGCAAAATTTTCATATTAAACATGCATGGTGGACATATTTTACTAGCTTCTCTGCCAGGCGTTCTCTGTTTGCCTATCGTTTTTCCTGAAATGCATGAGGTGCGATCCATTCGAACATCTTGCACATATAACTTCTCGTTATTGATGTTTTTTCAGATTCCGGCTAACTTTGTGCTTCCTGGCCGATTTGCTTGCCAATTTCAAGGCAACTTGGTTTATGATCTACATGCGAAGATGAAATGGAACCATTCTAGCTGAAAAAGCACTTGTGTCAATGATGATGTCGCTAGGTTTAGAAACGATGGTATCGTATCGTAGCTCGACCTAAGTTGCTTTCCATTTTAAACCCACTGTAAGGAGCCTTTATTTGAAATTGAAAAATGCATTAAATGAACCGGGTTTTTTAAAGTTCTTTATTTGCTTAATGAAATCCTCAACGTGACTGTTGTAGCCTCCTCATTACTATAGTTTTGTGGCATTCCACGTGGACATAAAGGCTCCTATTGGTGTTATTTAAGCGGTGTTATTTAAGCAGTTAATCGCATTTTATGCAAAACTGAAATGTCTGAATGTAGGACAGGGCAACAAATTCGACATGCTTTTTAACTGTTTAGGCGTCAGGGAACGAGTTGTCCAGATCATCAAAAAAATTTAAGCATTCTGTTCATACGTTGGTGAGTGCATAAAATCTCGTGAAATAAATATAATGACGATTCCCCGAAAACTTCACTTTGTTTTTGAGTGCAGTATGAGCGAAAATCGCTTTTGAATACTGGTGGAAAGGTGGTCTGGAGCCAGACAAAGGCAATGGGTGTTAATGTACATGCCTTTAAGTTTCAACTTGAACCTAACTTACCAGATATTTGAATTGTTATGAGCCGTTTGATGCAGTCAGAAAGCAAAAAACCTTCAGTTTTCTTTTCAAAGGAAACTACGCTCATGAAAGTTAGCTGCCAGATTTTTTCGTTTATTTCGTGATAAATGGTGTATTGTGTGACAATAAAGGTTTCATTTGCATATCAGTTTAGACGATTTCATATGCAAAAAACAGCAACACTGTGAAAAAATATCATGCCTAATTATTAGAGCACTGAAAACACTGAAACGTTCAAGCAGTTGTTGAGGATCAAGGATTGCATTGAGAAAACGGCATATATCATTTGTCGGATGCAAGACACAAATCACATTAAATTACAAGTGTGCAAGTTGCGAACTTTTTCAACTTTTTCAAAACAAGCTATCCATGATCCTGTCGAGCAACGCAGACGGGTCAATTCAATAAACTAATGTTAGCCAATTTTACCAAATTGATGCAATTCACACTCTCAGGGCAACGACGTTAGCCCTTTGGCAACTTGTAGCACATAAGCGAACAAGAAGACGGCAGTAATTCGATTCCAGCACAGAGAAGAAATATCCAAACACCGCACGATGCCCCTTCCGAACTGTGTCAAATCAATTATGATGACTTCGAACTGTAGAAACTTCGCATCTGCCAGATTTAAAGTACCATTTTGGAAGCAAAAACTCCGGGGACGCGTCAATCCCTCCACTTTGCATAACAAAAAACGAGTGGAGAAGAGTGGCATTCGTAGGAGGAGGGGGTGGGGTGGGGATATGCATTCCTCTTATCCAACTAAGCAGCTTCGTAAGCTGCCATGAAATAATAGATATACCAAATATGATGCCTTCATATCTTAATTAGCAAGAACACTCGTGCAGTTCCACAAAAATTCGCCTTTTTCCTCTTTTTTTGTTCTAGTCCTTCTTCTATTTCTTTTCCTTTGACAAGTTGATAAATTTTCAAGGCTGGTTAACTTGACGACCAAGTCGCAATTACCTGTATACTAGAGGCCATTTTATTAAATACGCTCTAAAGTTTCTTGCAGCATGAGAATATCGTAACTGCAGAACGAAAAATTGGTTCAACCTAATCTCATTAAGCATTTTTGAAGCCACTACATCTACTTTTTTTCCATACGTACGTTAGCGTTTTGAATGCGACCACCGTATAATAAGTGAAAAAACTTCATCCCTCCCACCTCTCTCACCCGCAATATAATCTTCTATTGACTAGCTGTATCTTAGCATTAAACTTTCGAGGAAAGAAATAATTACACCCTGACAAACCTCCTGCTCAACAGATCCTGCTCTTCTGTCATAAAACTCAAAAATTGATTGTAAAACAGGGCTGAAATTTAGCGTTTTCGCGGTCATACTTTTCGCTACATAATGTAGTTTTTTCTCGTAAACTTTTTGAGACCGAACATGACAGTGCCTCAATAAAACCCTCTGTGTTAATAATTCCTCCTAAATCATCGTGAAATCTTGGCCTCTTGAGGTTTGCTTTCTGAGACAATACTGCAGCAGCTTTGCATCTTAAGGTACGCGGTAGAAGTGAATGAACAAAAAATCTTTTCGATATAAATCTACGACGTTCGTCCTAAATTGTGTTTGCCGAGGAATCTCTGCAGAGAATTCAAATCGGGTCGTGAGCGCTCTTGCTGACGCGAGCATTATCAATACCTCTTTGTGTTTCAATTTAGAGTGTTTTTAAGTCACTTTTTTTCGATTTCTAACGAGCGCTCCGTACGTTGATATTTTTTCACAAAGTTTCAAATTCGTTTACTTCACAAGCGTGGCCTAAAATGAAGGTCGACTGAGAAAGGAGGAAGGCTTTTGATTCTGAACGATGCAACCTCCTCCATAGTAATACTATTAATCAGTCTTAAGGAAACATCACTTTTCTCAAACCGCTAGAAACGAAGTAGCACGAGGTTTACAGCTTCAGCTTAAGCGTATGCGCAAGAAAAGATCAGTAGCTTATTCAAGTAACCAGGTGATATATATATATATATATATATATATATATATATATATATATATATATATATATATATATATATATATATATATATATATATATATATATATATATATATATATATATATATATATAATGTAACAGAACTTCAATTTCATGCGCCAAATTCCGATGTAATGCAATGATAAAAAGTGTCTGAAACCATCAAACGTATACCAAGACAGTCTCCTTGGCTTCACATTGAGAAGACGGAGCAAATGAAAATCCTACAGTTGAGAAGTATCCTAGATTTCGCTCACAGACATCGACATTCAAAGTTCGAGCAAGAGGCACTTGCTTACTTCCTCAATAAATGAATGATCGTTGTTTCATTTTTTAAATAAAAATCTTTGCCCCAAATCAATTTGTTCTTTAATTTCTTCTGCAGCAACAACACTTTACCTGCTGAATACTTCAAATGAATTGTAATTTACTTGCGACTGCAATATGCAGGAAACAGGTCAAACATGGCGAAAATATGACTGTTTAGGACCTTATTTTAACATTGGGCAAATTTAAATACTGATTTCCTTGAGTCAACACTCATTCCAACTCAGTTTTTTTTTCACACTGCTGCCTTCCAATGAGCGGGACCCTGTTCATCTTTAGATACATTTATAAGTAAAAGTTTTTGCTTCATTATTTGCTGACATAAAAACAATCACAATGCGTGCAAGTGAAGCAAAAAAAAAGTATGCAACATTCTAAGTTTTTCAGCTGCGCCTAAACTCCATCAGAACCGTAACTACGTTAAGTAAAGAAATGAATGGACTGCAATGAACAATAAGTCTTGGAAAACGATAGCATGCGTAAAATTTATATATATATATATATATATATATATATATATATATATATATATATATATATATATAGAAGCACAATATGCACACATAAGAGAGATTATCATCTGCTATACAATTGAATGAGATTACAGTCGATAGCTGATCGATCAAGTGAATATGCAGTATTTGATGGTTTCTGACATTTTCCTCTCTTGTTGCAACTTATCAAGTGTAGTGGTCACTTTCGTGAAAGTGACAAACCTGTACGCCTACATAAACTCATCTATAAGTGTCCCTTGCAGGAACTTTGCATACTACCAGTCAAACTTACTTATTTTCCGTTCTCTTAGCGCTAGACGATGCTGAAATCAATAGAGAAAAATAAAAGTCGTTAGCACATGCTTCCCTTTTGATGGTCTCAAATATGACGCACATCGATGACGATTTGGTACATTCATAAATTTAATGATCTTGCAATTACGCAGACACATGCACGCTTGCATGTCCACTCAGAGACACATACAGCCGCGTACACAGACAAAAATGCCCGATAGACGCGAGTGCGCTCACAAGCAAGTAAACATATGCAGACACGAAGAGACGCGCACTTACACCATGCGCATGGAAGAACTAAGTAGTAAGCACACATCTATTACTTTCATTAAGTGGACGTCGGTCAGCGACTTGCTTCAGTATGCAAAAATTTACACTTTCATGCCTTACCTTTTACCACTGAGTAATCCCACAAGTAAGACTGGTAAAATTTTGCCGCAATTTTTTAGTGAATATGACGCATTTTGGTTAAGAAATTTCTTTCCAGTCGGTGCTACTAGTGAAGGTGAGGGAAGTCGGTACATTTTAAAATGTTTGTCCTATCATGTTAGAACTTCGCAACATCTTAGTGCATACGGCCTTTACCCGTGGTATAAATAAATAGCCATCACCTGAGCCGCAAGAAAACAATGTAAGAGAATTTTCGATTGCAGTGGTTTATGTCGAGAAGCATTTTCTTTAGTAAACTTTTTTAGAATTTCACTTCATCACGTTTCTAAAGTCACATTTCGAGCAGCGCCTCTCGATGTATGCTATTTCATTCTATTTAAAGGAGGTAGTGAGGATTGCAGATTTGACTCACAAGAAATTGAGGGGCTGGATTTGATTATGCATTGTCGCATGCAAACAGAATCCATTCAAATCACGAGTTCAATATTTTCTACAGATGTAGCAGTGCCATACTGTCATCTATATATCTGCTTTATTTAAAAGCACTGATTTTGCTTTATATAATCTTAAAACACGATTCTGTAATCGCTTACAAGGAAAAAGAAGGTATGTCAAGATCGCTGAATTGCTTTCACCTGTCTGGAGTCTCATCTAAGCGATTGAGGTGTTGTGGTAAATCAGTTAAAGTGCTGCTATAGAACAAATTAACATGTGCCCAAGAATTAGCTTCAGCGGACTCTCTGCAGTACACTTCCAGCAGATGCTATACAAGCTTAACATTCTAGTCCTGGCTCTGACAACATTGTTGGTAGTTCATAAAACAATTTTCTGGGGATTTTCTACATGTTGCTAATCTCGTATTTAGCTTTGAAAGAATCATAATTCAAAGATTTCATCTGAACGAATCACAGGCTACCTCGGAGAAAAATTGCAAGCAGTAAAAATTTAGAGTTTTTTGGTTAATTCGAGTCTTCCTTTAGTAAGGGCACTACAGGACGGGAGTTGCCTCAAAGATTCGCTTTTTTAAGTTTATCGGCATTGTTCGTTAAAAGGCAGCAATGGAGAGAGATCTTTTAATAAGAGGAGGCTGGGTTTAATTGATGCGAATGGGTCGACGGAAAATGGGAGTTGTGGCATGTTCGCTTTGATGTAATGCTAGTGGCGAGATTTTATTTCTCATTGGATTCTTTACTCTCAATTCAATTCTGTTGCTCGTGTTCACATAAGAAACCTTTTGTTCTCTTCGAATAATCCTCGCATTTTTCTTGATTTCTCTAATTTCATTCAATTTCATTAGACGCTATTTCATTTTCTTCAGTTTAACTCGATGAAGTAGGTCTCTTTTATTTCTTTTTCAGCTACAACTGATTCTTTACTTTATGGTAACAATTTCCTAAGAAACGGGAGGAATATAAAATTGCAAATCCTAATGACTTGCATTTTTCATCTTTAAATTAACCTTTACTAGTTCCCTTTTATTTGCCAAGCAAGGTTTTGTAACATAGGGAAGCTTATTTCATATGTAGAGACTGAACTGTCTTCCAGTGCAACTAATACAGATTTAAATTCGATTTGCAATAAAATTTTCTTCATTTTTCAATGCGCACAGGAGACACCATGCACACTTAAAGGAAGAAAACAGCGTTGGTCAAATCATAGGTTGAAATATGCGCTGAACTCTTTCATAAAACTGCTTTTCTTTTAAAAGGAAGGTTGAATTGATCGTTTTCTATGTCTCATCCGAACTGTTGCCGAATATTTATTTATATGTGATATTTCACATGATTTCAATCAGCATTTGTGCGTTCATTGCCCAGGTTGGTTACATTGCATCCGCAAGTATCTGTATTGCCGTCCGTGTGCCAGTTGTCTGTGGCTAAGCTGTCCTCGGCGTCAAAACATCTTGTTTCGCAGCTGATGCCGTTCGCTCGCAAACCATTCGGATATAAATTTAAGATAATGGACACCATAGCAATTCGAAAGGATTCAAAGATTTACTAATTTAAAACGCGATGACTAACGTTACAGTTACATCGGGCGCCTTGACTCATTCTATACGATAAAATTAAGGGAGTAAGCATGATGCTACCAAATGCGCTTATGCGCATGTGCTTTAGAATATGCAAATTGTGTCACAGACCACTGAGAAAAGTAGAGCTGTAAAAAAATTTCTAAAAAAAGATGCCATGTCAGGTTATTATTTTCTTTAGACAGAAATGAATGATGCTGGAGGGTTGGCAAAGGGATTGAAGACAATTGATCAAACGCCGGGTGGACGAATACAAACTCCCAGCGAAACTTGCCGACAGTCACCTAATTTCTCGAGACGCCCTACGAGCGCATCGTCACTGTGGTTTTGTAGAGCAGCAGACATAAATCTGCCGGTTGAACTCAGTCTACAAATAATCGATGAGCGACGCACGACGCTAATGAGAAAATAACACCTGAAATTTTTTGTTATGAATATTTCAACTCCATACTTTTCTTCGATGTCAAAACCATGGTATATGTTTTACCACTGTTATCGTTGTAAAATGGATGTTAGTTAAATTGAGCTCTTTGCCCACATTTGGTCTTTTCTTGAAAGTTGTGTTTTCTGCTTGTTGACTCGTTAACATAAGCGTTTTTTTAACCTCGAAAGAAAACTAGAAAGAGCGCTTATCGTGCCAGACATCTAGTAATAACTTTTTCATAATCTTCACATTTTCAAATAGCCAGGTTAAGTTTATCATCATCTGCACGCTTTTTCACGTCAGTGAGGATTTTGCTTTCAAAGAGGAAAATTTTTTTAGTGCTGCGAAATTTTTGCAATAATTTCACACTCTATTTTCTCGAAGTTTGCTTTGCAGATGCATTCGGTTTTAACAAAGCCCCTGCTCGTTGCGTTTTCTCTCAAAATTCTCTTCATTATTCACACACATAAATCCGAGTTTATGCTTCTTCATTAATGCCTTGAAGCCCTCGTCTGTTTTTATCAGAAACAGTGAGTTATGACATTGCTGACCAGCTTGTTATATATTTTTCCGCTTTATTGTTCGCTTCAGGGATTGGTACTCCTAAATTGCTTGCTGACGGCCATGAGATCAACGCATTGAAGCAAATTGGTGCTCTGATGATATTAAACGCTGGGAAGGGTTTTTGATTTTGGATACTGGGAGTGCATCCAGAATTCCGGTTCAAGAATTCAAGTGGTACTAAATATCTTGGTTTTTGTTTAGTAGTTTAGATCTATGCGTTTTAAAATTGCCTCAAAATTCCTATTCCAGTATCACGATGTTTTCTTCAGTTAACGTCAGAATTTTTGAATAAAGCCGCTTCCTTAGGTCTATTGCATTTATCAGCTCTATGTAAGCACTTAGTTGTCTCTTTCCGATGGGAACTGCAACCATAAATGGTTGTCTTCGAGATAACGTCAGCGATGGCACACACAGGTCCATCGGAGAATCAAAGTCCTTTTTTAAAGAAGAGGACGTAGCGGACCGATCAAAAGAAACTGGACACGTTTCACAAAATTTTTAACATACTAGCTGCAACACCATCGTGTTATCTCATATTACTATTATATTTGCATCTAGTTATTTCTGCGTGGTGCTATCGAAGTCGAATTGCGAGTGATTTGTTACGTATATTTGGCTTTTACTGATTTTCACAAAGAGCCCTCCAAAATTGTTGATTTCACTGAAGAAAATTTAAAAATGGGAAAGGATTCAGGTTGGACGTTATTGGCACGCCCATTTGAGCGTCATTGTTATGCAGGAGGCAGACTGATGAATAGCCTAGTCAGAATGATGCGAAAAGCGATCTCGAGCTGCACAGTTGCTGGTTAGACCGCGACGAAGGCGCCGACAATGAAGTGGCAACTTGAAAATGCGCCAACCTGCAAGTTGATTGAGCAGCGGTCATGGAACAGCGCCTTAAGCTGGGTCATGCGCTAAATAAAAATGTGCCTTCTTTGCCAGATGGAATATGTTTTAAAAGGATGGTTTAAGGATGACTAGCGCACGCACCTCTGCCAAATAGTTCTTACTGTGAGTCCAGGCGAATCTAAAGATGCACTTTTCATAAACCTTAAACTTGAGCATGTAGCATCCACAACGTACTCTCGTAAGTGTGGTATGCAGCTAGAATTGCGTGGTTTTTCATAAAGTAAAGTTATTTAAAGAGGGTTACTGGACACCTGCACATGGAGAGTGCACATTGCTCCATTGATTCGCACTCTAACGTATGATTTTTCTTAAAATATGCACAAATAAAGGAGCCGGCCTTAAACAGTATGAAATTATCGCAATGTGTCACTTTGAAAGGATTGTTGCCTTTCGAAGGTGTGAATGCCTTGTTTTAGAGGTCTTCACTGCCCCAAATAAGCGCACGCTCGAAGAGGCCGTATCGCTGACATTGGTCGTTTCGGGGTCGTCATTCACGGAATTGTTTGAAGTGAGCAGCAATAGGCACCTGAATATTTGTGCATTATGGCATGTGAGTCGACGGACACTGAATGGCGTCACATGCGGTTGTTGATGGTATGGTATCAACTATTGTGGTTCAGCGCATGAAACGCACACGGGCGCATCGTAGCGACGAACACCGAAGATGGTCTAGAAGGAGATAGGCATATACCCACAGCACTTTGACCTGATTATCTACTGACCGAGATGTGTAGCGTGGGGGGTTTAGTGGTTTACCCGTATGTGACGCCGCTTCACTCATGCTCTGTCATAAGTTCCTCCAGTCTTACGACTCTATTACTTTTAACTATGTCACATCGCACTTGCTTCTGAATCCTTGTGAGGTCATAACTACATCGGGGATGCTTTGAGCGAATAACACTTATCAGGGCTGAAATAAATGCCCTTTTTTAGGGTTGGCGCTACTCCTTTTCATTTCGCCTTATTGTTTATAAGCAGCCTAGTGTTTGTCTTCATGGTCGGCTTTTGAAATGTTTTTTTAGTTACACTGAGTTGAAAATGAAACAGCATTTCTTAGTATTTCATTTCATTTCGTGATTATTCCAATTCACACACCAATGGCATGTTGGATTGACCGTAGTAGGCGTGATTTTCGTTGTTTTGTGTTATCCAGTGTCGTTTGTTTAATTTCGAAACACCACTTTGTTGACATTCTCAAATTTCTTCGTTATCTTTGAGATGAATGTCAGAAAAAATTTGTGTAATGCATGATTGTGTTGAGAGCGCATTCATATAATGAAAAATAGACACAAATACCGCACAGAAAATTCGAATTATTTATCTTTTGGTACATAGAGGAATTGTTTTACCTTTAGAAGAGCTGATTAGCTTCAATGACTGTATATTTCTTGCTACGAATAAACAGCCTTTATGGTCCGAATTCTTACCGTTGCAGGTTTACGACTCGTTTTTCATTACTTTATGAGTGCAAATGTTTTTCATCGCTAGCATGGCAGAAACTGATACTGTTTACATGGAGGAAATAATAATCACATGAGGGGAATAAGTTTTTTGGTTGTTAAAGAATTGGGAAGATAGGCTATCGCACAGATGAGCGGTTTCACAATTAGGAATAACGTAAAGGTGTGTTGTGACCTTGAAATCGTTTCACGAGAAATTCGGGGGACTTCATTGATGTTACCAGGGATCTCTTTAAAAGGTTACCGCATGCACTTCGGCTGACACCTTTGTTTTTATTATCGTGTTTTTCTCCTTGAATCATAACCATCTGCGCATTCACTTCGTCTAATCGCTAAGGACTGCATACGTTCCCATCTCTTACTTTTCCGTTCCATTAATTTTATGAATCAGTTTAGTAATGCTTTACTGAACAACTGATAGATGAAAGTCTTATCCACTATCAATCAGTGTGCTTAACTGAGCAGGCACTTTGCAATTAAAAACAACCGTATTGAATAATTCGGTGCACTCTCTACTAAATTTCTTTGCGTTGAAGATGCGTTGTTGCGTGCTACTCCAAATGTTTTTAATGTGCAGTAGACAATTCCTGCAAAATCCTTGCTGCCACTTGCATGTGCAACATGATATCGAACTCTGTTGGGTCACTTCTGAGGTGACCACACCACGGACAAAGCGTTGTCTGTGAGCATGTGATGTGGTAGCTGCGAGGCTCAAATGTTTCCTCTTGAAAATTGCGCGCAAATTCAGTAAGGGAGACAGCAGCTCCAAAACAAAGCTCAATCCTGGATATATATGGGATCATATTATGTTCTGTCGATTAACCTTCTTTTGATAGTCACACCTGCAAAGAGCTATCCCGACAATTACTTCACGTCTTATTGGCAACGATCGGAGCCTCCCTCAGCAGAGTCGCGCTCATCTTGAACAGGGATAGAAAGACACTGAAGAAACTCCAAATTGATCAATATGATCCCATATATGCCCACGGAATGAAGCCAGTAGGCTTCCGCTGTTCATCTTTTGCGCCGCCTCCCTCCTTCCCTCCCCTTTCTCCTACAGGAACGAATAGCAATCATGTCTCAGTCGACTTTTTTGAAGAGCTGCACAAAATATTTCAGTTCCGTTTTGAGGTTACTAATGTTTGAGTTTCAAAACTTCAATAATGATATAATTTTCGGCCTCTCTCAAATAAGCCTCCTCTGGTTATAATCCTCTCCTTCTCGTTCCACTCTCATATATGGAAAACCTCTAAATGTCAGGTCTTATAATTGAGATTCAACGACTGATCACCTTGTACTTAGTGGGAACTTCACAAAACTCACTTATTTCCACGTATGCTGTCGTTCTTTTGGAACGGTGGATGGAAAATGAAAAGTGCTCGATGTTCTGATCGCGCGAATTCAGATCAGACCGCCGATTTCTTGTTGTCGACTTATCTTCATGGTGACCTATCTAAAAGATCGCAGAGAATGTTCCCTTGCAATTCGGCATTTCATTCCTCCAATCAGCGTTATTAATTTCACTCTTACACTCTGGCTTTAGCTAAACCGGACGCCAACTTGGGGCACTGTTTCCTGTATAACGGGTCAACGTTGTTATCCATCATATGTGGTCTTTGTGGGCGTTATTATGTTTCAGCTAGCAAGAAAGAGCCCAAAATTTGAGTACCACAGTAAATCTGGTTGGAACTGACGTCTCGGACAACGAGTTTTATTCATGAACTTCGTTAAAATGTTTCTTCCTAGAAAAGCTGTATTTAGGTGGCTGAATTTGTGGGTGAAATATATTGAAAGGGACGTCTATTTAATAGTTTACTATTGTTCACAAAACAAAAAGTTCACCTTAACATGTTTCAGTAACGTTAAACGGGAACACCGACTATCTAGCGCTTGTTGCGATAACCTGCTCACCCGAATTACTCGTCTTTCACCACCTTTAAAGGATTTCATCTAAGATGGGGTTCTAAGAAAACTTTCTACCGGCGCTGTAGCTCAGATTAGTCCACAGATCGATAGCCACAGACCGGCACTCAGCAAACGAACAGCATCCGCATGGAACTTTGAGGATGCTATTCGTTTGTTAATTTTCCTCGAATAAATACAACACTTTGCGGAAGAGCTATTTAAATATTAATAAGTTTTCGTGCTAAATGATTGACAGCACACCCCACCAAACTAGTCTGATTGGTTGCAATCTGCTACTACACAAGTTGATTTCTAATCATACGTTTTCACTCTTGGCACTGAAAAGCGAATGTTTCGAGTAATCCAAGAAGTGTGTGTTAAACATTTGGCTGCGTATTTCACTGGTGGAAGGTAGCACGTGATGAAAATCTGTGCCTCATAAAAATGCAACCAAATTAACTGCTCAGGAGTCGTTTCAGCGATTCGTTTTATTTATTTTTTCGCATTTCTGCACTATGTGGAAAGCATGCATTTGCCACCTCAAACAAGGTAGGATATCACTTTAAAGTTAGAGTGTAAATTGTCCTGGACAGGAGGTTATGCTGGTTATGAGTTCAGTCCTGTCAGCGATAAGAACTCCGATTTCACTTTCATAACAAAAAACTGATGAGGATTCGTACCAGCGAAGCTGACACAGAGCGCGCTTTTGCAGTTGCGCTCACGAGGCCAACAAAGGAATAATAAATGTCTCATTTATAATAACATTTTGAGTTGCGAAGGAATAATAAAAAGTGTCCCATGATGAATCCATGCTTAAGCTTTAGTCTCCCCTGTTATGCACACTTTCTAAGAAACATTCGTTTTTACGACCTCAATGACGCAAGATGCAAATATCTCATTCTGAAATATGCGCGCAATTTTTTGGCTCATTAATTCCGATCGACTTGATGAATTGAGTGGAATTTATTATTGTACCACCCTATGTCGTACACCATGCTTACTAAACTTCGCAGCCTCAGCTTCAGTGGTTCCCAAGTTAAAACTGTACGATAAATAGGCGAAAAGATGCAAATATATACTTATCTGCACACAGACAAAGTTGCCATCACGCGTTTTGCAAATTCAGATGCGCAAAACGGAAATAAGTAAGAACAATAGGTTTTCCGTTCGTTCTATAAAGTGGTTGTTTAACAATGATGAAGGTTTAACTACTAATGATATTTGATCGACATGCGTGAAAAGATCTGTTTCTATATATGTGTATGTGGGTGTACAGTGCTTTTGAGCAGCTCCGCCAATTTACCATACAAAAGCTGTGCACCACCGAAATTTACTAGTACAGTCGATGTTCATTCTAGATAGATGTCTGACTGTTATTTCGAATTATCAACTTTCAAAGATGCTGGAATGGTGTGAAAATTTTTATAAGTGAGCTTATGATTAGGCAGTTTTGAATTGATAAGTGAACACTTTTACAGCGATTTAAAGTACCCGACAGAAAAATATTACTGTAACATAACGAGAGCACTTTTTCATAGGCCGACAGGTGACGGCAGGCGTTGATAGTTTTATGGTGAGAGATTCTTTGCTTGTCTGCTGCAGCAAATACAATTCGCAAACCTCTACGACGTTCTTTACAGAGATTATGCTACCCGTCACTGGCAACGCGCCATGAGATGTGAAAGACAGCCAACGCTGATTATCTGGGATGAACTGCGTACTGCATGAGGTGGTGGTCAATCTGGATAGGTTGCCCTTTCGGAGAGCGTTGGCTTGTCCTTCCATTTGTTTCACTGTCAACGGGATCTAATCACAAGAAAATTCGCACTCGATGAGGTCAAATATTAAAATTGAAGTGCAGGAGTGCATAACAGAGTTCCGTGGAAAACGGCCGAAGCTCCAGGAGTCGACGGAGATACGACAAAGGCTCCTAACGAAAGGATAGTTTTAAACATTTGCTCCTTCGCATCGATCTATTATTGGTGCCGGCTAATGAAGACAAAATCGTCAGACGTGAATCATTTGTGGTAGTTGTTTCATAATCCTCTTACCGTGAAAACCTTTGAACCATAGAATCACGGAGCCGCGTTCTATTTGCCGTGTGTTGCACCGCCACTGCACCAGTCTTTAGTGGAGTTATCAATGGCAATGTTCAGAGCGTCCAGCCGAAACGGTTTCTCTTCTGTTGAAATTTGCGTACCTAGCAAAGTGAACCAATGTGCCTCGAGCCCCCACTAGAGGTTCAAATCTCCTTCTTGACGTCAACATCACCAGTGGTGCTATGGAGGACCGATGCTTCGGTGATCACATCGCTATAAACTGTGAACTCAGCGGCCTATGGATTCATACGTTTATCTTGTCTCGGAACAATCGTAATTTCGTCTTCGCACTTTCAATCGACATTTCGAACCTATCGACTGGAGAGAATTCGTTGCCAAAATTTTTAAAGAGCTGCTGCACAAATGCAACTCGGTGGCTGCTATGGTAGCTAATAGAAAGGCGAAGCACTAAAAATTCACACTAGAAATAGTAGCTTGGATTGAAGAAAGCAATAAGTACTAGGGTTTTGATAAAGAGCCTCTCAAAAAAAGGAGCAGGTCAGGAACAACTTGCACAACATTCTTAATTTTGTTGCTGATCTGCGAAAAGATGCCGGCTAAAAGTATAATGCATCGATTTCCGAATAGGGAAGAAATCAGTGGCTGCGTTAAAGCTCTTAAGCGGACTAGTTGATTGTAACAGGGAAAGCAATGGATGTGAAGTGTCGCAGGAAATTATAAACAGTTAGTTCGTCACTCCCAATATGTGGTCTGGAGTTGACCGATTGTCACAAAGTTACCCAGACACGTCAGCTAAGACCGCTGAGTTGTGAACAATGTGTCAGTGTTTGTCTTATCTTAATTCGAGCATGGTGCTGGTATTTACTTGATCACCACCCAACACTTAAAATTTGGGAAACTTAGTCCCTAAAGCTCTGCATCCTGGTCAGCTGGAAGAATGGAAAATTCCTGAAATTTTGCCAAGGTACTGGAGAGAAAGTCAAGCAGTCGATTTGGTAACTAGCCCAAAGTTCACTCTGTTATTGCAGTCATGATCAATTGCACTCTGTTATTAATAGCAAGCTGTCTGACTTTCAACATGGCTTTCTTCGCAACCACTCTGCGATTACAGGTGCCTTCGAGATCGGCAGTTTCATTTAAAGTGCTTTAAAGAATCAAAGAAAGCTTACCTCGTTCATCTAGATATGGCCAAAGCCTACAACAGCCTTAACCCGAAACTGTTTTAGCAAAGTTTGCCAGTGACTTCCATCTTGCTTCTGCACTGAAGCAGCTGCTCGAAAATTTCCTCTCTTGACGTAGAGTAGCAGTATTCGTCAATGCTGTCCTTTCGAACTTCAGCGGTGTTGAAATTCGTGTGGCGTGGTCCTTCCACTTTCACATTTTTCTTATTTGAGCCAAACACATGCCAGACGAGCGAATTCAAGAAACTAGAGGAAAGAGTAAGAAAGAACGTCATAAAAATTGAAGTGTTTTAGCTACTGTTCGAAAGAAGTTCACCAAATTAAATCTGCTATCATCAGATTTGATGCTCGAGAACAGTCTGCTAAATTTCATCATGGAAAACTTGCGATCGATGACAATCTAGAAGTTGACATTCTAAACAACGCTGAAAGTTCGGGAGTGATCTACGACAAACGCGTGTCTTGCAACACTCGCTTTGAAAAATTAGACAGAAGTTGCGCAACCTTACTTTACAACATCGCAATATTGCGTCCACATCTGAAATTTGGCATGAACCTTTTCTTGCTTAAGTGTTTTGTCGTGTCTACAATCACAACTTTTCCTAAGATACCGTGAGCAGCGGCTATGAACGAGTTCAGACTGGTGCAAAAGGCAATCCATAATGCTTTTTGAGCAGTTTACAGTTTTCATATATTCGATCTCGTCAGCCGTATAATCGTTTCAATTGGGGCACTAAGAAAGACAAGCTAACAGTTACTGAAACTGTAGAAGACAGTAGCATTAACTAGAGACTTACTACTATTTACTATCATTTATAGCAGCAACAATAGTAATATCAACATTATTGCTATTCTACTACTGCTACATACATGCCCCTGTCTCCCCTTCTTTTAACTTTTCATCTACGGACACTAAAATGGGAAGATGATGCACAGCTGAACGAAAAATGTCTACTGTACAATCGCGCATCTTCTCTGGAAAGGAGTCGAAAATTCACATGGAGCCTTGCGAACCTTTTATAACGACTATAGTACCACATTTGCACGGATATATGTCATCGCGGAGTTTTGCTCGAATGGCATCGTGTGCATTCTTTTCAGACGTCACTTTGGCACAATTTCAACAAATGTTTCCATCCTGACGGTAAATAATTGCACCATTTCTGAATTTCCTATTGTACAGTTGTTTCTTCTTTGAATTGAATTTTATCTTTATTTTCTATGCGTGTCTGAAACCAATTTGCCTTTAGCGATCTTGTGTGCTCCCTTCTTTTAGTTGTAAAACAATTTACGTTTTTATCCTGTTCGTATATTTTCATATTTACTTCATCTGGTCTCTCGTATAGATCATTCATGCTGAAAATCAGAATTTAGTCATCAACTTTTGAACTTCCTTTGCATTCCACTAACTTACGTGATGAGCCATTGGGAAAGTTCTCGCCCATATATGAGCGATATGTTTCATTTGTGCTTCAGAACTTAATCGATGCAGAATTTCACAGCAATTTCTGTAATTTGACGAGCTAGATCTAAACTGGTCATCCACGTTATCTTCAGTAATTCTTTTTGCTGATACTTGTGAGTCCTCTGTCCTCACAGCGGTGCATCGATATCTGTGTTCTTAGCAACTGACAACGTCTGGAATCAATTGCTTAATGCGTTTAGTACACTGTAACTGCTGAGGTACTGAAATAACCTGTTTCTTTTGCAGAATTACGCAGTCCTTAGTTAATCGCGCAAACGCTGAAGCTCATATAAAGCATTTATGCCGGAGGCAGAGGATAAGCTTTCAACGAGTGCTCCTGGTAGCTACTTGTCCTAAATGTTTTTTGAAGGTCAGATGTTCATACTACACAATTTGTAACCCAAAAAATAGTAGTCAGAGTGCTAATGAAAATTCACATATGCAAAATTTGATTTATTTGACAAGCCGGCAAGCTTGCAGCTAGTGCTAAGTGAAGTGTCTCAAAGTGCCGCGAAATGTTTCCACAATGTTTACTACAGTCTACTTCCTTCCGCACAGAATATTACAGCCTGAGGGTATCAAACCAGAATTTCGAGATGGTGCATTGCATATTATGCGGCGAAAGAGGGCATGGAAAGTGGGTAAAAGCCTTCCATTTCTTAATTTGGAATGTCATCCATTCCCAAGATAAATTTTAGGCCAAAAAACAAATGTAACTGTTGTCATTCACTTCCAAAGCGCTCGTGTATGACGATGTCACTTAACTCTATCCAAAATAGGAAAAATCTGATCGCCATATACACATGCACCTACGACGTGAATCTTATATTGAACGCGTCGCTTGAGCTACCTCCGCTCATAATAATTTTTTTCGGTTGCTACCTCTTTTTATATGTATATGGTATCCATCGATAGTTTGGAATTGTCGACGACGATTAAGTTGCGCTGGAAATTTCGAGGTTTTCAGTAACATCCTGCATTACTGGCAGCTTTAATCGACTTTTATAACGCGAAAATTCTTTTGTGATTTGAAATCTGTTCATTCAATAAACGCTTGATGCATTACACATATGTAGACATTTTTGCCATAATAGAAAGTTAATGACGATTTCTAAACTTCAGATGCAGCGAAAAATTCAGTTGAAATTTTTAAATACGACAGGCGGAAAGATTCTTGCGGGTCTACGCTTACATGTGTGTTATAAAAGTGTACTACTGCAATCTCATTAAAATGTTCAAATGTAAGTCCAACTGCTGATGTCACCCTCAGCGCTCAGCGTCTTTACGTTCACCAGTTGTCTCATGCATTTCGACGTTGGGAAAATCTATGATTTGCGTCTAACTGACTTCGGCTTTCTGACCATGGTGATCGCGTGCCTTACTTCTTTGAGTGTTCTTTATTTTGCCTGCAAAATAAATGACAACAAGAGTATCAACTGCAACATACGATCTTGCCAGCGATTCGTGAGAACCGATAAGATATTTTGGTGGTACAGTCATGCAGGAGGTATTGGACATTGGATAGTGTAAGTTGATAGCAATATTTAGAAAGAGTATGAGTGTCAGAGCTATAACCGCAAAACCGCTTTCGAGACTGAGCGTGAAAACATCTTTCCAATAATACCTCCTCACTCTCAATGTAAGCCCTGGCAGACTTAAATATACAAGAACCTACAGTAGTAGGTACTTGAATTCCCGTAGAGCTATCCGATATTAGCAGTGTCCTTAACCACTCCTGCATATGCACACGGATGTAGGAATGTAGAACAGTTGCTACCTCCCAGATTCACTTAAAAATATTTATTAGTAATGAAATGCTATCTAGATTATTGGTTATCTTGCATCGCATTTACTATCTACGACCAAATCGTCTTTCTGGAGGACAGAACGCATCCATCCAGTAGCCTAGCTCCTCGTTCTAAAAAAACGTTTTCAAGTAGTTCTGATGTGTTGCAACCAAGCATTCTCTTTATTATCGAAGTAATTGCTGCCAGGAGTTTACTGCCATTCTAGCCCTGCTCTCCATTGCTATATTTGCGAAAGCGGAAAAAAATCAGTTTGCACGCTTTTCTATTTTGATTTCTTCATTTGTTTGCTGATGGCGTCATTAGCATGATCTCGAGCATGGGAGTGATCTCTGGCTCAAGCCCTGAATAAAATTTGTGGCTTATGAGCATCAGAATTCGATAATGAAAACTTTATGGTCTCTCATATTATTTCACACCTCTGCTTAATTACTTTGTTTGAACCGATGGTGGTTTGTTCGCCATGAAACGTGCTTCTTGCACTTCGAAAATTCTTCGAAAGCATACATGATGGCAACCTTTTAGTCCAATTGATAACTTCGAGTTGGGACTTGAAACTCTGAAATGCTCATCACTATCGGAGAAGAATTCTATAGCTTCTCAGTTGTGGCTCTGTTTAATATCGGACTTTATAAAGCGACTTTTGAAAGAGAATCCTTTTCAATAAAAAGCGCGCTCGGAATGGTGAAATAACTGCAAATGTTTAGAACGTCTGCTATAAAAAAGGGTTTTTTGAGAAAGTGCACCGGTTTGTTCGATGACCTACTTCCTCGATGTCCATTTCTATCTTGCGAAGCTGGCATGTTCTTCAGCAAAAATAGAGGAGTTTTAAAGCTCACTAAGACTACTCCAAGCGTAAGATTGTTTTTTCATTCTAGAGAGATTTTGTTGAGAGAGAATACGGAACTTATAACAACTCACTTCCACCATTCAATGAGGAATTTCTATTATACCAAGTCTTGTTCGACGTTACATGGCATTTGATTGTCACTGACTTTTAAGATTCTAAAATTTCCTCTTTCTTGCCATTATTTACTTTCGTTAAGCGTATGAACGTCTTGTAAAATTTGCATAAGAGATGAACGAAGCAAACGCAAAGCGCATTTCAGAGATGATCATAAGGCAATGCGCACTTCTGCTCGTGATATTCGTTATATGGCTACATGCACGAGATCAGCTGCTCTCATCTCCTTTCGACAACTTCCGTATCGAGTGCGCTAAAGCATCCGGTTCGATAAAATTTCTTCCGACATTGACCCGGTGTCCACTTCACTGCAATGTGGCAATTTCGTGAAACAGGTTTTACACATGGTGCTACAAAATGTAACAAAAATTGATCAAGTGTGGGAGGCAGCCCACTTTGAAATGGAAATGGTACACAGAAGAGGAAAGGATGGGGCGGGGAGGGAGAAGGTGAGAAAAGTGAGCGAGTATTGAATATTAGTGTTTTCGCCAGTTACACTCCTCACAAATAGGACCCGATCAAAGATAACGCATTTAAGAAATTTCTCACCATTGCGCAATAAGATCTCGCATCATGGTGAAAGTCGTACTCATTATAGCAACTCCCGAAAAACAGGTAGACAATACATTCGGTGGGAATCTTTCGTTTGTCTACTTTCAAATATTCATCTAAGTTGTGCAGCGGTAACGGCATTCATGCATTTTCGAACAGGACACTTCTGCCACCATAAGATTCAGAAAGGTATCTTCTAAAGGAGTTACACTCATTTAATCGTAAGTCATATGTGGGTCAAGTGACCAGAGTTGCATACCGAATTGCTTTAGAACGTTTAAAATGTAATAACAGCAACGGTGCTTTGCTCGATTCACATTTGAAAGTGTTACCCACTAGACGAAACCATATCGCATGTCAGTCTTACAGACTCTCTGATCAAAATTCATATCGTCATAGAAGTGTAAAAAACAGAGAAAAAAGGAAGACTGAACTTCGAACCTCGTTGCCATTAGAAGTATAATATGCGTGAAGACTATTATTGCTGGAGATGGTTAACTTAAATATAGGCGTTTCTGCTGAGCGTTCAGTTAGAAGTTTTCACGGGTTCGGTATTTAACGCAGTCTTCTAGGTGCAACGAGAATCAGCGTGCGCATGGTGGGATCGCATGGCTTCCGACGTCAAGATATTGTTTTCGCGGTCACATGCGAACGGGTGGAAGAGGTATATCGACTGATTCAGTTCAGCTTTTTCAATATTTCGTTCATCTCCCATTTTAGTCGCATTCTGAAACGCCGAAGTTTTTTAGGGGGGGGGGGGAGGGGGGGAGAGGGTGATGGATTGGTAAAAAGATATTGGAGTCGGTTATAAAAGCTCAGTCGACTGCCCAACCTATTTCCCGCACCAATTACTACGTGAGTAAATGCACCCGCTTAGGATTGATTTTTGCAGCTGTATCCATGGTATGGTATTCCAATGGGTATCGCCGATCTTGAACGAGAGGACTGCTATTATAGTCATATGTTTGACCCTCTCGTCGACACGGACTCTCAGTTTAGCTGCAGGACTCGCGAGTACATAGCCGGCATCACGAGACTCGCCGATACGCGGTTGGTATAAAACATGAATGCACTGCAACCGTTACGCTTCTTTTTAGCGCGTAACATTCACTAGGCATAGATGTGTTAAGGAATTAAATCACAATAAACGCGTGGCTCCTAAAGCCATTTAAGCATTCTTAAGCGTTATACATGCAGCAGACTTGTGTCCTGCCAGTCATATCGTAACTGGCAGGACACAAGTGTGCTGCATTACACAAGTGTTGTACAGACGTGCAGGTGCTTCTCTAAGCTAAATTACTGAAATCGGTAGAAATACCACAGGTTTTAATCACTCGTTATGCTTCACTGCGACTGACGTAGAAGATGTAGCATTTATATTTCCACAATATTTTTTTACACTACATTGGGCGCCTAGGTAATTGATGTCGGTATTGAGTTGAAACCGATTTAAACGTCTATGGGCTTTTTGATGCTCTAACTCCCAAGCTATTCTAAAACGATGCCGCTCTCCTTTCTTTTGGACCTATGCGCGTCGCTGGTAGTATTCGCTGGCTATCAACGCAAGTGTTGCAACAGGCATTCGTTGCGATATAAACATGCATTGTTTGGATCTCAGGAACACAAGGCTAAATTCCTGAGAACTTCATGTTTTCATAGTTCTCCCAGAATTCATGAACTGCTCTGTATGTTACTGTTCAGTTTATCTTACAGGATACAGATTCTATGTTGCCGTCTAAGGACGAGAGACGAAGTAAATTGCAAAGAGAGAAGGTTTGGCAAACCTATGGGCAGCGATCCTCGAGCGGAGATTTTTGACGCCAACAGGCTCATCAATTCGATCGCCGTTGAAGGCTACACCTACAGAGTGCGCTTCTGCGATCTAACGCCACGTGCTATAGGTCAGGTTTGTTCAGTGTTCGTTTCAACAGTACTCCTAGTGCAGGAAGATGGCGGTTATTAAGGGGGACTATATGTTTCTGCCTTTAAAAGTTGCCCGAAGTAACTTTCGTTAAGCCGCGTTATTCCTGTTCAATTTAATTTCGCCGGCTAGTAAATGTAAATGCTGCTGAACAGTAAGAATACAGCGGCGGTTAGTGTCTCTTGCTAATGCGTACATTCAAGTATATCTTGCCGACCACCCCAGTCATAACTTGAGAGGAAGACTGCACGTGCATAGAATTTTTTGCCGATATACCAGCTCAGGATTAATCTACGAGGACGAGCCAAGTACAACAACTCCGTCTGTGGCTCTCACAACCGAAGAAGTAACCAACACTGAGTTTCCAACAGAACCAACAGCAATGCCCTCAACAAGGACTCCCCGCACAACAAAAAGTGGGTGATTATCATCATCTCTAATATTATACGAAAATGAACGACCTCATTTTTAAACTGTATGCGACCTGCTTGTCGTCAAAGAAAAATTCATCTGTACTTAGTCAGAAAACCACAGAATAAACGTTTGGAAATTTTTTTCTCAGGCTGCCAAACAAGAGGAATATTGCATAGCTGGATGAGATTCATAAGGCATCAGATGGTTGGGACGAAAGTTTGCCGGACAAATCAAGTTCGTCAAAAGGATAAGAATAAAGGGTGGTTTCTAGTTGGACTGCTAAGCTTCAAACGTTTTCTTATGTGAGTGCTTCTCGCTGCACAAAATGATTTCATAGGATTCTGAAGCATCAGCTTTTTAACGTTCTGGGCCTAAATGAACGAGAGAACGATTCTAAAGCTCATACTCTCTCATAATTGTGAATGCTGAAAATAATGTTTGCCTACTTCTTAGGCTTTTTATAGCATAAGTTTTTAACGATTATGCACAGGTGTGCTTTACTTGTATGGCTGTGAAGTACAGCCAGTATAAGCGCTATAGCTTGCTCATGCTTAGGCTGCCTCCTGTTTTCGTGATCTTTCTCGAAGAGTAATACTTAGGCATTGCTTGTTACTAATGCAGCCATATTTTCATTTCTCTTCACAGAAGTTTGTTGCATGAGAAGCGGTTTTGTGAGTGCTTTGAGCGGTTTTGTGCAATACACGTATAAGATTCGCTTTGTGCAGAGCGACGTACCACACGGACGACAACAACCGAACCGGCGACAACTAGACGCATAATCAAAGTAACACGACCCAGTGCTCTCTTTGAATTTGCTGATAATGACAACCGTGCGTGGGAAACTACTACAAAACCCTTGCAGCCAGTCGCCAATCAAGCAGGTGAGGAGTTGTCTATGCTCCCCTTCCCCTCGCTCTCCGCATCTTCCCATCTATCATATCGAAAATGATACCTATATCGCAAGCCGGTCATTCTCGACCTAACTTCATCTTTTAATGACTTATGCACTTTTCTGAGAATAGAAAATCTGGCAGAAAGAACAACTGGGATCGTGAAGTTTAAGTTTTATTTTGCATAAACAAATTTAAGACATAATCCCAGTGCATATTAAATAGATGAACTATTAATTAGCAGTGCAAAAATTGAAAACGATTAAAATTGATGAATAATTTAATACCAAAATCTCGTCCCATATGTAAATCACTAAAGTGCCTTCCAAGAAAGAAATACTACCTGAACCGTTCCGCCAATTGCTTGGATTTATTCAACTGTATTGGCATCAACACTCCTTCTGCTTGCCTCGCTTTCAACGTTGCACTCATTTTCAGGTAATCCATTTGAGCCTGACGAAGATACCGTTTTGAATACTGGTGCTACAAATGCACCAATTTTACAACATCCATTAGCCAATCACAAAGAATCTGAAAGTAATGACGACGCCACACAGTTTCAACAAGGCTTTAATTCAGCTGTGACCGTCTCGGAGCATGCACCTGCCGGAGACAATTCTCATATGGGAGGCACACATTCCGGTAATACAGCCATCGCACAACGAACCTACAGTAGCCCGGCTGACACTCGCGCACAGCACTTGCCAGGTCCCAACAGTCCGGCTGCAAGCACTCATTCACAACAACCACCTGTACTACAACACATTTCGTCACCACGCATTCAAAAACAACTCGTTCTTAACAACGCCTCTCTGAATCCAAAGTTAAATATTTCGCAGGAGTCCAGCAGTTCTCGACAGGTAGCCACCATAAGAAGAGGCAGCGTTCCTGAAGCGGACAATTATCGGAATGCAGTCAAAGTTGGTAGGCAGAGTACATCTCTACTAGCACCAGAACACACTTACTCAATGAGTGGCATTAGGAACAACGTTGGGCCTAAGACGCTGTTTGAAACATATAACGGAGCATCGCGTCTGTATGAACCTTTGTCGCCCACATTGAAGAGCAACGATCTTGGTGACAAAGCTCACTTCCAAAACGTACAGCAACAATCGAGTGGTGCATTGCCTACCTCGGAAAACGAACCACTTAACAAACGAATACAGTCGCCTTCGCTAACTGAAGCGCACCTTTTGCAAAAGTTTCAATCTTCATCACGACCCCAAAGCAGCCAGTCAACTGAATTGGAAATGCCAATGGCAGCGACTACGAATCCACTCTCAACGCCACTGCCGAATAAAACAGTACGTTTGGACATTATCAGCCCTGGCAAAGATAATGAGTATCGCCAACATATGAACGCCCACTCCGTGATCGATGCAGACAACACTTATAATCTGAGAGAAGCTTTGTCTATCAAGAAAGATGAAGAAAAAGGAGCATTAACATCGGATTCAACTGGATTAACGTCTATGAATAAAACTGCTCAGTCCGCAGCGATGGGCAAAGAGGTGCCACAGTTGCAAACAGCGGTTAGAGCATCAGGTGAATCTATTCAGCTATCAGGGTCTGAGCAACGGCTTGATCCACGTGCAGGTAGCGGAACACCTGAGACGTTCAGCGGAACAACTGTTAGCAGCCTCAATTTGAACGCGACAACTGCAATGCCCCTTTCCAAACCACAAGTGACTGTTATTCCATCTGAGAGTGATTATTCTTTCAAGGACATAGTAACTCTTGCAGGTGAAAATAAAGATCCGTCAACGAGTGCTGGTGGTACTCACTCAGGTCACTCCATCCCTGCGAATTTTGGGAGTGTCTTCGAATCAACACTCCAACGTAGAAACGGAACTGTTGAGGCAGCCTTGCCATTCGAAAAGGCTGCGCTACAAACAAGACACTCAGCTGTCAACATCGATGGAAACGACCAGCAATCTGTTATGAATAGTGATCAGTCGAATAGTGGGCAGAACAATCCACTTCTGCAGACCATTGCACCGAGGCAGTCCACATCACAGAAGCAAATTGATATCTCTCCCCAAAATAACATGCCCCTCAGCTTAACTCCGAATTTTGCTGAAAATATCTCTGATATACCGCCATCAGCACCAAGTACGCAAGTTGCAGTCCAAAACGCTGCCATAAACCGAGCAACTATAGGACCTCAGAATTATTCCAAAGATGGTATTGTTTCTTCCCCTGAAGCACGGACGAACGTTCCAGTTGTTTCAAAAATGGTGTTGCAAAGTACGACAAGTTCCAGTATTTCATCTAAAGTTATATGGGACAGAATGGATACTGCTCACTTTGTTCACCCGAGTTCACAGGAAGGTTCGGTTGCGCCATCGTCCAGTGTGGCGTTGCCCTCGCAAAGTAAATCCAGTTCCGTACTATCACAAGTTCCCTGGCAGTCGTCTTTGAACAGTTCACCTTCTGCAGCATCGTCCACGCCTTTTCTTTCTGGCGAGCATGAACTTGAGAAAAGGAAAATTGAGGGAGCTGATTCCATCAAGGACAACACAAGTTTCAGGGCAACATCATCTCCGACCAAATCGCCAGCAAGTATAAAACAAATTGAGGATTTCGTGAGCATGAAGGATGTTTCCAAAGTAAACCAAAAGAAATTTGTTAATGAATCGGACAGTAGAAATTCTAAAAGTAAGAGTAAGCCCGAGATGGCTGCCCAGCCAAGCGAGAGCGACTCAGAGAGAAGCCTCGGTCTGACGTCAAGTGGAGACAATGGATTGGATCCTTCAGCAGCTCCGTTGTCTCAAAATGGCGAGGATGTGAGCGATGAAGAAGGTGTGCTAAACTGTTTCCTTCTACTTTCACCATCAAACGACCCACAAGGTCGAAACGTGCTAATAGAATCAGCGATTCTTTTCCGGTGAAGAGTCATCGATCTTCACCAACCTTTCCGTTAACGTGATCGTCGGCTCAATCGAGTAACCTACTTCTAGCGTATACCTCTTCGTTTCGTTTTGCCATCATCGTCAACTAAACCATATTCTAAACAAAGCTTAGACGCTACCAGCGTTTAAGATCTGAAACAAATTTTAGATCGGATGAGGAGATGCTTTATTGTAATCCATTTCTTTGCTCGAGACCAACACTGCTGCAGTTGAAATTTGATCGAGACGTCGACATTTTTAATCAGTAATTGATATTATTAGACGCCGTCTTCTGGTTTTGAATTCGCAAAGCTATTTCAGCGTGAGAAAGTTGAAAAACTTTGTAAGCATAAATACATTTTTGGCACTTCGATAGTGCAGAATTTGATGTTGCTTTTCAGTATGTCTGCTTAGCAATTCTTCTGCACAAATCCGCTGCTATAACATGAAAAACCCACTTTTTACAGGTGCTTAAAGCGGTTTTTTTGAGTGCAGAGACTAGAATGACAACTTTTTGCACAACTCGCACAACATTTCGTTTTTTAAGAGTAAAAGAGCTGACTCATTCAAACCGTAATTGAATTTATGCCCCTTGTATTGTGCAATATTATGAAATTCTGACTTTCAAAACGACAGAAATTTTACTGAAAAGCTGAAATCAGTGCAAAATGCAAATTTTCTTTTGAAAGGGAATTCTCTTAAGAAAAAAATTTTTAAAGACAGTTAAGACTTGTGCGTCTTCCTTCCTATTTTAGCTTAAACGGGAAGAGGATGGGTGTCCACAAACGTCATCGCTTACCTCTTTTTCCCCAATCCTAGCAATGCTTTTTCCCCAACAATGCTTGTAACCACCGAATGAGATGATGAGGTTGTGTTAGTTGTACGATCGAGAACTGCAGCAATACTAAATGGTAATTACAAGTAAATATAAGAATAGGTTAAAGATCACATCTGTGAAGAAAATCAATATGCAAAGCTTGTGACGTAGCAACCTACTTTCACAGAATTGTGCGATCAACAGATGTGACATGCAACATAGCCTGAAGCAGCCGTCACAAGCTCATTCTCAACCGGCTTCGACTATCGCAATCGAGTGCAGTGTCGCATGAAATTTCCATTTCATTGTTGTTTTCTTTGCATAACGCCTGTAAATGTTTGCCGCAATTGCTTTTACAGTATCATTATTGCAGTTGTGTATATAATGTGTTGAATTTTTTCATGAAAGTTTTTTTTGCACTTTTATTTTTATTTTTTCCACTGTAAGTGCGCAGTGATCATAAAATGTGAGGGAAATTGTGCGGCATCTTTCCCAGCACTTCTAACTGACCACTCACTAGCACAAAGCACTCAACAGTGTCATTATCTGCATGCCATTTCGCGTGCATTATAATAATTGCAGCTGTTTGCCGGAAAGAAAAAAAAAGGTAAGTACCCTAACTGGATGAGAAAACGATGTTTTTGAAAAGAAGCGCAATTTCATCGACTTATCAATGATTTTTCAGGATTGCTAGAAGATATCGACAGTTTACTTGAAGCCCAAAATCTGGCGCAAAGCGCGATGGAGGAAGCTGAACGCCTTCTAGAACAAAGTTTACAAAGGCGTCAACAACCGGAAACGTATGAGTTTGGTTATAGTTCCACAAGTTGGATACAATGTCTTATTATTTTTTACGACATGCATCGAATAAGAAACTAACGATACTGATTCTCACATACTAACTGTGCACAATTCAGATTTTTTAATTTGCAAGAGTTCTTACGGAACTGGTTGTATTCGATAGGGGGATAATTTTTTGCGGATCCAGCAAAAATCTTTATTCAAAGAGTCCGCAGTTAAGCAAATTCAGTGCTGTTTGCGTCAAGCTGTCTTTTCCTTCTCTGGTTTTGAAAAACTGTGTATCGATAAATCAAAACTTATTTATGCAGCCAGCTAGTTTGGCTAGCAAATTTGCAAAATGTCCGTTGAAGCCAACCTTCTTGGTATGTTTCCGCACTCGTTTTTAGATGGATCGTCATTACTGAATTGCTGGTCTGGCTTGATTTCGTGTTTTGCTAATATGTGCTGTCCTCTTAACATTCTCTTGTCTTTCAGGGAAGTCGATGCAAAGAGCGACCAGATGGAAGCCGAAGAAATGTTGCAGAAGAGCATGTTGACTCTTAACGATGTGGAGGACGGAATTGATCGCGTCGAGATGCGAACTTCAAGCTCTAAGGCACCCGAGGTTGCAACAGGAGGAAACACAGTGAGCAGCTCCTCCATTAATAACATGCACATGTCTGTCGGCGTCTTCCCGTCAAATGTGTCAAATTCTTCGTCCGCAGATGCTCTTGTCGTAAGGACTGACCAGCAATTGCGTGAGCAGCTCGTCTTACCGCATTTTCCGCAACATGTCTCGCAAGTTGCCTCCGGGCATGTTTTATTTTCTGTTGCTCCCCTGTCCGCTTCCCAAACTGTTTCACGTGGTGTATCACAGTTTGTTCTAAGGCATTACCAACATGCTATTATGGATTCTGTTCCAACTTTTCTCGCACAAGCTCCTTCAGTAGTCAGTTTACATGAAAATTCGACACAATTTACGACAGCCAACAGAAAACTTACAAATATGTCACATCAACAGACTTCACTGAACGATAGTGAGGAGCAACAAAATGATGAAAATAACCACCCCAATAATATGATCGCAGACACTAGAGCACAGGAAGAGCTATCGGAAAAGCAGAATCTTACACATACAGGGCAGGCGAACTCAAACTGCTCTGCAGAAATACTTTTAATGAAAACATCTGAAAAGAACGGGATGAACTATGATCGGAAAAACGATACTCTAAAAAGTGAGTTTACTGAAGGCACTATCGCGAAGTCAGCTGATGAGGTTAGTAGCACAGATAAAGACGATACCTCTGAAAATGACTCAAGTAACACAACGCTATCGAGTTTTTCTGAATCTCAAATACTTGCCAGTCGTTCGAAGGTGGAAACAGCATCAATAGGAAGTCTTCTTATGTCAGGAATGCCTGAAGAAGTTGGCGACGCAAACAAGGACGGATCAGACTTTGTCGGAAAGTCTCTCTTCGTCTCTGAAAGCAGCGGCTTGGGGAATACATTAATAGATCGGAAATTCAATGTACTGGACGCATTCAGTGAAAAGACAGATAACAGGAGGTCACAAAAGAATGCGTTTCTTAAGAGCAGCATACTAAGTGAATTTGAAGAAACCTCCACAACCACCAGCGAGAGCGTCGTAAAAAACAACAAGCATTATTCTGTTGACTCCAAGAAAAATAAACTCAACATTGGGCTCATGGGTGGAGATGATTGCATTAAAAGCGCAATACAAAATCAAAGTATGCTCAAATCGCAAAAGTTATCCAATGCATCGCTTCTCAGTTCTCTTTCACAAGCAAATTCACTATCGAAAGCAGTCGGCACCTCCGCACCACTCGCTAGAGACACAGTTAGTGGTGACTGGTGCAAGACTTTTGGAAACAGGATCGTGGAGGCAGCAGACATAGTTAGTTGTGTTCCCATTGTTACAGATAATTCAGTGGTGGACCAAGGGCACCGCATGCTAATGGCAAAACACTTGAGAGCAAGCACTTTGCTGGAACAGGTAGATGACGCTAGAGTCTCAAGTGAGAAGGAAACGATCCCGAATTTGCAGCCACCAGGTGTTCGATATCCAGTGGAGCCAGATGAAAGGCATCTTGTGAAATTTGAACCCATCAGAGGTTTCGAGTCTACTAATAGTTCAACTCTGGTTCCATTGTCATCTGATCCTCGGGCTTTTTTTCGCACTCATCCAACATCCGTCAGTGCTGCTGTGACAGCAGACAGAGTACCGCCAGCATTATCCACAGGTAACGAATCTGTGCACTTGATGAACTTCTTACAAGTAAACGCACCAGTTGTAGCCAGAGCGATGGGTTGGCAGGTAGAGAGCGATAGCGAAGACTCATTTACCACAACTCGTAAACTGATGTCAAATGAGCCATTCGTTCTTCCTCAACAAGAACAGCGAGATTTGGTCGAAATTGTGGGCAGCGGCTCAGGCTTGCGAGAGGTAGAAAGAGAAATAGATGTTCCGAAACCGTCTCGTTTATTCCAACGTACTCCGTTAGGGCAAAAAAACCCTGATTCTAAGACACAAATATATGCCAATGTGGAGGCAGCCAGAATGAAGCATTCAATAGGCATTCGCAATGACAGTGCATTTGAAGAAGCTTCTCCATCAATTACCCATGATAAAATGACCTCAAAAACTGTTTTTGAATATCCGACGGTGAACGAACAAAACAGAGCGGAGTCACTCCGGATAACACATAGAACAAAACCTATATATCCTGGAATTCAAAGGCAAGTCGCATCATCCATGTCGAACGACAGCGGCAACATTTCTGGATTAAGATTCGCCAACGAACTGCTGAGGTTGGCGACACCCATCCAATCTCGAATTTCTGAATTTTCCGCAAAAGAAGCAGCCACAATGACCTCATCGGAAGGAACAGCAAACAACGATGCAGAAATAGGCTGGGAAAATGTTAGGAACTTTGCAATAGCGGGAGAAGTACATGCAAATTTGCTAAGAGAAACTGCAGACTACACTCAAGTCTCTCCTGAAGCAAATCCTCATCAATCCAGTTACATTAAGCCCACTTCCCGAAATCAGCCGATTCACCGATATAGGAAATCTCCAAGCAGATGGACTAGTCCTCTACAGTTAAATGGAACTACGTATACTAACCGTATTTCTGTTAAAAGCCATAGGTCTAAGAAGAAAATGACATCTAATCCTGAAGTGCTGCCTGACCCAGCGGGAAATTTATCCACAGTCGTCACAATTCAGCATCCACCCATTGCAAGCCGTTCCTCACCTCATTCGGTAGAGAACTTTACAACTCAACCTTTCGCTTCATCTATAAAGTTCCCTTCATTAGCTCGCCCACAGAGTAATGTTGGAGCCTCTCCCTTACCCATCGCTTCCTCCAACCAGCCTTCGCATGTCTCCAATTCAAAGGCTGTGACGCGTCCTGTTTTTGTCCAGCGCTATACAGCGCATTCTTTGTTGTCGTCCGCTTCTACTCACCCAGAAACGTCCGCTGTTTTGCATGAAAGTTCACAAGGCTTGAAAATGAATAAGTATTTTCGTGCATCTAATAATGACCTTCATGCCAGCATATTAGAAAGGCTCAGTC
This sequence comes from Baylisascaris procyonis, assembly GCA_037389465.1. Taxonomy (NCBI): domain Eukaryota; kingdom Metazoa; phylum Nematoda; class Chromadorea; order Rhabditida; family Ascarididae; genus Baylisascaris; species Baylisascaris procyonis. The sequence continues at coordinate 1,231,234 of JAZARR010000059.1, forward strand.
CTTTGTTAAACATTACAAAGAATTTTATGGAAAATACGACTTCAAGTACGGTAGAATCCCATTTGTTGTTAAGTGCTGCTCACAAAATTGTCCACCCGGTTGTACCAGTAACCAGTGGAAGGAAGATCAGTTTCATCGCTCAGCAATCAGACAGACCCCAAATAGTGGCAACGCCAACTAAGCCACACGTCGGGATCTCTTTGCAGCAACAACCAATCTCCATCGATGAAAACGTGGGTATGCAGAAGGAGAACAAACTTTCGGTACCTCCTATCAGCCACAGAACATCAGAAGAGGTTTTTTTAGTACAATTTTGGAAAGTCGCCCTTCTCCGAGAGCAATTTTGAACGAACAGCTTTTTAACCTGCTAGGCAGGAAATATGGCAGCTTTGAATAACACATGCATGTCCGGAATTTTCGAGCGACATATGTGCATATCGCAATTCTTAGTTGAGTTTAGCTCTCCTCCTTTAAAGCTCTGTAGACGACTCATTAGTTTCAGACATAGAGGACCTATCACGAGAGGACCAATAGGAAATTTGCTGTGTGCGCAGAGATTTGCGAATTGGTGAGCAGGCGGGGGTGGATAGGAAGGAGGTGTAAACAGAACCGAGGAAAGTTGACAGCGTGTTAAAGCGCCAAATTTCAGCATTTGCCAGAAGGCTGAATAGCCTGATCTGAAATCTAGCAGGCTGCAAGAACAGTTGCCAACATGAAGTGGCGCCCTCGAAGCATCTACAAACATGTCTGTCCTCTACCAATTAAATTTTTCAGGGTGTCCAATGTCCTTGGTGTCCGATGTCCCGTCCTATGTCTGAAGTCAGAAATGAATATAGTCGCATTTATTCAAAGCTTTTATAATTTTTTGCACTTAGGAAGACTCTGGCAAACTAAAGTTGTGAGGCGGAAAGTCGTGCATATATAAAGAGAGAGAGGAAATAAATATTGTGCGGAGGCTCGAGGCAGCCAAATGGGTAGCTTCGAGAGAAAAGGCTTTCAATTTTACAAAATTCTGGTTTCAAAATCACGCGCAATAAATTTCAAACAAATTTCAAACAATGAATTCAAACACGGACGCAGTAGAAAGCAAACCGCAACTGCTCTAATCACCTTGCATAATGACATCATCCATGCCGTGAAGTAATCTGCAAATATAGGAAATTCAGAGCCTTTTAACCTGATCGCCTTGTTATACTTCTGCAATGCACGCTTTTTTTTACCACATTTCACATGCATATCTCCCCTCTTCCCCACTCCTTGACCTCCTCCCTCCATTTAAAATTTTCATTCATAGAGTTTTCAGTACTTCAGTCTTTTTCACCCGGACTGTAGCACAACTACTGCACAGCATTAGCAACACTTTCCTTGCAAAAGATTACTGAGCGGTCTCATCAGAAATCCACTAATTTGCAAACAAAACGTTGAACCGATATTCAAAATCAACTAGCTCAAAGATATTGGCTTCAACACACCTCTGAAACGATTTATTAGATTTTTCTTGCAGCAGGTCCGTGCTATGACTACATCTCGTTCAAGCACACCACAGTCAACAACAATGCGAGCAACAACAACAACAACAACGCCTCCATTGCTTTTCCTGAAACCTGTAGAAAAACGGAAAGAATCGGCTGCTCCGAGAAAGGTAACTGGTATATGCGTATTGCACGTATATTCTTTCTGCAGAAGGGCGCCACAAGAACTTCGCGCCTGCGTGGATGCATGCCTCTGTGTATCCATCTGTCTGTCCTTTAGGTTCAACCCCGGAACCGCTAGTGCTGGAGTTAGCAATTTTAGTGGATGTAATGGCTCTTATTTCATGTTGCTCTTTTTAGTAACCTGTAAAAATGGTTGATGAAGCGAAAGAGATGCAAGCGCGAATACTGTGCTGGCTCATCTGGCACGCTTCACCACCTGTCGCTTTAGAATATGGTATTAGGCTTCCACTGAAAACATAGGGCCCTTTTGAGAAACATAGTTTATGTAAATATCGAAATCATCTAAGGATGTGCATTAAACCAGCCAGGTTTAGTAACTTTCGCTTCACGGATTTTCCAATTGAAACCACCGGAAAGAAAGAAGAAAATAATTTCACAAAAAAATGATGAGCACATCAAAACATACCAACTGCAGTATTAACCTGATGTGCCAAACGAAGCGCATCAACACAAGATCCATAATCCAGTAAAGACGCAAGGTTCTTCACCCAGTTCAAAGTAGATAAAAGGTAAATATTTCCACATAATTATTACTCAGCACACGCTGAAACAGCCAAAAACATGATAAAGGTATGCAGAAAAGCAGCTTAGAATACAGCATTCATGCGTTAAAAAAAAAAAAACAAAAAAACAATGCTCGTATCCCAAGGGAAGTTCAACCGGAAGAATCGTTAAGAAAAAGACTACTTCGCAGAGTCATGGTTCAACACGTCTGGGTTTCGTAAATTTTCAGATGAATTTTTGAGCACACAAACTATGCGTTAATGTACGAAAGCTACACCACATTTTGACTTATTGATCGAAAAATTCCACGAGATATTTTGCACTTCACTTCATCACCTCTTCAATGTTCATAATTCTGCTATACTAAACTCTATTTTTTGAAATATTTTGTTACTTTCTCACCATCGAAGCTATGCCATTTTTCGCGAATATTATGTTTGAAAGGTTTTCAAAAAGGTGTAGTGTAAGTATATTTTAAATGACTTCAAACGGCTGGCTGGCAGCACTGTTTGTGAGCACTAGCTGTAAAGGATTGTTTAATTCAGGTTCCTCCGCCATGGAAGAGTATTACTGAGGATCCGTCCTTCGCCGCATTCCCATCACCACCTCCTCAAGATCGTTTAAAGTTAGCTGAGCATCCTCAGAAGTCAGCTCCGACGACTTTTGCAGCTAGCAGTACTGCGATCGGAACGATGCCCACCACTTCAACAATAAGCTCAAGTAGGCAAGCTACTCGACGACCACCTTATGTCGACGAAGAAGTCAGCATGTCACCATTTGAAGTTGATGGCCCGGAAACGGACCGATTGGTACTTTTTTCGCATTATGCATAAACAACTTTGATTGGTTCAAGGTGTTTTCAAAATGACACTTACTCATCTTCATGCTTAAATAGCTTCTGAAAACGAATGATCGGCAACTGTCAGCTAGCGAAACCTTTTCGAATAGCGAAGGAATCCCATGGCTACAGCAATGAAATTTGCAGCGTCTCGATACGCAAGAGTGCTAAAACACTGCGTTGCTTTTAATGAGCTCCAAATTTGGCTCAAGCGCTGCACCTTTTCAAATGAGCGAATAGTTGAATGGCAAAAGCGATCGTCAATATGAATTTCTCTGCTCGTTTCCTTTGAGATGGACTTTTTCTCGTCCATGCTTCAGCTAGCGATGCATTGGGTGGATTCGTGCCCATAATTTTATATATCATGTGCAATCGAAGAGATTTCGCACACGAGAGTATCCAATCATGCGTTGCCAAAGAATTTCTTACGAGACGGTTAGTAACACATTCGTTTTGATAACAGCGATGATCAAATTCAAACACTAGCTTTTTTTCGTATTTCTGCTACTTTCCTATTCTGCTCCAATAGTGGCTTTTCCACTACTGGTCTTCTGAACCCTGCTTAATCACTGAACTCGCCACTTTCGCCTTCTTGAGCACTTCTGTAGGTGACGGATGATAGTGTCTACGTCCACTAAATTTCAAGACGAGATTTTACCTTCCTGTGCTTTAGAGTGAACTCTTCTCGTTTTCTTCTTTGACCAGCTGTATTTAGCGTGTTTCATATGGTTGCCTTATATGATATACCTTTGCAGAATATTCAACCGAAAATGCGCACATCTCCCGCAGTGGCTCAACAACATACCACACATGCACCACAACCTGGACCCACGAATAGAGAGTCAACTCGCGCTGTACCGTCATTCGGATTGAACAGTCCATTCGATGTTTCTTCAGATATTCGAAGGGCCCCGATCAAAAAACGTACTTTCCTATTTCTGCTCCAGTAGTGGCTTTTTTCAGCAAGAATGCATCTTCCGCTAGCCTTGCATTGCAACAGCTATTGTTGCTAAGGAATATCTTCAAAATTTGGACTATGGTAGTGCTTCCTCTTGTTAATGGGAATTTTCGTTGGATTTTGTGCAGCTCCCACCTTTTCCTCTCTCCCCCCCCTTCCCGTAAAATGTCATGAACATAACGAATTTATCAGACACCTCATTCTTCTTGAAATTTTGGGTTTGGCTATTGCACTGGATATGAATTCAGCCTTTTATCTTGTTGCCAATACCTGATGGACTAAAAAATACGCTATGCAATTCTTTTCGGCATTCTATGCATTTCCAATATCGTAAAGACATTTTGCTGTGCTTGAAGTGTATCTTCTTGAACAGCACACAATGCAGAAAGTTTTTTGTGGCGTTAATTACCCATGAATTTAATTTCATTCAATAGGTGGTATTATATTCGTGAAAGTGTTTACCTTTGTCATAAAAAATTTTTACTATAAAAAGACATTCAAGCATTTCTTTCCGGTGTAATAAAGGCTCCGTTTTTAAAAGTTATGCTCATAAACATGGAACGAAAGCATTTCATGATACTAAAGTCCGAGAAGTCATTTCTGCTTGAAATTCATCATTTATTTCCATGAATTTTTCTGTTGTATACAGCAGCTGTTAATGAGAGTATAACAATTCCACAGTACAAGTGACTATTTGTTCACGCCGCAATCGCTTTATAAAACCATAATCTCATAGAAGAATTGTGAATATATCTACTAAGATTTCGATATACTTATAAGACACAACATAAAATTAAGCAATGAATTTTGATTATACAAACTGTTGGCAGTGTTGCAGAAATCATTTTTGGAGTTTTATTTTCTCCAATGTTTTATCGATTGATCAAAATGGAAAAGACATTAGCCAAGCCAATAGCGGTAATGATTAGGCGAGAAGATAACGTGTTACGAGATCGTTGATTAAAAGATTTTCACAGCTTGGCGTCGAACCGGAGCAGAGTATAAGCCATTCATCGGCTTCCCGAGTATGCCAACGAATAAGATCATCAACGACTTCATTTTCCCGACATTTATTGATGAAGTATCGAGTAAGCTTTCGTTTAATAATTGCTTTGTAGCTTATTATTATTCATTATAAAAAAAACTGAATTTTTTAAGTGAAATACAGATCGCTGCAAACAACCAAGCTTGAAGGCCTTTACAGTTCGAGTCATTTTTATATTAAAATGTTGATGAAAACTCGTTCTTAAATCTTGTTTCGTCCGACCGGTCGTGTGTTTTCAGAATGACTGCAGCCTTTGAGCATTTTTACGATCACTTACGAAAATACTGCTTTTCCCACAATTTAGCAACCAGCTACCGAAGATCGGTCTTTTAGCATTTTACATTCTCAATTAAACTTTTTGGCGATTGAAACTTTTCATCATTCCCGGTGAAGGAGTTGGATCTCTCAAATTTTTAAGGAATCCCACACTAATAAATTCGACGTTTGCAATTTCTCAGTTTTCTTCTGCAAAACATCTAACCTCTCAAATCTTTGAAACAGTGAATTTTCTCTGAACACTGTTTCTAGGTGCTGAAGCAGATTACCAAGAAAGCGATACGCCCGCAAAGGTGTCCTATTCAGACGGGGCACGAACATTTCGACCTGAAAACAACAGCCCGATAGACATGCGACGTATGTGAACATGTTTTCACCTTTCAAGTTTGATTTCACTTCAGAAATGTTTTATGGTGCAGCCTATTTCGTATTGATGGAGCTGCTTCTTCGTGAGGATTACGCTTGTTTATGAAACTAGGTACGAAAAGGAATGAATGGGAGGAAATCGGGGACTTTCTTTGTCATAGAAATGAAATGGCGCCAATTCGGAAACTGCTGTTTATATGTCAGTATGCAATGATTCGCTACTGTAAAATCAAAGTTGTAACGCTCTTTCAAATAGCAGCCAAACAGTGAACATTAATTTTTGCAACGAAAAGAACGCACTAAAAGTAGTTTTAGCCTTGACTGCATACGATACGCTTGATCAGGACAATGCTCCATCGTCGCTAGCACGACCAAATTCAGAGAAGGGAGAGTATATGGCTAATGCAGCTCCACGGAGTGCAAATGGCAATATGCTCGAATCTCTACCTTCTTTACCACCATCACATCCAGGTAGATGAATATCGCCTCAGCGGCATTCGCGCCAAAAGGACAACAGAAAAGTTATAAGCAGTGCTTATATGAAAGGAAAATATTTTCATGACAAACATTTCTTCTGCGAGACCCTTCTGAGCATGGAATTGTTTCTCTTTCTCCTAGCTGGAAGCAAAAATGCACGTAGATGCATCGCAGTAATGAAAGTGAAGCAGAAAACAGAGTGATTTTTCGAGAGTTCCGACGGCTTATCATGCGAGATTTTATAAATTTACAGTGAGTAGAAACAAATATGTCTGGCACCATCAGATTGTGACTGCAAAATGTGTTTTAAATGAATATGCAATATGATGGATTAATGGTAGCCTCCTGATCCCTCAAAATGTTATCCGTCTTGTGAGCTGGTCTTTTTCGCTATTTGCAGGAAGGGGGCTTGCGGATTCCATCAACCAATTTTCGTCTAGTTTGGCACTTTGGTGGTCTCCTTTTCCTTACAAATTAGAATTCGATGTAGGTGAAGTGTGATGCCTAAGTTGCCTTTGAAGTTTTTAATAGTATAATAATAATTCTATTGCTATCGTTGAAAGTCCTTTCTAGTATTATGGAGGTCGCATACTCCATTGTTGTTTGATTTTTTGTGCAGACAGGGACGTCTCTTACTGTTGCTAAAAAGGACAGGACCGCTTGTTGTGCTATAATAATCGTGAATTTTGGCATTTCCCGCATCATTGGAAGCTTTTAATTCGCGCCACCTGTGATAATAGTTATGCAATAGGCTATACGCTTCTGGAAGACGTCATAAACCGCTTTGTTCCCTATTTACCTGAACGGTGTTTCGGAGGGAAAAGGGGAGACCTCTCATGGGCGCATTCTATAAATTAATGGAGGCCCAGCCTAGAAACATTTTTAAGTGTCATTTTTTGTTTCGAAGTTGACTGGGCACTGCCGCTAATTTTGTATTCCCATCCAACTCAAAAGCCCTATACGTCGCTTTTGTTGACCACGTTAGGCAATGATGTCGTTTGTAACGGCTCTTCCCAACAAGCTCAAATCGTTTTTATCTGCAACTGCTGAAATTCCATTCTCTCTAATCTCTGACAACTAATTAATAGTCACAAAATTTTCGACGTTTACCTCATTTCTCTTTTGAATCGTTGTTTGCGTGTTTTCTTGCACAATTCCAATAAAAGCATGAATCGTATAATGTTCTACCTAGTCTACAGTTCAGAAAACTGCTCTGATCCTAAATAATTTTCTGTGGAAAATAACCAAGGCCAAACAGTAGTCTTTTTTATCCACCACCTGTAAATCACAATTTTCATTCTACACTTGAATATGTGGAAATTTTCTTCTAAGAAAATTACTTTCTCATTCGCTCAAATTTACTGTAACCTTTATTTGTTCATTCGTTTTTTGGTCGTTTCTTTCCTCAATGTTTTTCTCTATATTCGAAATGATTTGTATTCATGAAAGGTGTTCTTTTATTATACATACATTCATGAAAAGTTTTTTCTTTCTATAAATGCATGCATGTAGAAAAAGTATGAAAAAACGAGGTTGTTGTTTTTTCTATGATTACAACTCAGTGAGACGAAATTCAGCAGTTGGCAGAAACCCTTCTCACCTAAATTCTGTATTTCACATGTATGGATCGTTCGACTCGATATTTTAGACTCATGAGAACACTTTTTATTCGTGGAATAAGATTAAAGTCACAATTGAAAAGTGAAGCTGAATTTAGCTATTGTGTTGATTTCAGTTAAGTAGAAGAAAGGAAAGCCATTTAGTTCAAAATCCATCTATTTCTCAATAGTACGATTGTCTCAGAAAGTTTATTTAAAGTCAGTGTTGTAGTGTTGTTTAGGTTTTTGGTTCGAAGAAATGGTCCCTATGAGCGTTAGTGAGCGTAGCGATCCGCAGAATGACGTCAAAGAGAAGCAACATCATCCGCCTACACCAGAAATGTTAGTGCGATCGGCTGTAGCAGTAAGGAGTGCTCCGGCAAGCGAGGTACATACTGCTCTTCTTTAATAGCACGCATAGCACTGCCATTTTCTTATGTAAATTGTGGAACTGTTTACATTGTCATATTATTAATACAGCTGCTTGATTAGAAGCTCGAAGCTTTTGTACATTATATATATATATATATATATATATATATATATATATATATATATATATATATATATATATATATATATATATATATATATGTACATTGTCTGTTTGCCCGACAATCCGTCCATTCGGCAAGATTCGAGGCGAATCTGTCGAGTTCCATACTCGACTTCTTAGCGATTGAGGTTTACGGCAGTTCGGGTCCTCGTGTCCCTATAGCCACGGTTTGCCTTTCCACACTTAACAGGGATGATCACTGAGGATCGGGCGCGCAGTCGTCACCCCGTGACCTACTGGGAGCCTTTCCAGCATGGCAAGACCTGACAGAGCATGATGCTCCACTGTATATATTCTTATATATATTTGTGCATATGTAAAGCCTGCAGTATTAAATACAACGCCAGTAATCTTCTTTGGGAATTCTCATCGCAGCCAATGTTTCAGGAGCCTAGCGATGTGTCTGAAAGCAAACTGCGAACGATTATCGCTTCAACCGAAGGGACACCAACAACTCAAAATGTAAGTTTCATTATTTTAGAAAGGTCATCGCTCTGAAGAGCAATCCGGTCTGTGCTATGGAAGGGTATCTAGCACTTTTTTAACTGAAACTTAACGAGCAATGGATTCCACCACGTGTGCTGTGATTACCACAGTCGGATAGCAGTAGTCTGTACACTACACTACGAAATTAAGCGCCACTTTCGGTCTGTGCAGTCCCTTTCTTCCTGAAAAATGTGAAGTGCGACGAAACAAACGCTGTTATTATGACAGCACTAGTATGAAGTGCGACATCGCACTTTTGTGCAGTATGCGTTATGTGGTCATGCTATGCCGTTGATGACACTCAACAGAGCTTCATCGTATTATTTTTAACTGGTATTCGTATGTGATGCAGTGTTGAATTCAACGAAGCATCGAAAATGTTTCTGCTGGACGATCAACAACTTGCATGACGTAATGCTCTGTTGCATAAGCAGGACAACTTTGGCAATCAACACCTTCCGTAGATGGCACCTCTGTCAGTTTTATCATAGTGCGAAGCATCGTAACAAACATTCAAAAAATCACAGCGTATTCGAGCGCCTCTTACTCAAAATTAATTTTCTTCAGTGCCTCTTGAACTCTTCTGTTTCGCCTTCTGAAATTTCCATTCATTGCTTACGTCATCATATCGCAACCATCGGATTTATAAATCTCTGCTAAGGTATGTTATTATTTAGCTCATTCACTAAATCTGTAAGACAACCCCTAGTTACGGCTTCAATTTCCAGACGAATAAGGAAGAAGCGTTCAGTGAATACGAGGTTGAGCAGCTTTCTGAAAACGGTCTTATGGAGGAGTACAACGAACCCGATCATGCGACCTACGACCCCTTGAAATTCTACCACACTCCACCACCGAAGCGACCATCACTGAATGAGAAGAGTTAGTTCCCTTTGAATTGTTTTGCGCATTGAAAGGAAAAATTGAGATCATACATCAAGGAGAAATTATATCGAAACAACTACACGTAACCTCCTAGAATGATCGTTTATCCTATATGCGAAATATTTCATAACGGAAACAATATCATCAAAAGTTTCTGCTCATTTATGTCTGTCGGATTTTTCTTCAAAATTCCGATATTTACTCGCTAATTATGTCTAGCGGAATGGTTTGGAGTGGAAGGAACAAAATTTAAAAAGAGCGTAACTACTTTAGACTCTACCCACCCCTTCCTTCCGCCCATTCCTCTTCTTAGCCTCCTTGCGTGAATCGCTGACCATCAGCGGGCTTATCAAAAAATTTCCATCAAAGTTAGTGAACATGCGATATTTTGCAGTTTTGACATTCTGCACAAAGGACATCGCAATACGTGACGGCAACAATTTGGTCATTGCTTGCGGAAGCGATTCGGAAGTGTGGCTTCCATATAGGTGCCCAGCGGGTAGCGAATGTTTCCTCTCATCTGATTCATTGTATCGAATTTGCTGCGCAGTTGCGGATGCCGTCAGTTATGCGAAATAACCTCACTGGTAATCTCAACGATGCCAAGTTCTAATCGGCTAGGAACGTTCCAAGATGATATTTTATTGCATTTATAAGGAAAAATACAACAGTTCTGCAGCGGTAGTCAGATATAATTGAAAAGCAACGGATTAAGGTTAAACAATAAGTTGCAGATGAAAGATTTTCTTATTGTTTTTTTACTGAAAAATTTTATCGGGAAAGGCATCCTCCTGTGTGGCGACATAACCTAATTTGAACAGTTTTGTTCTTTTCCATCGCTGCAGTGACACAGAAGGGAAAAACGACTTAAATGTTTGAGGCAATTATTTGAAACCTGATAGGTGAAAGTGAAACTGCTTCTAGCTAAAACGGATATTTTGTATATGTGACGAATGCATCCAGTTGTATAGTACTCAAGAATTAATGCTTCTTGTGATCAGAATTGTGAGGCCACTAAACTGACATATTATTTTCTTTCTTCGTCTACTCCTGGTTCGATGCGGCCTCGTTTCAATCACCAGAATTAAAAATTGCCTGTATTTGATGACCAGTAAAAACTGTGTCAGCAAACGAGACGAACCCTCGACCTTTCTAGCAGGACGATTGCCGTATCGTCCTACAACTAGTATTGGGTATGGCACCGAACAGCCAACCCAAGATACCTACTTATGATCTAACGCTAGAGTGGTCACATTTACTGGTGTAGTCGATTCTGGTTTGTTGGCCTTGACATAATGTCACTGACCGATTTATATGCTGTTGTGCCACGCCAGGCGATCTCTGAGGCCTATATAAGTTGCGCTTCGGCCCGATTGTATGTGTTTGGTCCTAATCGTGTTTGAGGGCTCTGATGCTCCACCATAAACCACTTCTATCTCGCTTGTGCTCTTGCATGTCGGTATCGATAGACGGTTACCGGCTCCTGCCTTCTGCCTACACTGGGTCCTCTTCCTCCTCAGTCTCCGCCAGTCAGAACAACTGGGCTACCGCGAACATCATCAGTGGTCGTCACCCTTTTGATAATGTTCTGTCAGTCTTCGTGTGCACATAATACAACAGCCAGACTATAGTTGGCTGCAACATATATAATCTTAACTGATTAGAAATGGATCATGCAAATTTATCGATGCTGACTGTGATGCTTACAATGCGGCGCAGAAGCTAAGCTTTCCCAAGGTTGAGGTGCTGGTATGTACTAGTGTCGACGATTGGTTCGGCAATTAAATGAAGCCATAAGCAATTTCATACTTACGATTGTTCAGTTCATGCTTCGTGTGCGTATTCATACTTTTGTTGCATGTTTAATAAAATGTTTCCTTATATGCTGGAATACCCATATAGCACTTTCTCTATTACGATAATTGCAATCGGTTATATTGGTGCCTATTCGATTTGTTTGAGCTAAATTGTTATAATACTGGCAGAATTCAAGCAATAATGTTGGGAAGGTTGTTAGCATAAAAATAGCTATAGAAGAACAGGTATCTTGTCGCTGTTGAATTAGGTTCGCTTTGAGTTCATCATATCGTCACAATTGTTGATAGAAATCTTCGCTCGTTGTACGAATGTGTCCATTGCTTTTGATTGTTGCATTTTCAACTGATGAATAAATTAAATCGCAATGCAATTGAATTTCGACATTTTGCACAGGCATATTGCCACGCATCAGTTATAAGAAAATTGCGCTTATAAAGTCGCTAAGATTGTTGAGAAGAAGCGAATGCTAGACATACCGAAGATGCTGTTGTCGGCTAAGGATTCGCAAAACAGTCACTGATAAGATCCAAATTTTTCTCTCTCTCAAATCGTTTTGACTTGGAAGCAATTATATCTCAGACTTATGAATTCTTCAAAGCAAAGATGTGAATTATCTATCAAAATGTTTGCCTTTAAATAAGCTGTATAAAAGCACCACTCTATGTCAGTAAATCCATTCGTTCGTTCAGCTGCAGGTCCTCAGCCACAACGCTACGTTATCATTCCTTTGTGGTTTGCATACACGCACACAAAGACAGACATACACGAAAAAACACGCGAACGCATGCATACGCAGGCACAGACAAACACACCCAAACGCACTGATGCAACATAGCCAAAATGCGGTTTTTCCATAAATTTGCAAAACAAAGCTACATGGCTTTTACTATATGTTCTGAATGAACGCTTCGATTTTTTTTTTTTTTTTTTTGTAGCTGGACTTCCCTGCACATCCTTTTAATTTTGTTGAGCCAAAAGTGGAAGCACTTTTTCAATCATTTATAGTCACTCAAAGAAAACGCAACATCAAGAAATAATTACCAGACCGTAGCATATACTTAGATGACACTTTCATAGTGAAAGGACTCTTCTAATTAGATGAAGCATTTCTCTATCGTCCAATTCACTTCACAGTAACCTCGGAATCAATCATTTGATTGCAGCGAGAGCACATTTTTGACTATTTCGGCCCAAGCCAACATTCCATTGACTGACTGAGAGCACTCGGCTTCCAATTTTTAAAAATTTTTCTCATAAAACATCTCAAGCTTGATAAAAAATACATCATTAGCGGTGGGCAACTGAAATTATTGATTGGCATGAAAGGTTTCCAAAATTAACGCAGCTTTGTCCAGAGCGCCGCATTCAACTGCAGTGGTCAAGCATGTTCGATCTGACGAATCTAAGGGCAGGCAGCACCCACCCTTGTACAGATGGGCAGTGAATTTCACAAGTAAAGAAGATTACTAAGCATGAAAGTTGTAAAAGAAATGAAGATTAATGTCGTCGAATGAAGGAACACGTGATGTGGCCGCGATAAGTGAATTTTGCCTAGTGTACATTCGGAAACACTAAGAAGATAAGCATAGCTGGCCACCACTCGATTTGATTGCATCGTGACCGATCGTGGATGGCACCTTTTTACGCCTTTTTGGAGGCACTATGGGGCATGGTGAATGACATATTGAAGGAAAAGATAAACAGTATCTCGCTGAACATCTCATGAAGGGGATAAAATTTTTGCTTCACAGAACTCGTTTTCTTGTGCAATAATGAGTGAAAATTCATGCTTCCGCAGTCATACTATAACTGTAAAAAGTTCCAAAGGAAATTGAAAAACCCTTCATAAGATACTCCATTCAATTGGATGACTGAAGCATTTCAAGAGATATTGCATTCTGAAAAACGACTCAGTTTTTTGGATCAATTGCCGACATGAAATTCACAAAGCAGATATTTGGAGCTGTTTTCCAGTCTGAATTTTGGTAGAGTTCTACGTTTTCATTAAAAAGGAACTAGAGCTGAAGCTTTCTTAAGTGCCCTTCGAAGTGGAGAACAAAAAAGTTGTTAACCACTCAAAACTTCCTTCGTCACGTCTATCAAAAAGTAGAACGGTCCATATTTCCCAGCAACGATAGCTGGGAACAAATTACAGTGAAGTCTTAAAGCAGTCGATATATCAAACTCATCTCAAAACTGATAGCGTGAATGAATATCATTAAATGCGAATCCTTTGCGTCCTTGCCAGGCACCGACCAATACTTTCTTTTATTGTCCGCTCTGCATACTGCAGAGATGCTGTAGTCATTGCGTATGTGTGTCTGCAGTTATTTGCGCCTACATATCGCTAGCGTCAGCACAAGAATCACTGAAGCTGGTGGAGATCTGATAGCGACAATCTAAATCCCAACAAAAAAGTAACAAAGTCCTGAATATATTCATGAAAACTTCAAAGAAAATGCTTTCCCATAAGAGACGAACTTTTTAAGGACGATTTTTATACAATGTCGACTCCACACCGAAGCGCATAGACTGTCATTACCGTTTAAGTATTTCTACAATCGGTCGGTCTGGTCTAGGGGCGGCATAAAAACGAATTTCCTCAATTCCTACTAATTTTCACTGCGATGAAAGTTTTCGACATACAAAAGAAGAACGGTTGAGCGGTGCCAGTGGCATCAACCAGTCTTTGAGGGGATCGAGGATAACTTTTATTCTCACTGAATCAGTATGATGTGTATTAGGGAGGTTGACACCATTTGGGCTGCTTACAGGTCCTGCAATCGAACGAGGCGATTGCACAAATGCTTAAGAAATAAAACTCGATGCATAATTGTGACCGTCCAGTGATGTTCTTTACGAAATCAGCCACAAATACTGACTGAATAGTGCGTTCAGAATATCGAAATTGTCCGCTTTTCGGAGCTTAGAAGCGTCCATGATGAATCAATCGGTTCATATACAACGTTCTCAAGTTTGGAAGTCTATAATCGAAGATCAACTGCGATTCAAAAACTTGAAGTTCAGTTTCAACGAACTGGGGAAGAGATAATTAAAATCCTTGGCGTACAAGATATATGTTTCAAACAAGCCAGGAAAATTTTCGGGATTTGCAAAAAATTGTTCTGGCACTCAGTCATTTCGCTCATTAGGCACCCTCAGGATATGCATTCTCAGCGAAACTCAACAATTCTCATAAGATAGTGGTCCTGCATTATAAATGGGATCGTAAATTTTATAAAGATGCGTAAGCTGTAGGGAAATATAACGATATATGAAAATAGAATTGCACTTTCGAAAGTGTCATCCAAAACCGCATAAAGAACGGGCAACTTGTCCACCTGAAGACTGGCTGCTGAGTGGCGTATTCGGCAGCAAGCGTTGATTTTCGCATGGCGAAAAAATTCTCTCGCTTCTCTGCGCGACATAAGCGCTAACCGAGTCGACATTTCTTGCACTGCAGTAACTCGTACTGTGAGGGGTTGTCAAAACCTATAGATCTTCTTGCATTGAGAGTGCGGAATGCACTGGCAGGCTGCAACGATTTTGTTGGTGATGCGTGCAGGTGGTAGGCGAATGAATGGTAAAAAAGCATCGAGGGTTTTGCGTGAGAAGGGCGTGCTATGTGACCGTGGAATAATGACGCAGGGGCGTTTTAAGCAAGTGGAGGATATGTTCTGAGGCGTCAAAGAAGCTTTGTTTCTCGCCTTCTGAATTGCCTTCAAAAAATATCCCCGTCAGTCTTGCGAGAACTTAAATGACTTGGCATCTTATAGCAAACTGCAGAAGAAACCCATCGTCTTGTTTGAAGACCAGTGAGTAAAACGTTAAGAAGATCACATAGTTAACAGCATCAATAGTCATTAGAGATTCATTTTCTTGTTTCAAAACCCGGAATGTTCGTCGTGCACGCAGTTTACTATAATCATAACTGCAGAACGTCTTTTCGCGATTTTAAAAGATGAGGTGCTTTTTCAGAATTTTCACAACAGAGCTCAACTGTTGGATGGCTCCGGACTACCAGGCTTAAGTGGTCTTAAGGGAAACATTCTTGGTTTTTCTGACTAGTAGCCATTGGAAGCTCTATGGAAGCACAACAAATATTTCCGAGTCCTTCTTTTAGGATTTTTTTACATAATGGAAACAACTTAAAAAACGGAAATACGTATCATCACCATCGATGCAGCTAATAGAGTGATCGATCTAATTCCATTCAAGGAGTATGAAAGCCATTAAGGGCCAATAAACGTATAAAATCATGGTATTCGTTAGCCGTCATTTCCGAACGATCAGCTGTGCCGAGAAAAAATACTCACATGACAACTAGTGGAGAAATTTTCAGAGACATGTACATTGGATATTAACATCACACTTTTTGCAAGTGATATAGGTTATAACTTCTGGTGGCACTATATAAGAGCAACAAGACTTGAGACCACCAAAAACGGTTTAAAACATTCGTCGAAACCGGTGCAGCCGTTTAGTTCAGAAGTAGGAATATGCAAATCATCCATTACAACTAGTGGAATCTCAATTGTGCAATGCTCAAACAATGCTTTCAAGACTGCAAAGGTGGTTGTTAATACTTTCTTAGGCGATCAAAACGCAGCAGGGAAAAGTGCTCAGCAATAAAATCAACAAGCAGAATCTCGCAGCCCATCAGCCACGGTATTATCTCAGTTAATCACAGGAGCGGTGCGTTTGTTAGCAACAGTAGCAGCACCACACCATGTCTTTTTGTTCGCATTTACAGTCAAATGCAACAGTTTCACATAAAGAGCCCTTTGAATGCTGGGCATCAGGAATGTGCTTGGCCGACCATGCTTTGATATTTTTATAGTGCGAGAAACAGAGGACAGTACGCTATACTTTCGTTTATTGCCTGGGAACAGAGCAACAACGCCTGTCTGCTTGATTATTGCAGACAGTGTAAATTTCAGGTGGGTCTGCTTTGTGTTTTGGAGGCAATCTATCGAATAAGGAAGCCTGATACACGCAGAACTGAATCTCCGTCTGGTATAAGACCTGAACAGTATCATTACTATTGTCAGGGACACCCTTAGTGGGAACAGACTTAGCTAAGGCCATGACGCCCATTTGATGCCAGCTCTGCGGTACGCCTTTGACGTTGGGCTCGTTGGATAGCACGGTCACCGTTGGCGCATCGTTATCATATTGTCAATTTTTTTTTTTACTTCCCTCGCATTACCTTCATTGCGCCTGCTAAGATCGATATCAGCCAGAGGAACTATCCGTTTGGATGATTTTTCCTTGGCAAAAAAATCTTATTCTTCTGCACCCAAAACACATTGAATCAACATCCCATGCAGTAAGTAGAGTGAGACGATTCGTAAACCTTGCCAGGAGTGAGGTTGGTCGTTTACAGAGTGGGAAGATGTAGTTGGAGTTCAGGGGAATGCAGGATTTGCAGTTTACTGCTGGAAAGGGTTACAATGAGCTTATTGCTGAAATTTGTGTGTGTGTGTGTGCGTGTATGTGTGCGTGTGTGTGTAAGTGAGTGAATGTTTGTTGTGCTTGGCTATGTAATTGTTTTTGTTAACGTTGCTGGGTTTTTGACGATTAGAAGCGCAGTGAAATTCGTGAGAGGTGTTTTCTTTTGACTGGGTCGGGTATTTTAGCTGCGAATGTGTATAACAAGTTGCTTGCATGTGAGCGCATTTAAGGCACCTTGTCATTACTTTTGAATGTTTTTGCTAACCGTCAGCCTAATCGATAGACTTAAACAAAGCGTGTATCTCGTCAGCTTTCCTGGCGTGGATCTTTATCTGCTTGGTGTTAGGACGGCTTAGAGCATCTGTTGTTTACTCTTCAGCGTCAATTAGAACAATGTGCAAAAAAAAAAAAACTGTGGGTCGTAGATAATATTATGCAAACAAAGCACAATCAGCCAGTGGGTTTAATCGAATAGATCGTCTCTGATATCTAATAAAGAATTCCATTGTGCTGCAGAATCTCATCGCAGTCAGTTTGAGGGTCATCGCTGTGGACTGCTGCTCAGAATTCCAGTCTTTTTATTTAATTTCGGTGTATGTGCATTTATTCATAGTAAAGTAAGATACTATCGTCCATCCACTTCAGATTTTTGCATTGCACTCTTCTACGGCTCATTCACGATCCAGCTCCTCGTACACGCAGAATCACAGATCAAATCCAATGACATAATTATGCGGGAACGACGCGCATCAGTGCGTGGTTGAGGAGTGCGAGACAGCGTGCACAGACTATCGCACGCGCGATCCTGAGTCGTCTTGTGGGATACGCGTCCTCTGGCGAACGATTGCCATTGCAGGCCGATCCTCATGACGTTCCCTCTCTCTAAACACTCTTTCTCTCTCTCTCACTCTAGCATCTCGATCTCATGCCATGTACCTCCTTGTCACGCACATATTTCTCTGCGTTTGCCCAATGGTGAGGTTTTCGCCATCGAGCTCTACGCGAAGAACGTTTCTCCGCATGCTTGAATGCGGAGAAACGCCCTGTTGTTTGCTTATAACCTGGAAGAAACTGCATGCCAAGTATTTCGGTGTCGTAGTGTGTTACTCCTGCTTTTAAAGAAAGAAAGTTCTCATCTCCGTATTAATTTTATTAGATTATTCGGCGGTTTTTGCTAGTGATGCTGTTTTATTCATTATCGTCGTGCAACATTTGCATAGCGAACACTGCTTGCTTCTCGATTAGTTGTGATCGCTTTATTGCTAATATTATCATCATTCCTTTTTTCCTGTGGAACATTTCCATAGTTTATCGAACTCTTGAAATATTGGATAATGCAGTCTAACTCTACTTCAAGAAGAAGTTAGCTCTTTTCAAAAATTTTCACCTCCATGATAGTTCTCCTTCTCCTCAATATGTTTAGCTCTGTGGCTCGATTTTTAAGGGTCACGTATCTGGACGAATCTGGACGTTAAGTTCTGTGAAGAAATTAGAAGACAGATATTGTCTCAAATGAATATGAAACTTTCATCTTGTTTTTTTTTTTTTTTTTTAATATTTTAACAACAAATCGTTGTGCAGTTTGGTCTAGGTGTTGCCTCGATCGTATTTATTGGCGTCTATCTGTTAATCAAAGCAGATATAATGTTAACGTTCACAATATCCCAGTTCGTGAGCAAAAATTAGCAGTAATAGATATGGTGCAAAAGTGAGGGAAGGAGAGCGAATTCCCGTTATTACTCAACCTGTTATTTATCCGCCTAGTGCTGCAGCATTTCTTTCACCTTTTTTCGAAATGCGTTTCTCGCTTCCTCGAAATTGCTTTATTGATTGCCTGAGCTTACCTATGGATTTCAGTTTCATTCCATAACTTACTTACCCGAAAATTTCCGTAAGCAAACGTTTCTATAAACATATGTTCCTTTGGGTTCAGAAATTACCTGCGTGACGAGAAGTATCTGCAGCGATACGGCAGTCGCAAGAGGGGTCTAGATGGTAGTCAAGAAAATGTTCAATACGAGGATAACAAATCCTATCTATTAACTTTGCT
The DNA here is from genome assembly GCA_037389465.1 of Baylisascaris procyonis. Classification (NCBI taxonomy): domain Eukaryota; kingdom Metazoa; phylum Nematoda; class Chromadorea; order Rhabditida; family Ascarididae; genus Baylisascaris; species Baylisascaris procyonis. Next base: position 1,250,260 of record JAZARR010000059.1, read on the forward strand.
TGAAGCTTGATGTGCTTATTTAAGAAAACGAGACCTAAAATCGCTTCCTGTTCTGGAAAAGTCAAATATCACGAAGGGGAAACTAGCCCTCTGAATGTTGCAGAAACAGTGATGTTTAACCTTGTTTTGCTAGTTGAAGTGCATCACAATTTGAAGTAATATCGCTTTTTCAGTTTCATTTTCACGCCTCTCTCCGATTCTGCTGTCTGAAAAACAAGCTGAAAGTGCGCCAGAAATGCAGACACGTATACGCTTTTGCAATTCTGCAGTTCCACGTATATTTAGCCAACTGGTTTCATATGATGCCAACAACTAATAAAGCATGTGCGGATCTTAGCAGAGCCGACCACTCATTCTAGTCCTCTTTTTTTCGCCCATCCAGCTGCAAAATTCATGCAGATTTTTCGGCACTTTTAAGTACGTAAAAGTTTCTTCAAATTTGGTAGGTCAACTTGGAAGCTGATACAGAATTGGCTACGAGAATACTTCGTAATTCAAGCTATAATGGTTTCCAGGTTGAAGCAACCAGACAGTCAGACAGAGAAGGACGCAGGCACACATAAATAGCGTCATCACAATGCGCTCCGCAGATTCCGATTTGCACAGTCGCATAAAACTGCCCTCAAAACACTCAGAATTGTAGATTCTTTCGAACCATTTTATGTCGAGTCTTAACATTGGTGTTGCGGGTTGGTGCGATGTTCTTCTGAAGTAAGCAGCCTGTCAGAAATTGTCGGGAATGTTTTTGTCTTTGTGAATTTGCGCAGTAATTCATCCTTATGAACTACCATCATAAATTTACTTTTGCAAGCGAGAGCAATTTTAGATGTTGGAACGTTCTAGAGAATCAGCCTTCTGCCTGATGCAAGTGGCAGATTTACTTTTTCTGAGTTTGGTTAATAAATGAAAAGTAGGCATACTATAACAAAGTAACTTGTTCAGACTGAGGGCGTTTGAGGTTCTGACTGAGAGGTCATAAAAAATCGACAAAAATCGACGCCCACTTTTTTTATAAGAGAAAAAACTTTTAGGTGTTACTTGTTGTTCCTGCAAATGCAATATTCAATGTTCTTTCGAACCGGAAATTTTCTTTGCTCGCGTGAACTGGCCGCTTAGAAAATAATGTAAGCGATCGAGGCGGATGTATAAATCAGAAGAGATTGACAAAACTGCTGTGGACATATTTCCATAGGTTTCGGATCGATGGTTTGTCGCAACGCACACACGCTGAATTGCGGCATACTGCGTGTTTGGATGCGGTGGATGCAAATTTTTTGCTACACAATAGGAGAGATGTCTCTTCCGTCCGAGAAGGATTCCGCGCATCCTTTATGATAGCGACTGTCCAAAAAGTGAAACAAGAACAGTTGTCACACATGAGCACGCAATGCACAATTAAACACGCATATGCCTATACAAATATATGCACGCGGGGAACTGATAAAGTGGAAAGTTTACAGTTTACAGTATTATCGGAAGTTTTGAAATATCACCTGTATTAAAGAAGAATCCATACAGGCATATATAAGCAACTATAGCTGCCGCTGAACAATTTCTGCTGCCATCCTTTCACTGATTTTTCTTTCCGATGAAATGTACGTTTTCCATTTCTAAGATGGGTGATCGTGGAATTCTTCCTTTGCCATGAAGGAAGAGAGATGCGGCATGAAAATTGGTGCTGGGATTAGCCCTCTTCCACACATGCACCAAACAAGGCCACGTACTTCTCCCAGCGCTGAACAAGTTGGCAGTGAGGTCGATTGAAGCAGACCTCACTCTGGATATTGAGGAAGTCGGACTTTCTCCTTTGTGATGGTGATGATTTCTTGTGGTTCCATTGGTTATTCTATTCCTTCACTTCGGCGTGACAACGGTATATCTATCACTTAATCATGGTGATCATGAGATCAAAGAAGTCAGGTCAGGAGCTTGGCGCAGCTGCAAGCATATTCGCTGCCGACTTCTTTCGGTTCTCCTTGTAGATGGATGTACGTGCAGTGAGGGTCTCCTTCAACTCTTCGACTGGTGGGAGAAGTGCGTCGTGTTATGTGATACGTATGCGAAGGACTTCCTCCTCCCCTCCCCCTTCCCCCCCCCCCCCACCCACCGACATTCATGAAACCTCTCTTCCTTTATTGCACACATACAAATTTTATGACCACCCCTCCTACATTAGCCCTCTTATGATACAGTGAAATGAAAATTAACAGTCACTGCTGTTGAAGCAGTCATCTGTATAAAAAAGGTGTAAGAGAGTGGAAAAAAAAGCGAATGCTGTTCCTTACTGCGCTGTTGAGTGATCGATCGACACCGTAATAGGATTTAAGAAGTGTGGAACATGGCGTCATTCAAACTGCTCGATTTACACTTTTTGCAGTCGAATGTGGGAAGGTAGTCTGTTGCGCCAGTGTCTGAAAAAAATACTAAAACAAAAATACTGCGAATTTATTTGCTAAGTGGCTAATTGTTGTACGACGTAGTAGTTAAAAAGCTGTTTGCATTAAGTATTGTTCGGTCTAGGAAATTGCCACTAAGTGCGGCTTTTTTCAAAACTCTTCATTTTAGAAATCCCTCCGTAAAAATTTTATTTCGAAGGCATGTGAATGCAGTTTGCATAAAGAAAAGCAGCAAATTGCGTAATTAGCTATCGTTAGAGAGGCATCCGTTTGTTGGTCAAGAGATGTTCATTTAGGGCCGATCGCTGATGCATTCGTAGCGAGGATGTGCTGATGAAAGCACAGCACTTGGGATGCCCATCGATTGAGCCATGTAAAACTGCATCCCAATTCTCCAAGACAGGCCTTTCGCCGCTTATTCGAATGCTGGTCTAATAAATCTCTGCATCTCATCCTTAGCAATACACCTCTATCGTGTTTAAGATTTGCACAGGTGAAACTTACTGTGTCTAGTTGGTGGTGAATTCCATTTGCACGCTTTGCTGTATACTGCTGCTTCGGCATTCCAGAAAGGCTCTCATCACACCGCTAAGGTAGGTGTGAAAGAGGATGAATTCGCTAGGTTTAATATGTGATTCTACCATAATAGCATCATCCATTATAAGAGTTCGTCTCTATGGCATCATGGGCAGAAGTCTATTTTCGTTTTTGCAGCTTTTTTCCTAACTTTGTGAAGCAATCTTTTTTGGCTCTTTTTCCTTATTCATTTGTTTTGAAGATTTTGAAAAGTGTTATTAATTGTTGTTCGACTTTAAGTTCTGCTTTGATTACTTGTATGGTCCAAGAAGTTGCATCGCTTATAGACGATTGTGATTTAGATATGAGTTTAATGAAAAAATTCATCTTTTTTGTGCAATATCTCTGTCATGGAAAAGGCCAAATAGTCATTCCCCCCTCGTTGCAGTGGTGATTCATCTCCGCAATAAATGTGGGCAAATATTACATGAAAGCAATCCTCGCACTTTTGGGCATCATTGAAGAGGCCGAAATTTTAGTGCGGTAGGCATGCTGAGAGTACAACTTCATATGCCATTAACGAACTGCGGGGGAGTAGTCTGACTGCCTTCGATTCACGTGCTCTATGAATGTGTGTGCATGTAGGTGGCTTATTGATCGATTACTAATGTATATTCAATCAAAAAGACGCTTCAGTATAGTGACACGAATGCCTCACTGCTACTAGCCTTGTCGAGTGCTCTTTATTCCAGGTGAGTAAGTTTTTCTGTCGTAGTACTTAGAACAACGTTGGGATAGGTGCTGCTTACTTTTAGACCACCCACAGTTGCAAGATTTCATCGTTGTGTTGAGCGCAGTGACACGAACTAAATTGCATCGCTAACCATGTGGTAGGACTGCACTCTTCGCACTATCCTGACTTTTCTTTTCTTTCTGCTCTTTCCCACTTGTTTTCTAATCGTAGATACATGCCGATATAACTGCTTATTACTATGGTTTCAGTTATCGGAGTTGCACTTTAAATCGAAGCGATCTGGGGAGCGGCACAGCAAGATTCATTGCCGCAAACAGATCGGAATGACCTTAATCTTATGGGAAGGTGGAGCAGATTTATTTCTGTTCAGTTTTGCATCCTTCATGTGATGTTATTTTCACTGTATCTTGAAATCACTTGAAAGAACAATCTACTCAATAGTAATTAACGTATTTTTCACACACCACGTCATCTCGTTTAAAAGTGCCATACTGCGTGTTGTTAAGCATAAAAAAATTTGACTTCATTCATTGAACATAGGAGCATCGCGCCAAAAGTTTTTTGCTGATTGAGCATGCAGCAGCATTTCGCTTACGTTACTGTCGTCATTGTGCAAGTGGCTTAGCCAATGAAGTGGTGTGCAGCTTTACGGTATAGAAGAAAGCAGTGATGCAGCTGAGTCAACTTTTGCTGTTGAGCAAGCAGGCCATTTTTGTCACAGTGGATAAGACAGCAGCTAATCGCAACCTTTGTGGACTTCTTTGTGTGAGTACCCAATACATCTTGGAAATGCATCCTTCCTAGTTAAGTTGCTCCCGTGCGTTAAAATGAGACGTTGCTAAATTTAGCAGATTTATCTTACAAAAATCCATCTAAAATACAAGCACAATATATTTACAATAAAAAACTCCAGAAAGTTTTTCGAGAAATGACATCATTTTTGCGATAAAAACATCATTTTTTAAATATATTTGATGAGTTGTAGCTTACTGCAAAATGCCTATTTATGGACTCGATTCCATTCATGTAACGGATCGATCTACGCGTCTTCACGTGCTGAAGGTTATTTACAATTGTGACGAGGTGAGCCTATGCGTCTGCTATCACCGCTGTTTTCAAAATGAATACACTGTAAGTCTGTAATTAGATGTCTTTATCTCTTGGCTCACTCTATCTTTCCATCGAATTTTTTACCTTTGTTGAATTTTGGTGCATCATTTGCAAATGCAACAGTAAGGTTTCAATATGGTCTGCAGGAACGACGACAGTAATATGGACATCTACTTCAACACTTGCAAAGGCAGTGGCAACAAACTTGACAGTGTGTTACAGAATCCCAAAGACTGTTGTTAGTAACAGAATGTTTAGTGCACAGGAACAGAATTTTCGTTTCAAAAGATACACTTTTTTGTGCTACACTATCCTAGTTTCTATGTTTTCTCAGTTGAATGCATATATTCGTTTTTACGTCTATTCTTATAGTTGAGCACAGTTCTCAGACGCTATACACTGAACATTCACTCTTGTTATCCGTTTCTTCGAACCTCGATGTTTGGCGAGAGACAGCACGGTCATCGTTTGTGAGTGTGGTGAGAAAGTACGAAAATTAATCGTTATTTTAAGGATGGCTGCAGCTTTTGAATTATGTTTAGACAGTTTTTTCAATGTGCATTGTCATAGTCAAGTGTCTTTCGGATATTAAACAGTTTTTCTTTGTTGGCCACTTCTTTTTTCAATTTCGGAAATTTGAACAACGTTCATAAGTTGTTTTTCATATTCGTCAGGAAATGTAGAGGGAAATAACTTCGTTGACTATGTTTGCATTCTGCAGGAACACAGGTGAATAGATCATACCTAGTATGTTCAATTTGCGTGCTTAATGATCGCTTTCATCTTCCCTGACAAATTCCAGAGCGAAATCAACAGCTATGAACATATACAATAACATGGTTGGCAGCATGACTAAATCACATTTTACTCACTTCCATCATACGGTTACAATTGTACGTTTCCATAATTATTTTCCTGTTGGGCAAAATTTATTCGTATTCATGTAAACGTCTTTCTAAATCATTTACCAAAATTCAAAGAAGGCTATCGCATATTTCATATGAGCTTCTCTTAACCAATTCTTTCTTGGTTTTCTTTTTTCATAGCAGGGAAAAAGAGCATGGAATTTCCTCTGGAGAAGCCTCTGAATGTGCTCGGCAATGTGTTACACCATATCGATCGCCCATCCAACTTAGTTTTAAGCAGCGTCCTGGCGGATGTCTCCTTTTTCATCGTGCCCTCTATGTTACGAAATTTGTTTTCTTAAAAATGCTGTTGAGTCATCAAAATTGAAGTTTCCCAATCCCCTTCAAAATCCTACTCATTTTTACAGCAACTTCAACATTAAGCACCCGACTGACTTTTATTCAGATCGAATTACGTTTACGGCTGAAGAGCTTGAGGGAAGTGGCTGCTCTTTTACTCAATGTTTACCTTCATTTTCATGCTTTACAAAAAAACCTTTGAGATGCATCGATTGAAAGGAAGTTTATTCCAGTTCCTTCGAAGTGATTCCTCCCCAAAAAATTTTCCGTTGTAAATGTTTCAGTGACGTTGGGAGCAACGCTGCTTTGGGCACTGCACGAAACAACTTTTGAGACGGGTATGCCATAAACCAATTTTTGAAGCAACATTCAACAGAGAAATTAGTCACTCAGGCATACAACTTGCTGCATTGTTCAGCGATCGCCTTGTAATATTCTTTAACTTATCAATGGTGTCACCTTCGTTTAGTTGAAACTCAGTTGTAGCTGATGATGAAAGATATGTTGTTCTAGTTGAGTGCATTCTTACAGTACTAATTGGGGACCAGTTTATGCGACGGGAAAAATGAGCTCATACACAATCACTTTATACTCTTGATCATAAACAACAGTTTTCGTCGACCAATTGATTCTAGCTGGAAAGGCTTTCATTTCACAGTCGCATTTTTATTGAAGGTTCACTATTGATGGATTTAGGTCTCCATGAAAATGACACGCTTTATTTCAATTCTTTATCACCCTGAATCAGGTATTTTTTGTTGTTGCCGGCTGATTAACTAAGAAAGAATGTAAATGTTTTATCGTAGTTGTTTCAAGTTGTAAAAAATATCCCCATCAACCATTGTTCTGAAATGAATGGGAGCAGAAATTTGCTTATGTTTCCTCGACAGTCATTCCGTTGAAAATGTAAATCTGTTTTCAGTGGTCTATCAATTTCCGAGTTTTCGTGGTTCCGTTCTTGACCTAAATCTTTTCGTCGCTATTTCGTTATCTCATTTCAAGAAAAATAACAAGCGCAACTTGTTATTTTTCCTGAAATGAGATAACGAAATAGCGACGAAAAGATTTAGGTCGAGAACGGAACCACGAAAATTCGGAAATTGAGGGGAGGAGGGTGCCGATGATGATGGCTTCTACATGCACATATTGCTGTAAGACGTGTCCCACTAGTGAGTTGTCTTGATCAATAAATTCACATTCCATTTTCCAACACTAGGTGCGCAGAGGTACTACTCAAAAAGGGCGATTCCCCATGTATCCTGTTCAGGTTAGATGCGTTGCTGACCTTGTGATGCAAATTGCACCTGCACATAAATGCCATGTGCTAGGAAGCCGCTTATGGGCACCACGCAAAATAATCCGAAAATTGTTTCCGCGTCGTTCATTCTAGTCATTTTTTGAAACCAATGATAACACAATCTTCATGCTTGCGTATTTCTGCGAGAAACAATGGAAACCGTTCTCCATTATAGCGACTCTTTCGAAGACATGAGGAAATCGTCAAACCTTTAAGTATGAATCAAAGCTTATTTTGATTACATATCGTTGTTTGTGTTAAAATCCATTCGCAGGTTGCATTTGATGTTACCTCTGTTCGTTCACTGGAACTGCGTTTGTTATCGTTTGTTAAACTTTGCAAATAGGCGTTTATGAACACTACACTTCCCATGTAGTGATGTCGACAAATCTGCCAAAGTCGCTTGTTGGATGAGTGTGCTAAAATCACCTTGGGAAGTCCTATGAGGCAGTCGATTGAGTAAGGCTTTCGAGTCTCAGATTTCTCCTCTGTTTTTCAAAGAAGAGAAAGTCACAAAATGACTTTTCAGAGAGCGGCGATATCACATTGCCACGGTGTACTTGTATAAGCTGAGTAATTCAGATATCGAAACGTGACTTTGTATGTGCATGCTATGAAATTCACTATCTTATGATCACTGTCCATTCAGCGGTGAATAAATATTTTCTAGTCGTTGAACAAGTTTATTTTATGGCGACATGTAAAGGTAATAAAATAAGCATAAATTTCTTGACTAATTATAGACGAAAGTCGCTGTTTGTTTTCTTTGGAAATTTTTTTTTTTTTTTTGCTATCTGTGCAATTTTACATCGTCTAGTTCTACCGCTGAGCGCTTTTGATCTACTTTTTCAAGGAATTCATTCCTAGTTTATAAGTCTTGACGCCTTACCACCTTATAGCTATATTCAGCATCGTTTCGACAATGCACTATCGATTTGCAGGAAAAAAAAAAGCATCTCGCGGCGTCCTTTCATATTGTAGTGCCATAAATTTCATTCCTGGCGCAAATTCAAAGTTTTCACACAATGGGTCGCCTATAACGAAAAACCTTGCATATAGCCCACATTATATCCCGCTTAGAGGGATACAGAAGCAATACACTGCCAAGTATAGCCCATTGCGAACGACATTTTTCACTGTTTTTGTGCCACGAAATTCGCATCCCGATATTTTCATATTGCCAACATTTCCACCTATGACAATCGCAATTGGGTGAGGCCAGTGCGATGTGGCAGAATTTGTACCGTACGCCACTCTCGTCGGATTTGCACGGAGGATATTGCCCTGATTCCTCATGGTGCATATTGCACACATACGAGCATTCGATGTGCCAGGAGTGAAATGCCAAAATCGCACGAGGCACCGTTATTCGCCTTCCTGTTAATTCCACTTAAACATATCTATTTGCATAGAACATGATAATTAAGCTGTTGTTATTTGAAGCAAAAATTTGGGGAATTTTAATAGTTGCGACGTAAAAAGTTGTCGAATTTTACGTTGCTATAGACACTGTGTGCTCAATCTTCCCTTACAACTCATTTGATAGATTCGTATAAAATCAATCATTCTCGGCCGAAGCAATCGTAACGCATCGAATTCCTCTTCGTATCTCTCTATGAACTCGTTTATTACGGTAGACCTTTGGAAAGTTTGTTAATCGATTAATGAATTGTTGTTGCGCCATCATCAATGGTCACCATACCACTTCCTTAAAATTCAAGTGGCGAGTATTAGCAGCAGCGGCTATGAGTCTTCACATTTCTTCATTCTTTTCTCTTCGCCTTCATCCCCCCACCCCTCTCTCTACTCTTCAACTCGCCGACCTTCTTTTACCTCGACATTGGCTCGAGTCCCATTTATTGCAGTTTACTTTAAATGCTTGAAGGGGACTAGTTTTGCTATTTTACATGGTGCTTGTGGATATGGTAAGATGCCCATGGTGTTCTTATATCGCTTCTTTTTAATCAGGTGTATCGCTTAATCAGGTATATCGCTTCTTTTTAATCATACTTTCTTTTAGCTGTTTTCTCGACTTGCTTAAGTTGTTTGCGATTTTCGTTTCAGCTCATGCTCAGATATGCAGCATCATTTGAAGCAATTTCAGGAGAGAACTGCACGCAGTCTTCGAGCGTGAGAAGGACATTCAAGAGTGAGAACTTGGTGGCTGAGTGAGGAAAAGATTTGTTGAACAACGACATCCGAAGCAGTCCCAGGCGAGCGCTTCAAAGCGCTTGCGACGAAACGTCAAAATTTTCCCGTTCCTTGCCCCATTTAGGGGCTTTGTGTATACCTTTAAAGTACGATCCTCACAACTTGCCCCCGTCGACGTCTCCTTCATCGAGGGTATTCCTAATGAGACGCCTATTGCTGAAAAAACAACTAAATCAACTACAAGGGAAAGCGCTCTCTCAAAGGTCTCATACGAGGCGTCGACGTCGAAGAGCTCCTCATCACCTAGTAGCACAACAAGCAGTTCACGATCGCCACGATCAACCTCGCGGCAAGGTCGATCGCCGAGAGCAAGTGCAACTAAAGCTGCGCAGCAAGCAACCACAACATCCTATGCGGAGGCGTTCGCCAGGGAGAGTGTCAGGGAAGCACAGAAGGAAGCCTTCTTTCACTCCACTTCCACCCAGCATGCAAACCCGAGCAGATTTAGCCGCAAAGGTCTTGATGTTTCCCCGGCGATGCTGGAGTTCTTCGGAGGCAAACCATCTGGTGGTACAGATGCATGGTTCGAACGCACTGAGGTCGTCTCAAGCATGCACATAACAGGCTTGGATGCGCCTAATGTGGAGCACAATATAAACAAAAATAACGAGAATGTTTCCTCAGAGACAGCAGCATCCGAGAGTCTCAGCGAGTCAACTGTCACGGGTACTCTAGACATAACCTTTAAACGTAGAAAAGATGTAAGGCACGACGATGTTGCAAACACCAACATCATCAGCGAACCTGGTCCCGAATACGTAGGTGACCAAGAATGCCTTGATGGTGGTGTTAGTGCAGTGCAACAATCGGGCAGCGATGCAGAGCACGAAGAGCTAGAAACGATGACCATAAGCAGTTCAGATAAAGCCTCTTCGGAGTGGGGGGAGGCGAACGAGAACGTATTAGAGTCACGCTCGAATGGTTCGTCGCAACGGTCGAGTCGTGCTTCGCGACGTCATTTCGACAATGGCGAGCCGGGACCCGAACACTACGGTGACGATTTAGCTGCGACAATTGACGATGGCGACGCACATGTGAGAGGACAAGTGCACGAGAATGGAGAGAGTGTGCTAGAGCAGCCAGGCGCACACAATGGGCACGCGGCCAGTGCAGCCAACGGACAAGCCGGGGGAATGCCGGTCGCAGCACAAGCGCCGATCCTCATCAGAGGTGCGCAGGTTGTCAACGATGATTCGATCTTCAACGCCGACGTGCTTATCGAGGACAAAGTTATCAAGCAAGTTCTTCTGTCATTTTCTTATCTTCGCGCTCCGTATGATAAACATAAATATAGGGGTTGGAAATATTAGGTGACCTGCATGGTGATGTCTTGAAGAAATAGGATTCGTTTTTGGCAACATCACTTTCTGGGAAGGTTGGTTGATTTTTACAGTGCGTGCAGTTGGTGTTGAGAAAGGTTTTCACTATGTAGTCGGGTGTAACGATATTTGTGTGTGTGATGAGAGAAGAAGGGGGGGGGGGGTTGGGGGTTGGGGAAGGGAGCTTGGGTTGCACAAGTGAACTCGATACGCAGTTACCGCAGATCCCTCACACCACCATCTCTGGTCGCCCCATAATATGAGATTTTCCATTATCGCCATATTATTCGTTCCGTTCCTTATATACGATGATTTCCTAAAGTTACAATAGATATCACAGTAAACGTTAAATTAAGTTCGCTTGCTTTTATAAGCATCGTAGCTCACTTTGTTCTTTATTACTAAATAATATTTGACCAAACATATAATTTTAAAATTATTGTGTCTCTACCGAAACCTTTAATCTTCAGTAGTTCCTTTTTCTCGCGCAGATACCGTATTTTATTTTGTGTTGCTGCACACTTGCAAGTTTTGATTTATTCGAGAAGCAACATTTCCCTCTTCTATTGAAGTTCGTGGGCAAAGAGCCGCTCTAAACGCTTTGATTTACCAATAAAATCGCATTTTCCTCTAAATATTGGCACTTTTAACGGTATTTACAAATCAGCTATCGATTGCGAAGGGTTGAGGTGGGAAATCGTGCCAAACAAATAATTGCAGATGTGTTTTAGTTAGAACCTTTTTTTTAATTTTTTGACGGTAGCGAATTTTCTGTACTCGAATTGCTTAGAAACACCAAAAAATGCATCTTTGGGAGGTGTAGGTGCGCCTGTAATTTTTGAATTCTTTTCACTTACAATTTTGGGCCATTGTTTCAACGAGTTATCATTTGCATGCCTGATAGTAACTAACGTGTTGAAAAGACGATAGCGTTTGGCTATTGACTGTGTTAATAGTCGTTTCTTAGAGTAGGAAAGGCATCACGAATCGACGTACTTACAGGAAATTATTTCACTTGGGTAAGTAATTTACATATCAAAGAGGCAACTTTTTCCTCCACGCATGGAACGTTTGCGCACGTAAAAAATGTTTACGTTCTTGGATCATACAGCCATATGCACTGACGAGGCGCACAATCGATAGCGCCGAGTTGAACGATGGCTCATGGATGTGGAATAAGCACATGCCTCAGTCAACAACTGACACCACGCGTGCACCCTCATTTGCGCGTCTTTCATCGATCTACATGCATTCCAACTCGTACATCCGATGCGTTAATTTCTTTCTGATCCCCGCCCCTATTTTCCTTTCTCGTTAATCACTTCCCTTCATTTCATGTGCTAATGACAGCAACTCCTTAGCCGATTTATAAAAATACCACTCTTCACGGGTTCATTAATCCACATTTTCTTTCATTGACGCATTTCAGTTTCCCAGATATCCTTTTAAAAGCATTTTCTAAATTCCGAGTTTCTAACGATTTTTTCTAACGTTTTTTTTGCCTTGCGTTGTGAGCATAATGGCCAATACTGTAATGGGGTTCGCTTTTTTTGAGACGAGCCTATCAATACTCGGCACTTATGTACTAAAACATACATTATTCTTAAGTGCTTTATTCTGTACTGCTGTTTGCTAAACGAATATCCCCATCCAACCATCAGCGCTACTCACATTTCTTATTTCTATTATGTGCTGATATAGGTAGAATTTGCCGCAGAATTTCTGTGATCTTTTTGGACTGCAGCGTTTTAGTGCTGGTAATCCAATAGCTAATTTTTTCCGTCATATTTGAAAGAAAAGTTTTCTCTGTCTACTGCGGATTAAGCGGTCATATTCCGCTACGTTGCCTCTTTTGATATTGATATGGGAAGAAATTGTTTCAGTACTTTCATAGTTGAATTGTGACCATCTAATAAGCGTTAGAAAATTTCATTTCTTCACTAGCCTAAGATTGGGCCATCAGTAATAATGTGATGATCACCGCAAACAATCTCTGATGAAGTCACACAAATTTGAAACAGTCTAGTTGCAATTATTTTTTGCTGACTGCTTTATTTTTTTGCGTGCGCTCATCGACTGAATGCAACTCATATCCAGGCTGTCCGATTACCTACAGAAGCGATTAAAGAAATGTTTATTAGCGTTGTCCTTACACTCCCACAGCGCAGAAACAGTAAGTGCAACGCACGGTTTTTTGCAGCAAATGGTGACCGGCAAATTCGAGTCTTTTTTATGAAAGAGAGGGACTGTCCTGTCTGCGACTGTGGGAAAAGGTTCAACTGAGGACCGGCGAATTGTGGAGCATTTGGCACAAAAGTTTCTATACACAGTGTGTTTTATTTCGTGCATGGAAGAAGTCAAATGTTTTGTTCTAGGCAGGTGTCAACATCGTTGGATGCGCCGAACGGAGCAACAGTTATCGACGGGAATGGGAAACTTCTTCTGCCGGCCGGAATTGATGTGCACACCGATTTCTCATCCGCAAATAGCGCAGACGATTTCGCAACGGGGTCGAAAGCTGCACTTGCTGGAGGCACCGCGACGGTAGATATTTATGGTGGTCGTGTTCAGGGTTTCTGATGATTAGTAGAGATTCCATAAAAGCAGATTTTTTCAATCCGCAGGCAATACAACAAATATCTCTCTTTGTTGTTAGCACTCTTCAACCAGTTTATATATATCGAAATTTTGTCTGGCAGCTACAGGAAGCAGGACAACTGTTAGTACCTTTGTATGTAAACATCCTTGAATGTCTATGATTTCTGTAAGCTTGGAAGGTAGAGGAGTTTCTCTTCTTTGCTTTTTGGGTGTTCCTTCCATGTTTATCGTATCTCATTTGTGACGTACCAATTACCAAATGTAAAGTTGGCAATGTAATCTTAACGTATTTTGGCAAACGACATGTGCTTTGCGTTATTACTGCACCTTTCTGCAGTTAGCAGGGGGTGTTGCGTCTGTGGTTTTCGCACTAACACAGCTTTACTTACGGAGCGATTCCGCCTCTTCTCCCACTTTCTCTTGAGCATTTACTTACGACACACATTCATACTATCAAAAATTTGATTTCATTAGACAAATTCTTTAATCATGTGGGTGGTTACTGTAGCAATACCCCACTGCAGATTACATACCAATGGGATGTCAGGTACTGTTGTCATGTTTTTTTTATCGCTAGTGTTGCTCCAAAACTGAAGTCACCTTGAATTTCTGTCACTTAAAATTCGATTCAAAAGAGCAGTCGCAAATACTGCTTCATTTATTCTAAAGAAACCCCAATTCAGCGGTGAGTTGTCTTTCCTATTTTCTACTATTTTAGTTAAAGAAGAGAGATTGGTTGAATGAATTCTCAGAGTTCATCTTTTCAATTGCAGTGTGGTATGTTTGCCCAGCATATTGTACAACTATGATCGATAGCATTCCTTTGAACACAGATTGGAACATGCACAAAGCAGAGGGCACATCGCTCCATAGGCTTTCAGTCTTTGCAAAGGCTCTGCCAATCCACAGTGTGAATGACTGTTTTTGCACCAGTGAGCGCACTTGTAGCTTTTCATAAGCTGAAACGCTCACCAGGTTGGCTGCTGGTTCCCAGAGGCCGTTTATGTAACCATTCTAAACTGTGAAACTTATGGGGATGGGATTAATTATTATGGTCATTACTTCAAGGGTATGGCACGCTTCGGCCCTTCCGTGTAGTTGGGCAACGTAACTTATCGTATTGGAGTTGTTCATAGTTCCGCTGTTTTTACTTTTTTTCAGCCCCCCATTTTTTTCAGCCCTCTCTTCCTCAGCCCACTCAAGGTGAGAGCTAGGGGTGAGGGGCGAGATAGGGGCAATATTCGCTGCAGAGTAAAGATCGCATACCCAATTTTTCGTCCAGTTTAGTTCGCAAATAACGCTGAAATTGGAAGTCGTTTGTCCCTCTGATCGACCATCTTCTTTTATAGACACGTAAAGTGGCGTTGACATATGCGTGCAGCTCATCGGGTGCAGGCAAAGCGGTGTTCACAGAATTGCTGCTACTACAAGTGTAATTACAACTACTGAGTGCAATATTTAAGCAGACATTATTAGACATTTTTCGATTGTTTTTCTTTGCTTCGGTGCAGCCGGCTGGTTCGTCTAGCTAACTGAAACATAGCGAACTAGTCTTGCCAGTCTTCGTGACACTCTTTTGTGGTCGCTTATAATGGTGATGCAAAATTTGCAGGTGATCGATGTGGTGAGCCCGCGAGGTGGCGAATCTGTGTTGGCGGCATGCGATCGAGTACGCAAAGCTGCCGAAGCGAAATCGCTATGCAATTTCGGCTTCAGTGTGGTGATCTCAACATGGAACGATATTGTCAAGAAGGAGATGGGGCTCGTTGTTAAAGACAAGGCCATCAACAGCTTTATTATCGATCTGCATTCCGACGACCAACTTTATCAGGCAATCCTCTCTGTTATTTCACTTCCTCAGTTTTGCCTAACGAGCGATTGCGCATTTTTTAATAATTCATTTTTTCCGCATGACTATTCACTTCGAATGTTTCCGTCGAATATAGAATTTCGCTTCGACGTTATTGGATAAATTGTTATCATTGTCATTGTGTTATCATGAATGCGCATCGTAAGTAAACTCTTTCACATGCTATCCTAACCAGCCAAACGTTAGCACATTATCGAGCAAATTGCTTTTTGGAAATGGTGATGCTCTGTTTATTTCCGATATAGAAAAGTTTTGTCTGTTTGCTTAATGACGCTCTTAGTGTCATGCAAATATTATCTGTCTTCGAACGCTTCGCTGGGAATACGAGCAGATAAGATCACTAAACATTCTTTATATATTTCAGGCATTTGAATTTTGCAAAACGATTGGCGCCCATGCTCGTGTTGTTCCTGAAAACAAAAACATCATTTCCTTTCTTGAAAGGAAAATGCTTTCGCTTGGCGTCACTGGCCCAGAGGGCTTCTTACAATCCCGGCCCGAATCGGTGAGCACTTAATAGCTGTTTATAGTAATTCATCTGTGCAGCCTTCAATTTCCTGCTTCTCTCATTTTCGCCTTTTTTTCCAGCAGAGAATTGTTGTCATCACACTCAGTGGCCTAATATGAGGAACGGTTTACCGTTTATTCCTGTAAAAGCTTTTCATGTTGCACATAAACTTTTCCAAAAATTTTCGTGAAATTCTGTCCGTCCTCGACACAGCCGTGCATTTGTTCGGTAGTTTAGGCCGATTTTTTGTCTGGAGACATTTATGCTGATCATTGTGTTGACAGTATATCCGTTTACAGCTGGAAGGAGAGTTGGTCGATCGTTTAGCTATGCTCAGCCAGTTAACCAACTGTCCACTCGCAGTGATGTCGGTGTCGTCGTCGGAGGCTCGTGACGCGGTCTTGCGTGCTCGCATCAATTCGCTTATCTTCCCAGAAGTAAGCCGTCAAAGGGATTTCTTCCCAGGCCTTTTTGTCCATTCTTCCAAAAATCTGTTCATCCCCATCCACCAGGGAGTTTTGTTTAGCTCGCCTCCTGCCTTATATTTCTCATTCCTTGCAGATCTCATGCGCGCGTGCATGTGTACGCCATCGATCAGCTTCACTCTTCATTAATTTTCTGTGCAACCACCGTATTCAGGGAATTAGTTCTGCCTAATTAATGTGCTAAGAGGATGTTTGGTGCGTGCGAGGTTGTGGGTCTGTTGGGTGGAGGCCTTAAGATCCTTCATATAGGTAACACTGATGTATTTCCAGGTGTCGGTGGCTGCGTTGGCCGCAGACGGCACGCACTACTTCAATAAGTGCGCGCGGCATGCAGCAGCGCATATGACTGCGTGTCCACTGCGCGTCGACCCACGCACTTCGTCGCTTCTCGTCGAGTGCCTCGCTAGGTTCGTGCTCATTTTCCATTTTCTTGTATTACATCTAAGCAGTCTTCAGAAATTCGGCGCTGATTCAGTGACATGTTCCGCAGTCAGAGATCATTAGCCAAGATTTGCTTTGCAGATGATTTTTAGCCCATCTAAGTGAAGTCGCAATTTCCGATCTTTTTTCACAGAGTGCATAGCAATTAGGCATCAATCAAGCGCTAGAAAAAATCGAAATGTTCTGAATGTTTGAGGAAATATCATCCGAAAACTCAGCTTCTTGAGCATGCTCAACATTTTTGAGCAAAGTCATAGCTGGTCGTTAGCTTGTTACTCAAATATGCGCAGTCACTGCTTGAAATATGATCTTTGGCACTTTCTAAGTAATAAATCGCAGATTTGGACAAACTGAAAAACCCCGAAAAAGGCTGTGCGGCAAAGATTTACGGTCTAGCAAGTAATCAGAAACATAAGGAAAATTAATCGAAACTTTAAGTCTTCTTTATGTTCGAGTAAAATGGCGTAACAGTTGGTTTGTTGTGTGTGTTACTGACTGGAGAACGATGTTTGCCACTAGAACATTAAATATACGTTTGCTTGAGGACTGTGTACCTAATGGTCACCAACAATTTATCAAACGACGGCCTTCCCATCGTTCAGCTGGGGATGGTGCAATAGTCTCTGTGAGCTGGGGATCGTGCGATAGTCTCGCTGTGTTGTTATGAACTCGTTTCACAGTTTCACGAATGAAGTCCTAGTGCAATCATTATGCGTTCGATGAACTGCGAATTCGTTTTTGAGAATTTTCAATGCATATCGTTGATTCCATAGTTTACAGCTCGCCGCTTTGTGTCTGTGTTTCTGACCATCGTGGACTGCGAGATCGTGGTGCTGGTGATTTCACACAAATGGCCGTTGGCGTATCGGCGGTCGAAGAACGAATGAGCGTCGTTTGGGAGAAGGCCGTTTATCCGGGTGGTATCGACCCGATGCGTTTCGTTGCGGTAACGAGCAGCAATGCCGCAAAAATGTTCAACCTATATCCCAAAAAGGTTCGCTGGGGCTTCCTTCTCACTTTTTGAGGTTTTCGGTGTTCTCTAGCACGGCTTCTGCTGTGCAGGAGAGCAGCGAAATCGCCATATTCAAGTCTCATAGCACTGAGCAGTTCGAATCGAGAGCAAATAATTCGCCCGCTAAGCAAAGAACGACTGTCGTTCCCGTATTGTAGTTTGTTGTGCATCCCCGCACTTACGCTTTTAATAAATAAATTTGGAACATTTATCTGTTCGACTAAAAGAGTGCTTATCAGCTGAGCAAAGACGGGGTGGGGGCGGGAGGGAGGTGGAGGATATGGATAAAGTTCAGTCAGTTCGTCGCGATGAATTTATGAAGCAGTTGTTATGAACTCTTTCTTATGCATAAAATCCTGATGCGTGGAATCGTTTAGTGGTGAAGATGTTTGTTACCTCATTGTTGTTTAATTGGCAGAGGTGCTGATGCAAAAGATGGCTCTCAGTGAAAATATGGCGTCTTGGAATGGTGGCGGTAGAATTGTGTGATGCGCCGTTGCATGAGGACACAATGGTGGGCTTGCCGATGAGCGCTTTTCGCGATGCATCATTGCAGCTTACAGCATAGGCTGAGATATTTTTTGAGGCAGTCGATATGTCGTATGGTCGTTCAAGGATTCTTACATCAGGCCATACGAAGAATGCAGAAAAAACTTTGTTGCGAAGTGTTTAATATTGAATGCATATCTTCCAAAACACAGCTACATGTAACGTGTGGGTGCCCTGCTTTAACGCATAAAAGAACTGACAGAATTTTTTTTCTTTTTCATTTCCCACCTATGGGATCCTGTTAGAGGTTATAAATTTACGCGTTATATATACGAGAAATAGTTATGCAATGCAGTTATTGTTGTTTTTACATATTGAAGGCGAGGAAGGGGAAGAAAGGGAGGGAAAGAAAAGTGCGAATGAATTAGCACTTTGAAATTTGTAACGATAGGTATAATAATTCGAGCTAGTCCCGAGCTTCTTTTTCGCTTATCTCAGTAATTTTTAGCTCAGTAATGCGATGAAAAGGACGAACGCATTATGTACTCAATTATTACTCATAGGTGATCAAACTTTGTCTTTTGTATTCTCCTGGTAATTCAAATTATTTGCACTTTCATCAAAAAAAACAACAAGCAAATGCGAATGTGCTTTGGCATTATCAGTGGATCGGATCCCTTGTGGGCTTGTAGAGTGGAGGGGGGAGAGGCAGGATTGTTTATAATGGGGTAGAAATGAGCTATGAAACAGTGTTTATTAATGCGTTCGTTGTCTCACTCAGTCTTATCGCCTTCTAGGCCTGCCGGAACATTCATTCATCACATATTATATAATTTTATTTTCTTTTTTTTCCATATCTCCCTCAGGGTCTTGTTTTTACGT
This sequence comes from Baylisascaris procyonis, assembly GCA_037389465.1. Taxonomy (NCBI): domain Eukaryota; kingdom Metazoa; phylum Nematoda; class Chromadorea; order Rhabditida; family Ascarididae; genus Baylisascaris; species Baylisascaris procyonis. The sequence continues at coordinate 1,269,353 of JAZARR010000059.1, forward strand.
CCCAGCATGAATTTTTCCGAGCGCATTTCCCCGCTTAACAATTTTTGTTTTGTTTCGAATTTGCCACCTATACACGTAAACGTTCAAATGCAGCTATTGCACGGTTATATGAGCTAATCAACCAGCAGTCGCAGTTCTTGCTTTCATAAGATTGGTCTTCATTTTCAGTGCATTCTTATTGGGAATTATTTATACGTTTCATGCATTATTTGTGCACAAGCAGATGTACATTCATTACATTGTCGGTACATTTATGTGCATCATTTGTACGTTTTCAGATGCTTTTTATGCCATTTTATAGCAAATCAGAATTTCTCTTGCACGAGATGTATGTTTTTCATCGGGAATCATTCGTTGAAAATCACCTTTTTATGAATCATTTATCATTGTTACCGTCATATGTCTTTCAAAATCTCCCTAATATTCCACCATCAACGTCGATTTATTAAAGAGTTGTTCGCCGCACTGCATTACGAGAACTCTCAATTTACATTTTTCCACCTTCAGTCTCCTTACTGTCCATAGTTAAGCTTCGTTCATGTGGATGAGCACTAGGGATAGCCTTCGCAAATATTCAGTCTTTATATATATATATATATATATATATATATATATATATATATATATATATATATATATATATATATATATATATATATATATATATATATATATATATATGTATAAATTCGCGTGAAGTTGCAAAATACGTGTCGTAGGCGATTACTAAATTGTTTTATTTCTCGGTGGAAATCAATTTGTAAAAGAAGTCAGCCAGCAGCGTTTTCAGAAATGAGACCGTTGTTTTAGCCTTATTGTTTGAGAAAAGCAGTGAAAATCTTGCCATTATTCTACTTGGATTTTGTCATATCACCGAGTACCGTCGATTTCGATTGCAATATTACGAGATATTCTTTCAACAAATCCATCATCTTATTCCGCTGTAATTAACAGTCCTTGAGAAATTCAGTTATAGGGTAGAATCGCGGTTGGTGCGGATGCGGATGTCGTTTTATGGGACGCAAGTGCAAAGCGCAAATTCTCCGTGAAGACGCAACAATCTCTAAGCGATTTTTCGATTTTTGAGTCTTTTGTGGCACATGCCGCACCAGTTCTTACCGTTTGTGATGGTCGTATCGCATATCGCGATGGTAAGGTAAGGAATTAGCTCTCTATTTTTTTAAATGTCGGTTTTGTCCGTTCGGAGATGAAACAGTGATGTGAAATGAGATTTCCTTAACGAATATCACGAAATTCGATGGGCTTGTGCTCACTGCTGGAATCACTTAAGTGCACTCGTAGATTATAATTTCAAAAGCGCCATATGTGAGTTTCGTTTTTGCGATGTATCAGAATCATTTTCCAGAGGAAGGAATATATTTTGATTCAGAAATGTTTTTGCTGTGATGATGAACTGCTCATTTGTCTACTGTTTAGTACTACCATTGTCGGTTGGCATCTGCATCATGTTGAACCATTTATCACTGTGTGAGAAAATGATGAGAACATTACGAAGTCTTTGAGCTAAGTTCTTTAACGGAAGCAACTCGATCAGCTTCAACATAAAGTTATCAGTAAACATATTGTTTTTCCAGAGTGAAACCTTCACTGATCTATCAGTCGTACCTGCAGTTATCGACTATTATTTTTGCAACTTTTAATTCATCCTCCACTCAAAGATTTTTGAAAGAATGTCCTGTTCAAAATTTGCTATGAAGAAACCAAAATTAATCACTGTGATATTCACCGCATTCCTATATTAGCTTATTTTGTAAAATTTGAAGACCCTCTTCATCTTTTTCTTGAATGTCGGTATGTATTGCGATTTGTTAGGAAATACTAGATGAAGGCGTCGTTAAAGGTGTAAAATGGAATTTACATTTCAGTTTGATGAAGAAGCAGGTCGTTTCGTCCAGCTAACTTCTCATTCACCGTACTTGTTTTGCGCTGTGCAACAACGTGAGAGGGTCTGTCAGTGAATCTCTTTTATGTTTCACTTGAAATATTCTCACTCTGTAATGTTATTGTCCTATTTAGTTTTATAATATCTGGGCCATACTGCCCCAGTTGTGCAGCACGAGTGATATTCAGTGGCTTTGAAAGGACGAGTTTATTGAACATTATTACGATTAGTTACAAATAGACGATGTCCTGTTGGTTAGGTTTATATTTGGAAAGCAAACATTGCCATAATTGAAGCAGTCATTGAATTCAGGCTGCTGTTTATTGCGTTTACTTTTAACTAGTGATGTTCGGGTGGTTCCATCTCGGTTCTTGCAAAGGCTTCATTCTGTCATACTTTCGAGGTGGACGGAAGAGTAACGTGTTTTCTGCTCCTTCACCTGTTAGGGGGAAAGTAACGTCGTTTCCTGCGCACGATGAATATGTGATGTGCTGCAGCAGATCACATATTCACCATGCCCATCGGTTTCAAGAGCTCTGCATTATCCAACCAGTTAGCCAATTCTAAATTCCTCCCTAGCTGAAAATGTTTTATCCATGATAGGATCCTGTTATTCTCGTTGTCTCAAAATGCATTTTATGTCAGTGGGTTTTACCGCAAATATCTGTCCGAGCAAACAGCATTCCAAAACACGGGTGCGCCGACGTTCACCACTTCAAGAATCACATCTGTTAGCTTGCAGATGCAGACACCAGAGAAGGTGGAGCGTGATGAGACTGCAGGAAGTTCGCATAGGGCATCACCACCGTCTCGTGATTATCGGCATCCATCTGCGTTGCATGGCCGAAGTCAATTTGATGCGAACTTTGGTATGATTTTATTGGGTTCTCATGCTCAGTATAGTAGCTAATTGTCGATTGCTGTTGCTGCACCATCTAGCTACTTTTATGTTCTTACTGAGTAGCTACTCGTCTGCAATCTCTGCTTAACTGTGGCAAGTAACAACTTTGTAAATTTGGCCACGCTGGCGGAAATTGATATCGACTACCGGAAGCCGATTCACTCGACCGAAAATTGAAGCACATCACGCATGTTTGCTGTAAAATTGCCCTCGAAAGAATAGGTTGTGATCAAGGAACAGGGAACGAAATCGTGAGAAATTGAAAGATCGGCGAGGAAAACAAAAAACTGTCTAGTTTGGCTAACTGCCTGCGGCCCCACAGAAGGCTCGAATCTCACGAATATGAAGTACAACATCGGCAAATTTTACGACAATCTTAAATTTCTCAGTCGACATTTCTTAGAGGGAGCTTTTAGCAGTCCGGTCATTAATAGTCGGACTGAGAAATCCACAGAATGCTGGATGTTTATCAACGCATGTCGATGCAGCTATGTTCTTTCGCATGCCTAAATCCCTTCTTTTGAGACTGCTTTCTTTTTGATCCTGTTCATTCTGTTTGTTTCCATCACGATGTTCTTTATGGCAGCTGACAATATGGTAGACAATTTACTCGGTCATATGGATATTTTACTGTATTCTTTTGCACATTTTAGTGTTTGCTATCTTTTCTTGTGAGCAACTTCTGCTGTAAAACTACAAAGGCAACAAAGCATTTGCTCCATCTAGGATGGGTTCGTAGTTTAATGTCCTCCTGTTACACATCGCAGTTTGCTGTCTCCAGTGGGCGAGTCGTAGCAGTCCGATAACGCTAAATCTGCCACGATACCCGAAGCAAAAGTAAATATGCAGCAGGTGGTTAGAATCACGTAAGCAAATTACGAATCATTTACTCTTACATAAAACGCTGTTGGGTGAGCATCAGTTTGCTCAGTATTGGTGTGCGGGAATCGAGGACTGTCAAAGGTGGTTGGTCGGAATCTTCGCGTTTCTGGGATTGCAATGTTGTGGGGGGTTTTCCCTGTTTCTTCCTCCCTACTGCCTGCGCTGATTTTTCTCTCGCAAGTTCTTTGTTGGGGATCAATGCCTTTGCTTTGTTTTTCCTTGCATCCATGAGTGAGTGGACAATTTCTATCACTTTGACCTTTGCCGACTAAATTTTGCCCCAAAAAGGTTTTGCAATGTTACGTTGCAATTGCTAGCGTGGGACAGCGAAGCTGCTTATTTCTTTCTTCTTTGCCGAATTACGGGACGAATATTAATGAATTCCGATTTCGGATGAGAAATCAATTTGTGCTGCGAAGGTTTTATGCATCACCTCGAAACTTGGAGTTATTCTTTTGGTGTGCTTTTTCCAACTTGTGTTCTGGATATAAGAGCTCCTTCGGATTTCCTTACTTGAATGTGTCGTCTTCACTTTATGAAATCAATAATGCTTGTCACGCATGGACGTAGCACAACAATTCCTTTTTTCAGGAACACAGATAGACGATACGCGAACGGCACGGGCATCGACCAAAGTGTTGAACCCACCAGGTGGACGTTCGACTGGCTTCTGGTGAAGTGCGGCAGTTATGAAACACATGGCGTACGGTGCCAATTATTTGAGCTCCTCTGTCTGCGACTTCATTGCACTCTTCGATCTTCTGCTGTATGAGAGAAGCGAAGCATCTTGCAAAGCATGGCTCCATATCTTAAAGTGTTCGATATTCCAAAGTGGCCATAGAAATCGATAACTTTGAAGTACTGAAAGTAGATTGTAAAAGTATTGATTTCCATTTTCCCATACGGTTGTGCACTGTCAAATGATGGCTTCAAAGTGCTCATCACGTAATTCAAAAAATTGAACTTGAACGCGATTATGCTATGACGTTTGATGATCGGACAAATGAACATGTGAGCTATCTTCTTCAATTACGTGGTGCAGAATGCTTTATGCTAACCTAACCGACGCACTCATGCGGTCGTCATTTCCGTTATCCGCACATGTCCGCCATTTGTAAAGTTTGGAAAATCTGAATGGGCATTTTGTTTCGTATTTGAAATGTGCGCCGATTTAAAGCGCTGAAGTTTTGCGTATTTTTTAAATTGGGGCAGAAATGTTTAACTGCTTCATGCAGCGCTCTCGTACATTGGAGAGTGTAAGCATTTTTCTTATAAACAGAAAACAAGTTTTGTGGATTGTCGCTGATTCCAGGCATTGGATGTTTGTGATTTGCATATTTTCATGTGCAGAGCGCATTATGGCAACGACGTGTCTGTGTGCATGCATGTGTGCGCGCATATATGTGTGTCTGTATGTCTGTCTCTTCGGCAGTTCCAACTCGCAAGCCGCTCAAGCCAATATTACAAGGTTTAGTAGGAGTAATTTGCTCTACTGGTTAGCGTTTTACACCATAGTTCATATTTTACCTTTTAACCTGGAAAGTAGTTTAAAAATTAGAAGGCGGCAAAAATTTATATACGTTTTGCAGTTGCCGATTTATAGATGAAACGTCTTTAGATTTGAAAGGGTTGTGTTTTACTTTACCTTGCTAATTTATGAAGCTGGTTAGTGAGATGAGTTGAATGCAGATGCGCATATCGTGCATTTGTTGTTGTGAAACTACGGCCGCAGTTTGTTAGAGTCGTCGTTTTGCCACCTAACGAACGCTTCATTCATCGTTTGATTGTCTGCTGTTATCAAACTTCTGCCGTTTGTTTCAATTACAGTCACTGTTTTGTGTTCGTTTCTTTTCATTTCCTCTGCATTCCCTTATAAATGAGCAGTCGCTTTGCTTTATTGCTTCATAATAAAAGGATCCATTCGAATTCTTTGCCTCTCAGCATTGCAGTGGATTGTACAACATAGCAGATGTGATTGCCTCTTGCTATATCTCTCAAGTGCGGCTATATGAAAAAACTCACCGTAAAGTGGTAGACTAGTAGGAAGCATCCAGGTGCTGAATGATCGGCTGCTTACATCTGCAAAAAAGGAATGAGAGTTATGTTAAATGTGAGATGTGGATTACTGTTCTTTTACGCGCAATTTGTAATTTATTCTTATTGCTATGGTGTGTTCCTGAATTGAACGGCAGGTAACGACCTAATTTCAGTAGCGGAAGCTTTCTTCGCATTGTTGGAGGCATTGCAAGTGGGGCGTTAACTAAATTCCAGCACAGTCCGTATCATTCAGTAGTAATACTTAGCGATCCATAAAAATGCGATACGCGTTCGCAGTTTCGCAGTTGGAATGATCGTTGACGGTGGTTGCGTTGTTAAAAAAAGACCTTATCGAGGATGGGTTCACAGGTGGCAAAATGATTCCTGCATTTCTACTTCATTGCTAATTGGAAACCTTACGCACAAGATCGTTTCCTCATCGTGTTGCAGTGCTGTGGAAGACTCCAGGTTATTGATGAACAGTTCAAAGGTGAGTGGTTATCGGCTATCGCATGATAAATGGTAAGCCGATGTCGAGGCTTACATATGAAATATTCCTTTAAATGATTGAGGATTAAATGTCCCTAAAACATGGAGGAATTTAGTGCGGTGTTACTTGGGGGCAGAGATTAAGCAGTTTCATTCGAAGATTGAACCCACTTTCGTGTCCATTTACAGTGCTTGCACTTTGTAGCTAGAGAAGCTTCCTCAGAAGAGCTGTACACTTTGATTTGCGGATATTCTTACTTCTGCTCTGAGATGCAAACAAACAAAAACTTGTAACGGCGACGTACATTGGGCCACCGTGGCCAGCGTTCATAAGGAAAGAGCGTGCTGCTTGTGCACTCAGTAGGCAAATTGGATCCTTATCGCTGGCAAGTTGTAAATATCCTTATCGCTGGCAAATTGCAGATAAGTGCGCTTATCGCCGTGGATTTAGATACATGCGGAGAGCCAAATATTCACCTTGTCCTTCATCCTGATGAATATGGAGGTTTTCGAGTTCCGATAATCCTTAGGGGCATTATTTGTGCGGTTGGCAGCTGAATCCCCATGCCTGAAATGGATTATTGACGCCAGCAGTCTATTCGTGATGCCAGAGGGCACCGTCCTGCAGACTCATCTGCAAATTCCGTCCTTGCATCGTGTGTTGCTTGACGATGTTTCTAAGTGGGATCCCGAGCAGGACTTGCTGGAGGCGCCACAACGGTAAATGCCCTTACATGTTTTTGTCCATTTCGCTCTGTCTTGCATTCATTTGAGATTATGCAATTGGAAACCTTTTTCCAGCCTTGTTGGACATAAATCTTCCATTGCTTTCACCGGAATCTGCAGTTCTTTTTTTGCGACGGTCTGTTTTATCGGACTCTGCAGTTTAAGTATGTGCCGTTTCGAATCTGCTGCATTCTTTGTCTTGTATTTAAATAACACAGATAACTGAAACTTCAACCGCTCCATTTACTAAATTCAAAGAGTTCCAACAGAACGAAACTATAAATGGCTTTGCGGCATGGGAAGACAGCCACAAGCGCACGCACGCGAGAGAGACAGAGAAGGACGAGGTGCGTACTTAACGAGCGACGCGATCCTGGTGACCAAGTAATAAAATTGTCGCAATAAATCTGAAAATGTATCGTAAGAGAGCAAGACATGGAAAACGAGTTTAAGCACATTTTGAAGAGTATTGAAAGCTCTATCAGAATCATTCATAACGTGAGACAAAAACACAACTGTTCTGTAACATCAATTTCTTGTATGACATGCAATTGATATAAATTGCAGGGTCACCGATATATCTGGGCCTGGAAGTATATAGTGGAACAAGATTTGGGAACGTTGACTGGGCACATTTGAAGGAATTAAACGTTCTGTCAGATTCACCCACAGCCTGAAATTTGCTTGCTCTGGTTAAGTTACGATTACTCCAGTTAAGCTTCTACGGCGGGAATTGGGCACTGTATTGAGAGGTACAAGACTCCCTGTTGCATCGAAGTATTCGCGCATATGACGGATTTAGGTTTATTTAGTATCTTTTGGACAAGATCATTATTATATCTGAGAATTCAAATGTTTGCTTCACCTCTCAGGCAGAGACCGATGATCTTGCTGTGAAACGACACCTGATGCCACTTCGAAATAGTATTGAGTTTTCAGTAGTTCGACGAGCGCTTTCTTTCCTACATCGCCCACGTATTCCAACAATGTCAACACATGTCAATCTCTCTCTCATGTATTTTGTGCGTTCCCTGTGCTTCATACTTCTCCAGTGAATTGAAACCATTTCTATATACAGCGGTGTATTCCACATAGTAGTTTTTTGTCGTGAAAGCATATAATTAAACCGCGTTGCACCTTCTGCCCAAACTGCATTGTGTTGTGTCGAGTTCCGACAACAAGTATCGCTGCTGAATTTTGAGGATGCCTTTTTATGTGCTTCTCCAAAATCTCAAAAACGCACTTCCCTATCTCATATGTGTATTTTTGATCTGTTACGGCCTGCAAAGAACTCGCATCGCACATCGAAGAGGTCAGGCCATTATTTTTAATCTCGCTTTGTTTTTATTTCAGGTTATGAATGATTCTGATAGAGTTTTTAATGCTCTTCAAAATGTCTTTAAATCGTTTCTCAAATATTGCTTCCTCACGATATATTTTCAGATTTGTTGCGACAATTTTATCACTTAGTGACCAGGACCACGTCTCTCGCTGAGGGTGCGCGCTCTCTTTTCGTTTCTCTTTTTTGGTTGCGCTTATGGCTGAGTGCGTAGACCCCTTCGTGGTGTCGCCATATCCTACCTCTCCATGATGTCGTCATCATATCAAATGTGGTGTCATATATCAGCGTCGACCCCTTCGTGACTACCAACTGGCTGCCACAATTACCGTTGCCCCTCCGACGACCTGGTGATAGCGGGAACGGTTCGCATTCCTTTGCGGCCAGTTGCCAGCAATTACGAAAATTCGCTGGCCATTGTGATGATGTTTCCAGTGGAGACTCGCCGCCAAGTCCTGTTTTCCAGGTCCCCCATACGCCAACATTTCATTAGCAAGGTAGGCTTGGTCGATTATCTCTTCGCGACGCGCGGGTTGCAGTGGTTTTGCCACTAAACGGGTATCGGCGAAACAAGGAGCTCACGTCCATTTTTTCACTCTCTGTTGCTTAGAAGCGCCGAAGGAGCGATGCTATCTTCTGCTCCTTGTCTGTTGTTATTCCAAAGCCGCGAAGGCAAGAATTTATTACAGAGCTCCGAAAGGGCAAGCTTGGCATCCAGATCTTGGTCTGAGGCCATTCCGAAACGTTTAAGCTCAAGATTGCAACAGAGCTTCGCCTCGCCTGTCGTCCTCCGCCACCTCAACTGTCAGGCGTCTTATCATGGTCCCTGATGGTCAAACTGGAGGCAATAAAGGGTATAGGATATGGATATGGTGTGATCGCTGCGTATTCGAACAGTGCAATAGCGAAACAAATGCCAACAGTAACTTTGTAACATAATTTTGGAACATATGTTTGTAATTAGATGGGAAAATTGTGGAATTAAGTCGTTTCACTGAGTGCACCAAATTAAATGATGGAAGTTGGACATAACTGATCGATCGAACATGATCATCGGTGATTTCGCAATTGAATTTTTTACTGCAATAAATTCATGATTCCAAATTGTAGCCTTCCGCTTTGCTCACTCTGCATCACCATTTAGACAGCTAGGAGCATCATTTGACTGTCTTTATCAGCAGAATCTGTTGTTCAAATTTCTTGAACTCGATTGTTATACGGCGGAAGGTCAGATTCTGCACGTCTACGGTTTCTTTTTGAGATCGAATGTGAACGAATAAGCGAGTGCCAACAAAGTGACCCTATAAAGTTATGAGATGAACTTGGTGTTCATGCGTCTCTTCTGTTTAAATTAGTAACATTTTGCTTGAAAACGCACCTTTACTAAACAATCATATGAATTATGGCTTGCTCACTTATGTTAAACGTCAGTTTAGTTACAATGGTCACAAGCCTATGAATAGTCCAAAATCGTCATAAATGCAAAACGGTCTGGTGCCTAGAATGAGAGCGCTTTAACAGCAACAGCTTTGCGAGGTCTCATACGCATATCATATGTAATTGCAGCATGTCACGATCAGTGCACTGATGTACTTAGTTTTGCCTATCACAAACAATTGTTTATATCACTGTAAATCGCCAACTCACTTTTTCAATCACTGATTAGCAAAATGTTCGTCGTTGAGGAATAGTCAGCGATTGGTCCCTTCGAGGTGTTTAGTAACGAATCACGCGCACAGAGTTCCTATCGTGCTAGATGTGCAGCTGATATATGCATTTTCTTGTATTTGTTGCTGTTTAGAATGACAAGTGCGCCGTCGCTAACATCAGTAAGTATTGCTGATGCCTCGTGCACTTGTTTTGCGCCGTCTGGCTTTCTTTACTTTTGATTCCATTTAATTGCATCTGACATCGGCTGATGTGACATTCTGCAATTCGCTGTCGTTTATGGCTGTTCTCGAGAAACGCAATTTTTGTTTGCCGGATACGCACTCTCTCCCATGAGTTTCTTCTCATCCTTTTTTGAAGAAAGCACTGAGCAGCAACCACCTATAGCTCATTTCGCAAATAAATTTTGAATCCCTAAAATTTCTTGAATAGGAAGGAACTGAAGAAAATGACCGATGCTTTACATAAACCATGCTTATTTATCTCTGATAGCAAATTGCACCACTTCTAGATTTGTGTGCATTTTTTTTCACAAATGTGTATCTTCACATTTTCATCGACACGCCTTATCTCCTTACTTTCATTGTGAGTTAAGAAAGAAGCTGCTCACTCATTCAAACACTTACTGGCGGATATGTATGCGTCTCGACGTTTTGAATAGGAGATTTCATGGCCACTGTTTTCCCGGTTTAGAGTTGTTGAATTGGTGATACGAATGCACGATATGTAAAAGCAGATACATTTTATGAGCCTTCTTTTATAAAAATAATGAGTGCGCTCATGATTTGAGCGCATGCTGGCGTACCCCCCTCCAATATTCAGCAAATTTTATTGTATTCAGCTTTTATCCTGCCTTTAGAGGTTCAAGTGCTGAAAGTTTCGTTATCAAAAATTTTCACTGAATCTTCCTTTCAAATCCCAGGTTTTTGTCTTCTTCAGCCAAGAAATTCCACTCTCTTTTCTGGATTAAAAGTCACCATTAAACCATCTCGAAGAATCCTAAGTTCGTATGCTCCATCAGCATTGTCTGCAGGTCGAAAGATATTGTTTATTTGTGATGTGCATGAACGAATGCTCTATGTTTTCCAGCAACCAATACAGTGCATATTCAGCGTAATGTGGTAGTAGCTCCGGTAAAGTTATCTCCTATGAGAAGGAAAGTGGCGTTATAGATGTCAGACTTTTCATCCCATTAGCAATAAGGAGTAGAGTAGCATCTTGACATCAGAGGTTCATATTCGAGATCAAAGAATCATGAAAGCAAGTTTTTCATTGTCTGCGAAGGGCAAAGCACTGCGAACGAAATTCACTCTAATGTTGATATTGTTAGGCTATCATGGAGAATGTCTACCTCCGAGCAGTGCACTAATCGCACACAGAATTATTGCATGTCTAAGGATCTGTGCAGAATTTTTGAAATTTTCAAAGTCACAATTTTTTGCAACTGGGGAAAGTGCAACAAAAAGTTGGAATTATCAATGTGGAATTGTTGCAGAGATGTGTTAAGTTGCAATTTTTTGCAGCCTAACACCTTCGCACTCACATTACGCTGAAGGCATTACCACTTCCTCTCCTGGAAAATTTCATCCGTCACACTTCAACGTTGATTTTTGCAGGCGGTTTATCCTCCTCTACGTTTTCCTGAGCGCAGAGTGCTTTGCTAGATGATGTGTCATCATAATACGCTGTTGCAGGAACTCACTAATGCCCAGATTCCGGTGAAATGGCACTTGTGTGCGCTTGTGCACGTGAGGTGCGCGCCACCGAATGGGGATTAAGGAAGTGGAGTTGATGGAATCAGGAGAACCAAGTTGTTGACTAGGGGCAGTTTGGTGCTTGAAGGTGCTCAGCTGATAAGTTCAACCGGCTGACCAGTTCTGATAAGTTAAGTTATACTAGCTGACCAGTTCTTGAGCAAAATTCTGAAACATGAAGTTGAATATGTGAAATTAAGTTAACTCTGTGAACTGTTTTCACGCGAATTTTTTAAAATCTTTGTATGGAGCGATTCCTTTCTAGAATTTATTTCAGTTCATCACACGTTTATAACATTATACTCCATAAAGTCCTATTGATTTTCAATTTCCTGAGGTTTATTGTGAAGAGACGAAAGCAATTCATTAGAAGAGAGGCAATTCCATCGGGAAATGGGAAATCATTTTTCAAAAATTTTCTCTATGTGCAGTACCAATGCAAACCGTCTTGTACGTTTGAAACTAAGTGCTTCATAAGTTCTATGATATGAGTAGTTTTTTTGAAGTATGGACAGTAGTTTCTATTGCATGAGAGAGCGGTCGGAGGAAGTTTGCTGAAAAAGAAAGCTTTTTACAATGTGGGAAATTCTGTTGAAGGTAATGTGGTGATTCGTTTTGCTTCTTCCGATATTTTGTTACGAGCAAGACGGGCATTCATTATCCATCGAACATCCTTCTGAATGACGGAACCTTATCCGCAAAGATGTTTTTTTTTTTCAGATTACGCATTTGTGGTGCATTTCTTTCATATATGAATGTGAAATGGGTGGTCTTCATTCCCAATAAGAGGCGAAGGTATGCCAAGATAGTGTGACGAAGGGGAAGAAGATATTCAGTCCTTGTGGGACTTCGCGTGGAAGGAGTTTGTCGAAGCGGTGATTCGAGAGGAAGTAGGAGAGAAAAAAGATCGTGGAGCTATCCTACTAGAGCAGTTTTGCTGGGAAGAGGAAACCGATGAAGAAATCATGAATTACTCCACATTGCAATATTATCAGGGAACCTTAACTCGGCACCGCATTGTGCCAGGAAATGTATTTCCGTTCGGTTCATGCAATGGGCAAATTGACAGAAGTCGTGAGATGCGGTGAAAATAGTAGATGACACTGATGATTCTGAACGAAATTTCACCTGAACATTATAGGCAAATATGAACAAGTTCCAATAATATGGCGTGGAAGTATTAGCATTTCGTTATAAACATTGACCATTCTTGAAATATATTTTATTTAAGCATGCAAGTCTGATTCAACTTTTCCGATCATCCGGTGCGCTCCAGAAATAGCGCGATAACTTTGTCCATTATGACTTTGTCCATTAGTTTACCCGCACTGCCGAATGCGGGTAAACCCTTCTATAAATCTTCTCGAATGTCTTCTTCTTTCTAAGCTTGCGGAAGGGAAATAACTCCCTCTCAATAGGCCTTACCCTCTCGAAAAAAGTATTTTCATACATGTTGATAAACTCCTCTCGTACAATTGCTTCGAAAATGATAAACTCTTTTCGCACAACAAAATAACTTTCAACAAACCCGTTTCATGAAATGTATCTCGGAAAATAATGTATTTGTATGCGTCTAGTGAGATAAGCACTGCTGCTTAAACTTAAAATTTACAGTAAAGTAATATGGATTTGCATGGAACTGAAAGTGCTGATTTGTAATTTTCGAATCACTGATTTCATCACTACATAAAAACAAATCAGTGACGGCACGCAGTGTTGTTAAAAGCTGTGAATATCGTTATTCTTTATTTGCATATTTTCATACTTCTTCACATTTGCCAAATAATCCTTCCAGAGGCAGTCATCGATGTTTGAAACAAACAACAGTATCGCAAATTTTACGATGAGGTCATTGCGTGCTGAGTGAGCAATAGAAGCGTGCTGCAAGTGCGCAGGAGGTCGATCACTGAGGGCGATCGTCAGCCCGCAAGTGGACTCTTGAGTAATCCCGGGTGGTGGGCCATCTTGCTCACCCTCTCTAACTGCTCATTTGTTGTCGTGTGCATGCAAGTGGGCCGGTGAACGTTCTGTGCGCAGCTTATGTGTGATTCCCCGCTGCACTCATGGTTTTTGTTTAATATGTGACGATCGTGGAATACGGAGATTGGGATCACTGGATAATTGTCGATCAAGGAGGGGGTGGAGGATGATGAGACTGACGAACTGAGTTAGGCATAATCGTATGGCGCTAGCTAAACGACTTTCTAAAAAAGGATGGTTTTTTGCAGATGAAATGTCGATAATTTAAGAGGAGGGAAGTGTCTTACGCTAAGACATTGAACAAGTGCAGCCTTTCTTGTAATGCCGGCTCTTTAAACAGATTTGAGAGTTGTACTGGACCCCGTGAATTCCCTTTTAAGTCTTACGAATGCTGAAAATTGTTATCTCATTTCGAAATTTTTTAGGGATGAATTTGCAGTATTTCTTCCAGCACCAGTTGAGTATTTGTTGTTGGCTTCATTCTGAAGAGAACACTTTTGGGTTTGAATTGATGGAAGGAAATTGGGAATGTCCGCTTTGAAATCTCCAGGAAATAAAAATTTTTGCAAAGCGGGAAGTAGATGTACAGGTTGGTGGTCTGTCATAATATATCAACAGTTCGATTTTTATAAGACTGATGCCGAAACTTTTGAGCATAATTAGTAGGAGTGGTTCCATCTTAGTGACGGATTAAATGATTAGGCGTCCACCACTTCAATCTTACAAGTACACTTTTGCCTTCTGTGGGCCGAAAAATTCTCCCTTGGTACTGGTTGGACATTCGGTAAACACAGTGTTTAGTGGGGGACGGAACTGCGCACCAACGCAAACTGCTTTCATGGAACAGACGACGATTTGCATTTGATGGTGCGGTGTGCTTCAGTCTTTGTATCGTTAGAAGTATAAGCATTAGCGTTGTTCGGCTCGCAGGCATCAAAATTTCTTGTCGTTGTTGCCCAACTGGGGTCATAGAACGGAAAAAATATAGCCTCCAGCATCAAGTCATTCTTTGTGCTAATTTGCCGTGTACTGTGATCCTCTTAAGTGGCGTAATATCTCCATCAGCTCTCCCCCCCCTCCCCCACGAGACCTACCTGCAAAACAGAAGTTAATCTAAACTTAACTAGGCGACATTTCTCAGCGTCCCACTTGCCGTAGGATCCTGAGATGGGCGTGTAAATCGAATTCTTATGACTTTAGCGCTTTCATAACTTGTGTCATATATCTAGTAAGAAAAGGAATAGGTAAACCGTCCGGAGAGGAGGTATCTGACAATATAGAAAAATTGCTATTACGAAATTGTTGCAGAATCCTGTGTCAGGTGGGCTAGTCGGCTATAGATCAAGCGGAATAGCACGCCGTGTAAGGTAAGTCAAAGAAGATCAAAAGCGTACAGGCAGGTCAAACGACTGCCCAGCATGTGTCGTGAGGCTAGCCTGAGACAGAGTCGGGAGACAGAAAAGGGGTTGATGAACTCGTGTATCCATTCCACATTCAGGACTGGTCTTAAAGACGAGTAGGCCTACGTGTGGCTATTGGAGCGGTGGGGTGATCGGCGGCAGCATGGAGTTCGATTGCAGGATCGTGCCGGCGATTGAAGCTGTCCTAATGTCCCATCTTGTCTGTTACTTTACTGTATAAGTGTGATGAACTGTTCGTCCCTTATACCTGTGTTGTCTCGCTATTTACTTAACCGCAGCTCGACAGATGATGCAGATCCTCAAAGAGAAGTGGACGATTAGACGAGGCAAGGGGAGCTGACCTTTACACCTATATACGAAAAATATAAATACGTATCATAGCAGAGAGCACTCACAAAATCGTGAACGAACAATTCGATAATCGAAATCGGTGTCGGTTCAAAGTGGATGGAATTCCTCTCACGAGTGCCAGTTGTTAATTCATTCGACTGTCAAATAATGTGGTCGATTTCATTCGAAGGAATATCGTGTATGGTTTACTAATCGTGGCCTATCTGGATGGCCTCACAGCTTTTTCGCATATAGGCGAATTTCTTTTATATGCACTTATGTGGCACATTTGTTGCATTATACAATGAACAAAAGGGCAGAGACTCTTTTATGAGCAAGAAACAGTGGCAATGAGAAGCACTCTCACAACGTTCTGCTGTCACCAGACTTCATCCGTTAAAAATACCCGTCTTATTTTGCCTTCATCCGGAATAAGCATTAAGTCCACTCCGCGTATTTCTTTTATACTTCCCTCCCGTCCACTCTCTCTACCCGCTTGACCCTCCTCTCCCAGCATCCCTTACCTATATTGCCTAGCTTTCGCTTCTCAAAACCGGCATATTGTCACCTAATGATGCCGTTTGGCAGTAAAACGTTGTGGCAGTGCTTTCAGTTGCTATTATTTCTTGAGCATCAAAAAGTTCTCTTTTTCTGCTACCTGTATAGGCAAAATGTCGAAAATAGCTCGTGCAATACCCTAATTCTAATCCGCTCACTCTCTGTCTCGTTCACTTCATCACGGTATTTCCATTTTCATCTGTAGAGGCAGACTGTCGCGGCCTCATGTCTACGGCTATGCGTTTGCCCGTCGGTCCGGTGGTTTCAGCTCAGGAGCAACTGAAAGTAGAAGCACAAATATTCTCGCGTATAATGGTCATCATAGGAGAACCTCATATTCCGGATTTCATATTAATATACCAGCATCAAAAGAAGTTGCGAAAATTTGAATCTGCGTAAAATTTGCATTTATTTCTCACGGACCGAACTTTCATTTTGCACCTTTTGTAACACAGAACAACCGGCTCTTTGTAGATGATTTGTGCGGTCGGTCGGAGTAGTTAAAAAGACGTTCCTATGTTGCCTGTTTTATTTTTGCATTATGAGATCGGTTGGTCAGATGATCACACCATGTTCTTAATAATTGTTTTATTCGTATAATAAAGAAAGCATGGAATTACATGTACAATATATGTACAGAGAAACAGAACATATGTAATACCAGCATTGCACATAACCGTGCGTTTAAAAACCCAAAAGGATAGTCGGAACAAATATTGGAGATCACTTAGAAAGGTTATATATACGACAGTAATATATATATATATATATATATATATATATATATATATATATATATATATATATATATATATATATATATATATATAATGATAATGATTGCCGTTATTACTTCTATGCCCGTTATTACTGTTGCATTCTCTTAGATGTCTATCGAAGTGAAGGCATAATGCGATGAATTTTCGGACAGTAATGTTAACGAAGTGCCAGACTATGGAGATATTTTTGGAGTAGAAATAGCTCAGAGCTGAATTCGTCAAAAATATAATGAACCACTACAGGGTTTGAATAAAATTCCCCCACTCGTTTCATTTACGCACATTTACAGAGTGAATAAAGTATTGGCATTAAGAAATCTGCATTCATTGCGGGACCATCAGAAATCAACAAAATTTGAGGTTTCTCCTTGGACGATGGAATCGCTCAGAGGTTTCCATTTGTGGAATGGGCGGGTCTTGTGGAAAAATTGTTGCCAGCCTAAATTGTTCTGCTTGTTGGCAATCGGCAATCTAAATTTCAAAAGTAGACCAAATCAAGTACAGCGAGTTTCGTTAGAATCAAGAAGATGATGTCACAGTTTGGCTAACACTGATGAATCGCGGTTGTGAGTGCGAACTAGGCGTGCAATCGCGCGTAAAGGTGAATCCGCTTGTTGTGTATAACGGACAGTTCGGTGGAGAGGGGGAGGGGTATAGGAAAGGTTGTCGTTGGCTCATAGAGGTGCGTTGCCTCCCTCTCTTGTGGCATCGTGATCCGCTGCCGATGTGCCCTGTTGCCATTCTTCGCGTCAGCAGCATGGCATTTTGTCGACCGGGCGGCGTGTTCCCATCTATCTGAACGTGTGCAGCTCGTCTGCCTGTGTTCTTGCTCTTCTGCTTTCTGTGCAGTATCCATATCAAGTGTTCGCTGGCAACGCCTTTGTCATTATCGTGTCGTGGTCAGTCGAAGTGTTGTTTTCCTACCTCAAGTTTTCGATCCATCCATTCAACTGTGGCTCATTTTGCTAAGAAGATGCAACACTGGTTCTTGAGTGGCATCAGTGAATTCCCGAACCTTTAAAAACCTCGTACTTGACTGAACTAGAACCCCCATGGCTTCTATTTTCTAAGAAATTCGAATGCAGGGATTACAAACGACACGATGCTTCTCAACATAAACTGCCTTCTGCGGGGTTGTAAGTTGAAACTGTTTATATGGCTCTTCGTTGTTGCGATCTTTATTGTTTTGGCGAATGCGCTTGTTATAGCGAAAGTTACCAAAATCGAAGCTTCCGGTAGCAGCATTCATTGGCATTTTTGCATCTTGCCAGGTGTAAGAATAATTAACGGTTGGAAGATATTGCAAAAGAGTAACGGAGAGGAGAGGAGCTTCAATTTTTGTGACGCTTATGGGTAGTTTTTTCATGGGAGTCTCTGTAGCAGAAGTAGCATGTTTTCGAACAGATAGGATAGAAAGACGTTTTTAAATCAAGTTTAGTTAATTTTGAACAGATGAATCGACCGATCATCTCTGTTGACAAACGGCATTATTTACTAGCATTGACAATAAATTTCTCAGGTGTCCATTATGTTGCGTGGTTTTGATATAGAAACACTGGCCATAGACGTTTTGAAATGCACATTTTACGTTCATTTGCGCGAGTGGTGATGAAGAATAGAGTCCATAAACAGATATATATATATATATATATATATATATATATATATATATATATATATATATATATATATATATATATATATATAACGAAAGTTAATTCCTGGATTGGTAAATAGCTGCATGTTCCTTAGAAAAGAGTGCACTGTTGTTCACATAACAAAGTGATTCTATGTAGCGGTAAAGGTATATCGCAGTATGCATTAGCATAGTTCTGCGAATATGTGAGTCTCTGCTGCTCATAAGCAAAGCTACTTCATTGCCTCATAAAAAGGAAACAATTTCGTTGTTGTTTGCAACGTTGAAATTCGAACGGCTGCACTGCGCAAACGGCAGATCGTTGGTGTGCTGTCCTTCCCCATAATCAGCAGCTGCTGGCAGACAATCCAACGCTCACCTTCAATGTGTATAGCCGACGCGCTTTCTCGTATCTATCATTGCCAACTCGCAATTAGCCTTTTCTTGCTACTTAAATATAACGTATTGAACTGTGATTTTATTAGTTACATAAACTCTAGCTAATGTTGACGTGCCTTGTACTTCATCACTTCTAAGAAAATTGCAAACTTTTTGTGATCATCGGTTCAAGGTCGAAACGTTATATTTAGCACGCATCTGCTTCGTTCACAACTCTTGGTATCGTTGAGGTATTTCATCATTACAGATGCATAACACCAGTAAGTTATAAGCTGAATTCTGCTCTTGTGATGTTTCCTTTTATTTTTTTCCAGTGGAAATCGCCTTTCCACTTTTGAAACCAAATGAGAAGCGTGAACAAGACGATCCTTCTTTCTAAAGTTGAGAAAAAAAATATATTTCACACCCGCAGTGTTTGTACGATTCTGTAGTAGGCGGCGAGACAAGTAGAACGCCTTCTCAGTGTTTGCTTCTCATCGAAATGCGTGGGCCCTTGAAAAGAATTCTACGTTTGTCAAATGCTTGGCACTTCTCTGATCGTTTGCTTAGGCATGTTGGTGAGAGCGTGCACTATGGAAATTTGGCAAACTTTCAACGGTGGTTTGCAAGCAGGTTATTCATTCAACTTCTTGCAAGAAACTTCTTCTTTACTAAAGGTGGGATAAAAGAGAACAAAGGAAATACTCTCCATTTAAAAAATTTCTCGCAATCTAACAGTGCGAAGCATTCTTTTGAATTCATTATATTCTCTTAATTTCACATATTGGTAAAATCTTACAACAATTGGGTCTGTTTATAAACAGTTTAAATATTTCTTTATAAAATGCATTTTTAGACGTTTCTCTAATACTTCATAGGTGCTCGTTTTCGAAGTAAACCGTTACTGATGAAGTTTGCAATTGCATTTTGCGTTCAAGTGAAGTTTCGTATTCTCTATTTATCTTTCATTTAGGTTGGTCAGCAGAATTTTAGCCCTTCCTAATTTTCTGAATTTGAAGTAAACTATGCAATAATATGAGCATTACCTTGGCTCATAGGGGATGAACAAAATTGAGCGAGCTCGTCCTTGTGTTTGACGGTTTCCCATAGACCCGCTTAAACAAATGAATGTGGACGTTGTTCGAATGTCGATCGCGAATGACGCACCATTGTTTCCTGTGCAAACTGTAAAGCCTTTATAAACTTCATTCACATATCGCTTGTCAAAAAGTCATCCTATTTCCGGCATCTACTTACTTCAGCGGTCAGCGGTATTTTGAATATTTTTCTTGCCATCTATCTGATCGACTTTTCAAATGCGCCAAAAAGTTAACAGTGCATTTTAATATACGGTGCTGAATAGAAAGGTCACCACTTTCACCCTTTATGTGCATTCCTCAATAGTTGTTTTGAAAAACAAAGTATTGCTGTTTCCATTGCATCAAGAAATATCGTCTGCTTGTTTAGTTCATTTGTATATTCGGTGCTTTGTAGCTGAAGCTTCTTGCGCAAAAGTTCCACTGCTTGAATGCCGAAGGATGCGGTCAGTGCTCAGGATTCTTGTTCTGATCTTTCCTTTTTGTTGCCTTAATTCTATGTTGTCCGCGCGAGTAGATAAATTAAGTGTAAAATTAAACGAAAGAACCTGTAAGAAAATAGTAGATGAGTGGATTTAAGGGAAGCAGTACATGATAAGGTGTACAGCAGGGTTGGATAGTATGGATGTTGCATCGCCGAACAAGAAGAGGACAATCGCTTCAAGGTTGTGCGTTTGATGTGCTTTCGGTGTGTGTGCTCACTGCATTCCCACGACACCAATCAAACCCCCTCACTGCCCAGCAAACATATTATCTTTTTCCTCTTCTTCACACCGCTAACTTTTTGCCTTCACTTGCGTTTCACTTTTGAGCAAATAAATTCACTTCCAATAGTGCATCATTTGAATAAATCTACTCGTTTACCCATCATAATTTGCGTATGTTTTGTTTATCTGTTGCAGCTTGCACGGATTTCCTACATGGATATTCCACCTTTTCGCCATGAGCCTATGTTTATTAGTTATCTTTTGTTTATTTATTTGTGCAGTGAGTTGTATTTATTGATCAGTCAGCGAGTAATTATTTTCGTTCGTAGATATTCGACGCAATTCCACTTTCGAACTGGCTCGACTAGTCACATTTTAACTCTACACTGTCATCGATGAATGCATAAAAACCAATCTGTCAAACTGGTTTCTCCGGTTGACTCAGAGTGCTCTTTGTAGGTAAAGTATAACAGAACACGTACGTTGAGCCCTTCACATAACTGTTTATAACAAATAATTATCGACGTGTGCATTAAAGGCTAAGCGTTTTCATGGGAATCTGTTTGCAGAAATGCGCCATTTCAGTGAGATTCTATTTGTTTACTGTCGTTGAATAGTTAATAATAAGTGGTTTACTGAATCGGAAGCAGACGTGAGATGTCACTTCTGAGTGTCTCGCACTAATCTTCACTTCCTCAACAGGATCTCCTCACCTATTAACAGAATTTTCATATTTCACCAATGAAATTATATATATGCTTGCAAAGCACAATGTTGTGATGGAGCTTGTGTGCGCGTGTATGTTAATCTGCATGTTCATGTATGTTGTTCAGCAGTTTCAGCTCAGTCAGGATACCCCAAGCTGGAGTTACAAAATTCCGTAGATAAACTTGCACTATTACCTGACTCTCTTTAACTGTGTTCGAGTTGATCCGTCAATTTCATGCGAAGTAATAGACGCCGAAGTGCACCTAAAATTTTGCGTACGGGGAGCCATTTTGGGTCTGATCGGTCATGTTTTCAATCTCCCCAACCGGTAGAACAGATGTTTTATTCAGGAATTGGAGGGTAGTTGGATCGGTGTGGAAGTGATTGTCTGATGAAGGTGAGTTGCAGAGGTGCACGACTGCTTCGATTTCTTCTTATTTATTGCTGTTGCTGGGTTGCTGAGATCTTTGCTGTTGCCAGATTTCCTGAAATCCCTCAAAAATGTTTCATATCAGTGCAGAATTGAACAGAATGTTTTACTGTGGATACGGAAGGCAGTTGGATCGGTGTTACGTTGGTGACTTCTTTTTAAAATCATCGCGACGTCGATCTTTGAAATACTGGTAGTGCTGCCAAATTCGAAAAATAGGATGTGAGACGAAGATGCCGAAAATCTCGTCATATAGGAGGAGCGCTTTTGGCTACCTCACCTTCAAAGATTTCCCAACTGAGCTATTTGAGCACGAGGATGCCAAAAATGTAGAACTAAATCTTAATGAGGTGTGCTCTTCATCGTGAAATTTCACTGATAGCAACGGAGTTGTATCCGAATTTCCAGTTCACTTTTAAAAAGTTAGAAATCTTCAGTCCCACAGTTGTTCATGCATTTCGCTTCAAAAAATGACCTTGGAGGTGATTTTTTCAGCGCTTTGACCATTATGAAAAAGGCATATTATGTTGTATTGTGTATTGCTATCCCCAACTTTTTTGAATGACGGGTTGACTAGAATCATCACTAACAACTGGAACCGATTTCTGGGTGATTTATGTTAGTTTTTGGAAAACCTCTGCCATTTTTGTATGACAGGTTGACCATCGACAACTTTATCACAGTCTTACACAGTGATGCATCACGAAACACAGAAACACATTCAAGCAAACGTATTTTGCTTCCCACGGAAGATACATATCTAATATCTTTTAAGTGAATCATTTTATGAGCTGTCCAGTAATAACCAGGCTTATCACCTGAGTAACACCACAGTGGGTTTTAATTTCTTGGCCTCCACGGCTTTTCCCTCCTGCCCAATTTTGCAAACGACTCTAATCTTTTTTGCAACACAATCGTGTAGTCGGAGTCATTCATCTGTTATGCTTGCGGTTTATTTGGGGTATTTTTTAAAATTTTTACCTGCAAAGTTTCAATTTGACTTCGATACAGTGCACTAGGCAGTTTATTTGAATCTTTATTTCGGTATCAAAGATTTCATGTTTCTACCGACAAGCTTTTTTGTAGTTGGCAGTGAAAGCTGTTTTAATTGTCTTCCTTAGCCGAGCTTTGCTACCCATCTTTTTTTCACTCTTATCTTGATGCTGCTAATCGTAATTGCATGAGAGAAAGAATTTCGCATTGTCCGGCAATTTTTACGACTCTCATATGCAAATTAAGTTGCATATTTAATTTCATTATCCGTCACTCGATTAGTTATCACATTAATAGGTGATCATTGAAAAGTCTTTGAGCATTCACGGCTGTTTTTTACCATTTATTAATTCCAATAGTTTTTCTCTATTTAACGAATGTTTATACGTATTCGCAAATAATATTTAACAGAAATGATGACTAGCGGAAGCGCGCATGAACGAACAGTGCAGTGCATTAGCGAGAAAAAGAAATCTTTTTTGCATAACATTTCTTCTCAGATGTTTTTTCCCCGCTGCCATCAATACCCGCCGCCCTCACATTCAAATATTTTCCATCCCGACTGCGTTCTTCACAATTTTAATTTTTCAGCAGTATAATAGTGTGATATTGTATCGATGTGTTGGCATTTGTATATTTGTATTTTATAATGTACGCCGTAGAAAAATTTCTCATTCTGGGATTGAAATTTTTTTACTTGACTCGAAGTCCAGGATAAGATGGTTATCGTATTTAATGGATTTAGGAGAAATAATCCAGCACACAGATCAGTTTTATCGAGGGAATTTTAATTTTTGCTGTTAATTTATTTGCTCATCGATGCGGGGGCAACTTTCAATTTTCAACTTAACTTGTTTTTTCGATTATCAGAGGCAACTTCATTTTTTTGGCAGCTGGATTTTTTACAAAATTTTGCAAGTTTCTCACCGCAATTTATAAGGTTGCAAATTACTGTTGGACCCACGGCTTGAAGCAAACGAATTCAAAAGTATAGGTTCAGTGATGTAGAAAGAATACGTGTTGCCTTTTGAGGTACTTGTTTCAGCGCGAACGTTCGTATTATTTACACGTTTGTTTGACGCTTGATGTTTTCATGAGTGTTGCCCTTATCTTTTATAGTTCTTTGTATCGTTTATGGGGTGCTTTTGGCAAATATCTGAGTTGTTTTCTCTTTTTAATGGATTCACTGAGCTGTTTGGCAAATGTACGAAGATTTTCAAAATTCTAGCGTATTTCACGTTTATTTTCAAGCATCTTTGGTCAAGATATTCTTGCTATTGGCATCGCTGATCGGTGCATTCGGGAACTCTGTCCTCATAGAATGCCAACCTGTTTGAATGACTGGAGTCCATCACGTTGCTTTCATGTACCATCAGGCTTTCAGAAGCATTCCTTTCCTGTTGTATATAGCGAACTCTTCATACATGGTAGAGACACAGAAAAGCTCCTTAACTCTCTGCACCGATTGGTAAATACCGGTTGGTATGGAAAAATACTGCACTTGTGCATGTCCATGATCTCCAATAACCTCCTATCTGGCAGCAGTGTGAAGTGTTCGAATTATTATATCGCGGCTCACTTTGACATGTTGAAACAATTATTCAATTCTTCTATTCTAATTAGTAACTTATTACGACTCACGAATGCTCTTTTGTTTACATCTGCAGTGGCACAAAGCCAAAGTTTAAATACCTTTCGTTTTAGCAATGCGCTTAACGTTTTAACATTAATTAATGTTTTGTCGTTGTCGATGGCGCCCATCGTTGTATCAATCAAGACAGCTGATAGTTAGAAGCAGTGAGATCTAACGAAATAGGCAAGAGCTGTGTACTTTCTGACGGCATGTGAGTGTTATCACATTGGTGGCTAAATGACTCTCCATCTTCGCCTAGCGTTACAGGTTCAAATATTTTTCATCTACAATTAACTTATGCAGTAATTCATTAGTGTAACGTTAGTCCATAATCGCTTTATCTGTCTGAAGCAACTGTTACAGCAAAATGCTCTTTCAATCCTATTAAATACAGCGCATAGCTTCCCCTACCATGAATATTTCCCGTTGACCGTAACTGCTTGCCTCATCCAGCGATGGTTTCCATCATTAACAGTCGCCATATACTGAAAGATTCAAAGTGATATCTGTATTGAAGAGCATGCACATCGGTTCACATGCCTGTGGCAGATTTGGGCGTAAGGAATGTGATATTCCATGTGAAAATTATATGCTTCCATTTTTGCCGAGGCTGCATCAACAGAATTTGAGGTAGTGCCCTCTCTTCCATACATCTTCTAAATCGAGGGGATAAGTATAAATTGTTTCGCATTTCAACTACTGCTTCAGTATCAGACAGAATAAACAAGCGCGAAAAAAAGTAAACTTGAATGGGTGGCACGATATGCGCTTTTTGCAACTCCATCACTCGAATCGGTGGGATGTATAAAGCACTCTTATAAGTGGACAAGCGTGTATTCCCAACAAGAAGCCCCTTTTACGAAGCCCATTCTGTAGTGCGAGCGTCCTAAGCCTCAACATTCAGGATGAGGAAAGGCCACAGCCAGAAAAAAAATTTTGATTGGTAGAGATGGCGAAAAGAAATTCTCGGGGAAATTGTTCACGTCAAACACACTGCAGACTGTGGTATTCTAGGGTCTCGAGCTTTTTTCTGAAAGTGAAGGATGAGTGGGTTCCAACCAATGGGACCTTCAGAACATCCATACTGAAATCGATTGGAATGATAAAGAATAAGCAGAAGTTAAAGGGATGGAGTAGTGCGAGGCTTTCCGAGTATTCACGTCGCTCCGTAGCAAAAAGATTTGTGGTACAGTTGCTGAGGCTTTACAGATCTCGCTCAGGACAGCAGCGCAATTATTTTAACCAAGATCAACGAGGCCAATACAGCCCTTCCTCAAACCTTCGCAGTCTCTCGGATATGATCAGGATCGGTATATGCTATACCAGTTTTCACTCACAAGTGGCTACAATATTTATTGTGAGATGGGGGTAGGTCGCCCGTAGAATATGACTACTGTGTTGCTCAACATCAACTGTTGTTTCAATTTTTTTTTTGTATGGCCATCGATGATGTGGTTTCAGCCAGCATCCGTCATCAGTCGGTTGAATTAACCAATAGGCAGAAAATGGGGAGGTTTAACCAGTTCGAACAGTTGAATTTTACAAGATTCCATCGGCGTGCGCTGAGCGAGTCGCATTACAACAGTAGTGTAACAATTCATGTTAAAGTCCTCGCTAGTTGCACGATCTTGCGTATGATAGTTGCACTATTTTTCTGAATGATCACCTTTGAAAACCCTTCCTCTAAGTTTGCTAGCCTGACGCATTTAGCGTGGCAACTCTGGTTTCAGTAGAATGTTGAGCTCATTTCACAAGCTGTTTCGACACATTTGTTACCTCCGAATTTCTCCTTTAAATCTTTTCGCATATGAAATTCTGCTGGCTAGTGCAGAGAATTTTTGTTGGAGAAAAACACAAATAAGGGCCCCTTTGACAATTCGTGTAGGAATGTTGAAATATTCTGTTTCCGATTATATACATATAGAATCAAACTTGCACAGGTGTGCTAGAATACTTCCCACGTTTGCCCTACGATTTATGATTTACGAGTTATGAAATTTCGACATTGCATTCATCGATCCTTCTTTGGTCGACAGATGGGAAAACACATCCAAGCAATATTTTCCGGTATGAGACATTTACACAAAGATTTGAGCCCAATTTGGGGAAGTGAAGGAAGGGCAACTGGCGAAGAGTTGTGCTCGTTTGGATTCTAATTGGCTAGAAATTTCAACTGAGAACGCATCCGAGCAACCTTTCCACAAGGTCAGTGATTGCGGAATTAACGGCGATACAAGTCATCTCTTCAAGTTTCAGGGAGGTCAGCCACCTCCATCGCCTCTTCTTGACTGCGCTCTTAGTCAGCGTCACACACACCTTCAGCGGTGAATGCGCCCTCCCTCAATTCCCACCCACGCCATCCATTGTTTATAAGTAATGCGGGTGGTTTTCCATGAATGGTTTACTCTGACAGGCGGAACATGCTCGATCCGAAAAAGTTCGCTGTTATTTTACTACAGTTGGCACACGTTATGCCAAATCTAACGACACGATTTTGCACTTATTTTTATGAGATGTGATGTTTTTCGAATGAATGTGATATCAAATTTACATCTACTCGAATTGGGCGTTACCCAATTGCCACACTTGACAGGATTTGCCCGATTCATTGTGCGAACTTCGTAATACTAGTCTTCTGTTCGTTTATTTTGTTTTAATGGCATTTGTGCATACTTTCGAAGTGTTATCTGTTTACATGGTTCATGATCAATGTGGATGCATATGTTGAATCTCACCTCGGTTCGTTAAATCGTCAATGTGCTCATTCATTGGGCCATTCGGTTGATCTATTATCTTGTGGAAGCAAAAAAAATAGATTATTATGTGATCCGTATATATGCTGTTGTGTTGTTTGCCAGTAGCACAACGCTGTATTCTATTTCCCCGTAGCCGTAGTTTACCGAATTTCGGGAAGGAAATTACTCTCTCATTTGGCTCAAACAATTTTGTTACTGTAGCTGGAATAGTCAAAAACCGCTGCATAGCTTTTCGGTCACTAAATATTGTCGTCTTATTTGATGAAGAAATTTCGGCAGAGCACTTTTTAAACGATCAGAAAGGCTATAATATATGGACGTCTTGAAAATATCTTTGGTAGCTGCCGTGACTTCGGCCAGCAACAAGGAGGTAGCTACTAAATTGCTAAATCCTGCGATTCATGAAGAAGCTGAAAGAACCAGCTTCCGAAGAGTTGGTTGCTTCAGCTTCCCTATGAACATCAGGATTTTAAAAAAATGTTTGTAGCATGTTGGCAATCCAATTTCGCAGAAAGGAGTGTAACGACGAACAACTTTGTACTTTCTTAGCAGTTTTATAGCTAGATGATTGCGCACATATCTCTCGTCTGAAATGGACAAACAGAGTAATTTTGTTAAGAACCTGTCACGCTTACATGCATATAGCTGGAAAATTACTCCACGAGTTCTGCCTAGTTGTGTGACTGCAACAGTTGTTCCGCGACCATCGACATTTACCACGTACTACGAGACCGTTAAGAGTTTCAAGTTCTTGGATCTCAGCCGAAGAATTTCGATTCGTCCAGGGTCAGGGAAAGAAGTCAAGTTGTGATCAAAGCTATGAAATGCATGGAGCCATGGGGTGGGGTTGGAATTTTATACGAGAGCGTAAAACTGGCGGCTTCCTGTAATGCCCCTTCTGCATTCTATGGTACTGATCGGAGCTCGATTGGCCTCTCCGAACTCGGTCTTTGCAAGTGCAGGTCAAATGAATTCAAGTTTTCCCTCAGTGAAGTTCAAAATGTTTTGCTCTCTGTGTTTTTCATCTCTTAGAGGTCGGCATTTGGTCGGTCGAGCAATGAAGATTTCTTTATATTAGAGTCTGAAAATTGGAAGCCACCATTTCTAATGTTATTGGAAACTTCTTTGACTGAAATCGACAATGTAGGAAGAACGAGTAAAAGGCGACAATTGTTGCAGTAGCCGAGGAGGTCATCTCGTGAGCAGTGTCGCTTTTGAACAATCGAAATGCAAAAAAAAAAAATGTCGGCCTCATCCACGGAAATGATGGAATGCTATAATGGTACTAATATGATGATAATATATGCAAGTCTTAAAATAGTCGAATGAGATGGTTCGCGTTAATTTATATACTTGTTTATATTTTTCCGCTGCAAGCAATCAACTTAATTATTGTAATGGAGACTAAATGTGCCCAAATCGTACGCAAATAACGTATCAGGTAGTAAGAGCCTAACAACTTCATTGGTCCTGAATAATGCAGATGGTTGAAGTGTGTGGTGTTGAATATGTTTCAAAAAATATGGTGATGATGGAATGCGGTTGGCGAAACGGCGATTCTGTATGACGTGCTCATCCTCTAAGAGAAAAGGATTATTGTTTCATATTTTACATATTAGTCGCACACAAATAACGAGGGTTGTCTTCTCAGACAGTTCATTTTATTGTTACGACATAAACTCACATCTTCCATGATAGGAGTGATGATTATTCTAAGGTTTTATTGACAGCAGCATTGGCAGCCTAGGGCATACGTGACTGTTTATACTCCTGCTGTTCTCAGTAAGAAGCACAGCATTGCTTCCATCGTCAGGCCGCTATCTGCTCGCTACCTAGCGATATTTTCGTTAATATGTCGGCATCATTTTCTTACTTACGTGTGCTGCGTCTCTTGCATCTTACGGCTTTAGCTTCACTTAATTTAGACGATGTACGTTTGTGCATGAGTGCTTGAAGTGAACATCCTTCACACGTGGATGCTTGATTTCAGGTGAGTGGGAGCTGACTGGGCAACAAGCTAACACCAATATGGAAGTCGATGGATTCGCTGAGGCGAATCAACTGCTTTGTTCGGCGCTTGAACAGCTCGATAACATCATTGCCAACGGTTGGTGTTTTTAATTTGTTGTGAAGTTCTGAGGCATTTTTCTGGTAATAGTTGCTTAATTTTTTGCATAATAGTAAGAATTTTTGTGCTGATGTAATTTTCGTGTGGCTTTGAGCTTCGAAGTCCGTTCAACAGCTATAAGTAATTTCGACCAACAGAACATACAGTATTGCGGAGCACTGCCATGTGGCTGTCGGGCGGAATTTCATTTGGTGCCAGATTTGTGCAGAATTTTGTCCATCGCATGTGGGATACTCAATCTATCTCCCTTCTGTAGCATCCTTATTCACGAGCCACTTGTCCTTTGTTGTTTCAGCATTGACACATATGTGTTACACGAATACATTTTCGTCAAGTCTTACTGTAGCTCGGGATGGTGCATGTTTATTAAATTCCGAAGTGATACCTAATAGTTGAGACAGGTGTATGTGGAGTACAACAAGGATCGCATTGCTGCAGTGATTAGTCAGTGAAATATGCGGTGGTGCCTTTTGTGACTGTTCCTTATTTTCTTCCAGGATCGCAAAAGTTATCATGTTTGCGAATTCCAAATCGTTCCTGGACAAGGCCCAACTTCACCCCTAGTTGCCACGGTGATGTTGGGGCTTGAAAGTTCCGCAACTGAATGTTCAAAATTGGTGCCTTAAGTAGAACGTTCTCCTGTGACACCCACGAATGAGAGCTGAAAATTGGAGGGGAAGCACAGTAGGGACTAAGATCTGTGCGGCTGTTTTGCTGGTCATTGTTTAACTTTAGTCACTGTTTGCTAAGGCGCGCTTAACGCTGTTGAACTTGTAGCTGTCGGACGATTGTAGCTATTGATTGGATTCAATGCAGAATACTGGTAATTTAATGTAAGCAAATAAAGGAGCCGATGAGTGCTTCAGCAATGAGTGATATTCTATGATAGGATTACGTTAGGTTTTTGAGCATCGTTTTACCACACGTGATGCCCACATGCGCCATCTGTGATTCGTTCTCTTAGCGACTCGCACCTGTTAACCAAACCTTCGCTTGTTCCTAATGCCGTAATTCGCTTGCTTCATCTTGCATATCTACGGAGTAAACTTTGCATCTCTTGCATAGAAGTATCGTTGGACCGAATCGAACGGGAAGTCAAAGCGATGACATAATGGCCACAGAACGTTAACAAGTTTTCATCGTGAATCACACCGTTACTTAGTTTGAAATTGTTTGCGTCAATAAATCACCTCTCCTGAAAAGTCTCATCCACTCTCATAGTTTTCATTTTTTGAATCGCATTTCAACGCTTCATACTAATACCTTCTCTTATGTTGCCTTTCATCACTTGTGCTTCTTGACGATCGTATGAACGCAAAGAAATAGTGACTAGTTGCTTTTAAGACAGTTTCACTGTTCCATTCATGTACTACGCTGATTCATGCTTTTCTAGAAGCTAATTTTAGTCTGTTCAGGTGTGGCCAATTTTGAATTGTTACATGCATGTACTATAGCTGATGTTTTACAGTATGGTACACTCTGCCGAAAACTATGCCTAACAAGGGGCGGCAGTTAGTTGGGGCCACATGGTTATTTTGGAGCTATCGCTTGAAAGAATTTTAGATTTTATTGAGAAAGCTTCAAATTGCACAATTCTGGATTAGTTCACATTAATATGAAAGAAATTTTCACTTTACATTTCCATAATTACACCTATTTTTATGCTTGAGGATGGTGTTTAATTCTGTCTTCCTTTTTATTGCCAATATAAATCTTAAACTTGGACTGCACAATGGTCGATTGCTTAGCGGAACTGATTGACGTGATAAGACAGATGTGATGTTAGATAGGCGCTTCCTTGGGGAAGTCTCATGAAACATCGTTGTACTTCTTAATGGACCTGGACTAATCATGTGGATACGCTCAACTATGAATACACATAACTTTCTGCAGTGAAGGGGCGATCAATCAGAGAAATGCGAAAAAAGGTTGTTTGCTTTCAGTTTTTTTTTAAGAGAGCGACAACTCGAGCAATCTGCTATGCCTTGTGTAGTGAATATGGCGTTGCAACTCACAGTGAATTAATTGCCCTCGAATTTTTACGTTATAGATGATTTCTTCACACATATTCTCAATAATCTATTTGTGATTGCACGACTCAAAGGAGCGTTATCTGAAGGTTTTCATTCTCAAAACTTGGAAGGTTGAAGTCACAAAGTTAAAATGAAATCGAACTCATAGAATTGGAATGAAATTAGACTCACAAAATGAACTAAAATTGAATTCACACATTTGTGTGTTGTCATATCTGTCATGCAGAGCGAAAATAACAGAAAAATGATCAAAATCTTTCTTATCTTATCATTGCTCTATATGGCTGATTGTTTGCATTTTTATACAGACACCTCTTTATATCTCTAGCGCATTCGTTATCTAACTGATACAAATATCTTTTTTAGTTACGATCATAAGAAATTTGCCAGAAAAGTTCGCATTATAACTCGACTAGAAGCGGTCGCTGAATTATTTAGGATCGAAAAAAAAACCTTCGCTATTTTGGTGCTGCTAGCATTTTTTTGCGTTCCATAAACGGCGTCATGTGTCTTCTGATTTGAAAAATGATGAGCAGTTGCGCATCGTAACTGAATCAATATTTGTAAATGAAATATATTTGTATCATGAATAGGTACTATACTTGTTAGCGGTAAGGGAGGATTTTATCCTCCGAAATGGCTTCGAAAACACTTCTGGTTGAGTTACATAAGTTGGAAGAGCTGAAATTTTTCAATCACCACGCCAAAATTTTTTTGTAATGGTACCCACCATCTTTCCTCGATGCGTAAAATTTTGCACTCCTTCGATATGGTCGCAACTACGCCATTATCCATTCTGATTTCTGTGAAGCCTTTTGCGGGGTCACATTGCCGTAGAGGAGAAAATATATAACAATATCGGCAAGAAATCTCCAAATGTAGTTTAAGTCCTTGATGATACTACAATCTCTTTTCGCAAAGAGAAGGGTTGTCGTTGGCTATAATAATTCCCACTCAGACATCCGATCAGCAGATCGTCGAATGCTCATTCATATCGACACATACGCTATCCATTGTCCTCTGTTTGATTCGGTACAGTGGTTCATCACAGTCTGCAGACAACCATCGAATGCGGACTTTCTGTCATCCATCTCATTCCCAATTAGAGGCACTCGGTTCATCGTTATCTTATTTGCTCTGCCATTTGGCTCGTTTAAAAATTTGGTAGGTCAAGCTGTAAGGGTTTTGGGACCTACTTTGCCCCTCCATCCTTGATTTGTCCCTGAAGGATTCTCGAATTCCTTCTCTTTCGAGGCTCAATCATATGCTGTGTAATCGGGCAACAAAACGACAGGTGAACGTTTTTAATAAGCCTAAATAAAATCAACTGTAGTAAGGCTGACGAGATAACATTGCGCCTGCATAGACGTCGCTCCGACAGAACCTTGGCACCAATGGCGCCACCTCTGAGCCAACGAACACCGGGCGATCCTCACGCCCGAGCCAATTCGAAGCCCCACTGTGCACTGATACGGTCAGAATTGGCCCTCGTAAGAACAAGACCTTACGTAGACAACTAGTAGCACACTGATGTCCTGTAGGCAAAGAGGCTTTCCTTTTAAACGCATAGTCCCTTGTCTCAAGGCATTTGTGGAGAATCTGTTCTGTGTTATGGTCGTCGCTTCTCTGCTTCGCCTGGAAGCAGTTGAACTACAATTTATTCATCACCCCTTACACAACCGCTACTAATATCTCGCTCTGTAAATAGCTATACCAATATTTATGTAACTGAATGTGGTGATTATTACCAAAGTATAATAAATGACGCCACATTCTATATATGATTCTGAACATCCGTCACAGTCATAGGAAAACATGTGCGTAGGATGCAACTAGAAACTTTCTTTGCTGTGGGCAAATTTCTTGACAGTAAGTTTCGGACTGAACGACCTTGTTGAGAAGTTCAAGAGCCGGCTTTTCGCTGTGCAGTCCTTGCAAGATGAATGTTGCAATTTTTCTTCACCTGAGCATATCTAAGCTTATTTGGATGTATTTATTACACACTTGGAAGTGTAACGTTACCAGTGAAATATTTCATTGTTTTTAAATCTCCAGAGAACATTTCAGGCGCAAGTATAGTGAAGCTGATGATATGCCGTTTCCATATTCTTCAACGGAATTTCTGGGTTTCTATATTTCGCTGTATTTCTAAAGAAGCCCAAAATACTGCTGCGTGGTTCCTGCACTGTACACCAGTTTCTTATATTTGGAATGTGCCTGGGCCCTACATAAATCTCACTTCATAATTGCAGCCCCTCCACCCCAACTGACCTTGGTCGTCCTCGCATACCGCATCGGTGAACAAATTCGCACTCCACTCACTCATCCCTTTCTTTGGACATCTGAAGAGGCGGTAATCTGGCGTTGGCATTTTGCGTCGTGAATGTTTTTTTTTTTTTTTGCGCACGTAACGTCTCGCTTTGTATAGCAGAGAATGGGAAGAATATCGACAGCGGTAAAGGTAGGTGACAGGAGAGCGCATATATTCACTGAGAGCGTGTCTTCCGGACATCTTGGGCCTTGGGAAACGTAACACTTTTCTCTTCCTTCCTTAAAAGGCGAATGAAAGCAGGTCTCTTGAGGACGGCGTGTAGGAAGCGAGGTATATGAATTACCTGTAAGTATGCTGTTACTCGTCTCTTTCTACGGCTGTCACAGCTTATTAATACTGCAGGTAGCGCTCGTAGTAAACCTTATCACTTCTGGCGCTACTTTCCCTCCATTACTAATTCTGCTTGCCCGCCGTTACCAGTACCTATTATTACTGTTATTGTCATTTACTGAGTGCTGCTACCATCGCTGCAACTTATCAGTAAACTGGCTGCTACTCGTTACTGCCAGCATTCCTTCCCATTGCTGCTAGCTGTAAATACAGGAAAGTAATGTGGTCTTTCTTCATTAATTGCTTTGTTAAATGTGAAGCCCCTCAAATTGGGTGCTCGCTATCCTTGTTTATGCATTTCTACTTAATAAATAAACGAATACGAGGAAGACCGACGCTCTCATTCTGCCTACGTATCTGCGTATTTCATTCTAGAGGTCCATTGTACCGGTCACTATGAAATTTAAGACCGGCCTCCCAGGGTTCGATTCCAAAAATCCAACTCGCGCCTCGTCATTCCACTCTTTCTTGACTCCTTTTCCCAACGTAATTTAACTTACCTGAATTCTAGCCATGACAGGGATGAGCATTCTTGCCAGGAAATGCATAGCACCAAAGTTATCGTTGCTACAACACCTCCGAAAAGGATCACCGAGCTGGGGGGGGGGTGCCTTTTTCCAACCATTAGAAGTGTTCATCTTCTCATGAAATTTCGTGAGTGCAAGTTTGAAGCACAGACATGCCGAAAATGAAATTCTTCGGAAAAGTTTGCAAATATTTTTGGCGTTCTCAAACGTGCTCTTGTATCTTTACAGTAGAAGTGGTTCTAAGTGTCATTTTTGTACCTACTGAAGTAGAAGTGGTTCTAAGTGTCATTTTTGTACCTACTGAAGCAATGTCCAAAGAAAACATATTCTACTGTGACGTGTGTTTACCCATTCAGCAGTCTGTAGTTTGGTCAATTATTGTCGCTAATTTCAAAAAAATTGCTTGCCATGCGCTTAGCGGTCGCATTAATGCTGTCGTTTCAGCATTTGTACTCTTTTTTTTGCTACGTTTCGGAGAGAGCAAATGTAATTTTTATGTTAATCTCAAGTGGGTTAGTTATTCTCAAAGGAATTGTTGAGAGTATCACTGTGGTTATTGTTCATAAAACAATTTGGCTAATTTAAACAGTCCATTGGATTATTAGTGATGGATACAAAATTGTGTTGGTCCATTGATATTGTTTGTTCAAAGATGATGTGTACTTTATAGCCGTTACTGCCTTGCAATCAAACACAATGGGATTGTATATGGGGCAATGAAATGCATTTGCTTATATATTGCCAGCAATCTAGTGACGTTTCGTTTGCTTTACATTTGTGCTGTGATTTGTGCGCGATAGTAGTGAAGCAGCCTCCTCGAACTCGCAGAGTGTGTGCTAACGACACACTCTGTGAGAGCATATGCGTATCGTTTCTTTCTATTCACATAATCCCATTCGTTCGCTTCTTAGCGTTTGCTGGAGCATAAAATGTGTTGATGTGAAGCATATATAACACTCGCTAACAAATTTCAATGAAATCACAGTTTTTGCTGCTCATTTCGAATGAAGTTTTCGATATCCTAAATTCCATTCGTATCCTGTACCCACATTTGATCCTAGAAAGAAAATGCACAAATGAGGATGCATCAGCAGTGTCTATAGACCACTCGATTGAAGCGACTTTGCTCCCTCTTCCTTTCCCTTTCCCCTAGGTCATCCTTCTCCGTGTCACTGTTTCTCCAAAGCGTCAGACGTTGAGCAACGGAAGTGGTTGATGAGTGGAATGAAACGCGAGCATCGACAAAGTATAATGCAGTCTCCCTCTATTATTACATATATATAAGAGATTATGAGCGATATATGGTGCTCGCAAGGAAGAACTGACTACTCGGGTGAGTGTAGGTAGCGTTAACTTTGAATATTTTCACTTTTGCTCGTAGACATCCACTTCTCCTCTCAGTTGGCATTTTTGGAATGCGGATCCCTTCACATTGTTTCTTTAATTTTAAACGCCCGCATCCTGATTGAAATATTGGTTGTTCTTCAGTCAAATCAGCGTTCTGCCCAAATGAAAAGAGTTGAGGGGGAGGAGAGAGGGTGCCTAAATCCTCCGTTGTATAATCCTAACCTTGAAAGGTCTTGAACGAACACAGTAAAGACTAGAAATAATGAAAAGAGAATATCACGCTGCGATAATATTCAATAAAATTGAGGAACCTTGTTTAAGAACATAAATTTCAAAGATTTCTACATCGGCGGTATTTCATTCATCAGTTCGAATTGTTTCAGATCATAAGGGATGTGGAGGGGGGGGGGGGATGGGGATAGGCAGCGTATCGTCGCAACATGTACCTCTCTCTATCACCTTAGTCTGCGCGACGACAGCGAAATTTCTTAATAAAGTCCATATAACTAAGGGAAATATCGCCACCTCTTGCCGAAAACACCTGAAGCGGGGAAGTTGATTGTGCATGCCAGTGCCTACTTACTCTAGGATGCAACAAACTTCGGCTAAGCCTGCAGTGGCGTTACGTTCTATATGAACGGACTTATGGTGTACTGGTGAGGTGATCGGCGGTTGATACGGAGTAGTTGTACCCTGTTCCATGGGTTGTGTGCATTCCTGTCCATCGCGAACCTGTTCCCATTGCTCGTTCTGAAAAAGTAGACAGGGAAGTATGGCACAGATCCTCACCTTATGTTTACCGATCCTCACGTTGGTCGCAGAGCCGTGGCACGTAGCCACCATAGTCGTTCGTGCCGTGTGCTCCTGAAAACTGAAATGCAAAATGTTCTTGAGTACGGTCTAACTGTTTCTCTAACTGGTATATTTGATCCTGCATAGCATCGTTCTTGCTGTGCATCAAAATTATTTTTCCCTCCAACTCTGTGCTCTTCTCTAGAAGATAGCATTTCTATTTACGTAAGAGTGGACATTCCTGTCCCAGATCGAGGATGGATCTGGAGTGCGTCACCATTAATGAAAACGTAAAGTGCATCAATATTTTCGTGTCTTCTGATTGTTGCAAGTCCTGCACTCTATCTGTGACAAGCTATCCTCACGTTCTTTAAGATTTGAGGCATTATTGCATAGCGTTACTGCGTCATGGTTCAGAGCAGTTACCTGTTCTCGGGCTTTTATGGATGAGCGTCAGTCATCTCTATCTCCACTTGATCATCCCAGGCAGATGCCATGTCGCAATCTGCCAAGAGGAGCAGTCAGTGAATTCGAACGAAGCCGTGATTTACGTAAATCACGATAAAATCAGCGGTTACGCAACCTGCAGTGGGCTCAAAGCCACTAATTAACGTTCTGGACTCCTAGCTCAGAGTGCCCAATATCTGACCACTCTGCATCGAAGCAGCTGAGCTTTCGTCCAAGGAGATGCGGTCCCTACTTTGGTCCTCTACCCTTAATTTGTCCTTGAAGGATTCACAAATCCCTTCTCTTTCGAGGCTCGATTAGATGCTGTCTAATTTGACAACAAGACAAGAGGTTAAGGTTTATTTTAATGTCTTCAAAAATCAACAGTAGTAACGGTAAAGAAGATAACACGACGACAGGAGGGGGTGGGGGGGGAGGCGGGAGGGGTCGTCGCTCCAACAGAGCCTTGGCATGAATAGTGCCACCTTCACACCAATCAGCACAGATCAGTCGTCACGCCCGACCCACTTCGCGGCTCGGCTGCGAACCGATGAGGTACAAACCGGCCCCAGCTTAGACGACACCTAACGTAGATGGATAGAAGCACACTGATTCATGTAAACAAATACGCTCTCCTTTTATATGCGTCGACCCTTGCCTCAGGGCATCTGCAGAGAGTTTGCTGTGTCTTACGGTCATCGTTTCTCTGCTCTGCCAGACGGCAGTCGATCTACAAATTATTTTTCATCCCTTACATCAGGACGCATTCTGACTGAGCCCCTAATACCACTTCACTTGTCCATCGTTTGCTGCTAGTGGTTGTGAGGGTAACACTGTTCGATTTTCAACGAAAAACATCATACATCCAAAAAGCTTCAGGACAACGTTGCGAAGTTTCCGGGCTATAACAGTCTCGTGCAATAACGCTCATTTATGCGTAACAAAAGAGACCGAAAAGCACTCAGTATTACTTTATAACTTTGAAAAAAATTTCCGAGCTAGCTGAACGTTCAGTAGAATCTTAGGAGAGATTCTTGTTTGATTTGCTGGGGGAAGGGGGGGGAGAACTTTAAAAAAGATCCCAACAATCTTTGGAGGCAACAGCAAAATACATAACGTCGTACATATGCATAATCATTTCACTGAGTATGGCGATTGGAGATAAGGTTGATCGGGAAGAGAGGGAGTGATATTTTTGTCTTGAAAGATTTGTATTGAAGAGGGGAGGGTGGGGGGGGGGGGGGTTGTGGAGGCAGTACGCTTTTTCTTGATACGAATATTTCTTGGGATACATTTGTAGAAACGATTTCGGATTTATGAGTCAAGAAGTGAAAGCGGATGTGAATGTGTGTTGAAAGTCAGTGAAGGCTGATGCACTAGGCGACACATAGCGCACCGCGTTCCAATCGATTCGCACTTCATAACGCTTATCGGTCGATCAATCAATGTGGTGTCGTTCACGCTGTTCTCTTCAGCTATTCGGGTTACGCTAACAGTTCTAATTTTGTAATGTAACAGTGACGCTCTATAGATATTTAAAATCGTATAACAGAAATATTGTGAAAAATCTGAGATGTACTTTCTCGATTTTAAAACGCATTTATTTCCTGGTAATTCACGCAGAACGTTCTTCTCATGCCCGTCTGCAAATTTGCTTTATGAAGGATCGCGTCTGTGCGTATGTATGTATGTATGTGTCTGTATGTTCGATAGTATGTTGCCGAGAGGCAGTGAAGCTAAGTGGATATTCGGTCAGTGTAACGTGCACCATATGGCGATCTCGTACGCAATATTTCACATCTATGAATCAACTTTCGAAGAAATCCTAAACACTAAAAGTTGGCACTCATTTCGCATCGACATTGCTTGCAAAAACGCATATGCGCCAGCTGCTTTGGCACATATCTCCGTCTATATTGTTTACATTTCGAAAAAACCAACAAATTAATGCTCCACAAATCAGTTTTTACTTCATCAGTTCCACGATCTTGGCATCTTTGAGAAATTTTATAACTCGATGAGTTTACTTATCAAAATCTTGTACACATTCAAGTTTACTATGTACTTTGTGGATTGTTTCATTTTAGAAATTGAAAATCGGTGGAGAATTTCGAAATCAAAATTGAAACTTTTTCAACATTTTCTATTGCCTCGTATTGAAACAAACTCATCGAGTTAATATTCCCATACTATTTTTTTCTGATCGTTATTTCGGTGCATATATCAAATTATAGATTACAAAAATTATTTCTTTGAAAGATTCATGAATGCGAGTGTGATCATCTACGGGGGGGGGGGGGGGGCACCTTACTAGCCCAACTGCGTCAGTGCCAGTGAGTGCTACAATGCACTGTTCGCCACATAAAAATTATTCCATCATTTATCTGCAGTTCTTAAACAGTTTCAGTTTTTTCCTGAATCGATCAAATTGCATATCCCTATTGCCGTACTAGCAAAATTTGCATGATTGTTAAATGATTTGAGAGCCTCTGAAGTGATTACGATTTACTCTCATTCGACTTCAGCTAAAAAATCACATTTGAATGCATTATTTATCCGTCCAACCAAGTAAGTCGCGCATTTTTCCATAGACGTGTGTGTGATTAATTTCACGTATTGACTAGATTCCAAATGTGTGTAATTGACTAGATTTCACGTATTCGATATTTCTTTCCGTTGTCTCCATAATGGGTTAAGAAAATACGTTTGGAAGTTCAACACGAACTTTTATTTTATGACAGATCCTCCTCATTAATGGCGAAGCGTTGGTTCCTAACCGAGAGGAAATCAAACTCTACAGGTGGCATTAGTGGCAACAGAAGACGAGAAACAAGATAGAGATTATTTTGTATAATTTTATGTTTTCAATGATAATGCTCCATGTGGCTAACACTAGCATATTTCCATTTTCCCGTTCACGTATGAGTAACTGCTCTCTTCGTGCATACCTTGATGAACTGTCTGCCGGTTAGCAGCTAGCCGGCAGTTGCGTCTGATGTCTTTGCAAAGTTTGCCGTGCTATTTGATTCGTAATCTATGAAGCGCGATCTGCTACAAATATGCCTCTCCTAATAAATAAGCAATTCGAGTCATTCCATTCATTGACCTATGGTCATATTAGTACTTTACTACTGGTCAGTATTTTCCTCACTTCTCGCATATTAACTTCTCAGTTATTTCTCTCATACTACTCCCAACATTTGATGATTGGTAACATTGGAAGACGAAAAACTCTCAGAGCGGGCAGACCGGAGCCTACTTTTTTACCCAACACAAATCTGAGGTCTTTGCGAAGACTTAGCATCGAGCGTTAGAACGAAAATAGGTAACAACGTTCAGTTACAATTAGCCGGCCACTTTTTACTTCTCAGGGCCGCCCAGTCTTTCAATAATTGGCTCAGTAAAAGATGGAAGGATGCCACAGTGTTCTATCTATGAACTAGGCTGGGATTTGCATGAGATCTAGTCCTGCTTCCAGCATTTACCAAATGAGTTTTAGAATTCATTTTATCCTCCGAGGGATAATATCCAATAGAGAAAAATATTTACAGCTGGGAACTTTCATTTGCTTAGCAATGCGTTATACGCGATCGAATTGATTATATTTTTGGGTCCTGCAAGTATATCGTCCTTTGCTTCTTTAATATCTTCTTTAGGTATAAACCGATTGTGCTAATGGGCGAATAAAATTTTCGATAATGCTTCGCTTTCCGTTTTCTTGGATGGTTTGTGCTGCTTCAACACGATGTCGTTTTGGGAGCAGTACCATTTTCAAAGTTTAGTGGTTCCTTTCTAGGACGGAATTGCTGACTAGGAAATTCCTTAGTTGTTCAGCTGCAACTTGTGAAACTTGATCAGCCGAATCTATTCGGCTGCCCCATTTTCCATCCGCTGGTTGACTGTGTGATGGGTGACGGTTGGCCGATAGGCATAAATTACATCGTGCAGTGGCTTGACCATCTACCGGTCGATGATCAAAAGTTAGTGGTAAAGAATAGAGTGGTGAAACGGGTTCGGCCGATTGATTCAGTTCAAAGAAAGGACGGTGGCGATGGCAATTGATGAAATGGAATCCCCCTATGGAAACCTTTTGACTTTAATCTTGCAAGATGAGTTTAATTGTACAGTTTCATAGAAATTCTACGATGCGAGATGATGATCATTAGCGATAGGATGACGACGAAAAGATATAACTTTGTTTTCCTATGCGTTTGAGTGATGTTACACTCTTTTTTGCGTCGTTTATTGAACAGTTGTGCCAGATTGCTGTCAAAGGACACAAGATCACACATTAAGTGGGAACACACTCGTCGACTTGCCTATCGCCAACATGTGCAAACTTTTGCGAGTGTTATTTTTCTTTTTTTGCACACATTTCCGTTCATTATTCATTTTTAAAACAAGTTTACACCCACTGCAATGCAGTTATGTTGTATATTTAAGCGACGATCTGTATATGGTACAAGCTTTGTTATTGCAACACTTTCACTGTTATATTACTCTCGGTGGAGTGCGTTGTAAGTGCTGAATACTGTTTGTGGTATGAGCGAATATGCTTATACTATAATTAACAGTAATATGTTACTGAATGTAAGTTAAAATTGCTTGGCAGTTTTTTGACAACAATTCTGAAAAAGGAGCACAATGTTGAAAAATGTAACGTTAAAAACTATAAGCGATTACATGTCATTTTTAGAGTAAGTTTTCGTAGTTAATACTTTCTCGTAGTTAACACAGGTTCGGCATGAAACTAACTTAGCTTGAAAATTACCAAGAGGTGCTTCTCAGAGAAGCCAGTAACACCTTGAGAGCAACAGGCTTGTTAAGTATATCCAACTATTGACGCCGCTCGTGGTTAAAGTAGAAGATTTGAAGCCGCTGAGGATGACTAACGTTTTAGCGTGCGTTCGGTGCTTTTTTCGAGATGAATCCATCGTTCTTACATGACTCCTCCCATAATTGTGGGGTGGGTTTGAGAAGTTGTCACCACTCACTTTTCATAGTCTTCTCTTAGTGGATTTCCTTACATTCATAAATCAACAATTAATCACAAATCGTACATATATTGTGCTATGCAAATAAACAGTATGGACATTTCAGTAAAAATGCATGGTTTGTTTGAAAAAGAATGTTTGGCCATTTTCTTATAACGTGGGAAGCCCTTCATTCGAGAAAATATGCCTTTTTTGCAAAATTTCAGTGAAGGGGCTTCTATTAAAAAGAACCCTTTGTTTTTTGGAATCCTTAAAAGGATTTTTCAGTAATAGGAAAAAAGTGTTTTACTTTTATTTTCTTCACCATCAAGTAGTGGTGGGCAAATCCGCCGCATTTCATAGGCCACAAATTCTGGAGGAAAAGTAAATAGTTGTACTGTTAAATGAGCAGTCGTTTCTTAATAACTTTTCACGGCTGTTGTGATGCAGTTGTCTGCAGGCGATGGCTTTTCGGGCCACTTCTGTTAAACTTAACAAAAATTGAAGCAAGAAATTCTCGGAAGAGAATATTCACGCAAGTGACGAAGCGTGCCAGCGGAAGGTGGGTGGGGGAAGGAGGATAGAGGAATTCGACACGATATTCCAGTCCACAACATCCCTAGTTGGCTTAAAAAGGCAAAAACAATGACCAAACGGCTAGTAGTGTCTTCTCATGAAACCGATTCATTTTTGGTTCTCCTCCGAGCGATTGAACGTAAGAGTTTGCACCTTTAAGTAGCAGGATCAGCTGAAATGAGACAGGTAATATGCGATCATTTTGTGGCAAAAATTATATCCTCTAAATTCATCACTGCGGCTGATGTGGCTTGTGTGTTGAAAGTAAAGGATGGATTGCTGTTGCCTCTTCTTCATCAGTGAGTCTTCTAAAATAGAAGATTGCCAACGGAAGACCTTTTTCCAAAATTTTGCGGAAAATAGAAGACTCTGTTAGCAATAATTGTTTCGGGAGGAGGACCCTTGCTGATTAAAAACTGACCGATTAAAAATTCAGAGAAATGCAAAGTTGCTTACGAATAGAAGACCTCTCAATAGTGATCGGATGTTTCTGCCGATGAAATTCAGATGCGCAACGATAGAGATATGGTAGCTCACTTGACGTCGCAGCACCTTGTAGGCCCATCAGAAATTAAGCTCTATTCAAGGCTTTATCTATTGTGAGGACTTTTTTTTGAGTAAGAGCCATCTCGAAAGTCAAGAGATATAGAAGACCATGACCTTCGGTTGTTGGCTAAATGCAGTGTATGTGAGCACTGAAGATTGG
This sequence comes from Baylisascaris procyonis, assembly GCA_037389465.1. NCBI lineage: Eukaryota > Metazoa > Nematoda > Chromadorea > Rhabditida > Ascarididae > Baylisascaris > Baylisascaris procyonis. The sequence continues at coordinate 1,312,649 of JAZARR010000059.1, forward strand.
GTAAGGGCGTCTGGCACCTCCCTGACCGAAGGCGAGAGATTTTCTGAGGAAGCAACTCCTGAGAAGCCTTTGAATAGGGTGCCTTCCCGATGCAGATGCAATATGACATTTCTATGTGCTCATTTAAGTATTTGCGAACGTAGATTATGACGACGCCATGTCTGCACATACGTATGTGTATCTACATTTGCCCACCCAGCGGCTTTCAGATAACGAACCACAACAGATATGGCTATGGAATTAGGCAGATATAATGTGCACCATTGATTGCCTTCTCGTCTCGGCTTTTTTTTGTAATTCATCATTTCATGCATAAGTTGTTGACACTTAACGATGCTATCAGACTGTAAACTACGTCTGTTTCACGGCCAGCCAGGAGTAAACTAAGGGTGAGTCTGGTTGCTGAGAGCTCGTTCAGTCATTTACAGAAAACTGGGTGAATGCCGAATGATATTCTTCAAATTCATAGATTGACGTGGCAGTTGTGTCAGGGTCCGTCTTTCCAATTTCCATTTATAGGTAAGTGGTTGGTTTCGCATGATCGAACAACCGAATGAGCAGCGATTTGCCTTGGATTTTGTGGGGTATTCGCGTTTAGGTGGCATGATAATTATAAGGTTGACGTGACAGGCGAAATTTTAACAATTCGTTCGAGTGATTCACGTGACGATCAAATGGGCGACTCGACCGAGTGAGTGATAGTTAAACATGCATATAAGCACACCGACGGACGCATAAACTTTCTTTGCGCGTACGTTACAGTGGTCAGTTGGCATCCAGGATTCAGTTTCACATGAAAGTGGCGAAAAATCCTCATAGAGCTCAGGAACAGCATGCCAGATTAATATAGAGATCAGTGGCTCTGAAAGGGAGATATCACCGCATCTTGTGCGATTAATGTTTCTGCTGTGTGATTCTGCTACACATGAACTGAAGAGATCAGAAAAATGACCGTTTGAAGTCAGCTCTGCGTTCTTTTGAGAGATAAAACCAGCTGAAATTTGAAATGAAAGATGGCTGCTAGGATAATCGCCAATATGGACGAAAGTCGGATAAGGAAAGACGGCCGAAGCACTTTCCAAAATTGTACATCAGAGGGAGTTCATGATCAGGTGTACTGCCGGTGTATTTCGCTGCTGCTTCTTCAAGGAAGGTGAACTGGTGAAGAAGTGAGGTACTGCGATCTGCAAGGTGAGCGAACGGAAAACGGCAAAATAAATCGACAGTGATAAAGCGAGGCAAACATATCCTCCAAGATAACTCACTGCACCGCTTTGCAAACCTAACGGTGGCGAAATTGCATCAGAAAGGTCATGTAACAAACTACCATACCGTCAAATTCGCCTGATCTCTTCCTAACCGAGCGCCACTTCTTCAGGCATCTGGAGCGTTCTTCACGGTATATAATCAGCAAGTAGATGTAAGTCTTCCGTGACTTCAACATCTAAGCTTCGAGAATTCGGCGGTTATGAAAGGAGTAGGCCCACTGAGTGATCGCAGGAATGCACAAATACTGCTGTGGTTTTTGTTCTGTTTAATATGTTGGCTTTAGGCTGCGCGTATTTCTTTGATATATCAGGGTTGAGCCTGTGACTTTTGTGATTGCTAACATAGGTCACTTCCTGATCAACAGAGTGTAGGCTTACCGTGGTGTGCATTAAGGCAAAAAGGATGTTCGATGATCCAACCCATCAGCTTATCGCGGTGATATTGCAAGGCCATTGCCGCGTTTCCAACGCAAATATCGTTTATGGTGATCATTGCTGCTCGCCTAGTGAACCTTAAAACGGGTCCAGCTCATTTCCTAGCCCAAGCAAAACGAGCTCCCCAGTTAAACTGAGAATTGTTCGGGCAAATATCATACCCGTGATTCGTCAGGAAATCCGGAAAATTGAAGCGGAATCGTTGGAGGGTTATCGCATATTACGGCAAAAGTGATGTGCTACAGTTTTCAAAGAAAAGAGTTTACTCGACTATGCATGTGCTAATTTCACTGTTGATATTGCTGATCACCTGCAATAAATGCATTGTTAGCGTGTGATCATTTAAATATAGCCGCTACTGATCTGTTACTGATTAAATTTTCATTCAGAATGGTGATTTGTTGGAGATTTGAAGCTGCAGTAAGCGATTTGCAAAATTGCTGCAAAAAGTTCCTATCTTACTGTCTTTTATTAATACCGTAATACGATTTTTTGTGAGTACTCCATCTGTGCCAGTGCGCACAGAAAAGGTGGTTTTAATGCGGCTGTGCAACTTTTCATCGCGCAGCGCGATGTGACCATATGTGTGAGGTCCGCCTGTCTGTCGTCTATCTAGATGTTTCAATTTCGGAACCCCTAAAAGTTGAGCTGTGATACCCGTTTTATTTATAGGCTAGCCTGACTTCCTATGCTAAATTTCAGCTCGATCATCAAATTTTAGTGGTTGCATGCAGTCAAATACATCAAAATTCTATGTATACTTCGCCATTGACCGGGTGGCAAAAAATTATATCTATGTAGGAAATTTATAGAAACACTCAGATCAGTTCAAATGTGAACTCATCATCTGGCATGTTTTATTTTTCTTATGGATAATTTATGAAGTGGTTCAGTCTCTGAAGCAGAATGGAAAAGCGCATTAGTGCCAGCTGCTCTATCGCTCTGTTTACTTCATTTTCATTGCTGGATAGAGACAAATTGTGCACTTACGAACAAGACGTATTATGTGAACTTCGTTGGCATAACTTCGCTTATTCAGGACGTCCGAATGCTGAACAAAGCCGAATCCACATCGACATACTGATATAAAAACTCTTTATTGCTTTTGAAAAGTCTGAGGGACGTGTTCATTGACTCTTTTTTGATTCGTCGCTTTTCAGTGGTCTCTTATTTTCCCTATGCAATCTTGACGCATTCTTTCACTCCCAAAAATTGATTCCTTGCGGCGCACATGATGCAGTGATAGCAGCCGAACCGAACCAAATTTCATGCATTCACTAACTAGGTGAAGTCGTTGGTATATGATCAAAATTGGCTGGAAGTCAGGTGTATTTCAGGAACCTCTGTCGAACGCCGAGCGAAAACACTCGGTGAAAACCGACTTACGTTGCATGCGAATACACTCAAAAAAATTTCGTTATCAAGCTTAAAAGTTTAAAAAAAACCGAATGTTGGTCGGTTATCAGCTGTAAGTGTCATGCAGCCTTTGGTATATTTCTTTTGTTGTAAAATCCCAATCTGTACTCCGATAATATAGTCACCAACTTTTCGCTGTTAGATACTTGATTCTTCACGCATCAGCAAAGCATTGCTGCTGGTTTTACCTAGGGCACATCACCGTGTGGAAGCACATAGAGTAGTTCGACTCAGCTGCCGGTTTTTGGTCTTGGATAAATCATATTCCTTGGAAAGATCGGATTCAAAGTAGTGATCCTCTCTGAGTACTAGACAGATAGTCGTAATAAGTTTGGTTCAGAAATCTGTTTGCTTTTTTCTTCGTAGAAGGTCTCTTACCTGAACTATCGTTCTACAGCTACAAAGGCTAATGGAGATGGCAAGAAAATCCTAGCGACACTAAGTTTTTCTTCGCTTCTGTCATGTCGCTAACTTCGTTGAAATTCACCCTTCCTACACGCGCCTTCCGAAAATGCAGGAGCTCATGAACACCAGTTCCTTTCCAGATCCGCCCATACGGCAGTGAGCACCTTCTTTCGCAGTCATTACCACCCAATCTATCACGCATTTTCGAGCTCCGAAATAACCTCACACTGTGCTTCACATCGTTGCACCTCCTTCAGTTGGAAGAGCCAAGCTGTATCCTCCGCCTTGTTCCTTATCCAATTTTGGCTTATTGCACTCTTGTCATTCTGCAAGCCCTCTTCCCCTCCTAGAGCACCGGCCACATTGGCATCGTTGCTGCTGCTTTTGGTTTGTCCACCTTGTACGTCTGTGGAATCCGGGTCATCGCTTTCTTTGAGAGCGATTTCATTGCTAGAATCGGAATCCTCGAAGAGCGGAGGCATTCGAAGCCTTGTGGATCGAGCACCTGCCGAAACTATCCACATCAAGGCGGCGCAAACTTTGGCAAAATGCAAATGCGCAAGGAGAATGTAGAGGGTTACTGGTTGACCTTACCATCGTTTTACTTGGAACGCTAAGAGTGATCCTGAAACCGTCAAAGATATAACAAACAATTTCTGGAAGACTTCTCACTACAGTTGGGGAATGGATGCTATTTGAAGTCACTGAGCTGGCGCGAACTGCTCTTGATCGCAACGTTGCACGCATGTCTACTATCTCCCGCCTCCCCTCTCCTCCTTCTCTTTGTCAATTTCGAGCTGCCATTATTAAATCTCTTGTAGGCTACATCGTTTAGCACTTTGAACCGTTCAGTCATTTTAGCTGGTCTAACGTTCCCATCAATGTCGTGTTTACCAGTTTCTATGTTTGCGACGTAGTGTGTCTTGCGTCGAATCTGACACTGCGGGAAAGGAGTTTGGCAAACGTGCAATTCTTTCGACGCTTCACAGAGAAACCTGTTCTGCTAGCACGGTAATAACTGTCGGTTACTAACCACAGGCATCTAGTCGCAACAGGATTTCGATTGTGACCGAATGCATTTCAAGGTCGACAACGTTTTAGGGAAAGAACCGAAGAAAGAGTAGAGACCGAATTTTATCTTTAAAAAGCCAAATTCTCCAAAATTTCGGTTTCTACTCGGAATGTGTTCGCTCAGTTGCCGTGGCTAATGTGTTGTCGCATTAGACTGCGCGAGTTGCAGCCGACCCCACGATACGGGCGGTTCCATTGTGAGCACTGCTTCTCCGGTAATATCGGCCGCGCCGCTTAACAATTATGATGACTTCCCTTTGCACTTTCTTTATAAGCTGTGTATATGCTCTTTTGTATGGATTGTATAACTGTGTTAGTATTTTCTTGCCTGCAGTTAGATATGATCATTGGCGATGTTTTCCACTTCATCAAATATTTTTATTCCAAATATTCAAATATTTCATCAAATACACTCATAAATCGTACATGTCGCACATGTCCTTCCTGGCAAGCAAAAAGCGCTTTACCGCTGTCCTCTGGAATCGATGATGAAGCCTTATGATTCAGAATCCTCAGGCACTGAAGAATGACATACGTTTAAAGATTGATGTTAACTTTGCTATGATGCATCACTGACTCAGCCAACTGCGGAATGTTTCACTTGCAAAATGACACTCAGAGTGACGAAGAGTGCCCGTAAGAAAAATGTTAAAAATTACATCTGCATAAAGAAAACGAAATTCGGCACCCCTATATATTGCAGAGATTAAATACATCAGCTTATCTTTGTGCTCCGTATAGTGAAAATTGACTCCGCGCTTGTATGGACCTTTTCGACATAGAAGACAGGAAGCTTTTTTTTTTTTTTTGGGGGGGGGTGGATTAATGCTTTTGCATTAGATATGTTGGCGGAGGGGAGAGGCTGTTGTGATCGTGTGCCACATTTGAGTGCATAAAGATAAGTTTGCGTATGCAACGTAAATTTCTGCAATATTTAGCTGTGCCAAATTTTTGTTTTCCTTACCTATAATTTTTAATCGTTTTTTCTTACGGGTATTCTTCGATCACTTTGAGTGTCATTTTGCAACTGAAACGTTTCGGAGTTAGCTGAGTCAGTAAAAATTTTGATGAAATAATGGATTCCTTTCCAAATTTTTTTACTTCTCACCTCTGCGGTGTTGATATTATCATCTACAATCTGTGTAACAAAAGACGTCTTCATTACACAACTTGTTGCTCGCTAATAGATTGCAGTTAATGTAGAAATGAAATCACACGTGCTTAATAGTGACGTATTGAATGTCTGTTTGCTCTGATTGTTGTTTTCTGAACGTTTTGCTCTTTGTTGCTATTCGTGCTCACATTTTTTATTTTGTTTTTCCACTTCGTGACGTTAAATTGAAGAAATAAATGTTCTTAAATGAATGCGGCCGTAATTTGAGGTGATTTTTCAGGAAGCCATTCAAGACAACATAAGCTGAACCCGAACTATATGATGGACACTCATCACGTATCGTTGAATGGCGATGCGATGAGCACAACCAGCGATTACAGCAATCGTAACGCTAAGGTTTTTATTACACCTTGCATTTGAGCTAATAAACATTAGCATTTTTATAAAACTGCACTTGTTTATTGATTACGAATCTTATTATATTTCACAAGAAATCAATAAATGCAATCATTCCGAATGCACACTGATTAAAATGCCAACTTTTCGGTTCCATGTATGTCTCACATTGATTCATAATTCGAGACAATAGGATTATTTCTCGGAATACTTCATGAATTGGGCTGGAGATAGCCGACATTCAAATATGCTGTTTAATCCTATTGGTGATAAAATGGTACTGGTCAGTACTTATATGATTTCAGTTTTTTTAAATGAATTTTTCAGCGATTAGGCAGTGTAACCCAAATGACTATCTTAACATGAAGAACGGATGTTACGTTTGCTGCTAGTTGTTTTATTTAAACGAATGCAGGTTTTGAATTGGAATTCAACGGTGGAAAATTGGAATGAATGTGGTGAAGAAGCGAATAGGAACTCTGGTACGAGCAGTGGTGAAGACTCACCACCTTCCGATATTCCCGCATCGTCGAGCATTTCGAACGTACCCAACATATTTGAAGCTTTTCTTCGTGTAAGCGCTCTTATTGTATTACGGTATATGAGACTTGAAAGCGATCAGTTGCCAGCTATATATGCTGAATTCAACACAGAGTTTTATCACAGTGCAATAGATTGTTCTGTTATTTTGTGATGATTCTATCGTATTGCTAGAAAGACACCATCAAGGGAATGGTGTAATCATGAGCTTTGAAATTTCAGAGCTGGTTTTATGAAGGAGCGTAGTTTCGGGGAAAATTTCCCAATCCACCGCATTTCATGATTAACTGGCGCTCTATATTCCTATGCGCTTTTCTCTGATATCCGAAGGGCCTGGTGGTAGAAATAACCCAGTTTTTGAAATCACGTGGAGGCATATATCAAACATCCAGCGACCGGTTTTTGGTGTTCATGTTCTTGATAGCCGAAGAAGATCCATGCATTAAGGGGATAAGGCATATATTTCCAGCCTTTCCGACATGAAAGGAAGCAGCGTAATATTTTGAAAAGTACCTTTTAGATGTGCTCGTTGGAACCCGTTTACAAACGTCGCCTAAAATAGTCGACGAACAAAGAAGCGAGTCACTCGACTCACGTCTCATCGATTGTTTAAGTGTAAATTTCCGCTCACTGGACTATAAAATGTTTTCTTTCACATGCTGAGGACTGGATGAAGTGACTGTATTGCTGAAACCGAGGAGCATTTGATGAAGAGTTGGAATGCCATTTGATGGTTTCGTCGCATGCTGGATAGGGCATCCACCATTATTGGCATAGATGATCATTCCTTCACTTTACTGCGTTATACTGCTATATAGCTCTTTCTTATTCTTATAGCAGGCTGGTTTAATAGTTCTCCTAGATTACTTCTCCTTGAGAGGAAATTCTTTGGGCACGCAGGAACGTATTAGTATCAGGCGTCGTGTTGGCTGTACTGTCCATAGAAGCGGGAATTTGAGAAATTGCATTCGTAAGCATATAGCGAGATATATCTCTCCGCTAATTTTGCCTGCAATAATGCTTCTTATGGGAAAATAGTGGAACTTCGAGTAAACAGAATAAAATTTGAAGGAATTTGATGAACTACTTCATGCATTTCTCACATGAAAAGAAGAGAAAAAGAGAAAACATTTCCGCAAAAATTTTTTTTCCACTTAGGAGCAACGGCGGTGCCTCTTCTAACTTGGTGACTTCTCACTGCGCCCCTCCCCCACCCTTTCCCCCGCCCTTCCCCCCTTGACCCTTTCTTTCTCGTCAGTATCTTCGTTCGTCTATTTTGTGCTTGATTTTCACTAATAAAACATTATTTTATTTAGGCAATTGATAAGAACGAACTTATGGAGAGACCTGATCTGGAAACGCAATTAAAAATAATGAACTGGCTGTGTGGAGTGGATGGTAATCGTGTGGTGAGTGCTATTTATGACTTTTGTTGTGTTGAACTCTTGTCGAAGGGGGTAACTGTAAGTGAAACCCAAAGTTGACGTCATTTCGTTTCGTGTTACGAACGTTTAATATCACATACTCGTCGGCAACTCGCTCTAAGTGGTAGTGCCCTCGAATATTTCAACTGATAGTTGAAAGACTTCTTCGAGATACACAAACGCTGAACGTTGTTCCTTGTCTTTGAAGTTTTCTTTCTTTTTTTTCTCTCTGTCTTACCCCCTCTTTCTACTCTCATAGTTGATTTGCTTAGAGAAAAAATTCATTAAGAAAGCAGCGATATTACTGAAGCAGTCTTTTGGAATATGAGTGCAGCATTCGACCTCATCACTCTCAGAAAATATTGTGGCACATTCTGCTTTGCAGAGATCACTACCCTATTGTACTATATGTTCATTTGCTGCATTATAGCTTGTAACATTAGAGTGACCAGCATACGGATAGCGATATCCATGGCCAAGTAATGTATCTCCATCCTGAGTGACCCTTTCTTTTAAGTTTTGAGTCAGCGTTGTGTTGCTAGCGAGGTATTTTCCACTCGCATTGCTAACTTTCGCTTTGCGATGTGCAAAGAGCACTTTAAACGGCGATATTTGTCCGCAGCTGACAGCAAAGGTATTCGCGCCTAGCAGCATGATGAATGTTGGTTAGCGCATCTGTCCATCCGATCTTGCCGCCGCCAGCCTTTTCAGCAGTTCACATTTGCTGTCTCACTTCACTGCTGCAATAACCATCTCCCATTGCAAGCGCTATTCGTGCTTCTTGAAGCAATGCTTTATGGTGAAGGGGATTAGCCAGCAGGTGTTTCAGCTCTGGAATGTGATGTGCATTCGAAATGCCAGACGCTGGCAGTCAAGAAAACGCAACTTTCACTGTTCTGCTGGCTACCTTAGATATGCGAAGAATGTGAAAGACGAGCCCGCAAAACAGACGTTCGCACCACAAAAACATAACACTTTGTTTCGAGCATCGCAAAAATCGTTCACCTCAATAGAGAGCATTTCCTGCAATGCATTAACAACTATCACTTCCGCTTGCGCGCCTTGTGCATCCACGACACTAATTCTGCACTTTACGGTTTGTTGAAGCAGCTAAAGAAGTTTTTGGTTCCGTGCAGTGGCACGCAGAAATGTGAGCTATGTCGTCAAAAAAGATCTCTAGTTTAGAAAAATTCCTTCGGCAGTATGTAACATTTTCGAAAAATGGCCAAGCATGTTTTCCTTAGGAGGCTATATTAATCTTCTCTCATAGCAAGCGCGGCGGCATTACACTATCACTTCGTGGAGTAATAAAGCTTTTTCTGAAGCGATTTTTCATAGATGTTTTCTGCAGTAACGCCAAGAACATACCAGGGATTTGTCCCTCAGTGACCACTTCAATGAATCGATTAAACTCTGTCTATGAAATCACTTCTGATAGGAGCGCACTTGATTAAATCGCGTAAATTTTCGTGGAAACTCATCGTATCAAATCTTCAGCAATAAAGTCAACAAATTAGGTATCATTGCCAGGATTGCCATCTTGCTTATTGATGAAAAGCATTCTTTTCTGCATTAGTAGATGAGTTTCGTTGTTAAGTCATTTGATGGCTGTATTTGATGATTGGATTGAGTCGGTTTATTCCTAAAAGTTGAAATCGGTTGAAACCAAATGATTCGTTCAGATCGGTTGGAATATTCCTCGTTGAAATGCACACTTGGAATTTTCAAAGAAGTCGCCTAATGCTCTATTAGCTTATCTCTGCTAATAATATGCATTGCATTGCTGTGTGCCTTGGAGTGCTTGAGGTCAGCATAAATTCTCAGCAACCTTTAAGTAGAACTTATTTGTGCTATTGCATACGTCGTTATGACGCGTCTTCATTCATCATCACCAACAAGCTAATTGTAATTCGTTACTTTAAAGTGACTTTTGTCAAGCATACTGTTACTTCCATTGATACTTTAGAGCATTTCAATTAGATTGCCAATAAAGTGATTGTTGTTGAAAGATTTTGGAAATGCGTGGAATTCAGTGAGATCGGAATGAGGTGTGCACATCGGCCAGATTGGTGAATCAAATTAAGCCTCCTTTTAAAGCTCGCCATCAATCGCTTGAGCACAGCTGCTTACGATAGAATTGCATCAGCGCTGTTGGCTATCCGCTTTAGCGAAAACCCTCTGTCGTCGCACCTGCTCAACTCAAAGCGCATGCAGTGTTCGAGTGGGTAGTATTCCGACACTAATCATAGTCCTACAGCTAGTCCTCTTATCATGCGCCCTAATATGAAATCCTTTCAATTATCAAATTAAGTGTTGATGCTCATATGGCTCTTCATTGAAACGAATGCGAGCATGACGCACATACTTCTATGAAAAAGGCGTTTGGATTGAATCCAACAATGTCTTCGATCATACTAGTCGGCCTCTCTTAGGAAGAATGCTCTGGACATGATCTTGCTGCTGTACGGTAATAACGCACTATATTGAAGCATGTCTTGGATCTCATCTACACAACAAATTGTTCCAATAAATTGCATTTGCATTTGTGTTCATATTGTTGTAGCTTGGTGTTTTTGTGAAGTGGTTGTATAGGATTTTTAATTCTTTGTTTTATTTTGAAGTGTTTGGAGAGGATCTTTATCAGTCGGGAGTTCTTCGTTGTGCTATTTGTAGAGATTGACGAATGAGGGATAATGAGAATAATGCAATATATAAAGAAGCTTTTCGGTTGATTCTTTGAGTGATTGTGTTGAATATGAAGACACCTGTGTGATCAATGCTAGCCGGAGGTGTCGTGCGCCCGTTGATGACCTCTACAAGAGGCAGGTGATCCGAGCCGATTGAAGCGAACTTGGAGTACCTTGTAAACGAATTTGTGCACCCGATCTGCACAAGGAGCAGAAGAGAGTGATAACAGTTGTGATAGCGGGTGTGTTCGTCACTCACTGGCGCCCGCTGGCGTCAGCAGTGCAACAAGACCGCCCCGGCTGGTGCTCAAGGTGAGCGCTCGAGCTAGACCTGCTACTTGGTTCTGCAAGCCAGCATCACACTACTTCTTTGATGCTCACCTTCTCACTACTCGTATCAGTTCCGTAACAGTACTCCATCTGTCTCTGTCTACATTGCATTAGTTCTGATCTGTCGAAGAGGTCGATTTTTTTCTGCTTGAATTATTTCGCATTATTCTCTTTCGTCAGCAGCAGCTCTGAAGTAACCGGGCGGATTTGATGCTGAAGGGTTCACTACAGGCTACCGGATGGCTGACACGTTGTGAATGCAACAGTGATTAACTCTTCGACGCTTGCTCTCTCTCTCTGTATGAAAAGTCCTTCTCTGTTCAAATTCCACTGAACGGACACGAGTGCTCAAAAAGAGGCGATTAGAGCATGTCCTCTTTTCCTGATAATCTGGACGGAAGCATTAGTGATCTTCGTTCCGAAATATCTCCCAACAGCGAATCACTGTCTACGGGTGTACAGGGTTCCTTTGATACGAATTTTGGATCACGCGCTCTTGGTTCGATCTTAGGCAGCACTGGCAGTTCCATTTTCAAGGAACCCAGATCTTCGGTCAGGTAAACATCGATGATTGACACTTTTTATCCATGCAGCTATCAATTTGAAAAGCATCAGTGATTCAGTGAGTTCGTAACAGAATATGAAAAGGATATGCCTTCTTTTGCAATGCTACTTCGATGACTGCAGTGTGAAGGTGCATATCGAACTGTAACGGGTCATCGAACTATTCTTACTAATCAAGTGCTGTTTATGAGCTCTTTAACAATTTCGAACACATGTAGTTTAAGTTTTAATTTTATTCAGAATTGTTCCATAGAAGCTTATGCGTCGGCTGGGCTTAAAAGGTGAGGTGGTCGTTGACTTGGAATGGAAGGAGGATGAGGAAAACGGTGAGGCCAAATTGCCTGGAAGGTAGCTTTAGGATGGCATCGGATTAAAAAGGCACCTGCGTTTTCTATAAACGTGCCGACAAAGTGTGTATAGGTCAGAAAAGTTCGTAGAATAATTAAGTTATCTTTGAACTTTTATCGTTTTTACAACAATAAAAGTGTGGTTTAGACGACCTTATCTATACCACTTCCACCAGTTCGAGATAATAGAGTTTTGGATACCCTCCCCTTCCCCCCCCCCTCCTTCCTCCCTACCTTTTTCCCAGTTTTCGGTACCCACGTATGTCGATCCATTCGATGAAGTCTAGTGTGAGTTTTAGTCATGAGGTCACAGCTGAATGTGAGTTCAGGCATCTTTTGAAGTCATGGTCAAATTCAAAAGATGTTTTAAGCGACCCAGATCTGAACATTTTTATGAGCATCCGTTAATGCTTTTCTAAGGTTCTTTCTCGGCTAATTTGAAACATATAGCGAAGATGTTTTTTGCTTTTCAATACCATTTACGACTAGCTGAAAAAAGCGGTTGCACAAATTATGTCACTATTGCCGTTCCTTCGTTTGCTTGTTGTTTTTTTTTCCGGTCAGCCTTGTTTTCAGCACAGAGGAATCTGGCTCTAAGGCGGCTGAGCGAAATATTTATTCCTTCTTTCCCTTTTCTCGTTTCTTATGATCAAAAAATTGTACCTGAATATGCCAGAATTAATTTCCTATAAGAAATTTCCTTTGGTTCTAGTTCTGATCACTATCATTCAACTTGTTCAGCTCAGCGTCCTATAATCTTCTATTTACCTGTTGTCATTTTATGTAAAGTTTTTGGCTTTTAGATATGGAAATGTTCATCATGCCTTAATATTTCTTTTTCTTTCACTTTTTCCTACTATTCCTTAAATACACCCCTTCTGCTACATAATATCTCTTAGCAAGTCCAGAGAATTCCTTTCTGACACATGAGTGAATGATTGTAGAATCAAGTTTATGTTGAGTGGATGACTGCAGAAATAAAGAGCCTGTCGGTGCAGTCTATGCCATCCGTCGTGTTAAACAACCTTTCTTACTGTATACTCATTCAGACGTAACTGAGACATAGGATAGAAATGTGAACTACTCCCCAAGCCGATTTCGCAACGAAAAATGTGAGCCAGTTTTCTTCTTTCTTATAAATCACATTAAAGGAGTATGACATCTTCGAACGCTTCACGAGCGATTCTGCCATATGTGACGCACTATAGCGATTCAGGATTTTCGAGCACCCTAAGTAGTGGCTCGAGCTGCTCTCATCTGCCACCCCCACCTCCCTACCGCATGCGCAGTGCCGGGAAAGCGCATCGGATCCACCGAAGTCTTAGCGACTCTAAATATGGAACCACAACCAGCTGCCAGCCGACCGGTGTGCTACCGGGGCACGCAGGTGGCAGCGTACATCTGTTGCAGGAGCTATGTCGCGGTCAGCGTGCCGGAAGCTGGACATCTCGAGTGAGTCGTCGTTTTATTGGCTGCTGTCCTTAACAATGCTCTTATCTGTCCTTGTCTGCTGATTCAGCTGGTGTTTTAAAAGCTGCGAAATGTAATATTATGAACCGAATTGCGTGTTACTGCCGTCAGTGAAATGTGCTGATCTCATTCCACAGCGTTCAAAATAGTTGGCAAGAAAAATGTTGGACCTATCATTTCTTGATCATATAGTGTATGCTTGTCGTACATTTCATGTGTTTAACTGAATGTCGTTTTACTGCAACGAACTTGGTACTTTTGGTAAATTCGTTGACCGCTTAGCGGTTCATAACCACTCAGCTATATAAATAATTGTGTTTGCAAACCATTTTCTTAGTGCAGTTGGGCGGAAAGTTGCCGTCATTCGGTAATTAATGTCGGTCGTTTTTTACTGCGTTCATTAGATTTAACTATGAATGCGGTGAAGACCGTCGATGAGTTTTCATCGCCGAACTCGCTCGGTGCTCATAGTTTTGCAATCCGGAGATAGAATTGTGTAGCTCTTTGACTGCATATAGAATGCCCAAGGCCGTGAAAGTTGTGTGGTGCGATAATTCTCCTCAGATTACCTGTTTGTTGATTGTGTGCGAGTGGTTGAGACGATACCGTAATGTTGCTTTTGTTGCTGTTTAGCTAATAACAAAGAACATTGCTTACCTTCATTACTCACATCTTTATTTCACCTAGCGGAAGATACACTCATTTAGGATGTCTCGACAACAATTTGATTGAGAAGCCACTTCATAATTTACGTAAGCACATTCTCAAAGAGCACTCATTCGTTCGTGTTGTTTTATTTTGTTGTGCGTTGTGTAGTGCTGACGACTCGACTCATCCTTGGGATAAACTCATTTGTTGGTGCCTCCATTGTTTCCCATTTCCGTGTGCGGCACACTCTTTCGGCCGCCCAAATTTTCCGACAATCCCTTTGGTTGCTTCTTTTATGGTGATCTCACTAGACGCGTGTGCATTGCCATCTCCCATCTAATAAATTTCAGCCTCTCAGCTCGCTCACATTCCTCATCTTTCGTGGTACTAATTTGTTTTTGCTTATTTCTCATCTCTACATATCGTTTCATTTACGCATATTCCTCAACTCTAGCGTAAATCTTTCATTTCCTTGAAATTAAAACCGTGGAATGGATTTTCATTTTTTGCAGTCTTTTCACTTCCAGCGTTGTTGCTTTATGCTATCATTTTTCTTACTGAATGACAAATGAATGCTCGTAAGTTTTCTAGGCGTATAAGCAGTGATGAGGTGAAGCCTCTTCCTCTCCTTCCCATTTCATCACTTTTTCGGCTAAATTTCATCAATTTTTTTGAATGACTTAATGCTTCTAGGCGTTTAGAATTGATCAAACAATAGATAGCTGCTGCATTATATTCCTCAAACAACGTAGTTTCTGTAATTCCCTTCAAGAATTTTGTTTAATTATTATGTAACCAGAGACGATTTTGAGCTGCGAGCTTTGTACAGTCTGGTGCTAAAATTTTGCAGCGATTTGTTGTACGTTATAGATGAAAAGAACGGATAAAGAGTTTTGATTAGGAATGTATTTATCCCATATGTCAAGTTTTTTTCTTCCCTAAATGTTGTCTTTATATTTTTTTATATAGAGCAGTTTTTCTCTGTGTTGTAGATCTCCGCGAAGTGGGAAACTTTCAGTTAATTGTTTATAGTGATTCTTGCCGGCATACTGAGGTGTTGAAGAGGAGGGGTGGGAAGGACAGGGGGAACTAATCCAAAAATGTCAAACGTTTTTCATTGTCTTTTTTCACTTGCTCGTTGATTTTATTATTGTTTTTTTTTCATTATTTGTGATTTTTTCTTGTGTTTTGGTATATTTTCTCGTCTCTAACTCGATTTGTGGATAACAGATTTTAAATGAAAATATTTCAGGTATGAGTTTTTATATCTTCCGAATTCAGAGGTGACTGTGAGAGCATTCATAGGAAAATTTTAAAATCTTAATTCAGGTTTAGAGGTACAACCTCCTCTCCACTTTACTCCCCTCGCCTTACTTTCCAAAGAGCAATGAGAATGTATAGAATGCACCCAACCCCGTTTTTGGAGATCTATCTGCGCTTGTGGTAAAGACTTTCATATCTTGCTGTGTTCTTACCATAAACATGACTTGTTTTCATGCTTCTTTTAAAATTAGCCTGGCATCTTTAAATTAGTTGAAGCCTACATTGGAGGTTTACGAACAATAGCCAGATCTCATTTGGACTGCCCATATTTCGACGACTAAAAGAATAAACGATTGTGGGTACACGAATGATGGGCGAATAACGGTTTATGAACGCTAAGAGTTGGTTGGCAGTTACTGCACGATGATGAGCTACAGAGTGGACACACGTCTATTATGCCCCAGTTGATTGTGTCGTTGTCATCAGCTGGATAGGCTCTCCGAAAATGTAAACCTCTAGAGAGCTGCGGATATGATCGCATTTAAATTAAGGTGTTCCTACAGATATCCCACAAAGGCCGCCATTGTTATACCGAATTTTTTGTCGTGAGATCACTTTCCGCCAGTCGAAAGCGTTTATTTCGTAGAGTTCGACCAGTCGGTACGATTTAATCGATTGCATGTTGACCTTCCCCCATTTTAGCTGCCCCGTCATTATCCATAATCCACTAGACAGCTGTTGCAGGATGCGTTTATTAGCAGATATTTCGTAAACGTAATTTTTGCATTGCGTAGCACTCATATGACACTCTTAAACTATATAACTCGCTCACAGCTGCAGCTATAGAAGAGCGCGACATTTACGGCATGCTGCAGTATTGCAGACTTGACGGCTGTCTTAAAAACGAGCTTTTTCTGTCATCTTTTTTAGGGAGGAAGGGGAGGGAGAGTGTACGTGTTGCAGTGAAATGCGAATATAAAAATATAAATGTAAAGTTAACCGGAATCTGTTGTATGTAGTACAGTTTCATAGAACAAAATGTAATGGTTTTAAATGGTTTTGCACATCCTGGTCGCTGCTGCGACATTTTTGTCACTACGATCATTTGCTGTCTTTGCATTGCATAGCAAGATTGTTACAGAAATGAAATTTGCTGCGTTCCATTATGCTGTTTTTTGAATGGGAGCGGGCAGAATGAGATCTATTTTTACTTCCTTATATCGAGCTGAAATAGTTATGTGGGAAAACCCTTTTAGTGATGGAAAATTATTCTGTTCGGAATGAATTGTTCATAATTAAAGTAAACAGTGTGTTTTTTGTGAGTGGTGGGTGTGCTGCAACACTTGGCATGGTACGCGCTTTTGTACTCCCACATACTAGACCGACTAGTTTAATAAATTGCTGACAAGTGAAGGTTCTTTTTTTCTGATCGTGTAGATTGTAAAACTGCCACACAGTCAATCTAAAACACGGCACGATCGGTCGCACTGCGTACAACTTTTTGGCGGGACGTCTCGAAGTTCATGTGTAATTTTGAAATTTAGTGTCGGAGGTCTCCCACTGATGTAGATTATATCCAGCAAATTTCGTATTCCTAGCTTGAACGATGTCTCAGAAGCTTGGGGACACGCATACACACAAGCATGCGCACGGACAGAGCCTCGCCATATCAGGCACTTGAAGCGCATATTTGCACTGAGGATGGTAGTTGTTGGATCATGATGGAAACTGCGAAGCAGAGGTGTCCGACGGATATGGTAAAACTAATGACAGTCGCGAGATTTTTCGCAGTGGGGTGAAAAGAGTCGTGACGTTTGTGAAACAATGAAAACGCTTAGCGTAACATCGTGGAATACTTATTTACGCATCTTCCAAGCAGTTCGTCAACTTGTGTGTGCGAGTTTCTCGTAATCTTATTTAGAAGAAAAAAATCTCCAGTTTTTAACGCAATAATTCCTGAAGGTTAGTTTTTTACTTTGGCGAGTCAGCATCATTTCGAGCCTGTTTAGCTTGTAGATTTCGTTGAGCTCACATCATGCGCAATACTTTAGCAGAAGAAATATTTAGGTAGAGATTTTGTTCCTCTGAAGATGTTTCAGGATTTGCTGTGCATTGGTACTCATGGGTACGCCATTTTTGTTCACTTCGTCACAACTGCAGAATAAAAGTGTCAAATGTTTTGTTGTACGGGATTATGGTACGCAGGATATACTACGGAATCGTTAAACCTAATAAGCAGTGCGAAGAAAATTCTGATACTGATAGTAAAAAATTACGATCGCTCGTTTGTGCCGAATTGATTCGAAGCATGTCATCCCACTTGAGGAATGGAGAAGCCGAGGGCTCTCCAAACGGTAAAGTGTTATCATCGGGGCTTGGCAAACCCCAAACGAGCGCTTTCGATCCAGCCTATATCCCACCGATGTCTTTGTACTCGTGTTTCCAATGTTGAACGCTGGCACGCCGAATTCCTGAATACTAGAGCATTCAGTCGTCTATTAGTATCGTTGATATGAGACGTCAGTCTCGATTATTTACCAGTTCATTTATTCAATTTCTTGAGTGTTATCTCATCTGTACGCAGTTGAGTGCATCACCAATTATGAAGAGAGCAATCCTACACAAATTCATTGATGGAAGAGCAATTGTGTTTGATTTCGTGAGTGCATATAGCCTTATTTTGTTGAACGAAACACCCCAATCTTCAACTGCTGTTACGTTTTGACATACTTCCTGTTCGATTCAGGAATGTTCTGCAACCTTCTCCAGTCGAGATTTCCCACTGAAAGAGTGAGAGTTCATGTCTTTTTCTTAACATTAAAAATAATTTTCTATTCAAAAGAAGTCTTCCATCTTCTGAGAGTGCCTTCGTGCCTTTGAGAAGCATGTTGTTTTAGGATCGTTTGATAGGGTATATTCTATTCATGCATGTAACGATATCTGTCAAAAATTGTGGATTAGCTGTTTCTTTGTTGCATTCATGATCTGATTAAAGGGCATCTCCGTTCCATTTATCTAAAATTATTCTCGCCGCAATGCACGATCGCTCATGCTCTCGTTTGTCTTAGAATACTATTCAAGAATTCTTTTTCATTTTCAATTTCGCTCCTCATAGATTCTTTCAGTAGTTTCCTTTTTTGGTCCTACATTTGCAAAAATAGTCACACTTGCAGTTATCTAGTGGATAGAATTGGTGAGCATTCGGGAGGATCGAATAAGAAAGTTTATTCTTTAAAATAAATAAAACATTTCTTTTGCGGTCATCATCTTTTAAACTTCCTCAGTGGAAAGCTTTTCATATTAGCCCTGTTGCTTATTCACTGTGACTGTCTTATTGAAACCGGTTCGCTTAAACGCAAATAATCGCCCTTTTTTCACGCCTTTTGCTTACCGATAAACGAGCACTTCAGTACGATCCTCCGCTTTCTTCTGAGTCGTTAAGGCAACGTTCACTGAAGTGCTTTTACCACTCCTCTCATTCCTCCACTTCGCTACTTATCCAGCGGTTTTCGTATTTTAAACGAGGTGAAATGCTATGCTGTAATCAAAAGCTGGAAGGCACCGTCAAGGTGGGCTTATTAAGCGCACTGATTAGTTTTTCAATGGGGTATATTTGAGAGATTTTTATAGTATACTTGAGGTGCATATACCTTTTCACCTCGAAAAAGAAGCCTTGGGGCATCTAATCTTGCCGATGACCGTCGGGTTTGCTGTATTGTGCCTTTCGTTTTGTTTGATCATACCAAGTTTGAAAGAAGTTTAAATGCAACGCGCTCGGTGATATTGTTTTGTTGAGGGTATGCGAGCATCGCAGCCGAGTAGGTGTTTAGCGATGACTGAAAGCATTGTTTATAAATGGCTTCTGAACCCCTGACATTCACTTCAAGGGCAGACAACCTAACCAACGGAGCTGCTTTAAAAGTCCCAAGGTATAATTCATTCGCAGTCCTGCCAGTTTCGATTGTTAACTAAACACCTGAGCAGACTGAAGAAATCTACCGCTTTTCACCAAACATTCAAAGCATCTTAGAGGATGTAGTATGTTTGTGATGCTCGTTTATTTCCATACGTGCATCCATCTCTTCTACGCAACATATCTACCGGAAATTAATGCGCCTTGAGACAGGAAGACGTGGGCCGCTATTGCGCCTACCACGAGCGGCTCACTGCGATTGCCGCATACATCAAGCGTCTCTCTCCTTCTCTCTTTGCTTTTTCCTTTCCCGCGTTCGAAAGTATGGTTTTTTTTGACTTGCCACTGCACTTCTAAGCGCTAGCATTTTTGTGGGAAGAAAGTCTTTTATATGGTTTAAAAAGTTCAAAACTTCAGATAGATTTCTTCCAATATTTGAAGCTTAAATGGAGAATTCGATTGCTGATCAGGCCGATTGCTACTTGGTCGTTGTTTTGAAGTAATTAACGTCGCTGATTTACTCAATAAAGTTGCTGGTTCGTTCGTCAATTTGGTGGATGAGTATAATTGAATTTCGATAACCAATCCTAATGTGGCACGACTTAATGGCAATAAATGTAATTGAGATTATGATAGAATTAATGGAACAGCAATTTCCATACAGTACTTACAGGCTCTAGGGCGCTTTGGGCAGTAGGTGTGTGATGGAGCAATGAAGCCATACTATGTTGTAGACGAGCGGTAATATTAGCACTGTTCATGTCTTTATAAGGGTCGTTAGTAACCTCTGCTATCGTCAGATTCGAATTGATTTTCCGATAAAACTACGCATGGAACCATTGTCTGGTAGGGCAACCATTTTACTTCCGGGCTTTAAAGTGTCCTGTGAATCTTTGCTACTCACTAGAACTCTGTCTAAAATATTGGATTCATAATGTATGGGTTGGTTTGGGGCAGTACGGTATTTTTTGTGCTCCAAAGCTTGGCAAGTAATTTTTCTTTTATCGTGTTGAATTATTTTTTTATTCCATACGTGGGTTTGTGAACGTCTTGCCTTGAATACCTTTAATTTCGGAGCCATTGGTCACAGATGTACCTTTGCTGTATCACTGTACTAAGAAGCCCACACTTTTGGACTCAATAATGCACTGTGATATAGAGGTGTTTAATACGAGTTGCTTGTTGTACACAGAAGTTCCCGAAATCCCACGAAGTAGTGTGATCCTAATATGAAACCTGTCTCAGTGTAAAGTAAAATATATACGCTCATTTTCCTGTAAGAATCCTGTTGGGAATTAAGGAATCTTTTATCAATCCTCTATCCAGAGCTCAGTCGAAGTCGGAAATAATTAAAAACTCACTGATATCATTGTGTAAAACAGTGTTGATTTTATGTTATAGAGCTTATTACGTTATATTCAAGAAAAGGGCTCTTTCGATGGATCGTTGGAAATTCATTGGCGTCTGCTATTTCCGAGTGAAGTTTGGTAAAGAGGTTTTGTTGAAGAAGTCCTTTCGTTATGGTTGGCGTTCTGAAGTATACATTATTTCGTAGCTTCACATTCTTCAGGATACGAAGGAAACCAGAACAAATGTGTTTATTTACTGACGCTTGAGGGCCAGAACGAAAAACGCTTGTCAGGAGCCATATCGTCGTAGTAATTGAACCACGCATGGACTCCTTCTGAAATGGGAGATTGAGACTGGAAGGGGTGCGAAGATGACCGTGGAGGGATTTGAAAGCCGAAGATGAGCGCAAATATGGCGTCGTATTTTGTTTTTAGCGAACCGATAGCGTGGATGAGTATGGTGTAGGTAATGCTGTGCTAGCGATGCGAAGCGGATAGACGAAACACGCAATGAAGATTACCACCGAGGCACATCGCGAACGGAATTGGCGAAACGAGGAACATGCGCACAGGGCAACCACATCGTCGCAATTGCGCACCACACCAGTGGATAAGCATCACTTAAACTTAGCTAAGCTCACGAGCCGCTCTCCCTCCCTACCAATCGGCGAACCCGTCATATCGTCTTTTCAGCTTCCCATCTTCACGTCATGTTGCTTAAGCGACTATGGCTCACTAACTCGTCGGACAACATCTATCGGCTGCAAAGTTATTTCGAAGTTGTTTAGTACTCTTGACGTCCATCTTCGTTAGTATAGGTGAATTAACGATGTCCGAGAAAGTCTACTAAAATTGATTTGACGTTTCCTTGTGAAATGATGCTAGATCTCTCATGCTGCCCACTTTCTAAATCTCTTGTGCCTCATTTTCACTTTTCATTACTTTTACAGCAGTTTATTTGCTTCGAGTATTGTTCATGCGCTCGCTTGGATAAGCGTCGTTTGCTTTTGAGCGTAGGCGATCAAAGAACCGATTAAACGAAGCTTTAAAGTATAATGGATGAGTTTGTTAAAATACTCGCTTAGCACAGCATGCTAAATGTTTGTTGCTAACGACTTTCATTTAAAACCTTCGCATTTTATGAGCAGTATGCTTGAGCTGTTAACTTGGTTATTCTTTTTTGAGAGTCTAACTTGAATGATGCTCGTTGTGATCATCACAGTGTTTTATATTTACGCGACTTTTTAGATCTTAGATTTCACATGGTTAGTTTCCACATTTCAAATTTTTTCCGTCGGTTTTGGTGAGGAAATGATAAAATCTGTTTATTATTTTCATTGTTGAATGCATTCGGCATACTGTGCCTTTGTGGATTGATCGTTTTCTTATATGCGGATTGGTCGTATCCAAACAACAAGTGATTCTAATCGCAATAGTAGTGTTATTTTGAATTTGATTTCTTTGAATTACCATTATGAATGTTGTAACACTGTAAAAAAACAGTTATTATCAAAATCTTATACCGGTGCTGTCCATCATACTGCCTTGTTATTTTCAAATATTGAATTGTAGAATTTCGATTCTCATAGCAGTTATGAATTTAGGTGATTAAGAAGATTTTTTCTCGTAAGTTCGAATCTGTCCTCTCAACTGGTTTTCATTGTTTTATTGAATTGAATGATTTGAGAGCAGATTACCAAATAGACCAATTTTAAACTTCTTTGAGTTAAGTGCTATTTAAACAAAAGCAGCGGTTTATTTCAAAATTCTAGCACCTATAATTTGTGTTATTAAATTGTCTATGAAGGGTCATATTGCATTGCACTGGGGCGATGCCTGTCCTAATTGCTTCATAAACGTTTTTAGCGCATCGATTTCAGAGTCCTTCGCCTTCGATGTCGACCGTATCATGCCCGGAATACCCCGAATTACAAGAAAAGCTTCATCGACTTGCGATGGCTCGCGATAGTCTTTCATTACAAGTACGCCAGCTTCTTTTAAAAGTTTATTGAAAAAACCATAAAAGTTCTGCGTTTCTTTGCTCAATATTTTCAATCCCATATCCGTTCTTCCTTTGTACTAAGCATGCTTGTAAATGTGAAGCTCAGCTTCCGAGATTATCCAACGGTCATCCATTAAGGCCACTCAATAGTAGCGCTCATGATGAATCATAGTTTGAAGCGTACCTTGTGACGGCTATGTACTGATAAAGACCTATTATGATCCGCTAATTGCTAAACGGGTCATTGCGACGATTTTTTATGAACGTAAGAGATCTATTCTAAAATGTGGCCAAACTGTTGAGAATCTAAAGAATCATAAATAACAATTCAGTAGCTGCAATCATACTCTGTTGAAAAAGTTACTCGTCATTGATTCAAGCACTCAACAACCAACAATTTCAATTCACCCATTATCTATTTTGAAGGGATTTTAAAGTGGTAGTTCGTTGTTCGCTTGAGTTGTATACTATTTTTAGAGACTTTATTTATGCATGCCAATCAATTATTGTTGCTCATTTCGATTGATATTTCCCTTGCAAACTCGCAACCATCTCTGACATATAGTAGGAAATGCTTCGGTTGTAGAAAGTGGGAAATGTGCGTTTTTAAAGTTCTTTAATTTAAATAAGAATTCCGCGATCTGATAATCTAGCTTATAGTCATGACAATTAGAACTGTTATAGTGCTGCATTCCGATCATCTTTCTGCCTAAAACACTGTTATTGTTCAATTTATTCAAGCCATTTTTCATAACTTTTGCAGATTTTATATTCTTTCTTTTCCATGGGGCCTAGGCGCGTTTCAGACTATCACTGTTAACATGACACAGGTTGAAGGAAATTCGGAAAAGAAGTGGAGAGTACTCTGATTGTCTCCGAGTATACACACTGCCGTATTGGAGAATATAGGTGTAGCACTTTCCATACAATTCGCATTGGGTTACACATATGAAAGCATACGGATATGTGATTCTTTTTTCTTGTCTTGGCCAAGTAGTAGGCAAATTGATAATCAGGCGTAACTGCTGTTTGAAGTTTTTGTCGGAAAGATGGTGAAAAACAAAGAAAGTTATTTAATGTTCTTCATATGAGTGGTATTTTTTTTGTTCGGTTGCTTTTAACGATCAGTGAGGGTGTAGTGGATTGGCTCTGAAATTCCTCGCATGCGAGTCGATACCGGATGAGCTAAGAACAGCGACGGCTGTTTCGAATGGGAACAAGTTGATTTGCATGTTTGTCCTCTAGGAGAGCAACGCTGTGATGAGCTAGCCGAGTGACTGCGATCGCGTTTACGGCTTACCATTAATGCGCGCTGTTTCCCGCATTTTCGACTCTCATTCAGCACATCCGCTTCTTTGTCTCATCAGTGCGGCTTCAAAGCTTCCGATCACGTTCAATCCTCACATACATTCAATTGCAGCACTACAAAATGTCTCAACGGGCTAACATATGTCAATGGTCTAAAATGCGCTGAGAAATAAAATTTCTGCAAGTCGCACATGGAAAAGCGTCTTTTGCAGTCTATGACTCAAAAAAAAAAAAAAAACAGCATTCGTTTCTGACATGCCACAACCCGGTAGAAAACATAAAGGCATGTTTATCGCCGAAACGTCGTCCTTCTAGCAACGTTTCCAGAAAAAATAATAATAAATAAACGAGCCTTCTTTTCAATAAGTTTTTTTTTAAGGCATGTTGTGATACACAACGAATTCATAAGTTCTTTCACTCATCTCGACTACTTCTAAAAATCTCTTTTTGAAACACAAATGAACTTGTGTTAGAAGATTTTTGAGTAACCACAAAAATTTGCATGAAAAAGCAGTCCATACATGGAGTGGATTTCCATCGTGCAAGAGTGTTCCAGAAAGGAATAACTAGTTGAAAGTATTTCAACATCCAATGATTTCAAGCTCCCACATAGGGAAGAGGCACTCTTACAGGTATTGACAATGCCCAATCGATGACATGGCATGCATAATGGGAAGGGCGGCATGTAAGCCACGATGACGCCCTTAGCTGTTTGCACCGTGGAGGATCAGGGAGCATTCTTCAGATTTTTTTGGTCGGAGAATGTGAAGCCTTGTGAAATTCATGGAAGAAAGTTGCAACAATACTGCTTGCATTGACGAGAGCAGGGTATATGAGTGGGTAGAGACGTTTTAAAATGAGCGATCATCGGTCCATGAACAGCAACGCTCCGGTTGCCTCAGCGGAGCCGTTACCGATGAGGTGGGTCGCGCTGGTGACATTATTCGTGCAAACAGGCGCATTTGTTTGGGAATTCTGACTGTGGAATTGGATGTCGCTGTCGGAGGCGCCCACACTGTCGTCACGAAGGTTCTCAAGTATCGCGAATTGTGTGCACGATGAGTGCCCAGAATGTTGAGTGACGAGCGAAAGATGATTCATGTGCAAACTCACACAGCATTTCTGGACTGGTATTACGCTGAGAAAAGGGCTCCTTGAGACAAGTCGTCAGAAATGAGAACCGACGTACATCATTGTGAGGCTGAAAGCTAGAGGCAGTCTTCAGGTAACAACACATATCTATTTCCTCTACTGGAAAGTTCATACTAGTTCTATTCTGGGACATGAACGGAGAGCAGTATCAAGAAACCAGTGAAACAATGAATGGTATCTAGTAGAGCGCAATATTGAAGAGAAATTGAAACTATCAACACCCAGTTGTCGCAGAAGTTTTATCTAAAGCGTTCTTCTTCATGATAAAGGTATGCCGATGACATGGTTGCTGCAACTGTTGCCACCACTCAGAGATTGAGGTTTCAGATCTAACAGGATTACCTGACTTGCTTCCTCGTGTTATCATCTGTTTCGATCAATGAAAAGTGCTTCGAGGGCGAAAGTTTAGGAGGAATAACGAGGTCAAAGGAGCAATGCCTTACCTAATGGTATAACTAAAAATATTTAGTTTGCGGTAAACTAAAGAAGTGAGTGCAGCGATGTGAGTCTCCTAAAAGAAGAATGCGCGAGAAAAATGATTTATTCTCTCTCTACAAAAAAATGACTTGTCATTTATCTGCAGCTGAATTTTTTACCTCCAGGTTCCCAATTTGCTGTTCTTTTCCGAAACACCTTCGTAGAAAACAGACGACATCCTCGGCGTTTATCATTTTTTGCCACATCTGTGAGTTAATCACATAACTACTTAGACAAAACTTTAACTGATTTCATGCATGTCTTTCTAATCGATTGTTTTTCGACGATTCATTTCATAGGAATTTGCGATCATGATATGCTTTCTTTCTTTTGAATACTGTTCAGAAAGGGATTGTGGGCTGAATTAAAAGTGTGCAATTGAAGCACAAGAGTGAACTGCATGGGAAATCTGTGTCTAAATGCCTCTCTGCCTCTCCTATCGATCTTTCATTTGGCAACAGAGATGAGAGTCTGATCGAATGTTTCAATCATATCCATTAATTTTTAGATTATTTTTAGAAGTCTATATATTATTTGGGAATTTCGATGAGACTTGTTTTTTATAATGCACGGCCAATACTCAACATCGCAAAGGTTCATTAATTATTCCTCAAACGTTATCTAAACAGGTGAATGTATGAATGGTTATAGAGTTGTTGATTTTGGAGAACGTGAATCTCCAGAAGATATCATTAGGGACCCTGAAGTCCCGGAAAATGTGAACAGTTTTCTGAGATCCAAATAGGGACCCTATATGATTGCCCATAAATGATGCAACCACTGATGAACAAGCCTTCGACAGTAGTATTGTGCCGTTAGGACAAGAGAAACGAGTCACATCTCCATGTGCTTTTATATGTGTAATTTGAATGAAAGGTGCCACATCTATATTCTCCAATCCTGCAGTCTATATACCCGAAGACGATTGGATTCCTCTCGAATCCCTTCTCGAATTTCCCTCAACCTGTGTCGTGTTCATGTTGATAGTCTGAAACATTTGTCATAGCTGTGCCGAGTCACCTTGTATAACCTCTTGAGAATACGAAAAACATAGATAAAAAGTCACTTATATATTGTTTTCCGAGCGTTTGTGCAAGCGGTCGGCGTTTTTTTTTTCGCATTGCAAACAAATCGCGTATGGCGACTATCTGACATGCTTCACTTCTTCCTCTACGTTGCTGTTTTTCGCGCTTTGGTTATACAAACATATCATAGGTTAATACCTAACGAGCACTCAGTTAATAAGCGGTACTTAATAGGTGACGGTCTTGACGGAACAAGTTGGCGCTCAGAAGGAGAAGATTCGAGACCTCGAAAATCTGCTTGCATCTAAACGAAATAAACTCGACTCAACCGAAGAGCTTTTACAAGATGTAAGTGCATGGTTTTATTTGAAAGTTTTGCTTCCACTGGCTATTGTTATAGTCACTGGCATGACCATGGTTATCGGAATGAGGCTGTTGGTCCTAATGAACTAAAAAGCGCGACGCCATTTCTGTAGAGAAGCGTGGAAATTTTGTTGGGAATCACGTTTCAGGGCGACTTTTCATTCGTTCCTTCGTGAAGCTTAGAAATTTCTCGTAAAACCCATTTAAATATTAAATTTTTCTCAGTCAGATGGAGAAGCTAAAGAAAGCAAGTTGTAGCAGCTCGAGCTTCCCAACTTTCTCCACTTTTCTTCTAATATTTCTGATAATATTATTCAGGCTTTTCTTATGCCACATGAAACACCTATTAATGAGTTATGCTCATCTGAAGCTGTTCGACCATCATTAAAATAGTCCATTACTGCCAAGTTTCTCATTGGCTGTATATGTCACTTAAGCAGATAATGTGGAAACTTAATCTTTGAACTTGAATTCGACCAGCTCAGTAGAATTGAAATTTCATTTTCAAGCTATTTCGTTATATTTTCTTCCAAAAATTATTTCATGTGGGTTGTAGAACAGCAGTTGTCAAAAACATCAAAAAATTAGATGTGAAGGTGTGAACAACAAATTACAGAACAAACAAACAGTGAAAAAAAATGAAAATATGCAGCAAAATGAGTCTATAGGAAGTGAACATTTGGGTGGACTGGAACATTTTTTTGTTAGTTAATGAAAGTCATAGTGGTATATGGTTTTGAATCTTTCGTTTGAGATTTTATTAGTTTTAGTTTCAGATAATTTTCGAATATTTTCCTATAAAATGCCTTGTATTATTTCACTGGTGTTTACATGGTTTTGCAGAAAATGAGGAGGGGGAGCTTATATTTTGCCAAGAAAGGGAAATGAAGGGAGAACTTGGCTAGCTGTTTATCCTCTATTCTTATTTTCTATGAAAGAATGAAATTAAATGTTAAAGGAGAAACGCGCTAAAGGTGTCGAAAGTTCAGTTTAATTTCTACAAAAATCTCATCAAATTCTGTGCTGTTATAAACACAGAATAGCTTGAAAACGACCGAAGGAGACAGGTATCCTTCCCATCTCCAACTTGCCCTCTCCCATCTCGCTTCCGGTTCCTCTGTATCACCCCTTGCCCATCCCCTTTTACCGTCTTCATCTGCCTTCTCCCCTTACCTTGTTCACCGAATGGTAGATGTGTTGGAAACCGAACCCAACATCATTGAGTCATTTCTCTCACCAGTTGTGCCTAATAGGCTGTGATTGCTTTGAACTTTGCGGAAAGGAATGCCTTCCTCATTGCTCTGTGAGCTTTCTATGGATTTTGTATCGGTTTCTTATAAAGCACATGAAATCTGCCTATATTGACAGTCAGCTAGTTGAATTGAATTCATTTCAATTTCCTGATGCAGCATACTTACTCCTTATGCAAAATCAATCAGTTAGATTGAGTTACACTTTTTATGTCCACTTTACTTCTCGTATATCAAAAATTTCGACCTCCTTATATTCACTGATCTCATGTACTCATTGAATGTTCACATCCTCGCAACTCATTTGATTTACAGTTCGCTCATTTAAAAACGAATAAATAGTTTAGAAAATGAATGACAAATGCCTGGAGGGATGCCGCCGCGGTATGCGCTTTTTATCTTCTTCAGCACTTGGGAATGATCTATATTGTAAACTGCCACTAAGTAATAAAATCTAAGCAGTAATAAGTTCGTATGTAAACCAAACCGCCTGTTCAAATATTCCATAACAACTCACCCACGTTTCGAGCGTCTATGCTATTCTGTAGAAAATGTGAATTCATCTTTACAACCTGCATTACGGGGGCATCGTATTGTATGGATTTGTTGGGCGTACGGCAGTTTGAGCTGCTGAAGTATTGGAGCTGATGCTGCAAAAGTTGATCCTCACAATTCGAGGAGAGTTGTAGTCACTTAAAGATGGCTTTAAATCAGTGCACATTTTTCAGTCGATTGTGCTTCTCTATTATATGATCACATCACATAAAACGAATCCTCCGTTGAAAATTTTCATGAGCCGTTTGATCGATCATTGAAAATATGTACGCATTATTGCGGCGTTTTATAATTTTTCACGTCTCACGGGCAAAAATAAGTTGTTGTGATGAGTGAAACTGAAAAGGGTTTATAGCAGCAACTTTTCTGATGTGCTATTCTACTTGCTTCCGATATAACCACTTATAAAATGCGCTCTAACCTATGTAGAATGCTTGACGATGAAATATTGCATAAAAACATCACTTGTACGTAGAAGTAAACATAAGTTACATAAATAAACTAGAAATGCAAAACACATTAAAAGATAAGGAAGCGTTGGTAGTACATCTTCTTGTGCGACTTCCCAGTTGTACGAATGTGCAAGGGAAAATTCATTTCTCTTCGCACTAATTGATTTTTTCATAAAGATGTTGAAGTTGAACAACTATTTCAGAAATCTATTTCATAAAAGGTCTTGAAGAGTAAGAACGAAATTAGGATTGAAAGACTGCCCCTGCGCTGCAGTTGAAGGAAATTGCTAAAAAAAAGTGTACCGCCTATTTGATATCTTTTTAGGCTATCAACCGTGAGCACCGTTTCGCCAAATTAATGTCCCTCTGAGAAGAGCTGAATTCTAGTGAAAAATACGCTCGCTGATCTTCGAATTAAGATGCAGCATATTTTTAGTTCATAGCGTTCCTGTCCGCTTTCCCATTTTCTGGTTGAACAAAGATGGAACCTGAAAGTCATGAGTGTTCCAGGAACAGAATTATAACGCGGACATGATTTCCTTTCCTTGCTTATATGCTGCTTGCAAAAACTGAAGCATTCTCAGGAACAAAAGAGATTGCGGGATACATGTGGCACATAAAAACGTTAAAGTACTTGCAACTTTGACTTTATACGAGAAGTGGCATTTGGTATTCGTCTCTTTGAAAATGTTAAGTTTTTTAAAGTTTGCTGAAGGTATTTCTGTGTAAGCGTTAAATGCGTTGGTGACATTCGTTTGATGGCAACTCCACATTACACGAAAAAAGTGTTGAAGCGTTAAGCATAGCGTTAGAGCGCAGCCTTTTTTCACAAAATCCGACTATCAAGGACGGCAGACATTAACAACAGTTATGTTTGTTGTATTTGAATCCCGCCAACAAGGGCACTCTTTTGCCGGCCATATGCAGCATCAATATCTTGCTAAGCTTTATCTCACCTGAAACGGTGGTTGATTAGGGCGCGAACCTTCCTCACTTGACTATCTGATCGTTTCTATCATTTGCCGCTTTCTGAAAATGCCCTCACATTTGAATTGCGAATATGTAGGTACCAATAGGAACGCGTCAATAAT
The DNA here is from genome assembly GCA_037389465.1 of Baylisascaris procyonis. Lineage (NCBI taxonomy): Eukaryota > Metazoa > Nematoda > Chromadorea > Rhabditida > Ascarididae > Baylisascaris > Baylisascaris procyonis. Next base: position 1,342,964 of record JAZARR010000059.1, read on the forward strand.
AATCGCCAACTAATGCGATCGCACGCTGGATTCATCTTGCGAAATGGAGTCTTATTTATATGTAAATTTGGTCGGCAACGCACTCAAGAGCAGCTCGATCGGATAAATGTTACTTCAATACGCAATTACGAATAGATGGACATGTGCACTGAAAAATACAGATAGTAATTGTTTTGTTAGATTATACCTTTTGTGAAATATTGTGGGCTACGAAATGTTGTGGCAGCAAATTGCGAGATAACGGGTTTTTTATGTTAAATTAGATAGGACAGATCAACTTTAACATTTTTCAAAAATGGTTGTCATAAAAAGCAACCGTCATTGATTTGGTGGATAATGGTTTAATATTCAGAGCTCATTGAATAATAGATGTCGTCCCGGAAGCGAAAGGTTGTTCCTTGAGTTCCTTCTATTTCTTCCCCTTGCACCTATTCCTTTCCCTTCACAGTAATTTGTTTTCGCTTTCAGCATGCAGATAATCGCGGAGATCTGGAATCGAAAAAATTGGATTTAATGGCCGAAGTTTCTAATTTGAAATTGAAATACGCCACACTGGAAAGGGAGAAGTTTGAAACAGAAAGGAAACTGAGACTGTCTCAAGTAAGTCGTTTCAGTTCAGCTATCTCATTCATAGATGCTGTCCTTTCTCAGAAGAAATGCTCTGAAAATTTTTTCCATATTTCATGTTTCCGGATTCTGGATTGTCTTTTAAAGAGCCATTCAAATGCCTACTCCAGCAGTGCGCTTGCTACTAACGTTTTTTATCGGCAGCATTGCTCTGAGTTGTGCATCTGTGCTGCTCGTATAACACAAACAAAAATTAGCGTATCTTGCCATCTTCCTGTAGCTCTTTCTCTTCGTGTTCTTAAATTTTTGTTGTGAAAGTTCTGCTTTTTGTATCCTTCCCTCAGTTGTAGCGTTGTTTTTGTGTTTGTAGTAGAGATCGCTTTGTTGCTCTCTCACCCTCCATGAAGTCACTCGTTGTCGTCTCAATTTACCATCACTCAACTATTCGTCGGTTTTCTTTGTGTCGTTTACGCTTTCGTGAATATCTTAAATCGCTTTAGTTCAAGTCTCATGTGGAATTGTTTATCGAAAAGAGATTTCCGTGGAATCTGGATTTTCCACGTTTTTGCCATCATATCTTATCTTCGCGTCGTCTTTTGCGTCATTTTGATAAACGGTCTTGACGAGATTGACTTTTACACTTTCCTAGTTGATCTTTACTAGAACATTTTTATTCACTCCTTTCAACGGTTCCTTCTTCTTGCTGCTACTAATTAATGCAATCTGTCGTTAATGTTGATTAACGTAATCAGACAATTAGATATTTTCGAATAATTTTTTCAACTTTTTTATGCGTCATTTTTCTTACCGTTTCTACAAATTAATTGAAAAATGTGGGGTCGTTGTTCCACTTAGTTAACTTTGCGCCAACATGCATTCCATTACATTTTATACAATTTTTCTTGTGCAAAAGCAGCACGGAAGAGGCCAGTCTCTCAAGTGAATTCGTTCCTTTGTATTGCTGTTTTAATGCCCTCGCAGACCACATTCTAGTCTTCCTTTTCTTGTCTTTATAAACGGAAAATTATGCAAAATATTCAGAAGTGTAATTCAGCTCGCGTTAGGGACTGTCATATCACGAGTATATTTGTTCCTAAAGTGTCAGTTTCATAAAGCCTGAGATACTTCGACTCTGTCCTATCATATCCATGCTGTTATTCTGTGGCACACTTTTAGTTTCCTCTAGCAACTTCTTTCACTGATCAGAGAACCGTAATTGCGCTGATGGACGTTCAGCATTTGGAAACGTAGAAAGCAAGGTCTTTGTGCGGAACCCACCTGTGTTTACGCTTGCGCTGACGCTGAGCTGCGTTGTGTTGATGTTGTTTTTCTGTAAGGTGCACTGCCCCTCTGATCATCTTCATCATCCCCTTCCTATCCTGCTGTGCAATCCACAAGCTCCCTTTTCTCCAGAAAACGAATGATTTTTTTTGGACCAGCTGATTTAGTAGTAGATTGTTCAAGTAGATTGTTCAAGAGGATGGAAGGTAGCTTATTTGTCTCCTACTGTTACTAGGCAGTGGTGCGTAGACTAGAAATCTCAGCCACTTAAAAAGTTGTTATGGTTGACATATCTGCACTAAAACGTTCCAAACTTTTTATGCATCTCTAGTTTACAATTGCACTGTGTTTTATTCGTGCAAATGACGTCTCATCAGCTCGCTATTCCGCAGTGGGCTAAAGCTCTTATTTCCAAACGAAATCCTTTGATTTATTGGTCTATTGATTTCCGTTGATTTAACGATGAATTCTTTAAAATTCAATTTCTGCTTCTCTTTTCATTCCACATTCTCTCGCTTTTTCAAGACCCTTATTGGTAGAGTGCATAAGCCTACTCGTTATATGTATATCCTCACTTTTGCACCCGTCACTTTTGCCTTGAAATCACTATTCACTGCATTCCTTCCTGACCAAAACTTCCACAACAATGTCGATGAACTATCATTTGCTGCGCAGCCATCCACATTTTAGGAGTAATTTATGAGATATTCCGCAAGCAGCGTAGAAAGTAGGCAAGTTCGCGATCGATTGGTCGCTGCGTTTAAGGAACGAAATGTGGCTTATATTAGGCACAGCCATGATGAAGTGCACGAAACTAGTAAAAACTTTGGTAAGCTTCGTTGTTGTATTTGGCCAGCATAACAGCTTGGCGGTGTATAAGCATGGCCAAAGTTATTGCTGCTTATTGTTATTGTTGTTGTTGCCGTTATAATATTGTTGTTTTTTCTCCTCTTGGCTCGTATTTCAGCTTCCATATCCACTGCTTTTTTAATGCATTCTGATTTTATGCCTCTGTAGTTTCTTTTTTTTTTTAATTGCGCACTTCGTCCGCTTCCAGCGTTATTGCATCTGGGCCATAAATCCACTATCACGTTGCTGTGCACGTATTTGCTCATTTTTCGAATGTGTATCCGGCCACACATTGAGTTGAAATGGATGGAACTGAATTAAAAGTAGCTCGATCGAAATGCACCAAACGATTTCAGGCGGAGATAGAGCACTTGAACGAGTCGATGCAAGGCTTCCTGATGCAGCATCAACTACATCCTCAGCTCCATAACGTCCATCTGCAAGCACAATGCCCATTCCCACACGCAGTGCTCGCTGATGCGATGCGAATTGGTACAGATTCAGGTATGAGAGCATGTACACAGACACCTTCCGCCTCGTTTTCCGATTAGAGGTTTTCATTTTTTTTTTTTTTTTTGATGTTTGAAGATCATCACTGAAGCATTGGAGAAGATCACTGAGTAATCTTTGGCGAACATGTGCCGTTAACATTCTTTCGGTTGTTGATTCGAATGGTTGAAACAACACTCGTTTGCTAGCTGTCACTTACGTAATACACGAAAATGAAGGACAGTTATTGGGCGTGTGATATGACTTGTATGATTGCATTCAAACGTCACGTTTCAGTACCTAAAATTTTTCTGCTTATTGGTGGGATTGAATTTTTATCTATTAAATACCCCCTGTTGCTTCATTACCTAGTTTACAATTTTGAGCATTGCTGCAGTTGGTTGTTTCTTGAGTTTTAAACTACCGTGACTACAAAAGAGCGCTTCTAAACTCATTGTAGATTTCAACAAGCAGTCTCGAACAATATTTTGCAACCTCGGATCCTATGTGTTTCTAGCGAATAGCAAACATCGAGGTATAAAACCGTGCGGAACGCACGCAATTTATACGCAATTTTTATCACGCAATTTATAAATTGTTTCCATAACGTCTTTGCTTGGAAAACAATGTGAAAAACATCAGAACGATGAAAAGCACTGTGCAGACTATCGGAGAACTGCGGAAGGACTGGAAGAGGAAAGGAAGGAAGGGGCGTGAACAATTGACTGAAAACATCGAAATATATGGGAGATTCCTCTTCCTCCTCCTCGTTGCCACTGATCGCTGCCACAAATGAATCGCTGTTTTGAAAGAGACGGGTAAATGCTTACCAAATGAGGGCGGTTGGTTTAAGAACACTGCCGGGAGTTTTTGGAGTATTCTTACTCCTTCGTTCAAAAACGTCGGGTTTTCAATTGTGTTTCTCTTACAGAAGCTTTTTGCTTCCTTTGAATGAATTAGAAAAGGCGAACTGATCTAAGTTTAGAATTTGACCGAAATAAACGGCACATCGATAAACGGTAAGGGCACAATTTTCCGCACGTGAGAAGCATCAAAAATCGTCTAAGATGAGACAAATAAAGCGCATCGAAAATTTCTATATTAAAAGGGAGCGCAGCGAGCTGAAGAATTCCCACGCTTAAGGCGTACTGAGTTCAATTCCGCACATATTGTGCACTTTATACCGATAGAGATACTATACAAGCTGCTCCACGAGCTTCTTCTGAGTACGACTTACGCAGTGTGCGCTATATTTCTGAACACGATTGGTGTGATTGCTCGAATTGTACTTATAAGAACAACCTATTCAAATCATGCTTTCATTTGTCCCCATTGTTCATGGATAATGTAGCTGTGTGAGTTTCGCAGTCGGCGATTGTCAAACATTCACAAAGGAGATTTGCACAAAAATTGCAAGTGTCGGGCATCCATATAGAGATTTATTAAACCTGAGGCAACGAAAAATGAGACATCGAGGGATCATTGTAAATTAAGTTTATCTGCTCCTCGAATATTCAAGTTTCTGCTGCAGCCAACACGGATATATTCATCAGTCTGCAGCACGCTTCCCACACGATAAAACTATTTTTCATTAGTCTTTAAAAATGTGGCAATCGAATGCATCTTCCAGAAACTTTTTGTCTCCATAAGTCGGCTATTTTTTACTAAAAGGAGCTAATAATTTTCTGTCATTTTGAAAGAAATACGCTGGCTAATTTTACAGCAGAAATCCCGAGGAGCATAATAGGCGCCCAAATACTAAAGTTTTTGTAAAATTTCAGCGTTTAAGGATTCCTCAGAAAGTTGCTTATTTTCCGTAACTCTTAATGGGCCAGATGGCTGTAACCACAGCATCGATGATTGTTCAGATAATTAAGGCCATCGGTTATTTCAGTAATCGTTAGCGTAAAAGGAATGAATTTGTAGAGTTTGTTGTGCTCACATGATAATGAAAAAAAAAATGGAGGCACAATGCAGAGCATCGTTCTCCTCCAAGTTTTCTGCAAATGGCTAGTGAAGGATGAGAGATGAACGCGGGATAAAATGAGAGCTGAGTTCGTCAGCGAAGCTGACTGAATGTAAATACGAAGAGCGTGTTCGGAGCCGATTTCAGTTCCTGTATCCTCATTGATGGTGTTTTCGTGATAGTTTGAAAAAGATGATCAAATTGCGAACAGAGTTCTCAAATATATTTCGTTTTTCCTTATTCAGAGCTTCTTATTTGCTAGATCTTATGCTATTTGGCATTACTAGAACACTTAGGAACATGCTAGTGTATGCTGTAGTTCGGAGTCCTATGTCAGTTTCACCAGATGGGACACTTGCTTATTTCACTCATTTGAAGAGTATAGCAGCTGGAAATCACCGGACGATGCAATCGAGTTCATTTCTAATTCACTGGTTGATAAATTCTATATCATATAAAAATTCTATCTTTTGTTTATTATGAGTTTATCTCGCCGCTGTTCTGATTTTTTTCTTTTCTTTGAATACAGTTCCACCGGGGTGACTTCTTTAGAACATGGGCATTATGTGGGCAGAAGTAATTCAGGATAACGTTTTGCGGCGTTTAAATCACGAAAACTGTTGCTAGTCTATTATCAAAACGCTTTTCAGCTAATGAGATGGAGCAACTCCGAATTGCAGTTCAGAGGCTTATCGTGGATAACGAACAAAAGGTAAAATTTTTTTAGCCAATCACTTCTGTGGCCAGTCCAACCTTCCTGCTCATTTTTTCACTTGCGCTATCGGCGTAATGGACGCTTAGGGGTGGTTATGCATGTGCGGTCTGTATCCCTCTTTTGCTATTCGTCTCCTTTTCACTTTCTGTCGCTGGTATGCTGTTTACCTTCGTTTATTACCGAGGAATTAATTCTCCATTTCTTCATGTGCATTAGTTGATTTTCTTCGAGAAAAGAGTGTTCTCGTCTTCTCATCCCTTGTAAGGCATTCGAGTAGCTCCTTTCACCCCACATCGTTTTTCATTTAGGTTTTTGTTGACGATCGCAGTATTAGTTAATGTCTGTAGTTGTTGAAATTTTCATATGAAGTCGAAATATTTAGTTATGAGTGGGTAACGTTTCATGCTTTTGGATACACAAAATACTGATTGGGTTGCCTCTTTTCCGATGTCGTTTTGTGATATGATAAAATAACATTTTTCACATTTTTAACCGCTCATATCAGCAAAAAAAAGTTGACGAACGTTCGTATGCAGTTGTCCTTGTGTGGTAAAAAGCCTAATTCAGGGGGGCCATGGTTTCAAGTTATAATTTTTTTTTTTTTTTTTTGATTTCAGAATATACAAATAAATTCGCTGCGGAATGCGCTGGATGAGCATTGCCGCAACGAACGTGAACTGGCCGCGTTCAACTCACCGTCGTTAGTGATGCATCGCGCGGCTGCAAATCTCGGCGACTATCAACAGCCTTTCGACATCAACGCACAACTCAGAAAGTTGTTGATTGTAAGTTCTGTTGACCGCGTCCCCACGCTGGTAAACACGGTAAAAAGGCGAGGAGTAAAGAACTGATGAACATCATCTCTAGGCCCGTTTGCAACTTGGTCAGCTGCATGAAATGTTAGCTTGGCTGCTTTTGTGGCTGATGTTGAATGCCCTTAATTATGAAGATATCATCAGGCAACCTTCTAAAAGTATAATAGTGGCTTCAGGCCTTCGAATATGTGCCTCCTATATGAGTGAATGACCACAGTCACAGCCAATAATCCATTTGAATATTACCTCTGAGCAAAAAGCGATGGGGGAGGGGGGAGAGGCGCAAGCTTGTTTTCAATAAATCAATTTTCTTATGCATACTGTGGAGATGCAGTGCTGAAGAAGTGCAAGAGTTTTGGAAGATAGCAGTTTCTGGTTTGGGAAGAGCGGCTCAGCGAGTACTTCTTATTGCTTTTACACTTCCTTGGGGAGGGGGAGGAGAGGCGCAAGCGTTTACCATCCTTTTACACAAATTAGCCTTGCAGGAGGACGTTAGCGATCATATTGCGCACTCCTCGTCGTTCCCGACGAGCCTTTGTAGCGCACAACAGCCCAACGCGTCCTCGTCCTCGAGGACACCCTCAGCGGTCCAGGTATTTTGTCTCGTTTCATCTTTATTTATATATTACTTGGTCTGCCATCCGACAAGCTGGCAATATGCCGAAGTGCTCTAATGATTGGAACTCTGGTCGTAGAATCCGTTTCCAATTACTTCTGTAACAAAGTGAATCGTGATAAGAGGTACTTTTCGTCTCGTTGTGTACACAGGAGATATTTAAGAGAATAAATGTGGGTATTGTTGTGAATTTCGGTTCCATTTTACTGAATAGCACGGGCAGTTTGTGGCTGAGGACCCGCAACTGAACGAACGAATAAATTTATTGGCGTAAAGTGGCGCTTTTATGCCGCTTTTACAAAGACAAACATTTTGACAGATAATTCACATTTTAGTTGCGGAGAATTCATAAATGTGAGAAATAAACACTTTTAAGTCAAAATGATTTGAGAAAGAGAGGAGCTTTGGATCTCATCATCGATTATTTTGCGAATTGTTAGCTGACAACGGCATCTTCCGAATGTTCAGCCTTTGCTTCTTCTCGACACGTTAATTATTTCTCGATGCCGGCGTTCTTGCTATCTCCTGTCGGTCGGATTGCCTCGAATGGGACCTCTGGCGTTATAAGTTTACTTATATTTCAGAGGAGGGGTTTACTGGATTGAAAGAAGGTTTATTGAGGTCGAGAGTATTTTCATCCTGAAGTTCTCGGCAGGCTGTGGCAACGAAATGTGACGTATATAAGCACTGCCTGCGTAGACAAGGATGATGGTTTATCATGGTTATCACACGTCTGTTAGGTAGAATGGGGAATATTTTTCATGTGGAATGTAGTTTTAGCCCTTTTTATTTTCACATACGATAGCCTCGTGACAGTTGTGGTAACGTGAAGGTGAGAAGAAAAAGGAACCCTATTTTAGTGTAAATGGAATAAGTTCTGGCATTCATGCTTCTGAAAGGTGATAGTACACTGAAGTCCAGTGCACTGCGAGGAGGGTTGGAGTGAACGTTGGTTGCTTAAGGCGATGATTTGTTTGTAATATATTTCGTACAAGTCATAGTAAGTAGTGAGAAATACTCGAATGTGTTTCTTTTTTATCAATTTCTTCACAGTTTCATCGCAGCTAGCAGTTTCCTTGGTGATTGTTCGTGTGGATGGCAGAAGCTTTTTGGGTAACACGACATTACGAATTACTTACTGTTTGAAAAATGGTCTTCCAAAAAATTTTTTCGCACCAGTGCTTTCCAGTCGCTGTTTGCGCCTTCCAAGTACGGTGCGCATGTGGTTAGATATGAAAATGGAATATATGGAAAGAGCAGAATGATATTTTCAGTCGTCTTCATCATACACGTCGTCGTTATCAGCTGCGTCTCCACAACACAGTTGGTCGAATTCAGGTACCCCTCGACACCAGTTGCATCATGGCTCGTCAATGCTCACTGCTGCTGGCTTACCACTCGCAACTAGTTCTCCAGGTCCATCAGCTCCACCGAGGTAAATCCTCTATTATTTTAAGAGCTGTTTTCCTCAAAAAAGGGAGCAATCTGCATGATTTGTTTTTCCCTGTAGATTTATTCCACCGTTATTATATGAATTTGGTGCTATCCTTTCATTTTTCAAATCGCACTAATTGTGAATGGCACTTCATCTGAGCGCATGTATATGATTGCTGTTTTACAAGCCTAATGGGATGAAATTAAAAATCACTTCTAATTTATAATTCTTTAGCTTCGATGGCATGATTAGCAGACCATTGATACTTTTCCATGCAGGCATTTGATGTTGTAATCGATCGTTTAGGATTCGTGTGCCTAACTTCGTTGCATCCCGTCCACATATTCCTATTCTCGGAGCCGTTTAGTTAGTTATTTCCAATGAGTTTACAGTTATCGATCACCGTCATCGCCTGCTGCAAGACAGCTAGCCGCAGAGTTGGACGAATTACGTCGAATTGGCGGCGAGATGCAGCAACACAGCAGCACATTCAGCAGCGCCAGTTTACCACGTTCGCTTAGCTCCACGAAGGTAGCAATGTTTATTTATGCGTTTGTTTTTTGTTCTTTTTTTACAAAGCGTCCTCTTTTTGGGACTGAATATATGGAATATTTCTTATATTTGGACTCCACGAAAGTCATTTTTGATACGATCCTTTGGTGTGTAGGCACCAGTTTTAAATATAATGGGGATTGTGATCTTATCAGCTTGCAACGAAAGCATGCATACATATTACATTCCACCATTTATGCATATGAGAACTTATTAGCACTCACAACTTCCGAAAACGTGTAAATATTCGAAGAGAAGGAGATTTGCGGAAGGACAGATATGTTTGAAGGCTGGTACATAAGCGCATGACACTACTAGATCGGAGGAGATGACGGCTATCAGAGGGAAAGATAGATTTGCATCAAGTAATCAATTAAATGAGGAACCGTTGCTTTCGAGGGATTGCTTACATTAAAGAACCACCTTCTAGTGGATATATATATATATATATATATATATATATATATATATATATATATATATATATATATATATATATATGTAAGTGGAGATATATAAATAATAGATCAGCATTTCGATGTAATAGGATGAAATGCATGCACTATTGCCACCTTTGGCCTAAAACTGATATATTGAGCGCACTTTGAGATTAGATGAGTCCAGCGGGATCAGTTTTTATCGATTACCGATTGTTTCAAAGGTGAATAGCGGATTGTCGATAAGCGGCAAGGTTGTTTCCACTGGTGGGTGTTCATTCATTGGTCGTTAAATGGTTAAAACTCGATAGTAGAAAACCATCGCTTGAACCAGTTCTATTAGTCGAATCCTATAGATCACCAGCATATTTTTCATATATCGTCACTGTTTGTGAAAATTTTGAAAACTCTTCAATGGGTTCGGTTTTTTGCTGAAAATTTCGATGAAGGACGTGAAGTTCAAGTTCGAGTATTTTGGGAAACAAATTTTTTGATCGAAACCACCTGCAAAAATCTGGAATGGACCAACTTTTTGCTGCTTGACCTGCGTTTCTTTGCATCTTCGTACATATTCTCCCCTCGACTCCTCTAAAACACCTGTGCGAATTGCTTGCTTTCAGGCAGCGTCGGCGTTCACTCTCCCTCGGAAGAAGGTGTCGACGGCGTCGTCTGGTGGAGTGTCGGGTGAGTATGCGGGGGTTGGTGACCACGTTGCGGCGAGCATAAGCGGTACGTCGCGCCGTCCGACGCGATCCTACCGTCAGCAAGTGAATAAATGGCTGCACGATAAACTCTCGCTATCACGCTCCGGCAAGCGCTCTACGTCGGCGCCCAATCTAGGTCCCCGTACCGATGAGCCGTTGCTGGCTCGTCAGCAAGCGAACGTCGCTCATGAAACCGAGAGTGAGGCATGCGTATGCTTGCGAGCTGCTCCTTTCCAATCTCTTTCATTCTATTCTTCTGGCTGTATGTCCATATCACCTCATCAGCCCGAACATTATTTGCTCCATATCCCTTTGTAGTTCACTTGAGCATACTGGTTGTAGTTTGGAAGAAACTAGGTGTTGCGGGTTTAAAATGAGTGTGCGTTCACCATTTCTATACCTCACAACACAGGAGGATACCATTCGACACTAAATTTTCGATCCTCGATATCTTTTTGCAATCAGATACGGCATTTCTATTTTGATGATTAAAATCGGGCTTCTGGTGAAGTATGGCGGTGATTGAAAAGTGGGAGAGATTGAGTGAGGAGCAATGACGCTTCCCTGACCGGCTTTAATTCCGCTTTACCTTACCAGTTGAACCGTTTGCTTTGATATTAACTCCTTAACTGATCACTAACTTCTAACTCTTAATGCGACTAATAAAGCTTTACTAATATACAAGAGAGCAAATGGTCAACTATTTGTTCTTTCAGATACACAATTCCATTGCATGGGTTGTGCAAACCTTCTAAAATTTTTAGTGCAAACGTACATATTGCGCAGCTGCGTAAATTCAGAAACAATGCTGTCTTATACAAAACTGATCCTTCCCACTTCTCAGGCTCTTTAACAAATTTGCTTTGCAAGAGCGATTGTGGCACTATTCTGTATGAGCGTGTGTGTTTGTATGCCGGTCCTGTACTTTCAACTCGACAACCACCAAAACTGGAGTTGCGAAATCTGCTGGGTGTAATGTAATCGCAGGATGACCTTCTTCAGGATATTTCCCACTAACCCGCAAACTTATATGTTTAAAGTAGCAAAAAATATAAACAAATTTCGTACCGGCCGAGTTATAAGGGAACAACCCTTTCGTAGAAGGTTTCTTTAAGCAGTGAATTTGTAAACGGTATTTCGCATATTTCTTATCTGTTAATACGTCGTGGAATTAACTAATAAGGTTAAGGATGGAAGAGAGCTATGGAGGGGGAGGGTGCGCCTATTGCAGCAACTGTTCTCGCGCGATTCTGTATTTGTCTTGATTAAAGCTTTGGAAGCATAAGGGTTCTGGCTGTTTGCATGTACGTATGCATGAACGCTCCCCTCTTTATTTTAGAAGTTGTATGGCGCCTCCAACTCTCGCAAAATTTCAGCAGCAGGCGTGAAAAGTGCTTCAAGAATTCTCAGACTTTTGATTGCTTAAAAATACTTGCTTCTCGCGCTAATACCTTCAGGAAATAACCACTTGTATACTTTTTTCCTTATTTTTACTGTAACATTCAGTTTGCATTAAGACATTGCAATGGATTGTTATGGCCTCGCATTGAAATATGACGTTGCAATGTGTTGAAAGTTTTGTATCTAACTGCATTAGGGTCGCCAAAGCGTGTGATGGATTTAACGTCCAGAATTCTTGTGCGCCGTTGAATGCGCCTTTCTAGAGTACGTGCAGTTTCATTTTTGATCTGTACGTGCATTTTACATCGGTTGTGCTTAAACATTATATGCTAAGGATGCTTTCCGTATGCGCCGATTGTCAACTGTTCTTTCCCGTCAGGACGATTCAACAATGGGCGCTCTTCTCCATTAATCCCTCCGCGCTACTTTGCGTTCAAGATGAGGCGGAAACAAGCGTATGAGAAAATGATGCGGTGCCAAACCCTGTTCATTGTCATTAGAGAAATTGTCTAGAAAATAGACAAATTGCGATGAAAGCACTTCCGAGGATGAAGTTGCGCGAAAGCGAATCACCAGACTGATAAATAGTGGTGCACAAAATTTATGACTTCATATGTTAACAAAATAGTTGATATGAATCTTCCGCAGAGAGGAGTGATGGGCAGCACGCTGTACACATCAAGAAGTCACAGTTCTTATAGGCAGTCTTCATGGGTCAATCGCCGATCTCTATCGGTCGAGCATTACCTAACAGTTGGACGTTTTACATTTTTAAACCTCAATCAAAGGATTTAAATCTGTTTGACTCCCACATGTGAAATACGATGTGTGCGAGGCTGGTCGAAATTTCATCGATGTTATGAGCTCCCAATTTTGCTTCGATTTACAAACTCGACTACGTTTTACTCGTGGCACTGATTTGCTTCACGCAACAGGTAGAAGTGGAGTAAGTTCGGTTTCTGTGGTTGAGACTCAAAGGTTTTAAATTTCCAACCGTCACGTGGCGTTTGACTGTTGGAGACTGGCGGCGAACTTTAAATGTTGCGTTTTTTAGAGTTTAAAGTATTCAGCAATGCACCGAAGATTTGTTTGCGTGCTTGGTCACTCTATGAGACCACCCACGTTGCTGAGGTAATATTCTGTAAATTGCAGTTGAGAGTGACGATGAGGTGATGCGTGGTCGTCAGGAACTCACTTCAATCGAAAATCACAAATTGAAGCGTGATAGAACAAGGTGAGCGAGCAGTTATTCATAAATTGGTTTTGGGTTTTGCCTCAGCTAAGTAGCTCCAAATACAATTCCGCGTACTGTCGGATTTTATTAAAGTCGTTCAGGGACGTGAAGGCAGAAATTTAGAAATATCGGATTTCATTTTTGGTTTAGAACTATGTGATCATGTATCCGGGGGAATTATCCCGCCTTCGTGGTATTTGTTTTTAGGAATGGAACGCAATTGGTGATATGTGATGGAGTCATTCTTAGAGTTCCATTCATGCTACCGTAGCGCTGACGGCACTCATTCAATAAGGAATCGACTTCAAGTACTGTATGCCAGTGCGTGGATCCGGATGTTCGCGTCCATTTCCTAATCCAGAGTTGCTATGGGATCTTTGGGTTGTTATGGCAACTCCCCATGACCCCGACTTTGTGATAGTGGATTTTTCCGCGCCTTTTATGACAGACATTAGGTTTGATCTCGATGGAGTAGCAAGCTACAACGCAACTGCAGGTTGTTTTTCTTGCACCAGATTTTTCCAGCTTGCTAGAAATTCAGGAGATGTCCTTTTGAATAGTAGCCGAATTGTCTGCTGGGGAGTCGGTGCTTTTGATAGCATCGACGATCGAACTCATGCCGCATACAGTTTGCCAGTGTCGGTTTGCAGTTTCAGGTCTTCGCTGAGGAACTTATTGGGCAAGTTGACGAGGAGTACTTCTCAAGAAATACGATCGGGTGATTTTCGTAGAGGAAGCACCACTCGGTAGGACTTTCCTTATTTCAGAAGCTGTTAAAATTCTCAACCTTGGTCTTACGGTGATCTGGCAATCAAATCCTTCGGCAGTCATTGTCTGGCTTAGACTGCGGTACCATACTATGGATAAACGGTTCAAAAACAGCAACTTAATACAGTGTGCATTGTAATAGGCAATGTGTAGTAACAATGAGAAATTATTGGTCGGATATGAAATATGGAATCCAAGTATGATGGGAAGAAGAGGTCATCTTAGAGAGCTTTCCTTGTTGTTCTGGTACTGAATGGTTCGTATTTTATGTGACATATCGATATCTGCAAAAAGCTCAAGTACACCTGAACCCGCCGTAGTAGCAAAAACAAGCGGTTTCGAAACTATCAATATGGCACAGTGCATGCTGTATTAAACTTCATGCGACTACGGTTTCATACTGTACCTTTTACGTTTGCTGACGTCTGTCTCGACTCCGAATGACGTCATTTGCGGTATTTCTTTGTGTAGTAAGCAGATTTAATTTACAAATTTGACACAGGTTTAAACTCTCCACAAGAGATTTGTTAACATGTTGTCGCATCAGATGACAAAGTAACTGATCCACATAGATTTTATATATTTTGGCAAACCTAATTTCCCCAGAATTTTCCGTTATTTTTGGGCTGTGCAATTTCCCTGACATATTTACTGACGGAAATCCGCTTATAACCGGGCCCGAGCAGTTCAGTGCCGTCTTATGTGTATGCGCGTATGTATGCTTCTGTATATATATATATATATATATATATATATATATATATATATATATATATATATATATATATATATATATATATATATATATATATATATATATATACATATAGGTAAGGTGTGTATATATGTACACTTACGGTTTAAACACCCGTTCCAAGAACTGTTGAGTTGTCAGCATGTGCGATTTATTCATGTGTGGCATGATTGCTCAGCTCTGCTGAAAACATTGCTCGAATGGGGCTGCTTGAGATAGCCGGATAGTTTATAAAATTCGCCATCCTTTTCCCACAATCCCTCTCAGCCCTCCGGCTTCTTTCCTCCATCATTTCGAAGGAAGCTGCTGATGTAACCATCTTATATTCACTTGGATATGTGTTCTCTATTCCTGGTCCATTTGTCGGTCGCGTAACGCAAGGACCTTTCTAATGAGGATATATTGGCGGTGAGCACTTATTTGAGCACTTATTCGGGAAAACTTTTATTGCATATGATTTGGCTTAAATTCCCTAATCATTTTCGATGGATGTGGCGAAAGGCTGCTCAGATGCCTTGTATGTTAATGTTTTTTCTGTCACTATTTTGCAGCGTGCAAATTTGCGGCATCCTTGATGCCAGTCACTCTTCTTTCTTCTCTCTCCTTCAAAGGAAATAGCGGTCTTCTCTGTCTTCCTTTCTGTTTAACCCTTCCTCTCAAAATTTCTTCTGGGTATTCATTTAACTCCAGTTGTGCCCAATCCCTTATTTCGGTTACTGGAAAACTTTGGCTTTTCAAATGATAACACGCGGGAATGATTACCTAACACTGGCTGGGAGTCAAATAGTGAAAATGTCCGTTGGTCAAGCAGTATCAATTGAAGGTCGACAGCTTCGGCTCGATTTGCTTCAGTAGGACCTGTTTCTGGAGCAATTGCATTGCGCCCACCCGCTGAGCAGTTCGTCGAGTGGAATGCTGAGCAGATCTGCGAGTGGATGGCCGAAATCGGCTTCACAATGTACGTACCCGAGGTGGCGCGTTACGTGCGCAGCGGCAGACATCTTCTGAGCATGAGCAATCAGGAATTCGATAAGGTAACGGATTGAAAGATCTTTTTTTTTAATTTTTAAAATGATTGTTCTTCCTTACGCTGTGTAAAATAAGGTGGATGCATGAGATAAGGAACTGCAGTTTGGAGTTAGTGTCAGATCGGCAGGTGTCAGATTGATGCACAGTAAGAGTTTGGATGTACACAGGGATGGAACCTTGCATGAGGGGTCAGGGCAGTGTAAGTACTACGTAAAAGGAGTTTGCCAAATGCTATTTTTTAGGTTCTGTCCGGTCTTGGCATCCTTCTATATGTTTTGTCGCTGAATTTGGCATAATAAAACAATACCAGTGGTAGTATTCGGTTGTGACGTGATTTTTTAGGAGTTGCTAATGAAAAACTCCTTGCATCGGAAGCGACTTCGATGCATCCTGAACAGCATTGACAGGGGTATCTCAGACGCTGCCGACCGCATGGACGTCCATCAGGTTCGAATTTCGTGTTGCATTTGTTTCGTCTATAGTGTGCAATTTTGCACTCATAGTTACATTTTGGTGTCTGATCTCGCATGTGATCCAGTCCACTTTAAACGACTTTTGAACTTAGGAAGTCAACTATGGGATCTTCTCCAACAAAAGTTTCGGAGTTCTAAAATTGGGCAGTATATTTTCACTCTTCGATTGCGCCGTGCTAATTTTTGTCGAATTTAATACTGCGATGTTACGCATCTTCAAGTTACTCTATTCCAGAGTTCTGAATTTTCTTTAGGTTGCGGAATTTTACATGAACAAAAAGCAACAAAGTCCAAAGAATCGTGTTTCCGAAAAAGCGGTCAGGATTCTCCAATATCTCACAAAGTAGCATCAGGATCGCTCCTCCCCTCCAAGAAACAAAAATTATGTGCAAGAATTTTTCGAGATCAAAGAACACCTCATGCGTTCCCCAGAGATGTTAGAATCTCAAAAGAAATTGAAGTTGGAAGAAGTTGGATAGGGGAGATTTGCGAAGTGTTTTCGATCCTCACAACACATACCACAAACTGTTCTAACCAAAGCGACAATTGGCGTTGTTGAAATGTGTTTGTTTTAAGGTTCTGCGATGGCTCGATGAAATTGGTCTTCCTCAATACAGGGACAACTTCGCCGAAAATTTGATCGATGGACAGTTGCTAACTGCACTCACTGCCCAAGATCTGGTCGAAGTAATCGCTTTAAAATATCCTTCAAACATGTGAGCTTAGCCAAGGCTGAGGCATTTGTTGTCACACACAGTTTTTGGTCTTCGATATCTACATTTTTTAAACCACAACTGAAATGTGGTGTAAACTGAATAAAAGAGCGCGCCTTACACTGTCGTATTTCCCTTGGTTGAAGAGCATTCTTGAAAAGAAAGTGAAAGTTTTGGGGAAATGGGTTTCTTTTGTAGGGGACTGTCGTGGAGAGGACCGTCCACTGATCGCGCCTTGTGGAAAATAGGAGACTGATGTTCTTTTGAAAAGAAAACTCTGTGTGCTTGTTTATTTCCAGTCTTTACTTGCAGCTTGTGTTCATTGGTTGATGAAACTTTCCTTTACTTAATCGGTGCTCTGAATTTATGAATTGCAGATGAAGATAACATCTGCACTTCATCATGCTACTATCGCACGCGGTGTTCAGTTTCTTCGTTCGGTCGACTTCTGTGTACATCGACTTGAAAAACGATTTAATCCCGTATGTTCACTGCAGACCTTATCGCTGTGAAGACAGAGCGATTTTGCTTGACTTCATTGTTGCCTTTCTGAGTTAGCTGAACAAATGGGGCGATGCTTCACCAAGTATTGGTGAAGCTCTTAACCGTTGCTAGAGTTGCGGCATAGTAAAACAGCACCTAGGGAAATTTGAAGAGAATATAAGTATAAGCAAATGATGGCAAGTCCCATGGTAAGACGATGCACACTTTATCAACTGTAACACATGTACATCCTCAACGGTACGTTCAGCAACCCTTCATCGCACTTGGAGTAAAGTGTGGACAGCGGTTGATGCATACAGTGCACTTCAACCAGCAGTCTTTTGGCTGTCGTAGTTTTCGAACCTCAATTATTGACAGCGTTTTCTCGTTTTTGTTCACCATTCTATAAGCCTTCTTCGTGGTCTCGAATTCTTTGTGCATTTCTTTTTTGTCTTGATGCCTTGGATATTATTAAAGGCGCTTTCGGAAGGTATTTTCGGTGTCAATTCGGAGACTGAGCGAAAGATTCATGGTCCGAATGATTTCTAACACCCACACTTCAGATTTTATTACATTTTTTTTCAAGGTCGAGGGTTTTACTGCCCCGTGCTAGCCTCCTGATGACATTCACAAGAAGGAAATGCCTTTTTTCTTCTTGCGATCTAGACAAATGCACAGTTTTTTTTTTTGAAAATATTGAGTTTGAATTTCAGAAGTTTGAATAGCCTTCCTTGCAGCCTTGTCGAGAACGGGATGCATGAAGCGAACTTCTTGAAAATGAAATCACCTTTGGTGCTTGTCAATATATGCTCGTAAATTTTTTTATCAGCACATTTTTGCAGAAGCGCACTCATTCCTCGCTTTAAGAGGAGGAGTGGGGACGGGAAGGGAGAGGGGAGAGCAAATGAAGATGGACTGCTAGCCTGCGAGATACTGTTCACTCTAAACTCATGGCTTTCTAATTTTGACCATCGGTTTTGGCCGTCCGAGCTTTTCTCACTTGACCGATGAGGTATCAGTGCGGTGATGAATTAGTACCAGATTTTACAGTAACAACCTTAAAAACGGTGAGAAACGATTTCTTACTTTGTTTATTTTTTAACCTGAGGGAAAAATGTTTCGTATATGTGGAGGCATAATTTATCTACAGGATGTGCTTAACAAGGGGCCATGTCCGAACGAAGTAGAACGCTGGTCGCATCATTGCACGTGTCAGTGGTTGAAGACGATCGACCTCGCAGAGTTCACACCTAATCTGCTATGTGCAGGTATACACGGGGCACTCATGGTAAGTTGTAGCTGTTGATTTAAGTTGCTTCATGTTTCCATCGCATTTTTTGCGTGGGAGAGACGCTTTTAGTGGAAGATTATATATTCTGTGCATTTGACCATTCCTGTGAAAAATATGCGTGATGTTATTCGGTCGTCGATTTAATCTGCTTGCAAAAGATCAATTTTGCAAAGTAGTTTGTGGCACCATTGTTTCTCTCTCAACACTGTGAACAAGTTTTCACTCTCTCGCATACCATTTTCTGCACATATTGATGCCTTTGTGAATGCATTCTTCATAGTTGGCGCAAGGTTAAAATAACCGAAAATTGCCCCTCTATAGGCAATGTCTTTTGAAGGTGCATGAGCCGACATTCACTGCTGAGTCGTTGGCCGAGGTGCTGCAGATGCCAGCTCACAAGACGCTCCTTCGAAGGCACCTTGCCACTCATTTCAATCAGCTACTTGGCCAGGAGATCATCAGCCACAAACGTGACATTCTGGCACAGCCGTTCGTCGCTCAACTTACACCTTCACTCAAAATCAGGGTACGTGCCAAAAAACTCAACTAAGTCAACTATGACACATGGCAATGCTGAAGGCATATTGATGACATATTTCAATCAGCTTCATTTGTGATACAATCATCTCATTATCGAAGATCAAAAGGGTAGTTGCCGCACCAATGATAATGAATTATGGCAGATGGCGAGTGGAATTTATGATTGGGAGGTTTAAATCATGAGCCGGTTTTTCTAACAGTCGTCGAACATAGAATTCGTTCGTTGCTGACAGCGTTGTTTTCATCTGTCGGAAACAGAGTGTGATGAAAAGGAAACGAGGTGCAGTGCAGTGACCCTTTATAAAAGGTCGAGTACAGTATGCGCTGTTTAGTGCGAAAGAAGTAGCAGGAGATCCGACGCTGCCTAGCGCTGATTTCCACTGAGGAGCTTCATGAGCAGGGGTTTGTGTTTGTGACAGCAAACGATTACAAAATCATGCTTCTGCTTCCGATTGTCAGACAAGTAAGGGTTACAGGACCCCCACCTTAGTGCAGCATGGCATTGTCCCATTTTATGGCGTATTTGTTCATATGGCCTCATCGGGGAAATGAAATGCTCGTAGGTCCATGAATCTGCTGACAAAATGAGATGACTCCATCATTGCGTAAAATGAATGTTGAAAATTGTAGCTTATGAAAAAAGGCTTCTCGCTGTCGAGAAAGAAGGGCAAGAACGAAGTATTTGTGGAACCTGAGGAACTGGTCTGCCCACCACTCAGCTCGAAGCCAAAATACCCTCAACATGTGAGCCCATTCGTTTCTTTTTTTGTTTTTGCAAAAAGGCTTGAGAAAGTTGGCTTGTGGCGTTGCAAGATTTCGAGCATAATGAGCAATGCTACAGTCTCACTGGAGCGATTTAGCAGCTAGCAGCCTATCACCCGGTGAATAAGAATGCATTTTTTGAGTACCTTCCAGTCCAACAGCATCGGTGAACAAAAAACACTTCTTGTGGACGTTGTTGCAGGATGATCGTCCCGAAGTTTAAGTCGCATCCACTTTTACACATTCTCGCCGAAAGTCCTTTTCAAAGTTGCAAATATTTCTTAATGGTCATTGTATCTCATTCTGCAGTTTGTCCTCATCTTATTTAGAACTGTAGTACGTGATGAATAACCCATTGTAAAGCGTAGCTTGTGTGATGCAACGTCTAGTGAGATGCACAGAAGAGGGGAAGGAGGAAATAAGACGCACTTTTGCCGTCAACAACTTAACTGCAACTTTCGTCGAGAGTGGCCAAAAGACTCAATGAAATTTTGCCGAAGTTGCCAATTCAACCTGCATTCTCTTTTTGTGTCAAAATTAAATTCTTTGCGCCTTCTTCTGCCTTGACGAATTTAATATACTATTCAAAGAAGAAAATCCTGGTTTTGCAGGAAAGAATTGTCACAACAGTTAAATAATGGCAAATTTTCGAATCAGGCTGTGTAGTGCGAATTCGGATTGCGCGGGCCCACTTACAAGCGGGTTTCCGTCAATGAACATGTCAGGCGGATTGTACAGTCCAAAAACAACGGAAAGTTCAGGGGAAATTAGGTTTGCCAAAAATATATAAAATCTATGTGGATCAGTTACTTTTTCATCTGATACGACAACATGTTAACAAATCTATTGTGGAGAGTTTAAACCTGTGTCAAATTTGTAAATTAAATCTGCTTACGTACCCAAAGAAATACCGCAGATGACGTCATTCGGAGCCGAGACACATCAGCAAGCGCAAACATATGCTGTGAAACCTAACCGCGTAAAACTTAGTGCAAAATGCATTGTGCTACCGTGATAGTTATAAAACCACTTGCTTTTCTGCTGTGGTGGGCTCAGCTGTTGTGAATGTTCGCTTGAAACGAACGCCTTATGAAATTATTCACCTTAACGTTATTCTTGCTACCTTTTCATTTTGTCTACATTACTTTATTATAAGTCTTCGACATATGCAGACATTTTGCTTACAGAATATATATTAATCGACCGTTTATATTATCACTGAGACTTGCGTTCAACAGGAAGGTATAGACAGTTAAGTTTCGAGTAAATCAGGAATTTTAGAGACTTTCGACTTGTGGAGACTAGAGGCTGACGCCCTTGATCACATGCTATTAAGTGTTTTATAACTCGTTTTCCGTTCTATGCTTGTGCAAGAATGTATAGTTTCAAAGATATCTGCATCCGATGTTAATTGAGGAGCATTTTCAAGAGGGCAGAGGGGGGAAGGTTGCCACCAATTTAAATACATAAGTTTCACACATAATACAGATATACTGAATTTAAACCTTTTGGAGATGAGGTGGAAATATGAGGCCGTCAAAGTAATTTTCGCTCGAAGTGAGGGCGAGCTTGCAATGTTTGAGGGTGAAAAGGATGAGGGAAGGCGTCAGTTATTCGACGTTTCTCCGCTTTAGCAGTTGAACGTCATCATTATCTCAACAAGTGTTTTGTTTTCAGTTTTCGGAGAACATCGCTGATAGGTTGATGTCGTCGAATGTATGAAGATAGGCGTACGCAGATCACTTTGATTGCTCAACTCGGGCAGCGGTCCGCACTATTCGCTGTGCCATTCCTTTGCAATTGCCTATTATTTGAAATCGTTTTTTTGCACAACCGTTTACTTCTTTTGAACTGCCTTCAATTAAATTTCATTCAGTGAACTTCACTAATGAAATTCACTAGCGGTAACCTTAATTGAAATGATAAACTCCAGTTCACTTTGAGAGAGCATTTAAGGTAGACAACACCACTAATCTCCCAATGGCTACTTTCCTTCAAGGAAAAACGAACTGACCGTTTGTGCAAATCCCATTATATTACAGTCAATGATTCGTTTTGTTGTACACTCTGATTGTTTTATCATGAGTTAATATATTCGTATCAGTCGATTTCTCTGTTGTCTTCCAGCAGCAAAGCCGGCTGGCTTGTTTCTGCGCATCGTGCGCTTTGTATTACTTATTTCCATATAAAGAATTAATATGTTAGCACAAGTGTCCACGTGCACTTCAATGCATACAAAGTAAAGTAACGAGAAATGGAAGGGAATTGCGAGTGGCTTAGAGATGCTTCATTTATTCAAAGCAGAGGTAACTTGGTTGTAATGTTGGTCGGCGCTAACGTTAGACATTTTGCAAGTGCACGTATCAGAAAACTTCCAGCAACAACGCCGGCTAGCAAGATACCAGTTATGTAACTCCAAGTCACATGTCTTGACGACTCTTAATTTACTTCTTTGCATTTCTCCAACTTCATCCCATCAGAACATTTTCCTGATCACTTAAAAGACCCGTTCTGAGTGTCGTCGACCAGTTAAGTATTAGGAGACGGGAGAGGAGTACGGAGTTTTTCTTGAAAAGGGTGATTCGTTGAATTGATTTCCAGTACTGTTTCCGAAAGCAGGAAGATAGGGCAGGAACATCGGGGTGCAGCTCTCTGTCGAAATCACTTCGGACTCGGTTCTGCACGAAGAGTGAACACCAGCCAGTAATTGGCTGCCAAAATCTCAGGATCATTTGGCTGCACTAGTGGAAGAAAGGTGTGCGGTTGTGTAACATGGAATTTGAAGATGTTCGTTAAATGTGGGAATGGACACAGCACCTACTATGAGAATGGGTGTCTTCACAGGTAAGAGGCGAGGAAGGTGCACTTCTGATTCTCTGACTTTTGGAAGACTGAAATAGTTTTCACCTTTGTACGTTAGCGAGGCATATTGTGCAGTAGGATCTATCAGCTTCGAGAAAAAGGGTACAGGCGTCTGTATAAGAGGAGCTGCCATATAAAACGAGCCTGGCTGTCGACACCTAGAAGGCTCGCAATAATGAAGACTTGATGACGATGCCTGGTACCGTTTGTTATCACTAGTCATCCATTACTGCATAATAATTTATTTCGGTTCAGTGGAGCCGCTCCTCTTCATTAGTCTCTAAGTTGCGTCTGATCCTCACTAACAGTTTTTGGCTAGCAACTGATAAGCATTATGGAGCATTACAGGAGCATATGTGTGGCGTTTTGATCGACCACACACTTGGGACACTCATTAGGAAGGCCTGCTTCTATGAGCGGCCCGACCGCGAAAATTGGTCGGTAGTTTTAAGTATTAAAATTACGAGGAAGAGAGAAAGAATAACATAGGAAGAACTCAGGAGAAAAGCTCCTAAGATGGGAAAAATGAAAGAACGTCTAAAACGAAGGAACGTCTTATTTGTTGAAATAAGTTGCAGAGGGAAAGCCTGTTCGCCCCTCCCCCATAACGAAGTTCTACACAATTACCGTATATTTTCAACGCGGGGGCTTTGGCCTCACAACGGGTATATTTGTCCTATATACCCGTTGTCAAACCGAATCTCCGCCCCTCGTGCAAATTCCCGATCTCTCGCTAAACGTTAGTGTTGACAAATTTCGGACTTGCCGACGAGCTTTGATCTTGGGGAAAGTGCTCGCACTTCGAAGAATTCCTGCCGAAACTGTTATCGTAACTGAAGCTTCGACCTTCCCATGAATCTTTTATTTCCAGGAAATATTTTGTCTTGAAAAATGTAGCACCACGAGAAGCCTTTGATCCACCGCCAAATAATCAAGCTTTGCCGCCTGGTGAAGCCTTCGACTGTCGATGTGTTTTTAGTCTGACTCCAGGCATTTAGCCTCTTACTAAAGATTTTCATCCCAGCAATTTTCTGGTCAACTTCCAAAACTCCAACGATATTGCTTTTTCATTAAACTTTTGGCCTCCTCTCATTCCAAAACACACCGAAGCTGGGGACAAAGCCACATATGTTCGATGCGAAAGCACCAAATGAAGTGACAAGCTGAAAACACGCAAAAAGCAACCAATAAGAAGAAGCTGGGATGCATCTTCAGGTGGGCCCGAGAGTGTTCATTAACGCGTCGTTTTCCTGCTTGACTTCCATCCAGTCGTTCAGCAGCTTCTCCAGTATTTCGTCAAGCCGTTTCTGTTGCTGAATCGCAATCTGCAATCGATGCTGCGGTCCATTCAACATCAACTCACATACCATTCCACGGCGTTTGTGCATTCTAACACCACTGGTCAGAGCTCTAGTGATCGAAGTCAAGCACTTTGAGAGATCTCTGGATTTGCTACAATGAGTCTACGACCTACTCATCGTTTCAAGTTCTTTTGATTATGTGGCAGACTTCATCACGACAAATGCAAACTTCAGTTGGCTAGTTAACTTTACAGGGGTTTGAAAAGGACGAGATGCAGGACGTATACTCTACGATCAAATAAATCTTGCCTTTCCTTTTGAAGATCTATTGCAGAAACTAGTTCTCGCGCAGAATCATATCGCTTCTTTTAGTGTAATATATAGTAAACTTTTTCAAGAAGCGTACGAGAGATGGAAAGATACAGGCCTTAGCAAGTATGACTCCCCCCCCCTCTCTCTCTCTCTCTGTTTTCGCAGTTGCAGTTTGAGAGCGCCATGAATAGCTGTGGTCAGTAAGGAACAGGATGTGATTCAATAAAACTGATAAGCAGAAATGTTAGTCTTCACGTTGCCGAACCGAAAAATTCTCAGATGCAGCGAATGCTAATACTGTCGTATATGATCAAATAAATATTTAAGAGAACTGGAAGCTTTGCGTTTCTTTGAGGTACTAGCAGATGGGTAGACTAAGTAGTGAACGTGTTAACGATAAGAACAAATATTACGACGCAGCCCCTCATCACCCAATGAAGACCGTCTGTCACTGGGGGATCTAACTGAGTAGCGAATTCCAACAAAGAATAAAATTTTGAGAAAGTGAAAAGAGCCTCTTGTTAGGGTACTTGAAGAAATGCCTACTTGATCGTTGAGCTCGTCAATTTCTCTGTTGATGCGGCCGCATGCCTCTGTAGCCGATACCACCCATGAGCACTCCTCATGGATTTTCACGAGCAGTCGATAGGCTTTCTGCATTGATGTGTCGCGTTGCATATCCTGAAAAGAAAGGAAAGAAGCTTAGCGCCATGAGGTGATGAACTCCAGTTCGTGGTTCAAAGAAGTGTAAAAAATGATCTGGATGAACATACGTCAGCTGAGCCGATGTCTAAGCATAACTGGTCCATGTTATCAAAGCTGTGACTATTCACTACCGTTCTCTCAACCAAACGTCGGGTTCACATTTACATCGCGTCCTACAAAACGCAATCGGAAGAGGAATGATCTACAGCTGGGTCAGCGTCCTCGACTCAATCGAAACTCCAGGTTTCTATCGCAACCATTTCCCATCCGTCAAAGTTACACAAACTGTACAAACAACGAATAACTTGCACGAAGGAAAGATGTTAATGAGCAAATGGTATTAAAGATGCTAATGAGCAAATGGTTGTAAGTAAAGCCGTCA
Source organism: Baylisascaris procyonis (assembly GCA_037389465.1). Classification (NCBI taxonomy): domain Eukaryota; kingdom Metazoa; phylum Nematoda; class Chromadorea; order Rhabditida; family Ascarididae; genus Baylisascaris; species Baylisascaris procyonis. Next base: position 1,368,400 of record JAZARR010000059.1, read on the forward strand.
ACAGTTGCCACTAAAACCGCAAATATCAAACCGGTTTCTCACATACAGGCACTCGCCGAATTCCAACCGCACTACATGTTGATCGATTGGTCGTAAGTCGACCCAGACGCCAGTCGGTCCCAGATTTTTTAACTGCACTATCAATCTGTACATTTTATGCTCATCCCAACCTTTTTTGTTAAATGTTAGAAATGACTTAATATGGACACAATCAAATAACGGTGTTCTAGTCTGATAAAGGAAGCATGGGAGTATAGCAAAAAAGGTGGACAACTCAACACAGTAGAGGAGACAAAAAATCATAATTAGGACAGAGCATAAACTGTATAAAAAATTGCATCTAAAAGTAATATTTCGACCGTGCAAAAGTGCTTGTCGTGCTGTTTACAACATGGAAAATATTTTTTGTCGTCGTAGTAAATATGAACAGATTTAATTCGTATTGACGGCAAGTCGATACATGCTTATATAAGAAGTTTCCTAAAATATTTGTTGTGGATGTGAAAAGGAACAGAACGGGAGAGGGGGAAGGGTCTTGCCTCCTTAATAACGTTTCAGAATTTGTTCTGGAAAAGTTCTAAATCTGAAGAAACGTGCGAAAGCAACAGACTCTGGTGCCCATCGATTAACACGTCATATTTCTCATCCTTTAAAAGTCTGCAGGGAAACAGTGGCAAAAGACTCTCGAGCAGCGAATTTGTCGTCTGTTCCTTCTCAGAAAAAATGAAGGAAATCCACTGATCTCAACAGTTAAAGCAAGAGAATGTCGCGATTACAAGGAAAGATTACTTAAATTCCCAGTACTACAGCGACTGTGAAGACTTGTTTCAATATTGATCTCAACAGCACTCCTGTTTTCAAAAGCTTGTGTTACCGCCAATAAATCGACTTCGGGAATTGAGTGGCATTTAAGGATCACATCAAGCAGGAGGCGCTAAGTCAACATCACGGCAATGGACACAAAACTGCAGGCAATTATGTGGATAGAAGGGGGCGCGGACAAGTAGACAAGCAAAATCAGTGGTAGAAAAGAATTATTCGTCCCTCCCTCTTTAGAACTTATTTCCGAAAGACCTATACCCCTGGATCGAGTCATTGGCACAATTTCTCAAGAAAATCGCGAAAACATACCCTGTACAACTTTTCTTCGACGACTGTAAAGGTGCGGTCCAACTTTCCAACAAGAGATTTAAGCTCTTTCTGTATATGGCGATTCTCGGTCAATACCTGAAACATCAGTGTTATCGGCGGACATCAAAGTACTGTCAGGTACTTCCCCCTGGAAGCAGTTGTCCTTTTGTGTAAGAAGGTGTCAGCCGGCCACAACAACAACGACAGTAAGTTGAACGTCGAGTAACTCTTAGATAACAACCCACTAAATCATACCAAAGGCATATGATCACTACACTGCGTATGGGTAAACGGAAACGCCTTACTATGGCATTCGTGATTCGGCCATTGTAACCTCGTAAAGATGGAACTCTCCACGAAAGCGGGGTCAGCGACTTGCCTACCCGATCGTGTGGAGCACGGCGGGGGCAGGCAAGCTGCATGGGCTGAACCTTCAGAGGAAGGCGAGCAATAAAAGTAAAGCTGCCTTAAAATGTCTGTTCGAAAATACCAAACGTCGCGAGGTCCATTGCAAAGGTAGCTCCGGCGAAGTCAAAAGGAAATCCTATAAATTTCCTAAGGGTGAACTTTTTCCGAAGTGAGGTGCGTCTCCAATGCAGGTCACTGACTACACGAGCCAATGACAACAAAGGAATGCCAGTATTATCCCAATAACGGTCAGTTTGTCCACTACAAGCGTATTCTCCCTCAGTCAAAGCTACTGCAGCCGCCTTGCCATATCTGCATAAAGCAACGTTAGCGAACACTAGCCCCAGTGAAGATGGTGTGGCCATATAACAAACGATACAGTTTAGAAGTGTCCATACAGTGCTGCAAAATGTGCGTTTTGAAAATGCGGAATGCGCGAGTCAGGTCGAGAGCTATAGCAACGGCATGCGTAATACATCTCTAGAAGCATTACTCTGTGGACGCAGCCAATGTCCGCTTTTAGCTGAAAACATTCAAATGCGAAATGACATGCTCACGGCCACACCACAGCAGAACCTACAAGACCTTGGAATTCCTGGCAGCCCTAAAAAATTGTTGTGTTCTCTGACTATAGAGAACTGAAACCCTTCTTGACACACCTCCTAAACTTCATAGCTACTGCCATATTACAGAAAAATTACGAAGTTATGACATTCTTAGCAACGCCCAACGAATAAAAATGCTGATCCACCGCAGTGAACCGGAAAGAGATGATGAGTTCTTTACTAATAAAAACAGTTTAAATCGTTAAATGATATATTTCTTGGCAAAACTGTACCTTCGGAATTTAGATCGAGCGAGTTCTAAGTAAAAAAAAAAATAAAATTTAAGGCACATAGAGACCATGACAGGTAATTTCGAGAAAGGCTTTAGATGGGCCTGAGTACACAAGTTGAGCGAAGTTCATACAACTTGTAAATTTCCTCCGAGTCGACCTGGGCAAGACACAAACAGAAAGCATTCACCACAACACTTTTACTCATAAAAATCAATACTTGACATCATCAGCGGGATGTCCAGGTCAGCAAGTGGTTGCGCTCACCTGTCCAGCATTTCTACGCTTCTTCCTCGTGAATTCGGTTCTTGCCCCAAATCACGAGCGTTTCTTGCTCAGGGAGGCATAAACGCCTCTCGACTGTTACTTACAGAACACTATGGTCACTGCCTTTTGCAAATTAGTGTATGGGCTGCGTTAGTGCATTTATCTCTAAACTTCAAACGATATCTCGTGTAAAAGGTCTGAGTAACCTCTTTTAATCAACAGCAAGACAAGCACCTTCAAAATTTAGTTAACTCACTGAGAAAAAAAATTTTTAGGTGAAGAAAGAATGAAACAATCCAATTTTACCTGCAATAACAAAAGTTGGCTTCTCTGCTTCCATAAAACTATCGAGGCTCCTCTGCTTCCAGAAAAATACCCATTTTTTTCAGAACCTCAGCATTGATTTACATTCTTCGTCAAAAACATCGAATATGCCACTGTGCGCAACCCGAGATCCATATCCCAATGATGTCGTTGACCAACGACGCAGACCAGGGAGTGTGGAGGGAGATAGGAAGTGGGGGGAGGGGGGGAGGGAGGCATCGGAGGATTTCACATCGTCATAACCTTCAGGGAGAAGTTGACTAAGCTGCTCACTGAAAAACTGCTGCTGCGACTCCACACAAAACAAATATGTCAGAAGTAAATCCCAAGGGTTCCCGTAAACTGCTGCGAAGTTCTCTATACCGCCCATAATTGTATAATCACTCTCATAAACCAATATTTTTCTAAAAGAATTTCTATTAAGGATCGGGGGTACACTATTTTCAGTCTTTGAAAGTGTCAGAAATGCAACAAAGTATCGTTAGAAGCAAACGTTTAGAATTATTGTCATTGCAGCCGTAGTGTTAAAACTCTAGCACAGCCACTATTAAGATTACTGCGGTACTGTGGTATCATTCTGAAACGGATTGATAAAACTATTTTTATTATAGTGCCTCTATTCACCCGAATCGTTCGACCATGCTGACAGAAGAAATGACAATTACAGTAAGTTGGACCCCGGTATTCACCACCCCCTTACGGGAACCCCTATGAGTTGAATAGTACCACATTGGGCATAACACTTCATGAATATTACGCTTCGGTACTTTTCCTCATGCCACAACTACAAAAAACAGTAAGGACATTTGCCACCAAGGTCGTGTGATATCCAAACTGAGATATGCGGACGATCATCGCAGCACGATTTTCTTGCATGAAAAAAAAAAGAATGAAAAAGGAAAATGAACGTAAAAGTGAACCTTATCGATATCTTCTTGCTGTTTACGAATGTTGGCTACAATTTCAAAGATGCGTCTTGTGTAGGCGCTACGATTCAACTGCACTTGCTCCATTCTCTCCACTTCACGCCTCTGAAACTAACGAACACTTGCACCGGCCGAACTTATCACTATCCACAGTGAAATGTCAGTCGTTTCACTTCATGGCTATCAATCCCTCCTCTCCCCCCAATCAAGATTACCCACGCTATTCTTTCCCCAGTCATGGCTACTCGTCCCTCCTCTTCCTCAGCACTCTTCTGGTTTCTCCAATTTGTCTCATGCATGCAGTCATATGTTACCTGTTGAATGAAGGCGAAACGAGTGAACTATCATAACATATGGATCCCATTATCAATTAGGATAACTCGTGCCTAAAAGGGTATCAGTGACGCAATAGTAGTTGAAGGCACGTAGGCGCGCTATGTGGAATAAGGCAGTTGAACATGCCCTTACTAAATCTCATCCTGCCATCCCACTATGCATGAGATCAACTAGGCAAACAATGTACCGAGGCACATTCAATCATCGCGGAAATTGCATCTAGACGTGTTTATATAACTGCTAAAATGCCACCAAGTAAAGTCCTGTGCGCTTCGTTCTGTATGAGCCGATATGTCGCAAAAATCAAAACTCGTTACACCGTTTCACAGTCGCACCTGAGTAACCCAGCAACCAGTCGGTCGAATATAGTAGCACTTGCGCTAAACAGAAGTGATCGGAAAAACGTCCGGTGAATGACAGCGACTGCTTGACCATCGCTTCAACGGGCTCAGCTAGGCACCAAAAATTGAATGAAATGGCAACATCTGTCGTTCGACCGGACAGCAGAGGTTGCCGTCAGATCTTACTCTCCAACTTTTAATGGAACACGGCACAAAAACAAGGAGGAAGAGGAATCATTTGAGACCTGCCTTTCGACCTCTTTCCCTTCTTGATTCTAGTTATGCAGTGCAACGTATCCACTGTCTTGCAGCGAACTGATTCACCAGACCCTCAACCGATCTTCTTTGTAGCGAACTTCTATGTCTTTCATTACTGATTATGAGTGGAAGATAAAGCGTAAGAAAGTACGGAAACACACCAGCTTCGATAAGTGTTCATGCTTTAGATACAATTCGGATTCGATTGTATCAGCAAGATGCAACATCTCAGCAGTTTCGCGCTGCAGCTCCTTTTCCTGCCCCTATAAGATCAGTTAATTTGTTTCACATTCAATCAGTTGGGGTATACTTTGAGGCATTCTTTGGAAGAACTTAAACGAGGAAATACCACATAAGCCATCTATAGAAGCGCCTTCAACACACCAACGGTGTTAGTAATCTAAGGGATAAGCACAACAAATGCAGTGAGCGAGCTTGGAATAGACGTGCTGCTCGGACGCTCTGGGCATTTTGGCTAAACGTTTAGTCGACATAACCATATGAAGTCAGCCATCGAGAATTTTGATGTCACGAAATAATATCTTACAATCTCGCAAGACATGAATACTGATTCAAATGCATTCTCTAATAGGGGCAGCGTGACTGAGTAGTTATTGAGAATACGCATCGCGTTGAAGTCCACGTTACAGTACGTCTCGCCGAGAATTTTTCTTCTTGCGGGGGAATGAACTGAGGGAACGAAACCGTTCGCAAGGACTCGGAAAGCCAACAGCCTGTAGGAACCGTAGACACGAAAGGGATGCCAGGATCAGCACTTTTCAGTACATATGTACGCATCAATTCGTTTGCATAACATGTCGGCAAACTTCTTCCGCAAAAAAATTCGGACTGTTAAGTCCATTAAATTTTTACGACATGGCAACAGACGTCGTTTAAGGGAATTGCCCGCGTACGGCCCCGATTCCAGATGCATTTCTAATATTTACCTCTCTCCATCATGACGCAGCGGCTCTCACAGTTGGGACTCCAACTCCAATGCTAGAACATGGAAGGACGACATCACCACGCGAAGGCCGCGAGACCATGTCAGCAAAGAGCAAAGATGATGCACACATGCGAATCCCAAAAATTAAGCAGTATCAATATTTTTGAGGGGGTGAGTGTTTAGGAGGAGCCCATCTTGATGCAGCTAAATAGCTGTTCAATAATGACTTCCGAGGAAAAAACCGGACAAATAATACAGACTGGTCATGTAACTGGCGATGTTTCGGGGTAGTCTTATGCAGTAATGTGGTGCATATTTTTAAAACATTACCCTCCTTCCAAGAAATTTCTTTGAGGGAACGTCTTCCCAACTCAAAACAGAAAGCTGAGGCTTCCACGACCAGATATAACAGCAGTTGTCCTTTAACGACAGCGCATCTTTCTCCACTAAAAAAGCAAGCAGTACAGTTAAAGCTATTCCACAACAACTCTTCAAGTTTATTTTACTTCGCGCACTAAACACAACATTAACATACCAGTGAGTCGTATTCATTGCGGGCTCTCCTCAATTCATCGTCTTTTTCCGACTTCACTGATATCCATCGATTTTGGAGACTCTCCATGCGCTCTTCACTCTCCTCAACATATTTCTGAAAAGGAATCGTTTAAAAAATTATCTCTTCCATTCGACAAATTTTCTTTCGCGAAAGCAGCGTGAAGGCATCCTCAGGACGATCAATCAAAAGAAATCAGCTCGACATCAGGCAAGTGATGATAGAATAAACACAACCAAAGTGGTGAATGTAGAAAATAAGCTGCGAAGTTTTCTAATCAGATAAATTACAATCTGTATTTTTTGTAGAGGAATCCAATACACACTAAGAAATTGACGATATCCGGAGCCATTTTTATGGTGATAAGTCAACGAACATCGCAGATTTGATGAGAAAATCTGTCTTTCAAAAAAAAAAAATCTTTTTGGCATGTGTAAAAAAACTGTTGTTAAATGTGCTGGTGAACTTAGCAAGCAGTCGAAACATTTGTAAATTTTGACGGTGATCTGAACATTTAAAAAGTCAACTTCGCGACATGATCCAAATGCATCTCTGCCTCCCCAGCACCTGGCCCCTCGATCCCTCCAAGAATTCAAAAACTCCACCTGCTAATTAGGCTGCATCAAAGTATTGTTTTAATGAACCTCTAGGTCTGATACGCACAGGATACGCTTTGTAAAAACAGTTTGCCTGGGAAATGACTTGAAATCGAAAGTTCCTATCACACAGAAAATTGAAGTGGCCATGGAACGGAGCAGACTGTCAACATCATGCATGCCTCAAATTAAGCTGGGACGCGGTGCGCAAGTATGCGCGGAAAAGAAAATGAACAATTCTAAAAAACAATTCCGTACGGTGAAGGTAGTCATCAGGACCAGAATAGGAAGAGTAGCGGTAGTAGCCCAGTTGTAAGAATCAGTCTGATGGGGTCCTTTCACCTCTGCGATCGTTAGGGTAAAAAGTAGATCGTATGAATTTGCGATGAATGAATGCGAAAATTCCCAAGCCTTGGAGGCACCTATGTGTCTTGTCAATCTAGAGGAAGAATGGGTTTGAGCGAAAAGCAAAGAAGTGGTGCTTACATTAAGTTTGTTGACAGTTTCCGGTTCCAGAAGCAACTGTTTAATGCGCTCATCGACACCAGAATTCGACTCCTGAGAACGCAACTCCTCCAGGCATCTCGCATATTCGTTGTGCTGCCGTCTTTTCTAAAACAACATGCATGATAACATAATTTTTTATTTAAATCCATAAAGATGCTAAAAAGGATCCATATGACAGTCATTTGCACACTTAATTAACATTCACTGATCGTTTGCTCTCTTAACACACACTGCAAGGTTACTATATTTTCCACTCATAAGCCCCAACTGCTCATGCCTTTATCATGAAGGATAGGATTTTTCAACTTGCAGCTTTTGGAAATCGATATTGGAAATTGTACATTCGACGCATAATTTACGGAGTGGAGGAATAAGGAAAAGATATAATTGTGTTCACGCACTAAAACGCATATTCCTACATCAGTTTTTCCTCCCATAATTCACCATTCTGGCAGCTCTTTTCACTTACTTTAAAACAAATAAGTATTCCTCTTCAACACTAGACAGGCACATTCCTCTTCATCACTAGACAGGCGCCTACGAAAATAATTATTGACAGCGACGATTGCACTGGCCTCGAAAGGGTATAAATTTATACCATAAATAAAACACTTTATGGAACAAGAAAGCATTTCAAAAAGACCTGGGAGAGCTCATCTGCACGCATTTCTACAGCGGCTCGTAAGGCCAGCACTTCCTCGGCAATCGCGTTTAGCTGGCTTGTCGTTTCAGCTATCTCTTTTGATTCTTCTGCTTTCTCCGCCTCCCTACGAACCAAATCAGCCGGCTTCGGAGGAATGGAGGGCTTTGGCTTTGCACTGGAAAAGATTTGAACGCGAATTAACAGAATTCGTCAAGAATCTGTCCATCCATTCGCAGTGCTAATCGCCGTGTAGTCACTGCATTTTCCCTAGGATGCGCCTTCTACGAGCTATTTGACGAAGGCTGGCATGAGCAAACGTTCTGTTGCAGACAGCACCGCCCGGAACGAGTACGAGAAAGAGAATGGGACGGTACGATGAGGCTGATAAAACAACGTTCGTTACAGCCTATATCGACAGACGGCAACAGCAGGCATCCTTTCTCTCCAATCTTGTCTCACATTGCAGAGTGGGCAGTTCGACTTTGAAATTTTAAGCTCACAATTTCTTACTTTACTTTTAAAGAGAACGCAACCATGCAACTATTTTAAAATACCCACAAAGCGTACTTTTGTTTGCTTGTCCCGTTTCTAGTATAGGGTGGTCTTTAGCGCTTCAGCAAACGTTCAGTAAGCATTACGTAACGAAGACAAAGAAACCGAGATGTTCTTAATGAAAAGGGCATCGAAGGGTAGGGATAAGCAACAGGTAAAATAGTACCCAACTTGAACTTGAGGCTCTTCAAAACGGCCAATTACTGCGATTCCTTTTTGCTCCTCAAGCATTCTTAATTGCTCGAAATTTCGAAGCAACTGATTTCTTTCTATATGATTTAGAAAGGACTTCATGACGTACGAAAATAAAAGTGATCTCCGCGTTCGCTTCTGGTCGAACAGCATTGATAGGTCAGTGAAAGGTTGGATCAGAGAACAAGATAAACGTTTTTGCACAAATTAGGCGCAAACGACAGTGGTGTAATCGCCGTCAAGAGAGAACTGAAATCTAAAAAGCTGTCAAAGTAATCCCGTCAACGGCGAGAAGTTGATAGTCTAGCTGAACGGTCGTGCTATCCCCATCAAGAAGTAGGAGTTCTTTCAACTCCAACATGCGAAAGTGAAAGAACTGCTGCTATTCGGAACGTCCGTTTAAGCGAACATTTCCTCGACGAACTATTTCAATTAGAAATTCAACCTACTGAACCTACCATAGAGGAATAGACAAAAAGAACAAAGACCACATTGAAGCACTTTCTTGTAAACGTCCTACCCTAAAAACTTTGTGCCGTGCTATTACATGGGTTTTAATTGTGACGAAATGTGATGTACACTCTTTTGTGTTATTTGCTAACGTCACATTTCGTAGCCTTCAAGTGATTTTTGGCCGGCAGTACATCTGTCATTAGCAACAAAGTTCACCTATCTTGGTCATATTTCCAATACATTCGCACTAAGCATAACAGTGCTTTCAAGTACTCAAAAAGAAAACGCCCCCCTCACGTGGTGCCTATTCTGAAGTAGTGTCAAAAGCCTTGTGCTGTTTGCCAACAAAATTGCATAAAAAGCAAAATATATCAAATATAAACTTGCGGTAATGGAGGCTTCGGAGGGCGACTTCCCAGTGTTCGATGTTCGCTCTGAAGGGCCTCTTCCAAAATATGCAGTGAACGCTCATTACTCGAAGAAGTAGCGCGTCCACAAGCATTCGCTTCAAGACATGCACAGAGGATGGACCTGCCTCTTGAACGCCAATCAGCGCATCTGATAACTGCATTCGTATCACCATTGAAACCACTAAACGAAATCCTCCTCGGTACGCCCTCAAAACAGATGCAAGGGTAATGGAGTGAATCTCAAATACTGAAGCGAACCTCAAAGGGTAATGCCTTCCAATTATAAAAAGTATTTAAATCGTCTGCCCATAAATCAGATAAACAGCTGCAGGCGTCCTATCAAATACGACCCATGCAATCACTCTGTTTTCCATCGGCTGGTTGACTCAACCGGATAACAGTGAACGGTTCGAAAATACGAAAAGAATCGCGTACAGCCATGCCTAAACGAAAGGTGGCAATCGAAAATCGACAAAAACCGAAGCGGTCACATCGCTCTTATATTTGACATTCCCGATAGTTAGTGCTGAAACGGAAACCAATCCAAGAAAAACAATAGCGATACTGTGAATCTTGAGAGATGAATATGAACGAATACAGCGTTGATTAATAGAAATTTATGATAATGGCAAACGAAAATCCTGGAATGAAAGTTTTGGGCTAAAAAGTTTGAGGCGAACATTCAGGTGGAACAAAGAAGAAAATGACGTTGAGTGAAAAAGTCACAAGTAGTGAAACCTACCCAGGACGGTTTCCAGAGAATATTGTTGGGGAAGAAATATTTATTTATCGATATGCATGTCTTATCAGCACGTAGAGAATTAGAGACACTCTCCAGAAGTGATGTACGTGCATCTGCAAGTTCACTTAGTGATTTCCATCACATAAGACCATCATTACCACCCCCCCCCCCTTTTCGCTGTTCTAATCCATTTTTTTGCCATTGTTTGACACCGCAAATTTTTGTGCTGATCCATTTCGTAACCTGTAGACCCAAAAACAGCCAGACATCAAATTATTTAAAACATCATAACTTGCAAATCAACAGCCGCAGGAAAAAATAAAGAACATTTGAGATTTCTGATGCAAATCGCTTCCAATAAACCGTTTGCAGTTGTGCTGAAAATTTAGAGAAAATGAGAAAAATCTTTGCATTCCAGTTCAAAAATAATAAACGGTCCTCGGTAATGTTCATCGGGGATGAGATATCTTCTGTGCTAACCGAAGAAATTACGCGAAGAAATGTTACAACAGAAACACTCAAGCAAACAGTGGGCTGGAATTTCCAGCTGATCAACACCTAACCGTGAGCTCAAGTGAAGAAATCAATTTTTGAATATTCGGACAACCAAGAGAATTGGAATGTCAGAGCTGAGAAGAACGAAAACAAGTGAAAAGTTTTTAAGGTCGACGAAGCAAGCAGAAACTTTTCAGTTTTAGGGATGTAAAGAACGAGGAGTGACAAATATGGGCTTTCCAGAAAAACATTCCCAGCATGCAGAAGAAAGAAAATTTACAACAGTGCTGAGTAAATGATTTGCTGGAGTTTAAAAGAAACAAAAAGTGCATTTTGTGCTCACAAGGAACACGTAACGCTTACTGCATTCTTTTCTCGTGTAGCAATGCGCATTCTAGCACACATCTCACAATTCTCACAAACAAAACTTCACGATAAGTAGCACCGACCTTTAGTGGTCGTTATGACTGGGCACTCTTTGGGCAATTTTTCGATCAGCCCTATCATTACGTTACGCAGTTCCTTCGCTTGACCGTAGAGAAGAGTTTGGTATCCGATCTCATCACGAACACCGATTCCCTGTAATAATTACCAACCAACGAATCCACTAGATAAACGGGTAGAACCGGATGATTGCAACGTCACATAAAATAGATTAGCATGATCCATTTACATGAAGGATAGCAACTTCGACATGCAACAAAAATTACCTTCATTAATTTATATGAGTGAGAGAGAAAACATTCCATATTTATCCACCTAAATAAATGTTAAATATTAAATCTCCTCTGAGAAACTCCACTGAGGACAGAAAGCAAAGTTGGCAGATTCGCTTCCGGTAAGAACATGCAAACCGAAAGGAGCAACAAAACGCTAATTTTTTTCCGCTACCCAACAGCACAAAAGAAGACGGACCTGTATGTCCAAACCAGCTGATAGAAGAAACCAGCTATTGTTACAAGTTATTCAACAACGAAATCTTGCCTACGAAAATTGGAGCATAGTAGCCTTATGAATGAACGGTCAGTAAGTCGAAACATTTTTCCTTGGAGCTACAGCGTCCCAGCTCATTTGCCAGACTATACGAGCTAGAGTGACTTGTATGGATGGAAGCCTCGTTAAAAGAGAGATACACGAACGATGAATAAAAATGTTCTAATTGTTCGAAAAAGTTCACTTAAAAACACATGGCGAAAACGAGTTTTACTGTCATTCGAGCTTGGATGCGACCTCAGTTGACGATCAAAGAACGAAGATGCCGTCAGACCACAATAAATTCTGCCAGTTTCACTTTGTTCTCTCCTGACTTTCATTCGATACAATGTTTTCTATCGGTTTTGACATTAGCTTGGAATTGGGCAGTGATTTCTGAATCCCGCAGTCTAAAGAGGGAACAGAGGAAATAGACAAGCTCACTTATACTACAAGGAGAAAACATGTCAGATCACAGCTCCGGTTGGAGCCTCTACGGCCAATAAAACAGCCAGGATAACAGCTTCTAAAGAAAGTGCACGCTTTGAAAATGCTAACCTTGATTGCTTCAACGATATCTGTAGCAGCTCGATACCTCGCTGCCATACTTTGGGGTAGATTACGTGATGTCACGATAGATCTGCAAGTGTCCCCACCTCATCATTTGCGACGATGCTGGCACAAAGAAAGATTTTCTTCTGCTAAAAACAAAATTTCTGCTACCTGAAGTGTTCCTCGGCACAAATCCGCACCAAGAAATAAGCAAAAGAATTTTCTTCCCACCCGTATCAATGTAACTAGCCTCCTCCACCTAACTAACACCTTATTAATCTCTTTCCCTTCTGCGGAAGCGACTAACAGACTGGAAGTGAAGAGATTTTAAAATTAAATGAACTTGAAATATCAGAAGTTTTCATGAACAGCGTTGACCAGTGTACAATGACAATTTCAATTTTCTTTAGGTATTCGCCATTCGTTGATGCAATCCTGTAAAATTCTTACCTCGACGTTGGATCGCAACTCCACACGAGAAGAACAATGGCGGCGTATGACTGTTCCACATTCAGCTCATTTATACTTTCTGGCGTACATGGAAAACCGTCGAAAAACGATCTGCAAACAATACACAAATATAAGCTAGTCAAACAACAGACGATCCCCATAATCAATTCGTTAAGAACTTCGATTCCTTGTCCACGTTGCTTACCTAACTTTCCGTATGAATCCATACGTTAGTGACAATGCTTTGCATGAAAAGTAAGTTCTTTCAGATCGGAAAACTTTGCGAAACATAAGCATTGCAATATGGACAACTATACTACGAGGTTCATTGCGTACTTCATCAGCAGACCCCTCAATTTTGGTTTTTGAGTTACCTTTGCACCACAGATCACAATAGGCCTCTCGGTGACATCCCTCGAGTGCAGCAAACATCCAAAAATGGGTCCAGATACCGTCTCTACACCGCAACAATTTACCATTGCGCTACACACTCCGAATAAGAAAGGAGACAGGCGGGAAGGAGCAACAACGACTCCGACATGACACCCGCTCCTTGCAGTTATTCGTGTAACGCCTCATCAAATTTTCATCCACAAGTTAAAAACAGCAGGAAAGTGAATACAACGTCTCGAAAAAACTTTGGACCGCAACCATTCAAGTGCAATAACATAAGGTGTGAGACACGCTAATGGTCGGTTGAAAGCACAATTGAGATTGCACGTCAGGAAATCTTCTTGCAAGAGATGGGGTCTGCCATAAAGTGCAGCCTCACCAGCTGTGAAGTTTCTTCAGGAAACTCCGAAGTGTGAAGAGTTGCTGCAAAAGTTCAACACCCCCATCCACCAGCAGATGTTGTTTCCACTTTCGATAGCGATACACCGATCGCGGAAACAGCGAGCTTTTGCAATCGAACTTTGCAAGCAGCGCACAAAAATTGAAAGATTACATAAGTTGGGTATGGGTCTCCGTTCCCGGCTGCGACTTGAACCTGAACTGACTCAGAACAATGTGCTTTCTTGGCATGAATTCGAACAGACTCTTCGAAAAAGTACAAAAGTCTTTTAGGGGGAAGCGTGTAAAAGACTGCTCGACAATATACGAAACGAGAGGTGCATAAGAACTCACTCGTCCAATCGCAACAATGTGTCCATAATAAGACGATCCACAAGATCCATCGCCATCTTCGAAACTCTCTTCTCAAAACAAGCTTGTCGATGCTTAAACAAAAAGATTTTCAAGCAGTGTGCGCTGCCGCCCTGCACCTATTCACCTCGTCATATGCACATTCAATAAGCATTCACCATGCCAACTGCTCACTTTACTGGCAGCGCAACAAGAAATACTGCTCAATGGAAGTTGTTCATATGTGAACGCCCATCTCAAGACAGTCGGAAGCAGGATGTTCACAGCTGGGATGACTGCAGGCGTGTGCAATATATCGAGCTTTTGTGGATAAATCCCCATTCTTCAAAGCTGTCAGGGCTTCTTTATTTGGAGCTCATTTAGTCAAGGAGGATTCAATCGACTAACGAGCATTTCCGATCAAAGATAAATTTCGTAGTGATATGCGAACAAATCACTGAAGCCAAGAAAACAAATAAAACACAACGCACACTTAACGTATCATTAATGACAGCTCGTAAAAATGCATTTCTAAACTTTTATAGAAACTTTGTATCAGCAGATTGTTGGAATTGTCTTTAAACATCTGTCAAATACTTAAAGTTGATAGGGCTGGTAAGTCGAACTCCCCATCTCCAACACAACCGCAACCGAATTTATGTGTAGGTTCACGATGCTGCAAACGGTTCATACCTAAGGTAACACCCCAGGCATGCCTAGAATAACAATGTAGACAAAACATTTTTACCATTCCATAACGACCGCGGTTTTGGTGCTCGATTTACATGGCCATCACGTTCTCGAAGTTGTGTTATAAAGTTTGACATGTAAGAAAGAGAGACAAGCATAACTGCTGGCACATAGAATAAAATGAAGTGTTGGATAGTCTTACTTTACGAAACTCAGCGTAATTGAAAACAACGAGGGGACCTTGTGAAGTATGCGCTACCTAAAGCAGTAAACAACTGCTTATTAAACAATACACCAGCCTTGAAACAAACACCGTGTAAAACAGCGCCATCGGATTCGCCACTGTTTGTTCCAATAGAGGTGGAAACACAGCCACGATCGTACGTGCAGGAAAAAGACAGAGAGAGACCGCCCGCGTTCTTAGCGAGCGAGGCGGTCGTGGTCATCCAGTACGAAAACCGTCGCAGTAAATCCAAACAACATTGTGTATATATATATATATATATATATATATATATATATATATATATATATGTATATATATGCATATATATATATATATATATATATATATATATATATAGTAAATGTAATTCCATGCTTTCTTTATTGTATGAATAAAGATTATTATTATAAAGTGAGAGAGGGAAATTTGGAGGACGAGACTAGGCACATTTTAAAAAGCATTAAAAGCTCTATCAGGTTTATTAATAACCTGCGATAAAAAGGAATCTTTCAGTGACAATGAATTCTTATGTGACGTGCAACTGACATGAATTGTAGAGTCGCCTATACACAATGTAATTTATCGGAGGCCGCACAAAACAAAGAAGGCGAAATTTGTTGGTAAATCAAGAAAAAAAGACGAAATTGTTTTTTGTTTAATGTTAACAATCCTAGAGTGGTTTTGCTTTAAAGTACGCTTTTGCAGAAACATCGCAATGCGATTTTAGAGAGAATGTGCTTTTCTATCGAAGTAAGTTTTTTTTACATTTTATTTTATAAGCTTTATTGATAATTCATTATAGGTTTGCAAATATTAGAATTCACTATAATCACATATGAAGTGCTTGAATTCACTCGACGTATGTTGCAAAATAGATGTTCCATTTAATTTATTCTCATTGATTTGCACACTAAAATGAAATGAGAATATGAGCTTTTTCTTGATCGACGTTTGGATATTGTTTTCAGCAACTCTGTAGCATTAAATTATATTGAAAAAGGTTTTTATATTATTGCTTATAATCGTAACTAAATAAAAGCGGAACTATTTCCTTTGCCTCGTCTTTTGAGCAGTCGCTCTATGAAAAAAGAATATTCGTGAAGTCGACTCTATCGGTTCCACATCTTAAAATGCCTGCTTAATTTCTCTTTGATTTTGTAGCATTATATGGAACGAAGTTTTTTGTGACTTTAGATCCACTTAATTGTAAAGGACGCAAGGATGGCGCATATGCGAACGGCTGCACGAGTGTCTTCTGGTACCATTATGGGGGATCTGTCTCGTTCTGTCTCCTCAATATTAAATCTTTACGAGTGAACTTTTTCTCTTACTGGCAGTGAAGTTTTTATGGCAAGGATGGGAGGGATAAGAGATAATTGTGTGATTTTTTTGGCTTTATAATCTTTGCAGCTATTGATGAAAGCTTGAAGAGTGATTCTCACTAACCATTTCTCGCTTATTTGTTTTTTCTTTGTTTGTTTTTTTGTCTAAAAATGAGAAAGCTGAGGTGATTTGTGTATATTGGTTCGGCTTGTTCAATTTGGGAGGTAGAGCAGACAAATTTTGCTGAACATGGACCCGCCCCATTTCAACTTCAGTCTATTTCTCTTCTATCAATGAGTTTATATTCTGCTACGGTTGCAGTGTGAATACGAAGAGGATGTACCGGCTTGTAGCAACAGGCGCTTACCTGAATCACAAGATGCCAAGGCAAAGACTCAACTAGGACAGCCCCACTAGGCCTTTTCCTGTGCAGTGAGTTTTTCAACTGGTTGTGGAGACTATAATTTCTAACTGAACGGCGATGTTGGTCAAGTTCTGCTGAGGGGAGGGGGGATTAGGGCAGGTAGTTGATAAGGTGCACTTTAGGCGGGCAGGGAGAAGAGGGCTTACTTGTCTTCGATGCTAAAAATTTTTGTAGGACATGCAAAAATAAGCGGAAGAACGTTATCAAGAATATTCATAACTGAATCGACTTGCCGTATTCAGTGAGCAGAAAAGCATCAACTCGAAATTTCGAGGATTGACCACAGTGGCAGAGTGCTGTGCCCAGAAGCTGATAAATTCGGCTTAGGTTGCAATCGGACATTCTGGATCTGCAGAAACGGCTATGCGATCAAGCAAATTTGCCCTCAGTGGCTAGTATTCGATATGAGTGTCAGTCCATGTGCCTGCATAGAGAACGTATCAGGCTGCAAGCAGTTAGTTTCCTTTCTAGCACCGCATCTGTTCCACTGCTTACTTTACTGTTTTTGGAGGAGGACAGAGTGTTCAGGTCTTCATTTGTTCATGCTGTCCTTCTGCAGTTTGTCAATGTAAGCTCTGAAATGTCCCCCTCAGTTTTGTTGTTGTATTCCTTTTGGGTGATAGATGAGATTACATCATTCGGAAGGAGTCGAATTTTTAGCTGTTTTTTTTTCAGCATTTCCATATCCTTGCCTCGTTGCCTATTGAAGAAAGAAGGAGCACGTAATGCTTTTTCGCTGCTGTTGGCATTCTTTGCTTCGGAGCAGCATTCATTGCTTTGACCGATGAACTATGTTGTGTACGCACGTTGTCTTGCTTCCAGCTTGGTGAAAACAAGGAGGGCTTCAAAGGGTCCGCCGCAAGGAGATGTAGCTTTCAAGGAAAACTGAACATCTTATCCTGGCTTCGCACAAATTTTCCCCACATGTACGGTATCACTCACACCGACGTTACCGACGCTCACAATTACGACCGAGAAGACCCATCCGGTTCCCTCGAACACAAAGGCGGCGTCCGACCCAGAAGGACCGTTCGGGGCATTGGAGAGCAAAGGAAGACGTCAGTAAGGTGTTTTGTTGGTGGGGGGCGGGCGTTTGAAAAAAGAAACAAGATGTGTTGACTACGCAGTTTTTATGATGTGGTGTAGGAGAATAAGACCTGTGTTACGTTTAGAATAAAATAAAACATAGTAAAATAAAATGAATGAAATAAAATAAAATAAAATAATGGAATAAAATAAAATAGAATAAAATAAAACAAAACAGAATGAAAGAAATAAAGTAAAATAAATAAAATTAATTGATTAATAAAATGAATAAGTAAGATAAAATAAACAGAAATAAAATAAAATGAAATAGAATGAATAGAATGAAATAAAATAAAATAAAATAAACAAAAAATGAAATGAAATAGAATAAAATAAAATGAAATAAAATAAAATAAAATAAAGCGAAATAAACAAAAATAAAATAAAATAAAATAAAATAATTAATAAAATGAATAAATTAAATGAAATAAACAGAAATAAAATGAGACGAAATGAAATAAATGAAATAGAATAGAATAAAATGAAATAAAATTAAATTAAATTAAGTAAAACAGAATAAATGAGATAAAATAAAATATATAAAATAGAACAGAACAGAATAAAATAAAATATATATAACAAAATAAAATAAAATGAAATAAAATGAATAAAGTAAAATAAACAAAATAAAATAAAATAAATTAATAAAATAAATAAATAAAGTGAAATAAACAGAAATAGAACGGGAAAAAATAAAATAAATGGACTAGAATAAAATAAAATAAAATAAAACAAAATGAAGTGAAATAAAATAAAATATATAAAATAGAAAAGAATAGAATAAAACAGAATAAATAGAATAAAATAAGATATAGTAAGATAAATAAAATAAAACAAAATGAATAAAATAAAATAAAGCAAATAGAACAGAATAAAATATCACATGAACGGTCGTACCACCTACCCAAACTAAGCAGGAGCCCAAACCAAGCCAAGCGTGCAGAGGCAACGCGAGAACGCACAATAGACAGGTGGAGGGTTCAATGTTCAATATTAGCGTTTGATTATTCCACCAAACAGTTGCTATCAAACTTGCGGTATGCGCAATGCAACGAATAATTTTGATATACTGTGGTTGTTTTTTTCAGTTGTAACAAGGAGCAGGAAGAATTTGATCTACAACTCGCAAAAAGAACATGATCCAAAATCGGATATGACTGACAAGCACAATTTAAAAATAGTGAATTAATTGAACTGATTTACAATCAAAATTTGATCTACCTCATCAGGTAAGTGGTCGACGACTTTTCTGATGCAGTCATGTCAAGGAACTGGTGTCATTGAGTGTCAAACCAATAGTTTGGACAAGACCTAACTTTAACCTTCCTTGACAGTAACGCAATGCTCTACTACAGTAGGTCGTCGTACATTGAAATTAGAACGTAATCTTAGCATCACGATGATCATCTTGTTGATCAAGATGGTAGTCGTCACCATGTGCAGAGATTTTGCTCTCATATGTTTTTGAAAACAAAGTATATCGCTCGTTCCATAAAGCTGCCGGGGTGTAGAGATGCACAGCACCAACGACACAAATTTTGCACCGAATTCATAATAATGGTATTTAAGAAGTGATACCAACAAAAAGCGAATATACTGTGTCACGTTATCATCTTTATTGATGTTCCGAACGTATTTACAACGTTCGTATAAAAGAGAGCATTACCTTGTTAATTTACCTATTACGTGCGTTGCTTTCATTGGAAGACCGTATACACGTACAATTCTTCCTATGGACGGAGGTGCGTAGATTCCGAAATAAACTACCGAATAAAAATATCGAACTATGTCACCCTGAATGTGATCCCACGATTGTTCATAAAATATTCAACAGCTTCTTTGATCGTTTTTTCAGAGTTGACAGCACAAACATCACCCTTTCCGAACCAGACACCTGTTCACCTCCACCCATTCCTTACTCGAAAAACA
Organism: Baylisascaris procyonis; assembly: GCA_037389465.1. NCBI lineage: Eukaryota > Metazoa > Nematoda > Chromadorea > Rhabditida > Ascarididae > Baylisascaris > Baylisascaris procyonis. The sequence goes on from JAZARR010000059.1 coordinate 1,388,089, forward strand.
CCATAACTTTCCCTCCCGAATGTGCAATACATGGGATAAACCGCAAGCGGATACATCCAAGCTTGCTCTTCTACTGGTTTCAAACGAGCACTTCCACTAACCCAATCAATAACAATAGCTGCAATCCACCAATTCGTGTATAACTAGTATATTTAGTAAACGTGGTTTGTCCCCGTTGTTCATCACGTTTCCATTACAAGTTTTCAAGTTCCCGAGATGGGCGTTAGTATTAGCTTGCAGAATGCAGAGTACGGTAGTGGTGCGTACGCAATGTGGGGCACGAGATCAGCTCCGTTTGTGGTGCGCAACCGAGGTACCATCGTTCTCTACAATGGTGCCGATGAAAGTAGCCAAGAAGGCAACACCAACAGACATGTCAAACCACATAGGTTCACAGCGAGGAACACTGATTCATTCAGTCACAGCATCTTGGGTCGCTTAAGCACCACAGAGCGGACAAGGAAAGCCGAATTCATTGCAATGTAGCAATAAAAGAGTATCAATCAAACTCAAAATAACGCCGAGAATGTTCAGAAACAAAAAACTTTATGTCAAATCCATAAACAATTCCGATGTTATGAAACTATTGCTCAGATAGTGGGGATCAAAAATAATTAGAAAATAAAACACTAAACAACTGAACAATAAAAGATAAATGAGATCTCTTACAAAACGATGGAAACACACCTCACACATCAACCGCGCTTCTGCAACACGAACAATATTTTTTTTCACAGCATCGAACACTCTCCACAAAGTTATATATGAAACCACTTCTCCAAAACAACGAAAGCACTTGAGATAATCAAAGAATACTTGAGATCCCAATAGGCACAGTACCTTTGAGGTACACAAGCTTCCCAGATCTGGGTACAGAAAAACTAACAAATGCACTGGGGATGAACGATCTGAAGAATCACTGAACAATAGCTGAATCAAAAAGATGAGCACAAAAAAAGTAGGAGAAAGAGGGGAAGAAGGGCGGGGAGAGGAAAAGAGTGGGGAGGGGAGCAAGCATGAAGAAGTAAACAAAAACACAGCAAAGAAACGAATGGATGACGCCGCCCGTCACTCGTGACGTTCACAATATTGTTGGAGCTATGTACGTGGCCTCTTTGGATACAAATTAGATAACGACGTGGCGGAGTAGGCTCATCTTCCTTCATCCTTTTTCGAACTTCCTAAATAGAACAACAATTCGCAATGCGGATCTAGCAAAAACTTGAGCTGCCACTCACATGTATACTCCTCGTCATTAGTGAACCATATAAGCCACATATGTTGACAGTGCTCATTAAACCAGGCCATCAACGCTTTCATTTCTCTGTTTCGAATTTGTGGACTCGTGATCAAACACGACCATCGAATAATGCCGTACACGACCCTCTGCCTCTTACGTTTTTCCAAGTTGTAATTTACTGACGTGAATAAAATGCTGCAGCATCAGTGCAGTATGAGTTCATCGCGCTTTAATCATCCGGTAAACGACGTAAAATCCAATGACTTCAAGATGTTTTTCAAGCCAATATAGGTATTCTCACCATCAATTTCTAGCCTTCAGATAGGACAGCAAAAAATTCAAAGAAAGGGAAAAATATGTTTGAGCACTCCGGTACAAGTCGCATCCAAGAAACCCATTCTATACCCTAAAGCCTCCCCACCTCAAGGTCTTCGATTACATTTCTTCAGATTTTGCGCCATCAGAATGCACTTTGTGTTGGGAAGAGACTTAACATCAAAAAAAGCTATCGCATGCGCAGGCATAATGATACGTTCGGTGATGAACACGCAATTTTCGATTCTCGATAAGAGGGGAAGGCTTTTCATGAAACGTTACGGTTAACTGATGCATCTTAAAGCAATAGGTTTTCACTACATCACACCCGCATATGATACCTCTGCAAGGTCCTAATAAATGAATGCACTGTGGCTGATGAGAGTCGAAGACTGCAAAGAGAGTGCTAATAGCTGCTTCTGATGACCAAACACCACTAATCGGGCACCGCTAGATGCAACAATCTATTCCAAGATAGACAGTGGAAAATGGAAACCACTGATTCTTCCAACAACGAACGATCCAAATGTTACGAAACCATTTGCGCCAAAGAAGGAGCACACTAACTTGAAATAAACTACTCAAGTCCAAGCCTTTATTTGCTCCGCGATACGCAGAATCCCCGTTGTTCGAGCACTTCCAGCTCTCCTGCTTTCCCTTTGCCTTCCCACCCTCTTTTCTAAAAGCTTTTCGCTATCCCTCATTCGAGAGTACGTACTTGGCAGCATTGCAAAGCTCAGTAATTGGCAACGTTTTATCAGTCAACATTAGACTGTCGAAAACAGAAAATATGCAGTTGTTCTTCGTCAAATTGTTCTCAAACGTTTTGGGCTGTAAGAATAGTAGTAATCCACCGATAACTACGTATCGTGGTGCTGAAACATGCATCGGACCATATATCTGGTGTACTCGTTCTTTTCAAATACCTTGCTCTCTTTTAGTATACATACTTTTGGCTAAACACCACCTTCAGATGTGTATAAAACAAAACGTTTAAATGCAATAACGTATAAACATACCCTCTCCACCACTGCGCTTGCGTTGCGGTCTATTAGCCTTCAAGAATTTCTTGAGGTCTTTACACTGCAACAACAATAAGACATTCCCTTCTATCCAACCTTCACAACAACATCAATCAGCTCCCACCGCAAATGAAGACTGGAACCGTTTGCAGACAGCTCGATGCTCTTTTGGTTATTTGTCAGTGTTGTGTGCTTTTAGGAAATTTTTCCGACAACGCATTATAATAAAATCTGTATGCCCCTACGCAGGTGTATTTGTCTGCCCAGTAGTCCTAACATGTAAACGACAAAAGTTACATCGACAGAAGTTAATGGATTTCGCCTACACGAAGCGTAATCATTAGACTACCTGGACTACCTAACAAATGAGTTGAATATGATTCAGATTCACATACGCAACCTTGTTGCGCAACTGGCTGGATTAGAAGCATACAGGTAGGCATTATCTACTGAACTGCGGCAGAATAAGGTGGTGGAATCGGCGAGCTGGATTCCAAATAAAGGTATGTCATGCTAGTCACCTAGCAGTTTTTCTACCTTTCTTAACCTGTGTTAAGTGCACAAGCGGAAAAAATTTTACCAGAGGAGCGCTTAAATCCAAAAGCTCTGCGAATTCCCACGTTCTAGGGCTATGCGAGCTGTGCGAACTAACTCAAAAAACCTGTGAATAGAGCTTTCCACAAAATTTACCACAGACGATCACAAGATTTTTAGCAGAAAACTTTGTCCTCTGAAATGACAGGGAAATGACTGCACCACTCGTCTTCAATTTCGACAGTTCTAAACTTCATCTCTCAACGTTCAGTTTAACCTCTTAGATGAGTTCACATACCAAACTCACATTTGATTTACAAACTTCAGAATCGCAGGGCTTGAGCCGGGGACGCCATTCTCACTCAATCTAACACTAGGTCAATGACCCTCACACTGCAAATGATGTAACAAACATGGCAACCGTGCAACTGCAAATGTAGTAAATCACCGACCTTGAATTACTGCGTTAACTTCATTCAACCTGAGACTACAGCAGATAGTCATATATGTTAGCTTGATAAGCACAATATCAGCATTAAACGCGGAAAGAAGTGGGGTGGGACCTTGCACGCTGAAAGGGCTTAAGTAGACGTTTATTAGTTGAATTCAGCGCCACATTAAACCTGACCTCATTATTAATCTAACCATGTAAAAAGTCGAGCTAAAATTTGTTCGAATTGTACCTCAAAGAAATCTGACTTTACCTTTTGACATCTGCACCTTTTCCGCGGACATTCTTTTTTTGAGTGGAAAGGCAAGACGTCTCCATGAGCCGGACAAATGCGACAACATTCTTTAACAAATAAAACGACGGGTTATTAAGGGGCACAAAGCAAGCGAAAACTAGTTTCCCTGGAGCAGAGCTGCACTGTGTGGTCTCAATTATATGGAAGATTCAACAGCAAAATATAGCAAACGAGGCAGCACCGGAGAAGAGGGCGTTATTAGCGTTTTCGGTGATTCCGCCAATAAAACAAATGATCGAACGCATTTCCTCGCGCAACCAACCGCTTTTATAAACCGGAAGCTAAAGATTCATAGACCGGAAACGCCAACAAAAGATTCGCCAATAAAGATTCTTATAAACTGGAAACGAAAAACCGATGACAGATCCAAGTTTTCTTGAGCTGATTTTACTTACTTTTGGATTTCTATAATTTAGGGAAGCCACGACCAACAGGAATGAAACTATCTCTGCACGTCACTGAAGGATGTCCACCGAAGTGCACTGTCAGCACTTTCACAGTTCTTTCGTTGAATCTGTTGGACTGGGAAATATAAATGGGCATTTAAACTCATGCGTATACACATAAGCAAGCATACAACGACATTCCGTCCCTGTTGCTAATTGGTAAAATAAAAACAGCACGGTCCGCTACTCGGGTAACAAAAGTTTTCTAGTGAATCAATACTTGATGGAAGCTTTTTTCATCATATTTCAACTGGAATACTTGTTGAATAGGAGCAAATTTGTGCCGAACAATCTCAAATGAAGACAATAACAAATGAAGTCGCATCTCTTTCCTCCACTTCCGTTGACCTACCCTTTGCATGATCGTCCCTACATCAATAAAACGCCTATCATTGTGGAACTGGATCGTACAACAACACCTCCCAGCAAAATCAACTGTCGGAATTCTCGATTATTCAGATTCATTGATGCAGCAACGTATCTTTCAGTTACAGCACATGTTCTATCGGAATACTTAAACTGTGTCACCCACTTTCTTTCACTTTTACGCTTAACTACATGATACGATGTGCGAATGCAGTATTCGCTTACTTCCCTGCTTATTAAGAGACTCAATTATCTGAACAGTTCGCCACATCAAATCGATATCCTCTAATCGTGCCGGTCTCGTCGAGTTGTACGCATCAGCATAACCTGAAATTCTTACTGCTGTGAAAAAAAGAAAAAAAAGAAATCAGCAAGAAGTTGCTCGAGCACTGAGCCCCACTAAACGATGCCTGAAGCACGACTGCAGCAAGCTTGGTCCGGAATGAAGAAAATATCATTTCCTTTGTACATTTCTACAGCTTAGTAGTTGTTTTTTTTTTAATGTGCCTCTAGCAATGTTTCGAGAAGAGTGCATTATGGCGACATTATGTTTACTTCCTTATCTGTGCGACTGTCTATCCGGCGCCTTGAATTTGCGAATCAGAGGAGCGACGACGATGGAATCTAATGCCCGTTTCACGTCATTTATGGGCGCCTGATTTCTCCAATTCGCGTGACCATGTTCTTTACGAATCATTATCACCTAAGGATACCGCAGAAGGCTTGTTTTATGATCGGTCATACGCTGCTCAAGAAGTAAACATATGCTAGGAAACTCTGCGGCGCCGATTTAAAGCGTATGAAAAAACGTGAGAAATCACTTCATTGTTTTCGAATAAGAGACGTGTTGCAAAAAGCGCTCACTGTGCTCATCCCCACTATTCGCATTCGTTCAACTGAATGATTGAGTTTCAGCAACTTGCATTTTCGAGAAACAAATTGCTGTGTTCTGGTATCTCGTAGGTTGCTAATTTTCTATCATGTTTGTTTCTCAACAAATCCTTCCACTTTCATATTACTTTTAAGTTTTTATAACGTTATAAATCGGCTATGTAGTAAGGCAACCTTTACAGCTTCGTGCATACTGAGTGATACTCCATCGCTAAATGAATAGAGTTTGATTCGGCATTTCTTAGAAACGGTTCTCAGCAGTAAATTTTTGTCCACCTCTCTTCATAACTGTGAAAATTCTATTCTTTTATTTTTGTTGCAGTTTGACATTTGGAAGACTATAAGTTAATGCATATGATAATTTCAACTACACTCATCTATCGCTGCGACGAATGAAGAATATTAGTTGGAAAACAATTAAGTAATTGTAGAAATACTGGAAAAAACATGTGAATATATAAAGCTTCGATCGCGTGTTATTCCTCAACTGGCGAAAAGCTAGCTTATTCCGTCACTCGCTTAAAACGATTTCCTCATCCTTCGCTCGTAAGATACTCCTACATGAGCAATAACTGTCACTTATATTTCACCAGACCAACTAGAGCTTGTTCATGACGTTTACCGACTATCCATCATATCATATTTTTTGAACATTAAAAAATGTCTGTCTCTCGTACCACAACGTTGTGCTGCAAGTATGGATGCTTATACAAAAATACACCGAAAACTCCGCTCTAATTAATGCTCTTCAGAGGATTGCTCTCAAGGTTTTGGCATTTCAGGCTTCAAATAACGTTTCAATAGGCCAGGTTCCACTCCCGCTCCCCCACTCCCCCTCCCTCTCCCTCAGCTCTTTGCATGCTGCCTGTGTTAAACAAGCAGTATTCATTTCCACCCACCACTTTAATATTCATCACTAAGATTCCCCCACAACTGAGACCTTTTAGAAGTTACAAAAAATTGGATAAGACTTGCAAATTAGCCCATATGTAGCTAGAATGATATCTCCCACATCTAGCCATAAGCATCACACAAATGAAAACCTCACACTGACAACAGCAACGGAAGGTTCAAGAATGGTGTGCAAAGCTCAAGGCCCAAAATTAATGGAGAAAGGAAAAGAAATATTGACAGTGATGTTGTGGTGTCTTAAGCGATCCATTAACGTGAGTCCACGTCCTATACCTATGCTGCAGGTGTACAGTTGAGGGTTAATGTTGCTCAGCATTAGCAAAATAAGATAAAATTTAAATAAGAACCTGAAGCAGAAAGGCGATCTTCATGTTCTTCGAACAAATAGTCAGCTGTTTCCTTAGGGAAGAGAGTTCTGAAACGCACAATCAGTACATCCAGAACTTGACGAAAATTGTTCGAAGGAAAAACATTCCACCCGCTCTTGCTTTTGCAACATTTTAACTGTGTCATTAATCCTTAATTATGAAAAAAAAAACAATTAGAAACTACCTCTATCTTAACAAGAGAACCAGTAGATTGGTGCTAGCAGTACAAGGGCCTGCAAATGCTCGCAGCTCAGAAGGACACAAAAAGTGAAAGGAATATACCACAGAGTGCTTGCTCTAGCAATTCCTCCACACACATAATAGTCAATATAAATATATGAAACAAAATGAATAAACGCATCGAAAATGAATATGCAAAAGCATGCCCACATAACACACGGGCAAATACTGTCTCCTTTTGTGAGCGTTAGTGGTCCTCTAAAATACATAGTACATACATACAACATAAGTGAACGAGTAAATGCATAAACAAAATTTTGGCATACTCATCAAAGGCGAGCTAAGACCACGGAACCTATACTCAAAAGCTGACTGCGGTTTTTCATGGCTAGGTCTGTTGCAGTGAAATCAAGAGGTAACTTCGCGCAGATTTTGTGATCTACGGCGAAGATATAAGAACAACATAAGGGGTCCACTCAGCAAAGAAACGCACGGTGACTGCACCACGAGCACTTCATGAACCGAGCGAAGGGCGACACTGAGACAAAGTATACTGATACGACTGAACGCTGTTTACTTCACAATCAGCCTATCCCTATGTTCTGCGCTAAATGAGTGGTACTATGACTGCAAACTGATCAACTAAAGACCAGCATCCAATACAATCCAATACAAACTATCTTATCGCTACATCACTCGCAAGAGCAAATGACAGAAAGAAAAATGAGAGTGCCGAAATAATACTATTTCCATATAAACTTCAACCAGAGAATTTTCAGCAGCTACATTCTCAGCGATGCAAGGCGCACAAGAAAGGTCTCATAACCAATGACACGTTCAATTAACGGCATTCGATAAAATTGCTTCCACACGGCTACACTACCTGCACAGAATATATATTAATGCAACTCTTCCTAAGCAAGAGATTGTAATAAAAGTTTTCCAGTCAAGACGACATACCTCACAGCATCCACGACAGTAACCTTGGGCTTCTGCAGATCTGTACTGCCGGAAGTGGTAGGCAGATTATTCTCATTCTACAATAATAATAGTGCACCATGATGAGATATTACAAGACATGTGGCCGAAACCACTGACGAAAACAACAAACACTTTCACTGCCGAAGTGCCGACAATGCTGCATATAAAGCAGCACGTTAAAATATCTTCACCGTGAACAATCCCCATCAACTCATCAAATCCTAAGACAGCGTTTGAATAAAGCTGATCCTAATTCTTCATTCGAATACCTCACAAGTCGCAGCTATCTTATCAGCCCTCACGCTTCAGTGTACTCCCAACAAAAAAAAAAAAAAACGATCTACTCAATTTTGAATATAACACAACAAATAAATCATGGATCGTACCTTATCGATGGCACTTTCAGAAGCATTTCCCCTCGATGCTTCCATCTTCGACAGTTGATTTTCAGGTGTAACGGAATGGTTCTTCCCCACACCTTTGCCTGCATCATCCTCGTCGGCCGAATGTTGCTGCTCATAATCCGGTTTCTAAGCAGTCCTTTATCATAGACTCAACATTCCATTTACGTTGCGTTTTCGAAAATCACCATTGTTATGCAAAGGACATGGAATCTCTCAACGATTGCAATGATCCTCAGGGAAGTAAGGACATCGAATCAACCGATCACAGGACTGAATGATAGCAAAAACGAGATAGGTAAACGAAAGCAATGAAGGAATGGAGTGTTGGGCACGTTTATTTTTCGGTCCTGAATCATTGACATGAACATGTCCGCTATCACCATACTGACGGTAATGTTCAACTGAAATCCACTTCGTGTTAAAAGATGGAAAGCAAGAAACGAAACATATGATTAAGTATTTAAGGCAGACTATGAATCATCAGAAGGTCGACAACGTAGAAAATGAAATGCGCAACGTATAAAGGAAGTGTTATAACGGTGCGTCAAAACAGCAACGCATGTAAGAAATCACGAACGCTGTATGTAGTGAAGTGAAACGTGCCTCTTTTCTCAGTTCAACCTTTGCTCTCTTCGGAGGGTTCGTTTGATCCGGCGTTTCCTCCAATTTCTTCTCCTTCGCCTGTGTGGAATAAATGATGCAAGATTAGTTTTAAATGGCATACAGGGCATGTGGTTGCCCCGTCTGGCTTCAGTCATCTCTGCGCCCGGAGTCCGATGACCTCCGACACTTCTACATGGCTAACGGTTAGCATGCCTCCTCCTATAGGTGATGTCCGTAATGGAGAGGTGTGTGAAGGATTGCTAGAAGGTGAGCTGAACGGCAACATAAGCCAGAAGACAGCGTGATCAATTTGGCACTTATTTTCGGGAAAAAAAAAACGAAAAAGAAAGCAGAAAAACGAACATTAGGATCACCAGCAGACTGACCAGCTGGGCATACAATAGAGGTCAAAGCAATCACTTAAAGGGAGAGAAAAGAAAACACCCTCAGCTCTGCCCGTAGCCTTCATAATGGCAGTGATGAGGGATTTCACGAGGGGGCAGATGTACTCAGAAACTCGCAGTACATAGGCCGTCATCCTGCATTTGCCTAAAAGTTGGCACGTTCTACGTTCGAACGCTTATAAACAATCAAGTAGTGTATATCTTGTTAGACGAAATTTGCAACATTACGGTTAATATCTCATAATAAATGAGATCAGATGCGCAACGGAAGTGACTGCGAAATGCAGAAATGGTACTAAGATTCTGCTTGGCGCAGTCAAGAGAGGTGTCAGGTGCATCGGATAGATTGTTCACCCGCAAGCAAAAAGTAGAATCATCCCGTCAAGTTGATGGCTTTGCGTGTTGGCGCACCCGTTGTTCGAATGGAAAAGAAATTCGCAATGGAAATCATTGCAGTTTAGGTGCCCATTTTAGCAGCAGAAGCCTTTTTTCGATGTCAAAATGGCAGATGTTGAACCTGCTGAGCCCCCAATGATACAATCCGCAACGAAACCAGCTTGTCCTCACAGGAAAACGAGGATTAGTTATCGACATATCCGTTATCCCGAAATCAGCTGTATCCGGACGCTCCGATCATCTTATTGCGAGATTAGAACCATGGACAGATTTCAAGAGGAAAGGGGATTCGTAATGAAGTAATCTATCGCGAAAGACCAAGGCAATTCGCCAGAGACCTTTTCTTATAAGATGTTGCACTTGAAAACTGAAGTATTTCCGCATGCAATGTTGATGACGATTTCAGCTACTTCTCAGCGAGCATAACAAATGCATAGTTGCTGCTATAACGAACACAGCTCGAAGCGCGAGATGCCATCTCAGCCAAGAAATGCTTACGGTTCTTCGAAGAAGGCGAACGATGGTGTGAAGCAATGAGACATTTGTTCCCGAAAGCCTTCACATGCACACTCTAGGGTGTCTTGCCGGATATGAAAATGACAAAGATTTCGTGTAGATCGCTAACTGCTTCAAATGTTCTTAATTGTAGGCGATGTGATGTTCACCGCAGAAAATCCGCAAACGTTGAGGAAGTTGTTAGATGAACTCAGCTGCAATGCGAAGGCAACCGGTCTCAAAGTCCATTGCGCCAAAACGCGGTGGATGAAGAAAGGGCACTGTCCTAAGTTTTATGTGAAGCTCGAAATGCAGAACATTGAGGTTTTAGCTATGTCCGCTTGGGACAAGCGGTGCAAATAGACAATGATATCAGTGTCGAATTGAGCGGAAGAAGAACAGCGGGGTGAGCAGTCTTCATGAAAGTCCATGACATCTTCGCGGATAGGAAAACGCCACCGTCTGCGAAAACAGAATTGTTCACTGGTATTGTCCTTCCCGCACTGTTATACGGATGCGAAATGTGGAAGATTACATTCGCAGAAGGGCGGAAGTTAACCGCGACTCAATGTATCAGTTGGCATCAGCAAGCTGCAGCATACCTTTAATGAAGACCTGCGATCTCATTCCAGAGCGGAGGAAATCGCTAAAATGATCTCTGCCAGATTATAACTGCGCTGGTCACATGGTAAGGATGAACGACAAGTGCTGGACAAGGTGGATCGTGAAATGGTACCCGCGAAATGTAACAAGAAAACGAGGACGGCGGCCGTTGATGTGGAGGGGTTTCCTTGCGCTCTTACGTGGAACCACGGTGATGCACCAAGCACAGGAGCGAAATGAACAAGAGAATGGTTTTCAACTGCATCGACGGAGAAAAATGAGCAGATGAAACAACAGCAGCCGAAAGTAACCGAAAGTGAGGAATATTTCTGAGTGATTTTATTGCACATAAATACGTATTAAAAGTGAGAGCACTGGAAAGCATTGCGTGGGAGGAGTGTACACATGTATGCATTTTATCGCATCTCGTTTTTATCGCATTCATCAAATTCTTCAGTCTTGGTCACCCCACACTGCACAGTGAAACGGCATCCGTTCAAGGGAAAGAACAGAATGTCAAATTAAAATAGGCTAGGAAAATATGGAGTTGGATACATTAAAGCGAAGATTCTTCACAGACGATGTTTTCAGATGAGATCGATTCTCGATGGGGACTGGATTTTGTATGGAACATATAGAAAAACGATTCGAAAACGGTACCAACTTTCAAATCTTCCTCAAAAAATAACGAACTTCAAAAATAGATTCTTTCGAGTGACATTATCTCCAAAAGGTTACAGTAGCAGAACCAATGTGACCAAGAAAAGAGAGGCAGAATTGAAAAAGCACAATCTGAACTCATTAAAGTAAATTTTCACTGAGTCCTCGCTCACGCATAGCTTTCGAGATATGACTACAGCAAAAATAAAGGTCTCGCAAACTAGCGTTGAATTTGTGCTTCTTTCACGGCGTAAATGTTGCAGTAAACGTCGCTAAGTGATCCTCCTCCAGCAAGACGTGCAATGATGCCCCTATTACTCGCACATTAAATCTAACTTCGTAGACGTTTACGCAACACTTCACCCATAATACAACGCAAATGTTATTCACTACTACTACGTGATGTTTCATTCACTCAATATATAACTCATAACAGAGCTTGAAAATGCTTCCGAAAAACCTAAACGCTTCTGAAAGTACTGTTACTTTAAGGCCTCCAGATCTGGGGAGTAGCAGCAACATTCGAGGATAGCTGCTGAATCGGAGCACTGAAACTCTAGGAAACAGGAACATTAAGTACGGCCAAATTTCAGCCAGCAATTGACGGAATGCATATTACCATAAATATACGATTTCAGCTTCTGAATTCAAGTAACTTTATCATCTGACACTGCATAAGTGAAGTCATGATGTGCCATGAATAATGGCTTTCAGATGAGAATGCTTTCCGGTGTGGAGCAGATTTTGCCCAGAAACTATGCGACAACTACATCCTTTTCTCGATGTATAATCGTCCTTCATAGCTTGTCGTCTATTTCTGCCTTTTTCTGCTTCAATCGCTCATATTTCTGTGCATCCATACTGCTAAAGTAAGAGGAAATATTTTTAGTCACTTTTTACATTCGTTACTCAAAATTAAACTAAATTTGATAATTTTTTCTTATCAGTTCATTGTATGATATCAAATTCACCGCTGAAAACCTCTTAAACAACATCAACTGTGTATGCACGCTTCAAAGTAGAGCATGGGAACTTAGATTTTTCGCTAGAAGAAGCGAGAAACGAAAAATCAAACTCTCATTTAACAAATGACCCAGAACGATATAAGACATTGACGACTAACCCCTTCGTTATTGTGTGCAACACCTTACTTAGAAATAATAAATGAATAAATAAATAAATAAATAAATAACTGGATAAGCGAGTAAACAAATGAACAGATAGAGAAATACGTAAATATAAAACCAAAATCAGTGGGTGGAAAAAAGGATGGCAGAACAGAGCACCATGGGTGAAATAGAGGAAAACAGAAGCAAGAGGAGAAAAAAACCGCAAAGTACATACAAGGATAAGATTGTTAAAAGACCATAGTAGAAGTAAGGAATGGAGGAAGACGAAGGGGTGTAAGATTTAGTGATTATCTAGAGATATAAAAGTAATCGCTTATCAGCCCTTATCCATTTACGTGAGCATTTGGGTTATGCGCAGGCAACCATCACGACGAAATGCATAACCCTCTTAGTATAGATGGTAGTAGAGATTAAATAACTACACATGCTGTGTTGTAGTGAAAGGAAGTAGAGGAGAATACTTTATATACAGACAAATAATATATCTTGTGATTACAAATAACGGTACTTACCTTATCACTGTCAAGAACAGAGCTCGCTAAAAAGGGATAAAGGTAAGATAAATTGAAGGAAAAGTTTTGAAGGGGAACTAAATTATAGCTGAAAAATGTTTTATCAAGTACGACTGAACGAGTAATGCCACTAAAAATGGCACGCGCACAAGCGAACGCAAGTGCGGCACAAGTGAACTTGTAGGCCTACACACAAATTATAAAACTGCAGCGCATAATGTGCCATGTATTGCTTTCGAGTCCAAATATATCGAAACATGAGACAACTGCCATATTGTGTCCTATAGAAAACGATAGACGCGTGAACGATAGCAGATATGTCGATTTGATCTTATCAGCTGTTCATAAGACAAGCTAAACATTGCAGTCCAGAAGCATGAAACTTGGTAGGCATAATTCTTGTCTTCATATTTTGCATATCTCAATTCTGTTTACCACCCTTATCGTCTATTCAGATGATAAGAGCTCCATACAGAAACCAGCAGCCTGAAACCGGGTACTTAAGAACACTTCCTGACAAAACCACAATCGGAGTTGGCCCTGCAGGTCGATACATAATCCCCTCCCCGTCCCTATTTCGGATGAAATTATGCGTAAAACATGCGAAAGACTGTAAGCGAAAAAATCCTGTGTGGAAAAGTGCAGCGAGATAAGAAGCGGGAGCTGAAGCAACCAACAGGAAGATAGTGAGAGAGGGGCGGCGAAGGAAGATAGACAGATGGAGAGTGGGCACTTTGTATGCAAGTTCCTTTCTCTCTTCATTATCAAGCATCGTAGCCGTTCGCTGAGTTCGAGCAAGACACTATGAATTATAATCGGTTCCAAGTTGAATGTGTCGATGTTTGGATCTTCAAAAACAAAACAGAGTAAGCAGCCCACATAAAAAAGTATTTAAGGGTTCCACATGTCATGCAAACTGTTGCCAAGCACAGAGATACGCAGGTTTTCTTGAAAAGCCCATAGTGGTTGTTATTCGAGATACATAGATGAAGCAGTGCGCGCAGTTTGCCTAGGTAGATACAAATTCCCTAAAACTGTTAACGAAAGCGCGAATAGTGGTCAATTCATGGAGAAGGACCACGCGGAGAACCTTCAAAGGCTGGTAAAGAAAGGTCTAAATGGACAGTATTCGTTACAGGGAAGAACGACCGCGCATAGACCGACTACATTTTGCAGATGCCAAGTCAGCATAGAGACACCTATTCGGAAACATTAAACAATGCTTTCAGAGTGACTGTCTCACGTGCAACCATACAGACACACAGACAGACAGAGAAACCGTCTCCATGCCTAAAGATTGCGCGCAAGGTGCTTGCTTTTGAAAAGATATACCAAATCGTCGTGGCGAGAAAAGGAAGAGGAGTGGGGAAAGGGAAATCGTACATGGACAATACCTCCCGTCCCCAATTCCCTCAAATTCACGCACCGAATCCCATAAAGTTTCTACCGACTTCGCTCGAAATATCTTATGGATCCCTACAAAGTCGAGGAGAATCGAAAATTTGAAGGTTATCGTTTTTTAGGAAGTTCGGTTCGCGTCACGAATGGAAAAGCGGACATCTGGCACTAAGCGGCAAAGGATGCAGGCGAAGGTAGATGGGAAAATTACCTCGATCAAATCGAAGGGAGGAAGGGTTAATGAAGCCGTCATTATGCAGCACTTGCTATCTTATTGTTGCAGTGGAAAAAACAAACAAACACCACAGGGAAGTTGAACGACAAGTAAGAACTACAATTGACTTACTACTTCCGACTTTTTGCATGCATCGTCGCTTCTGACTCCATCTCCATGCATCGTCGCTTCTGACTCCATCTTGCAGCTGAAAGCTTGTATACTATTAGGTAAGTCAAAACGATAACACTTGTAGTCACTTCCACCGAACTTGTTGTTTGAGACAGACACCGTATCATGGTTCTTTGTCTCCGATCTCTTTCGGTGCGTCATATGCTAGTGGAACATGGACTGCTCTATTTACTACGCCATTGCCACTTCCCACAACCGAAATCAAACGGGAAGGTTTAAATCAGTGAGTAAGGGAGAAGGCAGATTCGTCTTAATAATCATAGAATTATCCATTCTCCACCAAACAACCAAGCAAACTCGAATAAATTGGCAAGTATTACAAAAAAAAAAAAAACAAAAAACAAAAAACAAATAAACAAGGTCTAATTGGGCATACTAGTGAAATTCTTTCATCCCAAATTCCCGCATAACGAAAATCACTTCAACTGCCCTCGAGAAGGCAACCACTAAGAAACCAACGGAAGAATTTTTTCCTGCAACCAGCGCATCTTGGTTTTTTGCAAACTTGCACTATTATCCCCATTCCATTTGGACTTGCCAGATATGGCCTATGAAATTTCTAATGACGAACAATTGCATTTCGACGTTATTTAGATGCGTCGAGTCCTAAGTGAACAACAATAACAAGCCATAGCGTATTTCATTCGGTTTCAAAGTAAAGGGATGAAATGGCGAGCCGCAATGACGAAGGAAAAAACGCACGCAAAGGAGTTTGACGACGGTCCATGCTTGCACAGAAGCAAGTGGTGTCCGCTACTGTCCGCTGTCCAAAGTCATGAGGTTTATTTTATTCAACTGTGTTCCGAGAATGAGGTGCTACTTGACTTCGTGAGTGAAAATCCTTTCTGGCATCCCAGATTCCGATTTCGTGATCAGTGCTGCATTACGGCAGCAGTTATAAAATTTTGAACCGCATGTCAACATTTGAAGAATTGGTGCGCATTTTATACCGCAAAAGGGCTCATTGCGAAGCCTATGGCCTACTAAGGCGGGAAAAGGAGGAAAAGCGAAGGAAGGGGTTACATGGCGGTTACATACCCCTATGGCCAAAGGGTTACATTTTCGCAAGAGGTTACATATGACTCCCCGTTAAGTGAGTCATCGTGGCACGGGCCTTGAGCAGTCTAATTGGGCGGCGTTGCCCATCTTTCGCCAGAGATGTTAGGCCGTGACTAAACCTCACAAAAGCGCCTTCGTGGGATCCCTTGGACCAGATGAAGGCGAAACGCACACGCCCGTGGTCCGCCTAGCCAGCGGATAATGCGCCATCCCCAGGCTACAACCGCACGAAAGATGGTAAAAATAAATGCGCCTCAGTATTCTGCACACCAATCGACCCGGTTAACTACGCCGATACATCAGTCGGCGGTTGGTGAGAGGCTAAAAAGAATCTCAGGTACCACAGCTCACGTATTAAGAGGACTGACCTCTCGCTATGCACCTATACTGCAGGGCTTTACGAGGGAACACGTCCTTCCTTATCTGTTCGAAGAGAAGGAGGAAACAAGCCGCGATATACTAGGACTTTGTGAAGTAAGAAGAGGGAAAGATCTGGTAGCAACGTGAAAGAAAGGCAACGCGATGTTTCTCGGTAGCGAGGAAGAGAAAAAAAACATCCGAGGGTAAATCGGCTTTATCATCCAGAAAAAAGTGGCTTCGCAAATTGCTTCCTGTCAGGTGCACTCCAGTCGTGTTGGCACTCCCGTCTTAAATCTGAATGGAAAAGCAGCCCTCAAGGTCATAAGGTTACCCCCCAATTTCGGAAACTGAAGATGAATGCCTCAGTCAGGCAGAGAGAGCCAAGTTCACTTACATCGTAATTATGGGGTACTTTAACGCAAAGCGGGGTAGAGGAAGACCAGGTGAGGATTTTGTGAAGTACGATAGCAGTGATCGAAACGACAGTGGAGAACGCTTAGTCTCGATAGCCGTGACCTGGGGATATTACATCGGAAACATTTGGTTCAGGAAGAAACCAACACGTGATCGACATGGATATCACCCAATGTGGAAAAAACGAATGAAATCGATTTCATCCTGAAGGAAAACAGGCAGATTCTTCGCGATGTAGCTGTAGTGCCACTTTTCAACACCGGCACGACTTGTAAGTAATACTATGGAAAGATAGAAGAAGGATGTTGCTTCTTGCAGCTGAGGGAGAGAAGATGTTAACCGAAGTAGAACGTCACAAACGGGAACTTTTATGGCACATAAACACAGACTACCAATTATTCATGAATCAACTAAGTGAATTCATTAAGAAGGCAGAATCAAAGCAGCCAAACAATGCAGAAAGAAGAATATCAAATGACACGCTAAGCTGCTTCAAAGAAAGATGGAAATGAAAAGAGAGAAAGCCCATACCCTTAATTACTCATTTGTGAATAAACAGATAAGAACCCTGCTCTCCGAAGATATGTGAAACACGCCTATTGGAAGTTGTTGAGGAAAATGAAAGCCTCAAAAAGTGTAAAAGAAATCTGGCCATGCACAGGAACAGTCTCATCAGCCTGAGAGATGGAAGTGGAGGAAGGACAACGACTCGCGAAGGCATTGAAAAAATCTGCAAGGTATCTTACGCTCGCCCGCTTCTGAGGTCAGAGTGCTGCACCGAAGTTCAATGAAGGAGACTATGTTATTCCACCTGCAACAATTAGCGAAGTGCGTTAGGCTTAATCAAAAATGGACCACAGCAAAACTCCCGGTCTAGACGGAATCTCGGTGAGGGTGTTGAAGGCAGGTGGCCATTGTCTCTGGAAGGAGTTGACGGAGCGACTCAGTAATTATATCAAGGGCGGTGATATCCCAGATGCTTGAAGAAAATCAAAAACCACCCCACTCTATAAGAAGGGCGATAAAGAGGCTGACAATAGGTGAAGCGCCAGAATATTGAACTGGTATCCAACACATCGCAAAAGACCCAGAGGAGGACCATCTCGCAGATGCGAAGACTTTCTCAAAAAATACGCTGGACCAACATCGAGAAGAATAACGGGGGTAGACGTTGTGGGAGGATATCATGCGAAATGTCCTCGTGTAGCTATCTACTGTAAAAAGAACAGCACGGTGGTTATCGACTTTCAAGTGTTCTAAATAACAATATACGGCCATTCAGACCAAAAAGTCGCAAGTGTCCACAACGCAAATGCTACGACACCGTCTTAGTGAAGTATCCTGACAAATATAGAAGGAGAGAGCATAAACGATCAGAATGGAAATGAACGGAACTTCCTCAACTGTTCAAGGTGCGAACTACCTAACACGATGTGGCCTCATTCGCTTGCAAAACACTCGCCTCTACAGCCCATCGTTCAATATTCTGGGCGACGTTTCTTCGTTGCCTTCTCCAACAGAAAATAAGGCTGAGATACACCAGGAGCCTCACTCGGTTAAAGCAGACATACTCGTACGATACCACAAGGAAGTCACATGAATAGAGTAGTGCCTTAACCTAATTCCCTGCAACTCCAGAACCTTGCAAGACACAAACATTCAGCCATCCCCACCTCGAAACCAGCTCTTGATATGCGGTGCATACCACCCAATGACTTTAATGAACAGCATCGTTCACAGCATAGAGCCCCTCAAAAACCAAAATTACGTCATAAATAGTAATAAAGAAAAACACTCGTTACAGGACGCAGAAAGAATGGTGCAGCCGAAGCTATTGTTTGAAGTCTACCGTCATTCCTCTGCGGGGGCCCCTGCATTGAGATGAATCATAGATTTTGAACCCCGGGAGCCCCCGGGGTCGAAAAATCTCCTGCCGCCGTGGAAATTTGCTGTAATCAATCCTCCGCCGGCGGGAGTCGCCGCGGATGCCCTGGTGGTTTCGTAATCTCCCTGAGGGATGTTATAAGTGCGAATATAAATGCGAAGCTAAAAAAAATTCTCCATTGACTCACGGAGCACGAGGGAACTGCGCAATGCAATATGTTGAATGAGAAACGCTGAAAGGCAACAAAAACTAAAGCACACCAATCCTAGTAACTTCACTACGTAGCGCAATATGTCAAAAACGCATATTTCTCCTCATCTCATTTCCTGTTACTTTTGCAACAAGAAAGTTTAATTACACTTCCAAATTCCAACATTATCACAGTCCCATGTCACTGGCCACGAAGCGAATACCCTTCCCTTGTGACCGGTCCCTGAAATTTTGCTACTTTCGCATCTAACAAAGTACGTAACTGCAGTTGGCAAAAATGTGCACTTTGGGATTCAGTCATGATTTCTACACAAACGAGTTGCCGAAGATAAGTCAAGACTGCAACTTTTCGAAAACCATTCGCATCGCAGTTTCCCATGAAAATCATACAGCACAATACCATGAACGATGTGAAGTGTTGTGGGGCCGCAACGGAGGATTCTGAGAACTCATCCCCTCACCCGCAAGGGCCCTCGTGGGGGTGAAAAGCTACCCATCTCCGCGGGGCTGTGATTCATCATTTCATATGACGGGGCCATCCGTGACTAGATCCTTCTTCCAAACACTACTGCAAACCCACAATTGAATAAAGGTGCTTGAATGGTCGTGTACTGATGGCATGTGTTTGGATTGAGTAGAAATCGAAGCCGATCTTGAAGGTCCAAGGTGGGAATGGGGTTGTGATAAATGTGCAAGTGAAAGCAGCGATCTTGCATGAGGACATTCGCTGTCATCCCTACTTCATTAGTAGTGATGACAGCGAACGTTAGTAGGGATGACAGTAGGAAAGTGAGAAAATTCCCTCATTATCAATGTGAAAAGGGTTGTAAATGCTGCGCGACTAACAGAATTTCTGAACATTGGTCGCCGATGGATCGTCTTTCCGGCCGATCAGCTGGAATAACTGCGGGGCTAAAAAGTTATCTGAATTTGGGTCCTTGTTTCCATTTTTGTGCCCTCCAAAACAACTGTTTTTCCCACTCTTAGTCTTCGAGATTTGCTTAGAACATATAAAACTTGAATTTTATGAAGGTACTTGCCTTTTGCCCAGGACTTCATTTAGTCGAGATTACATTCCCCATCCAGATTGCATCCTCCATCCTTAGTGAAAAAGCCTCGTAAAATTAATAAAAAAACCATTACTGAAACGCAACCCACCTGCAACCGGTACATCGCTTAAGTGGTGCAAGCGAGAGGCATCGTGAAGCAAAATACGGGAGGCTGATAGGAATTTTCGACGGTTAATCTCCGCCTATCTTAACGGAAACATTTGCCCTATTCACCTTAAAAGCCTTGATCTTAACATATCAATTCAACGTCTCGAAAGTTGTGACAGGCAGCGGCAGCATGAAGGGACCGAGTGTACGGAGGGCAAGTGCCTATTAACGTCTGTCTATGCCGATATGTAGGAGAACAGGTGAGAGAGAATACGTAGTTTATGGGGTACCACCACGGCCCCGAAATACGAGTAGGACCAAAGACATATAATCGAGCCCAAGCGCAAATTATATAAGCCCCAGATATCGCCTAGGGCAGCACAAGAGCACATAAGTCGATCATTGACACTATGTGAAAAACAATAAACGAGGATCGACTATGAGAGTGAATATGATCACTGCAGAGTTAGATCACATGCAGATATCTTTGGTTGGTTCTTCAGATACCATACTCAACAAACACGAAAGGTTTGTGATTATAAGCACAACGGTAGGTAGCAGAACAAACGACGAATAAATGTCAGTAAGCAAGAGCAGCAGTGGTGTGAAGATTAAAGTAATTCAACGACGATTTGAGAGAGGGAAGAAGTGGATGCATTAAAGTTATTGAAAGGGGGCAGATCCAAGGTTTCTAGAACACAAAACTAAACACTAGATAGAAAACTGTTTGTGAGTTTTCTGTATAGTGTCAACATAATTCAGTAACTTACTCAATAATAGCATTATTCAGAGAGTTGGAACTGATGCGTATATCAGCTATGAGGAAGGATAGTTCGAAACATTTTTAAGAACGAAACATAAGAAAAGATACATAATTTGATGACCAACGATCGGATCAAATCTGAGTCTGCTATATCGCGGTGGTTCCAATTTGAAGATTCTTAACATGTCGTTTAATTTGGCTAGCATCAACCATGACAAGCTTTACTCAAAGGTTTGTCTTGTTCGCACAGTCAATGTGGAGAATAGCCGCTGGGCTTTGGTATAAGCGCTTTCCAAATGGAAATTTGCAAGTGTAACTTTATTATTTCGTGGTGCCTTGGAGCTGGAAGGAATGGTTCACTGGAATAAACCTGATATCTCAAGCACTCTTTGTGGACAGGTTTGCTGCGACCGTGTTGGGGCATTCAGAACGTGGCACCAGGGGAGTTCAACACAGCGCCTTTATGACGTCAACACAACTCGAGTAGCGCAACACAACGACTGCCTCGTGAGCAAGACCACAGCCTATTTATAGCCTCGGCTGCGGCCCTGAACGTATGGCGAAATCACAACACACATGGGGAGATATTACGTTAAGATCAAACAAGCGTGAGCATACGGCGCATTACACAAATACAGATCACAGTATCACTCGTTACCAGATCACTCGTTAACACCTCCCCCGAGTTCTTCAATAACTGAGTCGGCCAGGGTGTCGAACGACGCGACTTGAACGACGAAGTTGTAGAAGAACTTCTTGATCGCGAGGTTGCTCGTCCTTGTCCACTGCTTCTGCCACCATCGTTGTGCCATTGGGCTTGTTTGATGCACGATCGTACGCGTCATGTTGCAACCGGTCGCCAAAGCTGCCATTGACCGATGAACCATTGTTGTGGTGGTCCACTGCGTCGCGTTTTGGAACATAGGCACTTGCACCGTCCTCGCCTGGCGTGTCATCATCACTCGTAACAGAGATCGCGACCTGCCTCGAATTCCTGAAATTAAAATCAGCGCCTTGACAACGTATTTGGTTGGTATGACGTCTCCACGTCACTTTTCCAACTTTCACGAGCCATATGACGTTGCCTTCTCTTCCAACTATTCTTCCTCTCCTCCACGGCTTACTCTGGCTCACGTAGTCACGAACAATTACGTAATCGCCAATCTTAAATTCTCTGTTTTTCCTAGCTCGTGTTTTCATTTCCATTTTCTGCTCCGTCTCTTGTAGTTTCTCTGTTCCTTTTGGAAACATCAAGTCAAATACAGTTCTAATTCTCCGCTTCATGATTTATCCCCTCTCCTGCAACAGCGTTCTGAACCTCCTCCTCAACTTCAAGTAGGTTCACCGCCTCGTTGAGGTCAATACTATCTCTAATAAGGAGCTTTTTCTTTACGCGTTCATTGCGTATACCGTTTACAAACTGCACAGTCAGGGCCGCTTCTCTATTGAAGGAATCAAAATTACATTGTGCAGCTGCATTCCTTAGCACATTCGCAAATTCCTTTGGCGACTGACCATCTAGTTGCTTTAACTGGAAGAATTTTGAACGCTCACGGGTCAAAATAATTCGACTTCCAAACAACTCTTGCAGTTTTGACACGCACTCCTCATATTTAAAATCATAGGGTGTCCCTGGTAGGCACATTCTTCTCAATTCCTCAAACGCTGCTGGTGCCAGAGATGCGACCAAGCAACTTCGTTTGAGACTATCTTGAGTCACAAAATTCATTTCTAAGTGACTTCTAAACTGAAGAATCCATGTGTCCCATGGGTCTTCTTTGGGGTCAAGTGTTCTGTGTGCCGTTATTGGTGCACGCACCATAGCTGTTGAGTCTCTATTGCTCATATCAGCTCTTTAATGTCTCACGCAGGCTTACCCTATTCTATGCACTCCAATAAACGACTTACGCAGTACGTTTCGGGACTTACACC
Organism: Baylisascaris procyonis; assembly: GCA_037389465.1. Classification (NCBI taxonomy): domain Eukaryota; kingdom Metazoa; phylum Nematoda; class Chromadorea; order Rhabditida; family Ascarididae; genus Baylisascaris; species Baylisascaris procyonis. The sequence continues at coordinate 1,410,881 of JAZARR010000059.1, forward strand.
ACAGGATGTTCGTCGATTTCGCACAGCTTCGAGAAATATTGCGTGTCGACTGGGGCTACCAACGATCACACCGCTGTCATCTCATCCTGATCGCCAATTGCGACCGTGTTGGGGCATTCAGAACGTGGCACCAGGGGAGTTCAACACAACGCCTTTATGACGTCAACACAACTCGCGTAACGCAACACAACGACTGCCTCGTGAGCAAGACCACAGCCTATTTATAGCCTCGGCTGCGGCCCTGAACGTATGGCGAAATCACAACACACATGGGGAGATATTACGTTAAGATCAAACAAGCGTGAGCATACGGCGCATTACACAAATGCAGATCACAGTATCACTCGTTACCAGATCACTCGTTAACATTTGCCTTTTTGGTAGTATTTCCCTCTGGTTATCAAATAGTGGTAAAATGTGTCAACCTTCGAGCTTATTACTTGTTGGAGGCAGAGCGTCGGTCCATTAAAAGATTTCTTAAGTATACGAAGCACCATGTCTCGTTTGAATGACTATCTGATTGCACGTCTTGCTGGTGGCTGAAAGTGGTATTTTTATGGGAACAAGAATGTAAATATAATGGTTCTTTTTGTTTTCATCCTTCTTGATTTCAACGTCCCAAAACGGGGAAATTCACAAAAAATACGCGAATAAAATAGACAAAAGTGATAGGAAAACGGAAAAATGTCCGTAAAGCATCAGGTCAAATAGGTTTGAATGCAGCAGGGTTAGTCTGACTTTATTATTTCGTGGTTCGTTGGAGTTGGGAAATGGTCCTATAGACTAAATCTGATATCTCAAGCACTCTCCGTGAATAGGGTCTGTCGGAGTGCGCTAAAGCACTCCGTATTAGGTAAGCTAAAATTAAAAGAATAAATGGCATTTTTATGTCTACAATAAAAGTGAAGAATTTCGAGGAGCGGATGAGCGGCTTGTTTTGTCTCTCCAAACAGAAACATGCCGACGAAGGCTTGGGAACCCGATGGAGAGATGGGAACGCCTTCACCTCTCCTCTTTTCTAACGCTCACTCGGGGAGATGTGTTACCGCTCTCCTGACTGCCAATGCTCTCTTTTCGCGGTTCAGAGAGGATTTAACCGACGGGTGAGAAGCCGTCAGGGTCTCACTTGGGGTCTCTCACTGGCTGCCTCTACGAGAGCCATCGGACGGCTCTCTGCGACAAGACCCAACGTCGAGGCTCGCCTTTGGGATCGTCTTGAGGGCCGTGAAGAGGCTCTCCCGTCAAGAAGATGAGTCACCGCTACATAGTACGTCGGCCGATTACGTGGTTCTGCCACTAAATTTTTATTTTTTCTAGAGGGTCGCTCTTTTTGTGGCATTTCCTCCATACTCACCAACAGCGCTAAACTTATTAAAGGCAAAGAGTGGGTTCATCAGAACATTTTGAGAGTTTTGAAGCAGTATCTTTTTTTTGCGAAACTCTTGCTGTGTTCTACATGACCTATAGAAAATAATCGTCCAGAGCTAACTTTAAAGAAAATGAATGAAAATCGATCGATCCTGAAAAGTTGTCCGGTGGCAATCCGAAGCTTTTTTTAGCTCTAACTCGGCCTAAACTGAACGAATCGAGCTGATTTTTGCTTAAAGCCATAAATTAGCACACTCTACAAATTTAGTAAGCGTATGAGCAACGATAAATTCCACTTTCAAGTTGTTATCTTCAAAGTGCCATCCTCTCATAATTTTTTAGCCCCGGTACGCTGTAACCCATGCACCATGAGGTCGACATTTGATACTTGTCGAGAGAGACCACCCTGCTCGCAAAATGGAGTGGGTTCACTAAGTGAGCATCCGTTTGCCGATCCACTTACGTTGTTTCCGTGCAATCACGTGTAGCAGTTCATCCTACAGGATCAAGAAGTAGTATTCGATATGATCATAGGGTTTTCAGTGTTGCAATGAAGAAGAATTAGAGAAGAAACTTTTAAAGAACTCCATAAACACCTCATCAAACATCTGATGTCTTGCCAACAAGAAGAAAATGAATGGAAAACAATTTGGAAATTTAAAAAATGATAAACGACACTGTTTTAGATAACAACCAACGAATAAAGCACACAACTCGAGATAAACTTCTCGAAAATTTGGCACTTGATGCACTCACAAAACCGCCCACAAGCGTCGATGCAGCTACAAGAACTACTATCTTGTATAAAGCTAGCGAAAACAACCGACGAAAGTTCCATACTACTGACATCAGCAGACAACCTACCGATCTCCCTTTTCGTAGACTTTCGGACATCCTGCTGCCCTAGAATCTGCGAGAAAAGCAGATGAACGACAGAAAAGGCCACGCATTTAGCTCTGCGAAATCCGCATGCTTTTTTCTGACATTCTGGGTGAAAGCAACTATGAGCAGACGTCCTGCCCAGCTACGCTCTTCATTTACGCTACTCCCCGTTCTTAAAACAAATGGAAGGCGTCAACAACGAATACAATAGAGCAGATCAACAGTCTCGGAGCAGTGAAAATATCGAAAAGGAGGTTCGCAAGGGGGCTGGGAACGATGTTTAAAAAATACAAAAAGCACGCAATAAAAATGAACCGACTCATAAAAACCGATTCATAAAAATAAAAGACAATGCTGTTTTTTACAAGACTATTTAAAAATGAACATTTGGTCAGCAATCAACACAACCGAAGTAAAAAAAAAAACATTAAAATAGCCCTATGAGACTAATCGATGAATGCACATTAATGCTACCCTGCAACTATCTTAATTGTTGTTTTATTTTTCTTTTATTTCAAGAGGCAAAGACATCCATCACTACTTGTCTGAACAAAGATGCTTGAGCGTTACATATAAATTTTGTACCTGGAACAAAATTGCCCGTTTTTTTCAACTTTTGCATTCCAACGTCAAGATTTGGACGGTCACATAGAAAACATTGAGATATGGGAGGAAACTGAAATTTTACAAAATAGAGCCCTTTCTTTCCATGCATCAAGCGTAGAAGACAGGAGATGATGGCTGACGGGTCAGTACAACATCTATTGCCCCAAAGAGCGACCCCTGGCGGTCGAACTTTACGGAACACCCGAGTACCCGATTGCCTTCAATTTTTGAACCTCAATCTGGAAATCCAGATTTGTAGGAATTTTCTTGATTGAGCAAGATTTCTAGAAGGCCAACTTGGCTTCGATGAAGTTAGAAAGTGCACAGACGCTGCGAAGTGAAGCTGAAAATTTCCACAAACCTACAACGCTTCCACCGTCGCGTCATACCTCTTCCACATTGTGTCACTCAGACCAGGCCCCGCTTCGCCCTCTGCTCGTACTTCACATGTGCGGGTTGAATAAATTAAAGTTACGTGACTGCTGCTCAAAAATTCAAATGTTTGACAGTTGTGCATCGCAGTGTTGGGACCCTAGAGGCCGGTAGTGGACAATTCAATAGTAAACATCACCCCCACGTGAAATATCCCTTTTTTTGATGACTCCGAATTCCAATTAATAGCTTTATATTTCAAAGGCGCACGATGTAGAAACACGATTTTTTTGGTTAAATATATATCCGAAGAATCTCATCCCAGCATGTAAATATTATTGCGGTTCGATGCTAAAATCCGCACCATTACTTCACAGCATATGAGCACGGAATATGCAACGCTAGCAAAGTGGAAGGGCAAACGCCAATGGACAGAAAATATTAACCACCACTGTAGGCGGATCTTCCTTCCTGTAAACGATTTAAGAAAGAAAATTAACAGCGAGATCTATGCAAGATAACTAAATTTGGGACATCAAATCCACCCAACCGGCATCCAAGGAAAATACTCATTTGTTAATGCAAACACATCAATACGTGCCACTACCCAGCCCCACAATGTAGACATCATGTGCCCATAAGGTGCAACTTCGGCATATATTTTCCTCGAACTCTATCACGACAAGGAATGGAGTCCGACTAAATCAACTATTGTTATCTACTGAGTTATCATTCCCTCGATTACATACTGTCGCACAACAACGGTGGCTTATAGCGAGTGCATCTACTTCAACTAAACTGGTTGCTAGCGCACAAATCATGATTACACCCATATATTGCTAATGGCAAAAATTAGAAAAAATACAACTCACGATCGTCCACTGAAATAATATCAATGAAACGGGCGAATAAAACAATCAACAAAGATGCCCGCATAATATAATACCCCGAAGAGTGGAAACGTGCAACAACTTGATATATGACAACGAAAACGCAACTGTTATATATGCAGCTAGCAGTACAATACTTAACCTAAACAAATCATAACGCTGCTCTCTTTACTCGCCTTCTCTCTCAAGTGGTACTCAATTGCGTTCAACTCTTCAACTGTGGACCGAAAACGCATTATCTCAGGCCAGCAATCAACATATCAGTGCAATATACACAAAGCAAACAAATAACCGCATGAAATAATTAAAGTACTATTCGTAACAAAACAGAAAAAATGTCGATATGTGAGCGTGAGGTCACGTCATGACTTTGTGATGGCCTCTTTACATCAACTTCTAACCATTCAGAATACATTTCAAAAAAGCATAACCACAGCAAAAGTATACAACTATCTACCACAATCGCGAAAACCCCTTTGCTGGTGCAAGCTGTTACTGAAAGGTAGGGCATAAACAATCCGACTCACATCGTTACTAAATGGTCAAGTTGAAAGTGTCATTATATAGCCTGCCCATCGTAAGAAAAAAAAATGCTGAGAATGATTTTGCCACCTCTGTTCAAGCGGAATGAAAACTCCCCTCCAATGACTTCAAACTTAAGGTTCCAGTAGATGGACAACCTATAGAGGAGACAACTGAGAACTGCAATTCCTCCTAGGTTAGAGACATTTTTTCGATTACTAATAACCAAAAACATAGCGGGAGATTTGAAAGTATGGACTGGACTATCAAGCATGAAGACTGACGGATCATCCGTCTTGTTCACTGCTTTTGATGTTAGTCACATCACTTTCTCCTCGGTATCAACAAATTTTATTTCTTGTGAGTGAGGCAGGGTAGTAGGATGGGAAGGAGGAAAAAGGAAGAGTTCAACATTCCTTACAGAATTTTCGCTGATCGCCTAAGTTGCAGGCATACTGTATACAGTAACGGCACCTTATCCGATTCAGGCTGAAGTAAGTATATCAAGGGGGATTGAGGCCTCGAACAAGGTACGCATCATTTCGGACTGACGACTCAATTCGGCGGCCTTTTCAAGTAGTCGAATGTTTGTTGGCGAAGACATCGAGGTTACAACATCCAACACTTTCCGACAGACACGAAGCTGCGCAGCACGCCTGGAAATAACCTTCGTCATAGTAATTTCTTGCACTTATATGATGCAAAAAAGCGAGAATAAATCCTCTCCGCTGAAACAAAACAACCTGTCCTCTAATTGGTTAGCATTTCATATGAACATGCAAGCATGTTAATACACACTGAAAAGTCGCCTAACCCTATTCTCAGCATCCTGATGTGTTCAACTACGCTATCATGCGCCAATTAAAACACTTCTGTGAAAGAACTGTTATGATGACCATTTATCTATTAGCCATTTCAATAAAGCGCTGATTCGACACTTTATTACGAAACCACATCTGACGTCAACGTTTAAAGGTATTTAAGGAAGCTGAACGACGACAATCATATATCCTCATCAATTTTCACCGCGACCGTGAAGCAAACGTAGATCACAAAATACCGTATGCCATTTAGCCACTTCAACTGCTATTAATTTTTCCGTTGAACTCGAGTTCCTATCGACAGAAGAAGGGGAAAACGATGGACACAACACAGCAAACCGTTGAATGACTCTGTCGACCAGCAACACATGTCTTCCTTTTAGATGCAATGTAGTAATCAACTGCCTCAACGATGACAGTTCGTTTCTCAAAGATTCGGCGCGAAGCCTGAGGGCAATTGCATTTCGCCGAACGCATACCGCCGAACATGATGACAGCGCTATTCGCCAACGTAACTCGGGCTGGCAACGAGTCAACACAAATGCTATCAAGCTTGGCACAGTCATCGGTACCGATCGTGGCAGTCGACTTGACGCGAACCGCCTAAACAAGCACATAAAATACATTTTCATCTTACTTCATAACTTACTGTAATACTCATACAAGGAGCATACCTTTCATTCTTATCATCCGACCTCAGGTAACCAAGGCCCTTCGACTCTCCTTTAAATAACACTTATGCAGTGTCGCCTTTACTGCAACGAGCTCTTCGCTTTATTTCGCAGCTTCGTTTATCGCTCGATGGATGTTACCTTACCCTCAGAAACAAACCGGAAATTCTTTGTGGCCGCAATATTCAATCAAAGATGCTTAATTGCAACCTTCCCAGTGAACGCATTGCACAATGTTGTAGCAACTAGAAAGAAACACCAAAGCGCGCTGTGAACAACACAAAACACCACTGTACATCCAATGTTTGGAAGATGTATTCTCTCAAGAAGCTCTTCACAGCCACAGAAATTTCACAACTTTTTTATCAAGATATGAGAAAATGGAAGGAATGCGCTAAATAGAAGCATTCAGCGATGTAGATATATTTACCGATTCCAGAATGCAGATCATCAAGCCTTCAATCGCTGCCTGCTACTAGCACTATAGATGCGCTTGTCTCATCACCAACCACACGTTTCGCATCAGCGCACACGTGCGTTGCAACACACGTCTGGATCAAGCACGAATGTGCGGTAACACCAAATACAAAAACACAATTTTCTATGAGATAACTCTGATAGCAAGCCAACCCTATTTCAACGAACCTCTTCGCCGGCAAAAACAGGACTGCAGGGAGTCGATCCATCTTGAACTGCCATGGAATCTCATTTTTCGATACGTCTACACTGTAAAACGTTCAAAGTAGTTATTTTTTTGCTCTAAAAATAAGGCAAAATGGCCGAAATGAAAGTAATTTTCCTACTCTGCTATTATCAGCCCTTATTCAGCAGTCTGGCAGTTTACTTCGCAAGGACACTTGGATGTAAGAATGTTGGTAACGTCTGATGCGAATGAGCCTCCCAAAATATTTACAAGAGCATGATTCAGTTTAAAATTTCTAGACACCATTCTTCTGAACCGACAACAAAGACAGTCCGCCTAACAAGTAAAATTATAACCATTGTAACACCACATTCTACGCTGTTAAAAGGATCAGTCCATGGACGTTCGGGAGCCAGTGGTTTGGCACCACCGTCTTGGCGCCAGGATAATTAGACGACCAGAACATACCCGCTGGGATAATTGGACGACGACGACGCAGGGGTACGTTGACGGGCCTTTCGCACTCTTCATGTCCGTGTTGCCCGGTAATTTAGCCAAGTTCACTTTAGAAGCATAAGTTGAACTACTTTTCATAGTGACGAATAATGGCCCGAAATCAATTTGTAATTCAAAGTTTTTCCTGGTTTTTCGATGTAACGGCAAAACAGAGAAAGGAAACAAAGCTGTCAGTTGAATGACAAACGCAACCAACTGTGTCAAAACATCCTGCTTCAAATGTCTTACCATCAAAATGCCACTAGGCGACTGCAAAGTCAAAACAAAAAAAGACGAATGCACGACAATGAATCCTAGCTGCGTTAATAAAGCGCCGCCAAATACTTCATCCAGTCATTTTCGAAAAAACAGCACAATTTCGCAGCACAGTCGTTAGTCCATGAACAAATTAGACCTCTTAATCTGAACGAATGATGCAAGCGTATTGGGAAATAACCAAAAAAATCTCCATAAATGTAGTTCTCCCAGGAAAATGAGCATTCTAAAACACCCCACTTGCACATACCCACTCGCAGAGGTTGTCTTTCGTGAACTCCTTTGAAAGTCGATTAGTCCTCTCTCCGGAGCTTCGAAATTCTGTTCAGAAAATTTGCCCTGGCGAAATGTGAGGCAACGTGTATGAAAGTGCATGCAAAAGCCGACAAAATCAGATGAAACAGCCCTACAAGTATTCACTCGGTGGGATGGTAGAGAGCTGGCAAGTCGTTTTGGTGGACTCGACTTAGACTGTTTCACCCAATTCACCATTTCTGCTCGGCTTTTAATTAATAACCACGAAGAACAAACTCACATGAAGAACTTAAGCAACGCCTCAAATGGCTTGAAGTAATAGGCGACTGTATGATATATGTAAAAAACCGCTGCGCTTGGGCCATGCCAAGCACCGCCAGATAACAGAACAACAACATCCTGCGAGGAACTCTAAAAACAGTACTCAATTTTACAATGTATTCAAATTCTATACTTATTTTAGCTCACAGCAGCTATCGCCCTTCTGCCTTTTTGTATTAGATCAATTTCCGGGCAATAAAAATGGTTGATACGCTTGCGCTTTTCTCTCCCTCACTTCCCTGCCGAGATCGTGATAACGGTGATAGTGATAAGTGCATCTAGTTTAGACTACCGTTGACACGGAAGTCACAAAGGGGGCGAAAAAAGATTTAATTTGTCAAACAAAACTTCACCGCAGTTCTTAGTAGGTCTTTAAAAGTAGTTTAAGTCAGAAGCCACTACTACTACCTCAACATACTCAGAGTTATTATTTTGAGAGACTTCGGATTCAAATTAACAGAATCATCTGCGTCCGTTCTTTTATCTGTAAGCGAACGATGTCGAAACATGCATATGCTGTGCCTATCCGCGCCATAATTTCCGACAAGACTGAAAGAGCGCCACAGTGCCGTCTATTACTATGACTGTGAAAGAGTTTCGTTGTTTCAATGCATTCTTACTTCTGACAGTAGCGCAACAACTAATGCAACGTACAAAATGATTCCGGGATTAACGATGGGAGATCGATGAACGGTCTGAGAGGATCGAGAAAAGTCGAACTAGTACGATTCTTGTAATCAGGTTACAGCGGAGACACCGCTAGAACAACTAAATCAACTTTGTTGATGTCAATCAAGGCAAACAGCAGCTACGATATATAAAGAGGCCTCATTTCTCGTCCACAACAATTCAACGATATGTTTCGTTTTAATTTTGCCTAATCTCACTAAATAAATATAAAATGTGTTCGCTTCAAATCGCTCAGTACGAAGACAACTTTCATAAAACGAAACAACGAACTGCATTCAGAAGATCGGCATTGAAACGTGTCGCCGTTGTTGCCTGAACCAAATTCTCATCATTGAACGTATGTGAACGCACTCGTCCTCTCCCATGAAAACGCTGCGGCAGCTTTTCTTCAGTCAATCGGTGTGGCGACAATGAACCATTATGAAACGACTGAATAAATTCTCGCAGCGATTGCCTGCAGTTCGCCATCACCTTCACTTCCACTCAGCAACAACAACTCATATAAACCGTGAAAAAATTCTATGACGACAAAAAAAACTTGAACAAAACGCGCCTCAACTTGAATTAGGCAATTTAAAAAATCTGACACCTTGCACAGAACGACTATGTGACGAATCACATTAACTGCTATGGTAATGCAAGGGAGCAAACTATCTGGTCCCACAACAGCGACAATCCTATCCATCAAATGAAAAACGCATTTCCAGAGGGGGTCCTCTCGTTTGCCCACGCAGCAACAATCACCACTCATCACCTTTGCTTCAGGCGACTTATCTCAATAAATAAGAGCTAAAAAATAATAGTTGGATGTTCTATTGAAAATGATATGGTAACTGTGATTCACGTCATAAAAAAATCATTTAAAAGGAAGTTCACCTCGAAAAAGTATGGTTCATTATGAGAGTTTGTTCGTTGCGTGCGTCAGCAATGATAACGCTGGTTTGGGTTAATGAAGGGATTCCCAGCTTCTCAAGAAGAAACCCGTAGTGCTGTGCATCGACCGCAATGAAGCTGTAAAGTGATTCAAGTCGCGGTTTCGATAAGGATGGAGCGTAATCTTCTGTCATAAAAAAGAAAAAACTCAAATAACATATCATGCTCACGAGCATCATAAGTAAGCTATCAGAAACAATTTTGTACAACCCTCCTCCCCACCCCCAGTCCTACTTCTCCCAGTGTCAACATCAGTCGATCCTGGTAACTTTGAAAATTACGCAGACCTTAAGTTGGCACATTTCCAAACGCGAGTTTCCAGTGTATGGTACAAATCGAACACATATCAAGCGTGCTGCAATACACCGCAAATTTTCCGATCCTACTCAATTTTAAGAGTTTAAAATTTCCAAACCAATTTCACAGTTTTAACTTCAACTAGCATGACTGCATGTGCTTCCAGTTATATCTTAGGTTACTTTAAACAAAAATAGTTATGCCATTTTTTTGTAACTGAATGTGGTCAGTTTTATTGGTGGTGGGCAATAAATTTGAAAAGTTTGTCTGATTTAGCGTAATCTTTCGTTTCACTTGTTGTTACCAATCCCCTTACGAAATGCAGTATAGTCGTTTCAATCTTAGGATAAATCGTCACATATTTCTAAAAAAATGACTGTGACTTGATCAACTATGACGGTTTCTTCTACGTCAATGATACAAGAAAGTAATATCGATGACAAATTTCATAAACCTAACTGTATTATTGCATCTGCTGATTTCAGCTCTCTGCTTATATTAATCTCTACAAAAACAGCAATATGCTATTCTATTCTACGAATAAATTCGCAGTCTATTCCGTTTAATAACTCGTGTGATCTTCTTCCCTTCGTTTCCACATTGTTTAATGAGTAAATCTGTTTGCATAAAACATTTCGTCTTGCAAATTTGAAAAGTATCACCGCATCACTATGCTAAAAAATTCATCATAAAAAATCCTAACCATCAGAAGATCAAATCTCATCTGTTCACTAGGATTTTCTACATATCAATCTCCACTAGAATAACCATCACCTCCTCCAATTATATCGATTCCTTTCTGTTTTCCTTCACGCATTACATTTGCAGCTCGTACAGCATTTCAGTGTTCCCTAACAACAATTGTGTTCTCCTAACTGCCAGAGGCAACAACTTTTTCAGGTGCTTGTGTCTCCAAAGGGAAGTGGAAATTTTAAACTCCTGAAATGACTCCGGACCCTAAGAACTCTGGTACAGATGAGTTATTAGCAGACTCACGCTTCCCCTTGCACTCATAGCAGGACCTATTTTTTCTCAGCACTATAACGACCAGTTAACATGGTACCGCGATTGTCTGTAGGGTCGAATAAACATTTTCTGAGAGATGTGGACTAAATGACGACTGTGAACATGTTGAGATGAGATGGATGTAAGAAAGATGTAGCTCAGTGACGTAGCCGGGTATGAATAAGCCGACAAATTGAAAGCTCTTGACCACAAGAGTGCGCTTCAACATGTCTGTACCACTACAATAACGTAAGCTGACATACGGTCTCGACCCGATTCCTGCAGTAACCTTCAAGGAGTGCTTTCATGTGCCTTAGCGACTACTCCTCTATTTCAGAAACGAAGCCATACTATTTCTCAAGTAACCAAAATAAAAGAATTTTTTGCTTTGCATGTAACTACATAATAAAAGTGCATAAGTACACAAACAAGAGTGAACTCGATATGAGCGAAGACGCACCAACCGTAGAGAGTTGTTGCGCATACAAGAGAGACCCACAAACAAGGGTGCATCGAAAGGTGAACCACCAACGCCGCCTTTACTCAGAGCGCTATCCGACTTTACAGCGGCTAGTTTATACTCGTGACATCGCTGGATCGGTGACACCTTCGAGACGGTTCCCTTCTGAGACGCGTCGAACAACGAGCAACATACATCAGCCAGTTCTTCTAAATTCTCACTGCTCAGTTGGTGTGAGGTTCAATAAAAAATCTTTGGTGTTCCCGATGATGGCAGAATTCAAAATATGTCAAACAATCCTTGGTCGAGGATCTTGATAGGAAGATCTTGTGGATAAACTTGGACTGCAAACGGGGATACCGAATCTAAAAAAGGTTCCCGATCACCACATAACAACACAATAAACTTTTTTGACGCAAAGATTGTAGAGTCTCGAACAACGGCGCAGGATGAACAATTTCGAAGAAAAAGCGATTCGCCACCCATTCAAGTAAACGACCGTTTCCGCCTATGAAGTTCCCGAGTTTTGAGGAAGGACTACCAAGAGTCCGATGGAAAAATTTTCGACCGGCTTCTACCACGCTATCAAAGCATAGCTGAAACGTAATCTGAATCTCGAAAATGGCCCAAACAGCCACATAATGACCTTACGATGATTAAAACATAATATGAAACATTCAAGCAACTAGTATCACCTAGTATAGACTGATTTGGAGGGAAAATGTAAAGGTATGCATTTCGTGATTTGTTGTTTTTTTATTGCCATATTGGCGCATAAAAAGTATAAAGATTCTTATGCAAAACAAAGGACTATAAAGCAACGAGGAGAATTCGATATGACGACTCATATACAGCATTATAAACTAAACTGGCTTACGGAAACAAACATGTAAATAAAGAATGCATACAACAACAGCAGCAGTCACGTACGACTCAAGGTGAGAATGGGAAATGAAATGCCGATGAGGGGGAAGAAGAAAGCAAAGAAATTTTAAAAAATCGGAGTATTTCATAGAAAATACAGTAAAAAGAAAAACTTTTTCCACAAAGAAAGAAACATGCCAGAAGGTTCAACAAGCGGATGTGGAAACGTGCATGACATGCTTTGACCGGAGGAGTAATTGCTAATAGTTACTGTAGGACGCATCAATGTCGCGATACCGTGAAAATTGTTGCAGTGCTCCAGGATATAGAGAATCGTAGTTTACATGTCCCGCCGTCTCCTCGACCACAAGCAGTGAAGGCGGGCAACATCGTCGTCAAAACAGTACAACACAATATATGTGATATCAAAATCTGGTGGAAATGGCTTACCCACACTGATGGAAGCAGTTGCGTCCCGACACAACGGTGAACCGAAGAAAGAAAATCGCTGGTCGTTTCGACGAAACGGATTCCAAGAAGCGCACACCGTGAAATGTGGATATGTTTGTTCCAGACGGCACTGTTTGCAGTGCGAATCGAGCCACTTTCTCGTTACAGCACAGCAAAAGCTCACCTATAAACATCTGTGAGGACTACAAGAACTCATTTAAAAAAAGAGCAAAAATACTTCACTTTGAGGCTCTATAGGAAATGCTCAACATTCGAATGTTAAGGCCAAAAGAGTGGTACTGTAGTTAAAGTACGTCTCAAATCAACTCTCCCAACCATACCCCTACTAAGGAGGCACACTTTTCGTGTTGTATTATTCCAAGCCATTCATCAATAATGAACCTGCGATGCGGATTCACCGGTTGCTTGACATGATAATCGCTTGTCTTGCAAAAACGACTCCCGTCGTTGGCGATAACCTTCACGATTTTCAGCGAATTCACGCACTCGATTCACTTCCTCTTCTTGGCAGGTGTAATATTCCATTATGGTCTGCAACTTTCATTCCTTACAACAACTGGCAGAAACGAAGATATCCATAATTCAGCAATGAGCATAGAGATTTAAAAAAACAATCAGTACACGGTTAATGTCTCATGCCACAGCCAATCCTTTTGCCTTGTTTCACAACAATGTTGTTTCGCAGATGCATGATCGACAGATGCAATAGTATAACTTGAGTAATTAAAAGTTTGAGCTTGGTGTGCTATGAATATGGCTCAAAGAGGCGAAACATCAGCATAAATTATTATTCCATCTGTACTCGACGCATTACATGGTCATAACCAAAAAAACTGTTATACTACTCAGATGATAACCAGTTAAATCTCAAGTTGCCACCGGAGATATGGCAACAACAGAATAATAAACAACCGCTACAGCTTCTTACCATTAACAGTGTGGCGTTACGAACTCAATTATGCACATATTGCAACTAATCAAATATAACAAATAATAACAAACTATGAGCGCTCGCAAGAGCTCAATTATTTTGAGCAACGGCACGGAAGACGAAACGTCGAGAGTTGCAATCTGCTTAAAGGACGTTTTCATCCACCGCGAAAGGTATTTCAAACAAGCGTGAAAAACAAAGGTTACCAGAAAATCCAGCTGGATTCCAACTAGGAGTCCAGGTAGAGGTATCCATTAGCTCTGAGTGTGACCGCGCGAGCAAAGGAGGAAAAATTCTACTGGCGGCGATCGTTAACTCCGGAAGACCAGTGATCCTAACACTTAAACAATGAAACAACCTCATGAGTACGCGAACTCAACTATGACAGCATAATCGATCTCAGAAAGACTTCTAAATAGAAACGTTAAACACTTGCAAACATCTCACAAAGGGTGTAAACAATAGACTTGCTAGTTGAGTAGATGACCGAAATCTGGGTTACCCTATTAACGATAATGGCAAACGTGTACTTTCCTTTTGAAATGAATAAACTTGGGATTCAAAAAAACGAACCTGTTCGAGGACTGAAACATCTGATTTGTGTGGGTAAAGGGGTTCTCTTGGAGTGAATAGGATCAATGTTGGTGCCGCACGCAACGTCGTCTGCAAGCGTTCCACTTTGAGCATTGTATTCGCCTCTGAAAACTTCTTAAAAGACATCCAACCACAAAGTGGACAAGTGGGAGAACACAATCTGCCTTATATTCTTTTTCCAGTCATCCCTTTCCCCAGACATATAAAAATCATTCAAAAGCTATACTCGTACAACCGAATTGTGAAGGGAATACAATGAACGGAATATTCCTTGTATGGTTCCAGTTTTGAACCAACCTCCACCACTGGTTGCATCAAATTGCATTAAAAGATGGACGGAAAATGAGGCAGCTAAATCAGCCGAACTGATCGGATTTTATGGCATGTCCTCTTTTGTCAAGAAAGTTTTTTCACAGTCCCACTTCTTTCGGTTGCTCTGTTTGATTACCTTGCTCTTCTTTTTCTTTCCAATCGTCATCGCCGTCTATGGAATATTACACAATAAAGTCATCTGCACAAGTCGATACTCCCCGATGGGGAAAAAACAGTACGACAAGTGCACAAAACCTTTATAAAATGAAAGCGCATACTGTGAATATAGTCTTTCCCCATGAAGATCACCGAAGGCCGACAATCTCAGCTTTCCTTCCCATGTGATGATAAATAGTCACAAGTGAATTATAAGATTTTTAACAGGCAGACTACCAGTGAAGTACTCGATTCGTTCGCCTGGCTACGAAAACCTACCGAGAAGCACAAAAAATGTTCTCGTTTTCGCTATGCAGTGTAGTTAAGACAACTTTTCCGCCTCACCTCTCTCCCGAGAAGAATGCCCTCCTTATACGCCCTCTGCAGATCCAATTATTTGCACAGCATAACAGGACAAATAACTTTGCGCCTGCACAAGCCATATTTATCCTAGTCGAAAATGGATGAATAAAAGTCCAAAATCCATAGGAAATGAAAGCACACATTTCGAATACAACATTCATCTTTCCTCACATTAATTTCTGAATTTTCAGGATCCTATTCCTGCTCCTTCTTTTGACTGTTTCAGTTTTGCTTCCCTCTCAAACTAATATAAACTATCATAAAATTAAGTGAGCGACAGCGGCATCCGACTCGAACCCTGAATTAGAAGTTTTAAAAAACAAAACCCCCTTGTGAGAGCTTCTTTGATTCAAGCAGAAATTTCCAAGAAAACTATTAGATTCTATACAAAAACATAAAATTTAAAAAAATAGATGAAGACTGCTCAAGTGAGGGCATTTCACAGTGACCTACTGGCATAACATACCTGGAACAAGCCAATGGAGAGTGTTCGAAGAAACACTTTCGTCTCTAAGCCATTCGGTAATCAACACACCAGAATAGTTCTTTTCTAATGGATAGTCGACTCGTTTTGAATATTGAAACAGTTGAATGTGGCCTTCATATGAAAAGTTCAGAGCATTCGCCACCCACCAATCAGTTACAATAGCGAATCCCGATCGACCAACCAATTCTTCTGAAGTGAACGAAGCATCTCAGTGAACAACTAGTCGTCAAGCTATGTTCGCTTTGAAATTGCTTTCGTTTCTTATTTCACTCCGTCATCATTAACGCAGAACACTCGCTAACTATCCAATTACGGTCAAATAGTAGTCAAACTTTTTGAGAGTGGCACCTGTCTCCCATCAGAAAGAGCGTTTGCATCATGTTTGCGCAGATGGAAACATGATGCAAATAACCAGTTATTATTATTGCTGCAACTATCATTTTTTTACTTTTATTACTATTACTTCTATTATTACTTTTATTATAATTTGATTATAATAATAATGATTATTATTATTACTACTTTTATGTTATTGTTATTACTACTATTACTTTGCTACTATTACTATTATATTATTACTACTTTTATTGTCAGTAATATTATTAAAGCCATTGTGAATGTTAATATTATATTCACGGGATTACTAGCGTGAGATTTTCGGGATTAAAGCCTCTTTCATAAGCAAACAAATTCACACCTGCTCGCAATGACAGATGCATTCAAGATGCACTTATAGGAAGTAAAATGCAATCGGTCATAGTAAGGGAGCTGCACGATAAAACCACCAACATATAGTTTATATGCAGCCGCTTTCAATAATACGAATAAGATAGAGATATCGTGGCAAAATCATTTCGCATTCTTCCTCTCCACTCTACTTGACTTCCAGGGAAGAGCTTCTTTCTTATAGAGAAGCTCATTTATAAACGTACCGAGAATGTCCGCCTTCTAGAACGGCTGATGGCAGTGATTGGCATATAGAGACCAGGTAAGAGCGACCAGGTCAACAAATAAAATTCCGTGGTCAGGCAACAAGTTGCCGATTAGACACTCCTTACCCAAACACTCGACTGGTCAAGATCGAGTGAGGCTTTTTGCTGAGTAATGAACGACCACTGAAGAGTGCCACTTTTTGCGAAAGTCAGCTCGAATTTGCGCATAGAAAATTCATTGAAATAAACTAGCACTATTTTCCCATTCTTCTGCACATTTCTATGACTGTTGTTCGAGCAGCAAGCAGACTGTTATTTCTTCGTGACTTTAGAGAGGAAGTCAATACACATGAAAAGCATCAGAAAAAACCGGGTCGACATATCTCCACAACAGTGAGAGACAAAACAAGACGATGAGGAGTCAGTTCTGGCTCATGTTAAAACCCTGGATGAGGAACACTGGTCTAGAAAGTCGAATCTTCTAAGAAAGAGAAACATGGTACCAATTTCAGCACTACTAACATTCGTCATCCCTTCATCTCTGACTTTTTCTTCATCCGCCATTGGCTCTTAGCCGACAGTTCGCACGAAGATAGAAAGATGCATAGGTAAGATTGAAGCAAACACGACAGCTATTCGTTAGCAAGAGTAGGACGTACATGATGGAGCAATGAAGCTCAAGAAACTTAGAGCAGCAGTGAACTTATAATTTTCCTTATGTATTGGACAAATCATTCGCCGACACTGCGTACGTCGCACGCCAAAAGGGTCATCTATGTTGTATAGGTGCAACGAGCGTGGAACATTTAAGTGTTAATAAGTATTAATTTAAGCTCATTTCGTCAGAGTTCCATAAAAAGAACTTGCACTGCATCGTATGCGCTAAATATGCTAGAAGCACAAAAAAGAATTCCTGACGATTACGGAAACTAGCAAATATGCATCTAATGCATTTTATGTATTCCAATAAGAATTCGGCTCATATCTATGACCGACCTAATAAGGAAAATACCAGCAGTAGCTGCGACTGTTGCACCTCTAATTCACACATTTGCTATCACAGAAGAGGGAGGCATGATGAGGGAAGGAGATGTGAGGAAGGTGGCTGGAATAGGTTTCATACGAAAAACAAGAAACTATAAAATAACATGAGAAATATGATAGAGACGATAATATTTCAGCTTGTATGAGCAACTTTTCACAAGTTCATAAAAAATTCAAAATACATACCATATTGTGAAGCAGTTAATGAAGCAATTAAATACTCCTTGTAACGCCATGATCGTTGCAATAAGCTCTGCAATGAAGAGAGAAGGA
Organism: Baylisascaris procyonis; assembly: GCA_037389465.1. Lineage (NCBI taxonomy): Eukaryota > Metazoa > Nematoda > Chromadorea > Rhabditida > Ascarididae > Baylisascaris > Baylisascaris procyonis. The sequence continues at coordinate 1,428,815 of JAZARR010000059.1, forward strand.
ATAAGGCAAGGTGATGCAGGACGAGAACGATGATTTCATCAAAAGTTCTGTCAAGCAAGCGTTATAAATCACCCTCACAAAAAAGGAACACATCAACGATTACGTTGTGTACTCCTAGTAGGATGGAAAAAGAAACGACTTCGCAGTATTGATAGAGGTTAATCTAGCACGTCAGGATACTCACTTATCGTTCAGTTAATGAGCTTAGACCCTACCTCCGAAAAGGGTTCTTTATTCATAGCCCTACAGATGCTCATATAGATATGATGTACTCCAAATGTCATTCAGAGGAATAAATGTTGGTATTTGAGATTACGCTTAACTAACAATCAGATTTTGGAACTCAGAAAGCGATTTGCAAATGTGAATGTATGGTTGAGAAGCATCGACACTGCTGTGCTATCGTTTCTACTCACAACGATTCACATCGAAAAGTTTACCAAATATTTACAATTACACTCTCTGCTTATGCTCAAATGTTGCAAAATATTGAGAGAAACTTCAATCCGATCGGAAAATCGTCACATTAGTAGTGATAAGATAAAGTGGTGACTTTCGTGAAAGTTGTGTATTCAGGTTTTTACTGATTGGAATCGTTCAATGTCTATTTCTAAATGTTGTGCAATTGAAATAGAACGATAAAACCAGTTTATTTCAGAGTTAGCAAATGAACACCGCTAATTTATCATTACAAGTGATCAGTATCTTGATTTGATCATAATCGGAAACTGTTCATTCACTCTGTGGAAAGATAAAGAAAATTAAATACGAGTTTTTGCTGAACACTGCTAATACAACTAAACTTTCTTTAAAGAATGCCACTTGACGATTATAATGCCTAAGAATTTTCAATTGCAACGTTGCTCCATATTAAACGCATACATATAGCGTATAAAAATAAACTATAGTAGATATGTTTAAATATAAAATATGTGCATTTGATAGAAAAATTGTATGGCAGTAAAACTTTATGAAAATGCTTACCAACACCGAGAAATACTATGAAACTGCAGTTCTCCGCTAGCAGTTACAACTCTGAGCACAAAACAGGCATAAACGAATATAGAAGAGAAACAAACGAAAAAAAAAAAGATGTAGACTCCGAGTTAGTAGATCAAATTTGCAAAACGATAGCGATAATGGAATATGTTTTTAGGAATATCACGGATTTCTTGCATCGAAATTGTTCGTTATCAATGGGCAAATAAACTCACATCAATCGGAAAATATGCGAGAACAGCGTCATCGTATTCCGAACAGAAATTTTTGACGCTTTGTTCATCAATCAACCGATGCATCGGACTGCGAATATATAAAATCCACCTGAACATTTGCAGTTATAAAGCCGAAGAAAATGGTAACACTGTCAGTGAGGGCAATGGAGATCTATGCTGATATGGTATTGAAAGTGCGAAACTAAATTCGCAAATCTCATTTCTACTATAATAGCGAACTGTGAAATCTGTAAACGGCAGGGAGCAATATATGGAAATGGTCGAAGCTCAACTTGCGGGAAGTTCAAAACAGCTTCATTTTCAGGAAGTTAAACAATGTTTTCGATCACTGCATCGTATATAGATCACCAATTCAAGGTGTTTCAACTTCTTCCATTCCTATCAAACTGGAAGCACTGTATACGACATGTCGCATTTCTGTGAACATTAGCCGTTTAAAATACAAAGACTTTGTACAAAAAACACAAACATCATGGTTCTCGAAACAAACACCTTGTAGAGTGAAAAGCAAAGTGTGTACGAGAATGGGGAAAAGTATGTGAAACTATGAGAATATAAATAACTCTGCGTATAAATGCATACCCCGAATGTGAAATTTGTGAACGCATATGCATAAAATATATGCATTTGTGGACACAAACGCATACACATATGCTCATAAATATATATGCATGCATGTGTGTATACATCTGTATGTAAACAGAGAATTATGTCACTGCATACATATAGAAACACTCACATATTCGTATCAAGAGTATAGGAAATAAGGTGAAAGTTGACAGAGTAGAGTGCCTTGTGTGTACTCTCTCCTCGTGCTCTCTTCTGAATTTGGGAGAGTTCTGCTGAGAATAGTCAAAAAATGACTAAAGATATTTGAAAAATGATCCTATCTTTGCTGAAGTTCATTGGCAGATTCCAAAAAAAGAAACTACCAACAATTAAAAAGACAGTCATCAACAATTTGACATAAATGCATCAACCTTGTAATACTTCTAAACTTCTCACAAGGGGCAAAGTAGGGTCATACAAGAATTCCTAACGGATTTTCATACAAAACGCCCCCATAAATAGAAATGTTTCCGCCGTTCTAAAGTAGAGATCTGAAGAAGAGTTACGAGCACAGAAGGGGAAGCATCAAAGTCCCGATGCAAAAACCATCATCAATCAAATCAAATGTTTCCACAAATTCAAAGTAACATTCGAACAATTCAATAAAAAATGAGGAGCGGGTGTGCAAATTTCGCTCCTAATTGGGAAGGAAAGGTGAGAGTGCATTCGTCATTTAAATCTCGCAGCAGCTGAAAGTCGACAATCCGCACTCATAATCGCCTACTCATAAAGATGTGCGGGTTAGGGAAAGGAGGACGATAGGAGCAAATAAACTTTCGTGAAAAATTTTGCAAGACGAAACTTAAGGAAACTTCAACAAAAGCTGCTTAAGGAAATTAATAACCTCAGTACGAAGATGACGCATAACAAACAAAAAAACCTCCAAAAAATTTCTATGAAAACCGAGTTATTCAAAATTTTGAAGTATTTTTCAAATAGTAGAGGTTTCACCACTTGAAAAGGAATAATAACGACGGACAGCGCCTCAGATGCATGACAAAAGTTTTCCGGTGCTATAACACAATTGCGGGAGTTTACTGAGGGTAATGGCTCCACTGTCACAGAGGTTGTGTTTAGAAAGGAAAGAAAACTGATTTGAGAGAACAAGTTTATGAGAAGGGCATCTCTACTGAAAGCAAAGAGATAAAGAAAGGAACAATACCTTCGAATATAATCACCAGCCAATTCTCCATTGTACATAAGTGCCACGTCACCAATATAGGCCATAAGGAGAGGAAACATATGCGCTCTGTACGTATTTCGACACTGTCCTTGAGCAGCGAAGCAGTTGATTGCAGCGAAAGAAACCTGAAAAACCAGAAAAAAAGCTATACTCAAAGTTCGCAGGTTAAAGCCAATCATGTGGCACATTAAGCTGCAATACCTCCTTTTTGCCACTTTCCTCACGTGGCATCATCTGGCAGCACTGCATTTCGAATATTTCACCTGCAAGGACTCACTCAAATAGGATAAATGGGTCCATATAAATTTGAGATGTAGCACTGCAGGATCGTTTAACGCATTATAAAGAAGACATTGATATAAATTACTTGACATGAGGCAGTTACTAAGTAAGCATGGAATCGACTTGATGAAGTGACACTTCTAAGATAGACTGCCTCTCGATCAGACTCTCTGGACTGCCCATCCTTAGAATAGGCGGCTTTTACAAACTTTTGCGATTGTATTCCCCCAAATACCAAGAACGTAAAACAAATTTATACCTGGCAAGGCAAATATTCTAAGCAAAGAAAGCCTGTGGATCGAACAGGTACTCTCGGCTAAATGGTCTAGAACGCATAGATGGTGCAGGTGGGCTCCATTAACAGTGAAGGTTATCGGCTGTTGACTGAAACAGTAGCACACGTCTTAAAAACTGTAGAAGGTATGAAAGTGAAGTCTCAAAGCTATAGACTGTATAGCTAATATCTGGTAGAGATTGGGCACTTTCATATGCGTAGAAAGCCAAAAACGAATAACTACCATATCCCACCACCATAACAATTCAAGTCCTAAAATGACCTTCACATAGTATTTACTCACAGCCGATCACAACACTCGAAAACAGCGTTTGGGGGATCGACTGAGTCTGAACAATGCTTTGCAGTGGAACGTTTCAGTCACGCGACTGCCAACTTTATTTATACTTTATAGATCATTGCAATAAATGCGCAACTTACACTCGAATTTTGCGTCTGTGACGAAAATAAAAAAAGAAAGTTAATGGCTTACATCGTCATTACTATCGAAACTTCTAGCAACTCGCTCGAATGCTCTCCTCATAAGCTTTGAGTCGAGATTCCAGGGAGCGTAGTACATTGCAATGACAATCTCGGAATGCCTCAGCAATATCGATGGATGTGCCCCATTGCCGCCGTAGTAATCGCTTACATAGTCCCTTGCTGACCAACGAAAAAAAGGCATCGGCGGCGCTGCCGGTCGACGTGCAAGTCGTCCATCCGACCTGCTGCAGGTCACTATCACGTGTTCATTCATGTATATTGCGTTTGCAAGACCAACTTCCTCGAAGTTCATGTGAATGCTAATGAAAACAACCTCAACACTGAGCAAACTATATCCAGAAAGTGTATCTGGGGAGGGAAGAGTATGAAGAGGTAGGGAAGAGGAGACGAGGGATGACAGGGAAGGGAAGAAGGAAAATGGCGGGAGCTGCTTTGATGCTATCAAGAAGAAGAGGATGGCAAGTTCAACTGCCTTCATCATGATAATAAAAAATACTTTGCTTTGTGATTTTTTCTCCCACATGGGACACCAATAGTTTCTGAATGGCGCAAAGTCACAGATGGGCAATACAGCTATGTTCAAACGGAATACGTGATGCTAGTCTACAAAATGTAAAGTGTTTCCACAGCCCTCAGATAAACAAATCTTTATTAAAATTATCTTTACGTGAAAGAGTAATTATGCTGCATAAAAAAGCTTATTTTACATCGAAAATTTCAGAGAATAGCATCAAAATTTGCAATAAGTTAAAAAAAAAACTCCAGTTTCCGTAGCTCACAGAAGACTTTGTTTCCGAAAAGTAAAAGACTTTAGAGAAAGAATTTGCTTTTTGGTCATCAACAGTACGACACTAGGAATTCATAAACTTTGACGGTGAACAGAACACGGGAAGAGATTGCCTTTAAGAAGAGATAAATAAAGTTGCAACTCTTCGTGGAAGTTATATTAGAAATAATTTTCGAATTCAAACCACAAAATTGCTTTTTTAAAAGAAGCGTAGTGAATTTATTCATGCAAATGCCATTTTTACGGCAGACAGTGAGTGGAAGGAAGCAATAAGAAGCAACGGTAACGAATACATCCGAGTGCATTACACTGCAATTCAGCTTTCATTTTCAGCCATAATAAGCAAACTGAAATATAATAATTCAGAAAGTTCATAACTAAAATAAAGAATCTCTCCTCATCTCATTGCTTTCTGTTTCTCTGCTCTTCCCCATTCCTATATCTTTAAGTCAACTCATAATACGGCGATAACTAACATGAATGAAATGAAGCACATCAGAAGAGCGTATAGAACGACGAGTCCACAAAAACTGCGCATAGTGAGACGCTGACTCAAAGCATCCAAAGCAACTTCCAAACTGCTTCGCTTTTCTGTAACTATCCTTATTCACGATCCGGACTGCCTAACACATTGTAAATCGACGCACTGTTTCGTTTTGAATGGAATCTCAAAGGGCACATGACTCCCGCACCAAAGCCAAACAGGCAACATTCAAAACAAACTTCAGGAAATAAGGCATTCTGATCTTTATTCTTCTCAAATTCGTGCAGTAAAAGGCAACCATGAAAGAATACATATTTTCGCAATTTCAGTGTTCGCATCTAATGTGATTTAGCCATACAGGATTCCCAGAAGCATTCTGCTTTATTGCAAGTGAGAGCAGACACTATATAAAGGAGAAACTGGCTTCGACGTTTGAACAGTATTGTACTGCGCGATTAGGAAAATGAACTGCTATTTGCAAATATATTTCAGAAAGCTGGTTTGAATAAGGGAAGAGATAGGAAAGGCGGAGGTTATTAGCCTATTTGGCATTCAACGCTACCGTTGCGAACAAGGGCCCACATTCAAAAGTACTCATAGTAGAGGTATCAAAATAAAATAAGAAAGCTCATCCAGTCTTCCAACATCTGGATAGGTAATCGTCTTCAAACTGCTCCGCTTTTCGATTTTTGCGGCAGTTCAACACCGAAATTCCTCTCTCACATCCTCAATTCAGAAGTACTCATCAAGAAGAAACTTGTTGACATATGATGGTTAAGATCTACACGACTTACGATAGGCTTAGTGACTAATCTATATAAAAAATCAATGCAACAAATCGATCAAGGTGAGAAAAGATGACCTTCGTCGGAGTGAGCAATTCTATGCGTTGTCCCCACTTGCGAGCGATCCAAATATTCCAGTGCCTCCGATACGGCTTGTTGAGCCTGCTCGTCAGCAAACTCTGCAGGAAAAAGAGCTTGATTCCAACGAGAAAAACAAGAATTTCACATGTGCTTCGCATATACAACATAATATTCACATATTCTACTGTGCTGCTTAGCACTTCAATATGAACGCTTACTTCCAACAACGCCTTTCATAAATCCGTTGAAAACTGAAGTGAAGTCGATTTGAAAACGCTTTCATAAAACAACAATTCTAATAGTGGCCTATGATAGAGAGAAATATGCGTTGTAAGAACAAATATTTTTTGCAAGAGTTTTTTCCGATTCAAAGGAACTTTAGTTTATCTAAAGATGGGAAATTTGAGGTATTAACTACTTCAGCACATCTAAATACAAAAGGCCTACAACGATGAAAACAACAATCCTATATGATATACAACGAAATGCATCAACGATATAGACGGGAAGCAGATCTGAGGTTCTTAGAACAGGATACTGCAATCTACATAGAACACCATTGGTGGTGCTGCACTTTTTCGCGAACCGGGACCGATCGCAGCGCGGACTAGGGAGACGGCCAAAATGGAACGTTTCTGAGAGTAGAAAGTTGGAAAAAATCGTGCAAAATTTTATGGAAAGGAAACATCAAAATTAAAGCTGTAATATTTCGATGAATATAGGTTAAAAACTTGAACCAGGTAAACTGTCTAGTGGTAAACTTAAAGGCAATACCAGTGAAGCGTTTTTCGACTTTTCCAACAATTTTATATCAATAAATTAAAAGGACGTGTCATACTGGAATACAATAATAAAAAACCGGTTGGCACCAAGTGATGAAGGCTTTTCGATAAATCTATGCCAGAAAACGCCAACAATGACTTGTTAATCACCATAATGAGCATGATAAGCAATTTTGGATCACTTTTCAGCGACAATCAGTCATAACGACAATCAGCGCTAATCGAGTGGAGTTCAGGGTCGTTTATAACATCAAAGTCAGCAACATCACTTACAGGTGAGCCTCATCCAACAACCTGAGGATACCTCACTCGCTTTTTTACACGTGAGAACATCTTCTATTGTGAACCAAACTTCTAATGGTGATAAAAATACACAATTTACTTATCAAATACCAAGAACGGTTATCAACAGCCTATAAATGAAACGCTGCGAGGAAAGCAATAAAGCATAGTATGAGTCCTCTCAGAAGTCATCATGTTATATGCACTGACGAACCGAGTAGACATTAAAAGACAAAAGTGACAGCTAAAAAGCTTCCGCGAATTAAACTTTCAAATCGGCAACCCCGGTGGCTAGTTCACGGTGTAGCCACCTCAGCAAGCAATCAAAAGAAGCTCGCAAATTGGGCTTTTTAGTGTCTGAGGAGGGATGAGGATCGCAAACAATTGCAACTCTTACGCTATGCAGATTAGCACAGTTAACTATTTCTGAAAATGTGGTACACGACTTGAACATAAATTTACATATTCCTGAAATATTTTGCGATTCAAATTTTTCAAGTAAAAAAAGATGACCACACAAATAAGGAAAGATGAAGTAGAATCGGTCAGCAGGAGAGATGTGCGATAAATGAAAAATCGCTTTCCACGGAGAATAGATTTTAATTTTATTACCCATATATAGGGGAATACCATCAACTGAGATTTCCAAAAAAAACCCCTCCAATGGCACACCCTGATGAAGAACTAATTATAAAAAATTTAGAATTTACAATAAAATAGCAAACACAGGTGAGGAACAAAATCGAGCATGGGATTGCAGGTAAATTCCAATGCATATTCGACAACTCTCATAGTCGACGTTGTATACTGATGAAACTATTCACTTTTACAGCACTATCAATGGAAGTAAGCTAAAAAAAAACTATCGATTGCAAATGTAGGCTAATTTATGTGCAATGAAAACGAGGAAGCGATAGTTTAATGCGAGAAAGTACGACATTTATTAAAAGTGTGACTCTGCTAGAGGGAAAGGACGCACTTAACGAGAGAATCTCTTTTAAATAAAATGCGAGTGGCCCTTGAGGGAGTTCTTCGATCGAGTGAAAGCCATCACTGTGCAATATACAATCCAAAGTAATCAACTGCTTCCTCGATAGATCACCGATGGCAGATTCAAGGGAACCATCGTTTTCGATATACGATTCATCGTAACTTTCTTCTCAACTAGAACCTACTTTAGAGTTTTAGCCCGTTGTAGAAATGATAATATCTTACTTAGGCAAACTTAAATCACCCTCGACACTACTTACTTGTACTTTGATAACATTCTAAATCAACTATACATCACAAACTCATACAGAAAAGGACGTATACAATAAAAAAATAAACGGCTCTGAACTAGGTGTGAAATCAATATACTGCAGAATGCTGTATGTGACCAGAAGCGGAAATGCCCAGGCATGCGCCTTAGTCTGCCATAGCAGCTACGCCCTACTGAATGAACAAGTATTTGTCGTGGATAGAGATGTCGTTATTTGTCGCAGGACTTCGAAATAAACCGCTTCATTAATAAGACCGTACAAGTTCTTTATTGTTGTTTTTTTAGAGGGATCAGACGTTGGGTGCCTTCTTATTGAAAATTAACAAAACCACCGCAACAGTACATCAAATTCTATTACGTAACACGAGAAAGTCCTGAGAAGGAAATGGCCAGTTCTCTCAGATCATAAAGAGACTTGCTGACGAAGAAAAGAAATAAAAGTGGTATTGAAGGCTAAGCGGCACACAGTTCTCTTCTGCTATATGCGTTCACACCATATCACGAATACCATCGTTAACTTAGCTACGCAGCAATCCCCGTTACATAGCTCTTAAAGATATTGCTAGGAAGGATGGAATTACACCGATGTGCAAATTAACCTTGCAAGACTTTCCTGTTTGCTTATAATTCGAGATTTAGCGACTGTTCTCTTCTTTCTCTCTCTCCTTCACCAAATGAAGTCATCTGTTTCATTCATACAATCTGTGGCCCCGATGACGACCGCTGGTTAATCTGCAGTTGCTGAGTAGCTCGTTTTAATTTTATAGTGTATGTACAAATCGCATCAGTTGGCTCAATGAAATTTCACATGCTGCCTTTCATATTTCACTTTAACTATTTTGGGACTATATGCTTTGAGCATTTTGGGATTTTGCGACGTGTAAAAATTTTTGATAAGCACTAAACTGATGCGCGCAAATGATTAAAAAATTTATCTATTCTGAAAACTATTGTACGTAAGTGAAAAAGTGAGTTTCCGTAGACGGTTAGGTAGCTGGCTTCAACTGGTTTGCGAACATCACAACCTGTTCTTTGGCAGCTTGGAAATTGCAATGAGTTCAATCAGCTGATATAAATCATAAACAATGGCGAAGAGAAGGTGAACGATTGGAAACGTTCGCACATCCTCTTATTACGATTTGATTAACAAAAATATTTTCGAAGCTTTCGCAAACTAAAATCCTTCTCTTAGATCGAAAAAAATCCGTTGCCCTCAAGTTCAGTAAAAAAAAGAGGAAAATCTCATTCTTTTGTGTCCAAGAAACTGCAACAACAAAAGTAATACCACCATGTTCGCCATTATACCGCATCTTCGAACGACAATAAATGGGCTAGCAAGCAAAAGGCATGTAAAACAGATTTAAGACACCTCTCCCCCTCATATTTACTTTGCATATCTTCTGCTCCATCCTGCCGTGATGGTGAAGCGTTGCGATCTGCCATGCTTTTCATTACTAATGTTTCTTGTTCATAATACAGCCTCAGCGTACTTCGTGATTCTATATGAGAATAGGATAAACGAGTGAACAAACTGCATCGCCTACGCCTATGCTAAAAAAATTCTGTGTAAAAATCCAATGAAACCTCAACGGTTTTGCTGATAATTGCACTGTGATAATGAATTCTAAATGCGTACAGATAACTACGTTCATATGATTTGTAGCATTTAAAATCACTTTTAAAAACTCCAAATTTCAAATGCTGTTTCATTCTCCTGGCGCATCTCAAAATAGCCTCTATGGAAAAACGAAAGAATCTTAATTAAGCGATGTGATTCTCAGATATCACCTAAGGAAAAGCGCTCACCGAGTTTATAAAACGTCGTGTTATAAACTTCGAAAAATTCGAAAAACGATTCAATTTTCTTTAAATTTCTAACAAACAGTTGTGAGGAATCTGATAAATAAGGTGTTCAATCACTAGGAACTGCATAGTTTTACTTCTAGTGGGACGTTTTCAGCACTGCCGCAAAGCATGAGTCTTCAACTCATATGAATCCATTATTCGAAAACAATCGTTGCACGAAAAAAGTTCCGGCACGAGTTCCTGCTCACTAAGAACAACGAATCTGCAACCTATAAAACCTCAAATCATCCATCCTCTACTGCCAATTGAGGAAAACCACTCCGCTCTCAAAAAACACATTAGGAAAATAAAGACTTCCTCTCGAAGACTCCTTTCTATCAATGAAGAATCCCAGCACAAATCTCCGAAGAATTTATCGACGCGGGTGATGCGTTATCCAAGATTTCGATCTCAAGCACATTTAAAGGATATTTGAAAAACAAATACATCGGATCGTAGAATGATGGAGTAAAATAAAAAACAACGAGACAGCCTAATGATAAGGAAATAGCGTAGAAAAAGGGCTGCAAAAAGGAAATACCGATAATGAGGTTTAAATGTTGTTCACTGAGTTGCGATGAAGCATCCATGAAGCAACAAAAATACGGCGATAGATTCGAACGTCACCAATGTGGGAAACGTGCATTCGAATACCTCAAATCATAAGCAGTTAACCACCAAAAATAAACATCTTTGCAATTAGAAACACATACGCACGCACACACGCATGCAAATTACAACACATTTCCGGCACTCACTGAAATAACACCAAACAGTTGGCAAACAAAAAGAATCTCTTTTGAAAAAGTGCAGTCTTATTTAATGTTTTATTATTAAATTTTATGACTGTTCCTATAGCAATATGACTGCATCACTGTTTACTCTCTTCGCCTCTTAGCCTCCCCTCCCCTCCCCCCCCCCCAATCCCTCATTTACGCCCGTTCATCATTCGTTTTTCCGGGGAAACTCCTCTGCGCTTACCCCCCCTTCCCCTTGCCCCTCCATCTCCCAGAAGCAAAACAATCAGCTGCCTGTTACTTTCAAGATAGTGGAATCCACGACAACCTTAATATTTCCTTCCATTGCTATGCATTACATCCGTGAGGGCACAGAAGGGCAAGTGGGAGGGAGGGAGGAAGATCGGGTTTACGCTGCTATAACCTAATGCTTATTGCGATGCAGGTGCTCTAACAAAGCTACAGAATTCTACTTCATGGCCATCCTCGCGAACGAAGCAAATTTAGAAATGTGGAACATAGGACGTAAAGAATCGAAATCAGAGGGCATATTTGAAGGATGCCCGCAGTGTGCAGAATAGAGAAGCGCACGCGCATAAAGGATGGTGCATGCATGAAAAACCCACCACTTTCTATGCCGAATCGCGCATATTCCGATTCAGATCACTTCCCTTATGTGAAGCACTTTGAGAATCTCCCCGACGTGAGTGCACCGACTAAGAAAAGTGACCTCCGTCAAGTTCGATACTCCTGCATGCAAAAATAGTTAGTGAAGCAAATCACTCGGTCCATACGAGTCCAACATACATCACAATACACTCCACAATTAACCTTATAATTAAAAATTCAACGGTCGAACAACAGGTGCGAATGTATGCCAGGAAGAGTGTTGCAATGAAGGCTTTCTGCATTTGTGCAGTTCTGCAACCAATCACACATTACACTTTCAAGAAAAGGAACAGCGCAGCTTAAATGTTCCCGGAATTTATATTTTTGATGCTCATCCAAAACATGGACCAGCAACGTTTCGAGGTCCATAAATTGCGCAGCTAAGCGGACGAGCTCTATAAAAGTTCATACAATATTTCTCGTATGCTTCCTACATCCACTCTTTGTTCGAAGGCACTCGTCCACCCAAAACATACTGCTTTTCTTGGTTGGCCATCCGTAATTCCTGCTCCTAAAACTGGCTTTTTAGGCCGAAAAATGTCACCACGAAAATAATAAGCCTTTTTGAGTTTTCCAAAATTCTGGAACAGGACCTAGAAGTTGCATTCGAGTTCAATCGACTTCCCATGCATATATTCAACTGCAATTCATTTTCAAATTTCCATCCGATTTCTGGTAATTCAAATTCATAAATCAATCGTTTTATTTGCAAACGAATAAACACATAAATGCTTGAAAACAACAAGTATTTATAATGAACATGTGAATGGCGACCATCTTTCCGACTTCTCCGATGATAGTTTTAAAATGTATTCCCCCCCGCCCCTCCACCCAGTCTGAAGGATAATATATTCGACGGTGTCATATATATGTCAGCTCGCGGATCGGCTGCTTCATTTCTGCCTGTCTGCACATTCAGCCGGCGAACACCAGTAGATAATGGAGAATGGTCAGTGCAACAACTACGCCAATGGATCAACGTGGACCTTAGCCTAGACTTACACGAAGAGTGACCATCAAAAACGAATAAAAATGAAGCGGTCGTATTTAGAGTGCATAAGCTAGCGGCAAAATACGAGAAATACAGAAAACGTCACTTCGGTATTGAGAGTGATAGGAACGAAAACATTGCGAATCAGAAAAAAAGAATGTGCGTGTTTGGCTGTTGAATAGGGGGACTGTCAGACTCTGACCGGCATTTCCTGTCTTCAAGACAGAATTGTCAGTGCCCTCATGTGCCAATCAGTCATAGAATCAGAATGTGCCAGTTGAATCACCCAACACCGAAAACAGTAACAATGGAACAAGAGCAATTTAGAAACGCCAGACGCCGCTACAGAAACGATCGAGTGGCAATAAAACACAATAGGACTAAGGAAACGTGTGACAGAATGAAACTTTTTTGCATGTACAAAATGGTTCGATAGAGCTGGCATTTCGGTTCGAGACGCTTCAGCATCTAGATGCCAGAAGCTTCATGACATTCTGACTGGCTTCAGGTCTACCAAAGATTCGACGCCGTCAAAATTCACAGGGTGTCACGAACCATACCGCTGTTCTAAAAACTTTAGGGTACATCATCTATCCATCTTCTCCCTACCTTCGCTTACCAACCTTAATCATATCTGAAAGAAGCGCAAACGCTATAAATTTTTCCGATTCCTTCAGAAACCCATTCTGCACCCGCCTGTGTTAAGCATTCGAATCAGAGTGAGGTACCAGATTATCGTTCTAAGAAGTAACTGAAAACGCTGCAAGACAACGGCATGCTGTGAAAGTACAGAAAAAGAGGGCAACAGTATCGTGCTACCAACGCGGGAAACACTATACTTCCAGTATTCGGCAATTTGAAACATTGAAACATTTTATAAACAACCGTTCCCATATATTTTATAGTGGTACTAGAAAAGGCATGAATGAAATGTCCTCGCAGAAAACATCATCGATAGAAACTTTTGCCAAAGAAGCTCAGAGGACAACCAGCAAAATAGAAGCCACTCAATGCACTACCGTACACCTGAAACTTTCAGGAATCTTTTAGTTGAGGAATGTGACCTGACCTCAGTTGTTATGACTGGCACTATAAATGGAAAAACAAACCCCATCACCTGCGGAGACCGACTCCAGTTTTGAACTTTCCGGATCTAGTTCGAAGCTCTCGAGAACCGACGAGTTTGGAGTTCTCCCGAAAATTCTCGAGGCTCTCGGAGTCTTAGACCACTTCGAGCATCAAGATTTATTCCTAAGGAGCCAAGTTTCGAGAACAGGAGTTGCAGCAAGGTTCAGAGTGTACCGCTAACCTATAGGAGGATATTCGTTGTCACAAAACAAAATCAAGTCTTCAGCTGTTAGTAGGAAGGTGGAAAAGATTGGCGAAACGTGGAACACTATTGAAGGAGGCACGAAAATGGTTGAAAAGTGGAGAAAACGCTGCGAAAAATGTTGAAAGAAATGAAATTAAGCAGCAACTGTTCGGAGGTCTTGTCTCTCTATTTCAGTTTTGCTGACATTTTCCCAATGTTGTGGGAAAAAGATGCGAAAGACGTTGGAAGGACCAAAACGTTAGGCATAAGTTGTACCAGTCGGAAACATCTGGGACAAGCTGGGAAGAGTAAATAGGCCACGAAAACGTTTTCCATGCTTCATTCTGGTTTTTCCAGCTTTCTTGGGGCTACCGAAAATGGTCAGAGGTAAGCTCGGAAAGACTGAAGGTCAGAATTCCGGAAGGTCTAAATGGGTGAAAAAATAAGAAGCACGTCTCCCATCCCTGTTCCACTTTTTTTGGCCTCCTCCAAGCACTTCCAGTCATTCTGTTCCATCCAACTCCCTGTTTGCGTCCTTCAGTTTTTAAATCTTCCGATGTTTTCCGCCTTGTTTCATTTTTCAAGGTTCCTGTTACTGGTTCCTTGGCTTTACTCAAAATTGTTCCCTATTTTTTCGGCGTTTCCCGAGCCTTTCTTCAATGAGGAAGTGCTCCTCCGCATAAAATGAGATGCTACTTTGTAACTTGTATAAAACGTGGGCTTGTCTGCCCTCTTGATTTGCCGTTTTCACAGACCTGTCTAACGTTTTAACACTGTCTTCAGGTTGGTTGCTTCAGATCCATGCGGTACTTGTGTACATCGATCTTGTTCAGGCACTTTTTTTCTGGATCGCATCCGGTACCATGCAGGGTTTCATTGCTTTGGGGATTTTTGACGAATTTTTAGCACTTTGTTATCATGCGAACACTAAAAATTAAACGTCTTGATGAAGCCGAACTCCGTTCATAGTAGAATTTCCAAGAATAAATATTACCAACAGAGTCTGGTACTAGTTTGCCTCTCTGTATTAATTGCATATAGAGAATCGGAAGAAGGAATAGCGAGAAACCGAATGTAAGAAATATGGGTAAATATGTGGTTAATTTGTAAAATGTTATAGATTAGGAAGGATTGTAGCTGGCTAGAATGCCGTCGCAGTGTTTCTTTCGAAATATTCTACTTGAGTAATCTAATCCCAAACACCCGCAATGACGTCATATTAAACGGCGTTGTACTAAAGTTCGGAGTTCACCGTCATTCGCCGCATTAACATGAGTCATAAATTTTGGTCTGCGGGGCTCCTTGATCAAAAAATCCGCTGCCGCGGCTGCTCCAGTGATTTTCGTTATTACCGTGAGGTATGTTAGAAGCGTGAATTCTGCGATCGCAAGCGTTGAAAGGCAAGGTGGAGCACATGCGTCCTCAGAGAATCAACAGTTTATCGTGAAAAATGATATCGGGATAAAATGGACATAGTCAATAAACATAACGGAATCCCCTGATGTAAAGTCTAAGCATGTCCCGAATGAACGAAAACACTCGTTGCATACCAAGAAGCTCTGCGAAATACTTTCAGTGCAAACCTGTGTAATCCACATGGTGCTCAAAGAAAAACCCATTGCTACCAGGATTCCATAGTTAGATGTCCCATTCCCTCTCATACTTCCCTTGCTTCTGGTGATGAGGAAATCTCATCTGCCAGAGTAGACGGATGTGCAATATAGTAGCAATTCCGAAAGGAGAGCTCCGGTCTCTGGGACTGCCCTGCTGCCCGCGGGAGATCCTCAGAACTGAAACCTCCGCGCAGGGACGTAAAGCTCCCCCGTCCCCACGACAGTAAGACCGACCCATCATTCTACGTGGCGAAGGCCCTCCTCCAAACATTATATTAACCCTTAGAAGCCCTCTTCTTGCTCCCTTCACATTTCCGAATTCAGCTCGACTCATCTGTTGCAGGCAGAACGGTTCAATGCAGAGACCCCTATGGGAGGGTATCTGAAAGCAAAGATTAGCAGCACCTCAGACGAAACTGGTAACCAAGAAAATGGGAGCAACCCAGGGCAACTGAGGACGTCTCTTCCCAAGACAGAACGGACAAAAGA
The DNA here is from genome assembly GCA_037389465.1 of Baylisascaris procyonis. NCBI lineage: Eukaryota > Metazoa > Nematoda > Chromadorea > Rhabditida > Ascarididae > Baylisascaris > Baylisascaris procyonis. Next base: position 1,445,020 of record JAZARR010000059.1, read on the forward strand.
ACCACACCGAAGAGTTCAAACTAATCTTGCAGCAAAAAAAGAAGTTTCCTAGGTGCCAAAAAATAATTTCTGCAGAGTAGGTGACTGCATTCATCGTTTTGCCTTGTCTATTGCGCGGTCGGTTGTGAAGCTCCGACCAGAGTGTTGGCTCCGCTCAGCCGAGCCACCCCGTCCAACACCCTCATCGGGACAAGTGTGGCGGAACAAGTCCCGACAGTCATAAAAGGAACGACGGTGAATCGGCTCGTCAGCATCCGATGGGCAGGAGACGAGCCTAAGCCCTAACCTTCACGTGACCGACCTGCAAGAAGGAGAGGCCGACCTAAAGACCATAGAAACCAACTGGACCAGAGAGGCATTGGGTCAGAGCAGGCGGAAGCGATATGAAGAGACATGTATTCATAATGAATGCTGTGTTCATTGAAATAAATAAATAAAGGTGACTGCGTATGAAAGCATACCGAACAAAAACCTTCGAAGACAAAAAACTTTATCCTTACTGGCTGAACTAATACGCGCTCCTTCAGAAAAACATTTTCTTGGCGTCCTTTTCCTTAAATAGATCGACTGGGGTATTTGGCGACAACTTATGTATTTGTCGTCCCCAGCCGTGACCGAGCCAAAAAACGGTTCGTGCTTCTATCCAACTTCCTCCAGCGATGCTGTACCCGTAAGCAGCATCACCAGCATCTGCATATTCGAGAATCGCAACCGTAAAATTTTGTGGTGCTTCTGAGCTTGATCTGAGAACGTATCCGCAGAAATTGTTTCCTTCGAGGAATTAAGAACAGGAACTCTCAGCATCTGCAAAAATTTGCGACTGGTGAGGTTGTTAGGTGAGAGGCTCACAGCAGATTTTTTTAACAAGTGCACGAAATGCGTTTCGATAAAGATATCATCGCTGTATCATCGCTGCAATGTTATACACATTGTTTTGCTCATTAATGATATCAACACACACACAAACATAAATAATAGTAACGAAACAACCAACTTTCATTAACAATATGAGCATAGACGGTGGTGGTGAACTGGGTGGTGGATATTGCAGCATTTTAATTGTCTCTATCAATTGAGATGGCGATGGTCGACTGCTTCAATAGAAGATTTCGCAATATTTTTTGAAGTTGGCAACAAAAATAGCGTTGCGGGATTGATATGCGAAGACAACAATGAGCTGCAGTGAATCATATCTTTCATCCCACCAAGACTAGGCCATTTCATTACTTCATTCGTTTAAAATAGCTCATCTCAAATAGTTCATTGCAAAAAAATCAGAACTAACATAACAATCCGATTCGCTTGAACATCAGATACCTTCTATACTTGGGAAAATGGAAGATCTCTCTTACATAAAAGATCCTTCTCTTAAAATCTTGAAAGATCGCAGACATAGATCAGCGATTCAGTGCGTAAATTACAGTAGAAAGCGTTTACAGTAGGACACAAGAAATTGCCGAGAAACGAACACAAAATATGCTATCATAGCGAACCAATAGCATAAATGCTTATTATTCGAAAGGACCGAATAAACAGAAATAAGAAGCCCGAACACCTGTAAGAACTCAATTTCCAACGTAAGAAGCCGAAAGCTATGCACTCTCCTTCGATATAGTTATCTCCCATTCGCCAGTTCCTTCGGATCTCATTTTCAAAGGCAGTGTCAACCGGCAGCTGACAATACCCCCTTCCACCCCTTTCAAAGAATGAATCACTTATTTGTATTTGCTACTTGTGAGAACAAAAAAAGCAAACCAATTCCCTATGAAAGTAGTTCTGTTGCGAACAGAACGACTAATTACTTTGTTAGCACTGGAAGAAAACGAAAAGCATTGAGCAGCAAACATATCGCACTGCCGCTATAAACGATGAATACACGCATCTCCAAATCCGCCTTTGTAATTGTTCATTACTAAAGCTCTTCAACAGGCAATGAAGGGTCTAACAGAATTTAAGTGCAGAAAAAATTGTTTCAGAAAACTTTTCACAAAAAATCTTCAAAACGGCTCTTATTTGCTGTAGTTCCTGGTCGGCAGATCGAGGCGACTCTCCGATACGTAGCCAAAAGAATTTCCTCATCCAGTGCCCTCACAGTAGTGACAACGCTGGCATCGTAGCAAAACTCTGTATATATATATATATATATATATATATATATATATATATATATATATATATATATATATATATATATATCGTCCAAACTTAAATAAAAATGCAACCGACATGTAGATGTAGATAGTTTGCATCGTTAATCGTGAAATTCGCAAGGCGCCGTAGCCAAACGTGGGATGGATGGACAGCTCAATGCACTACCAGAAAACGGATCGACCCAAAACAACGAAATTTTTTTGAAAATTCTCGACGGTCATTGAAATCGTCGGATCCAAGCCTCTCCGAAACGATCGAAAATGCACATTAATTTCTTATTCGAATATGCCATCGATCAGTATTGAATGTTGCTAATATGTTCGGCATCGGATTACTTCTGGATGAGGATGCTGGCTACAGGTCTTTCATAAGTTTATTATTGATGAAAGGTGGAAACGAAAACGTGGCAACAGAAATAAAACCCGTAATCACAAGAAAACAGTCCTTCGATTAGCATTCTCACCATTAAAAAAATTGGCGAAATTAGTAAAAACAAATCTAATGTGAAACGAAATAACTAAAACGTAACTTGTTATCTTACTACATTAATCGGCAGTAAGAATGCAATCAATATTTTGTTACAATGGATATCGCCCCAAATGAAGAGAAAAACAATTCGATAAAGCGTCACCAATACGCAATAAAGCACAATCGCATAACAATAAACATCACAGCAGCTAGCAAAAGTGATGAAATGTGAAGAGATCATTGCAGCCGAAATTAGATATCCTCATTTCCTTTTTTACTCATCTTCTCTTTCCCTTTTTTAGCTTTTCCTCGGAGTGAATTTCTATTCGGGCTCCTCTACTCCTAAATTTCTGAGCAGTCACTTGATGAAGCAAAGTTCTGCGAACGAGATAGACTGCCAAAGATGTTGTTTCAGCTTGAAGAATTCCCGCAACAACTAGCCGGAAATATTTTCGACTAGTTTCGCTATCTTCAGCTGAAGTTTCTGACACCTTTTATTACTCTCCACCTGTGCAGATTATTGTACTAACTTGAGTTTCTGAAGGAATCTAAAGCAGCTTCGCTCTAGTCTCCCTTTTTCTCGCTAACCCCTCTCCCTGCCCTTAGATTCCGACTGGAAGTCTCACGCATGATTCGGAAGCATATATCACTTGTGGTCAATTCCAAATATTGCACCTCACTGCTACCATAAACATTCCTCATGCGAAAACAGCGTTGCATATATCACAATACAATTATATCACTCTGTTACTGCCGCTCATTCGAGATATCGCGTTCAAAATAACGGATTCCCTGCAAAAATTGGTGTTGCGAATGTTTCCTTTACCGACTTTTCAGGAGGCAGTCTGAAAGAGGGATTTGTCACGGACTCTTTAGCTCTCGAAGATTAGTGAAAATTATTTAAAACCCTTGTTGACGAGCAACGAATAATTTAATCTAGTACATTCTTGATAGAAAGAAGTGATCACATTTCTAAAGGCTTCTCTCGATGAAACAATTGTTGCAATATTTTTTAGATCTTAAAAGCTTTCTCACCATTACCTAGAGCATTCACATTTCTTCCCTATCCGAGCACCTCACTATGCAGCTATACTGCTAAAAAGAGAAAAATGAGAACTCAAGGCGGAATAAGCCTAAATGTAATACAACCTGGAAAGTGATTCTTGAAACGACGATTATCTCAAATAATTAAAAGAAGATGGCTCCATATCACAATGAACAATCTGACAACACATGGCTGTTATGAACGTTTTCGTAACAAAATCCGAAAATTTTTGCTAACACCTCCATTACCTATTTTACCGTGCCAGCAATCTTTTTCGGGGCAGTGTTGCCGACAAACTATTTCAGCTGAATCTAGGCAGCAAATATCGATACAACACCAACCTGTGCAACGTAAATCAGTGACGTATACAACTAGTGGATAGAACTAGAAACGATGGATGAGGCATACGACAGTTCGGGTCGTTGTCGAATCTCACATTTCTCTTCTTGCTCCTCCTCACTGCTATCGGAGACCGTTTTGGAAATCGCGACGGATGAAACTTCTGAGTCCCTGAAAATGGAAAATTCATGGTTCAGGCATACATTTTTATGCTGAAATACGTATTTGGTCGTTCTTCCTTCCCAGCAATCTTATCGAAAAGCTAACAGGTATAGCGGCATCCCCAAGTACTCTCCCTACCCCGTGACGATGTTCCAGAAGGAAGAATCTATTTTCAAAAAAAAAAAACAACTTACAAACGCCCATGTTTTCACTCTTGCTTTTTGTTTGTTGAGAAGTACAGGCCTTCTTCGAACGGAACAGCACGAAATTGAAAATCGAAATTTCGGGCATCCAGACAAGGAATTTCCAAGAGTCATTTTGTCGTACATGCCTTTTTCTTTGCACTGATATGAAAACATATTTAGGCGTTAACGAATCATTTTTTTTAAAGACAGTGAAGCTTGCAAAATGGAACTGCTAGCATCCGCACGTTTAGTTTTCTTATGAGCGAAGCGTTGCTCCCTCATATATAATAACACCTTTCGTACTGTACAAAACGGTTCGATGTATTAAGAACAGCACACTTCATTGCCTCATGTCGACCTCACATTATAAACTCAGTAAAGCCCCACCCACTATGATCATCCCTCTTAAATCTGTTTGCTGACACCCACGAATCCGTTTTTCCCAGCTCGAGCATATCACTTACTGGTCACATCGAAAATGAAAAATCGTACAGCCTCATGTTCAGGTCATGGACCCTATATTTCTTTATTACAGCAGACATTGAGGGGAGTGGAAAGGGTTAAGAGTGAAGAGAGCAGATTCGTTGTCATAAAGGGAAAGGGATCGATGGAATGAAAGGAAGACCATATGGAAATTTCTCGAAGTACATACGAGATCGGGCCTTCTTTGTGCTTGCAAAGGACAAATGTGAAATTACCTGTCCAACCCGTCATCCGAGCTGCTCTGTTCGTTGTCCTCGGCTTGAATAAGCTTTTCCCCCAAGCCATCAGAAGGCTCTAATTGGAAAACCAACCTGTCTTGTCCGATTTCCGGCGCATCTGAAAGTTGATCAGATTTCAAGCTGCAAGATTTTCTACTATGGTCATTTAGTCGTCCAAGCCGACAGCCTCATATATAATCGATATTATAAGTCACCATAATAAGCGCAGTATTCGGCGAGAATAACTTATATATATGATCGTTGGAACGACAAAAACATAACGAAATATGTTCGGTAAAAGATCGATGAAAAAAAATATGTTGGATAGCATTTTGAAATATGCGTGCCGAATTCGCAGCTCTTTGCTACAATAACTCACGTTTGTCCGCGTCACCGTCTCCATTCAAATGGGCACTTTCACCCTCCGAGAACGAGTAGTAGAGTGCTAGTCGTTTGGAGTATCTGCAATTAATATAACACAACATTATGCATATCGCGATGATGCTTTGTTTTTTGGTTTTATTCATTTTTGCACGATTTAAATGCATTGTTACATTTGCAAAAAAAAAACAAAGAAAATAGGGCAGAGGCAATAAATGCGAAATAACCGGAAGGGTTCCACTCCCGATCCTATAAAAGTAGATCAAACGAAACACTTCCATCCCAGCCTTTAACATTCAACAGCCATTTTCGCAGTTCCGATCAAATCGAAATTCTCTTTTACGGATAGTATTAAGCATAGGAAAATTCATTAATCGAATAGATAGCTATATTATTTCGAGGAAATTAGCAAATCTGAAAGGCCGCAGCCTCAATATTAGTAAAATTGGATAAACCGATCTGGTGATTAACAACGTACAACATGAAAAATTATTGAGTATTGCAAACTGTGAGGAAACGTATAATTAACCTTTGCTGTTGATGAGCACGCATTGCGACGGGCACTTTCGCTCTTTTCAGTTCACCGTCCCAATCCATATCAACCAAACCACCGCATAAGGCTATCTCCTTTTTGACACGATTCGCAAAATCCATCGCATCCTCACCCGGCTGAAATTTATTCCATATGAACAACAAAACATGTAAAGATGCATAGATCTGACATTACCAAATTAAAATGAATCAACTGGACGATAAGTAGTGCCTATGCATTATGTTGCAAAAAGTTCATCAATTTTTTTTTTTTTGATGGAATAAAAATACTCAAAGCATGATAAGAAAAAACGAGTTACCATCTTAACCATCGGTGGTAAGTACCAAACATGGCAAATGATTGCCCACGAGGTCATCATCTGCATCAAATACTCGAACCAGCCTTGCTGACTGCTATTCCAAAACGCATCACCGAACCGCGAATCATACTTCATCGCGATCGGATAAATCGTCGTGCCAACCTGGGTGAGCATGATAATACACATTTATCATTCACACTGATATGCATCGGACTCATCGAGATTCGGTACAATTAAACTCTTTGAATTAAGGACTCTTCCATGAGGCTAAGGTAGCAAGATAATAGGAAACTACTGAGAGCAAGTTTATTATCTCCCTTCAGAAGTTTCGAAAAGCGGAAAGGGAGGTTTATCCAAGACAGTACAGCATAGATTAAGGCATTTCAAACTACCACACAGTCGCCATGAAAATGAATTACAGCCAACCAATATATAAAGTATACTCGAACAAAGTGAAATCCGTGATGCATATTTTAGCAAAACGACTACCACTCTGTAATAACCTGGATAAGGAGATGCAATGCTATATCGTCAAGCGTAGCAACACGGAAGTGCCAAGGATTTGGTAGGAATTCAGCTTAGTTGCCTATTGTTGATCTAGTGACTGAATGACATGATCACTTTAGCGGTGAAAAGCACGCTACGTGCTTTATTTCTTGACTGCAGTCCACGCAGCATTGTGACTGATGAGTGGATGCACTAAGTGAACGAAAGAGAAGAATTCGGCAAAATTCAGCTACCTCGAAGGAGCCTTTCTTGAACATCATCACTGAAGTATTGTTGATGCATGTACCTTCCGGGAAGATTAGAATTGGCAAATTATTCGAATCATCGACATGCTCTCGCATCCTAAAAATAATGATTATACTATTCGGTTCACATCACTGAGGCAGGTGGTTTATGTGGAAAGTTGTGGTTTTCGCGAATGTGAAATAGTGAAAAATTAAAAATGACCGATTCAATCGATCAAAAAGTGAGGACGAAACATGCTCGAAAAAAAATTGAATGACACAACTGCAGCAAGCCAATTTCCGCCTTTTTTATTATAAATAGGAAAGAATGCAAATAATAGCCATACACACACCGATCGATTATCACCATGTTGTGCGTCCGCAATTCACATTTATCGAGGAGAAATTCTAACTGAATTCTTTTTGCTCAACTCCCCGTTAGCTTTCTATCTTCTATCTTAAAAAAAAAGCAACAAAACTTCTCAACTTTGTTGCGTCTAAAACAACGCGACAAATCTTTAAAATAAGTAACATTAAAATCATTCAACTGCGTACTTGGCTGCAACGAGAGATCTGTCTTTCGCCTCTGAACGTTCGAACCATATGTGAGCACTGGCACGACTCAGCGCACGCTGCATTACTCCAAGCAGGCCAGGATGTCGTTGACCGATTAGAGCATACACATTGTCCATGCCAAGTATCATAACGTCGATTGGCGATGTATGATTCGCTACGCAAATACCTGAAAACATAACGCTCATTTGCTTCGTCAGAAGTTAGGTGCCTGTTGAAATGTTTATTGCACACCCAGTGTACATAAACCACATGCCTACACAAAAAGGATACACCTATGGAATTATTCTATGAATAACGATAAACATTGATGCCAGTGCAGACTGCTTCTTCAGAGAAAAGCTTTACTGCGAAACTGCCACAATCCCCTAAACCCCTTGGATAAAGGAATGATACTGATATAGACTCTACTATCTTTCAAAAATCAACCCAAGCAAGGGCCAATACATCGAATTACTGGCAGTGATCTGTTTTACTCCAACCGTTTTCCCTCTCATACGCACAAACCAACTCCCTCCCTTCGCTACTTTTTGATAACATATAGAGTAAACCTGTGCTTCGGGCTTTGTTTTCCTCGTTGTAAAAATAAACGACGGCCGAGACACTCCTCGCGAGAATTCTATGAGAGCAGAGCATGGATTTCTCGTTCAAGCGACGTTTCAAACGTCCATTTGGTAGAAGGCCGATCATTGCAGTGCTCACAATGAGGAAGAGCAGTCCCACCGAGAAGAGAAGAAGACGAAAAGGAAGCATCACTGCATAACGGAAGATGAAACCAGCAACCCAAAAGCAGGTGAGTTTCCAGCTGAAACACCATCTTCATCACCAACTCACTCCCCTCGTTCTGCAGAAAAAAAAAATGTGTGTACTGACTGGTTGCACTCATATCTTAAATCGATGTTACCGATGTTGTAAAACTCGTTGCGGCAAAAGCTATGAAATTATATATAGAAAGAAGCTGGGTACCGCTGTAAATAAGGAAGCAAACTACAAACTATACGGGACGCGAAAATGGAATTGCAAACATGTGTGAGGAAAAACATTATAGAAGTCGTGCTAGGCAAAGAAATTAATACACAAAATTTGCTAATGTCTGCTACCCATTAGACAAAATTCTAGCAGGAAGTCGTATTATAAGTCTCCAAGTCTTAAAACAAAAATTGTTAAACACCAAAACTTCTGGCAGTGTTCCAAGAAAATGAGTAGGCTAACTAATACTACAAATAAAAGCGTTTATTAAGTTGTTCTCAGAAAAAAAAAACAAACCTCTATGACCGTTACAAGAGTATAACATAAACTGCAGGAACTCGACCTTTTAGACAACCATAAGAACATGTAATGCGTTTGGTTCTCTATCAAAGCGCGACCAAGATTGTCGGATTGATTCATGGAGATGCAACTTGAATTCCCATCCCGAGTTTAACTCATACAACAAACACATTTCACTAAAGAATCTTCTTTTTCTAAATAAATCTGAATTCGCTGCTTCAAGCCGACTTTTAGAAGTCTACTCTTGGTCACTTATTAACTTTCATTTCAACCGACACAGTTTTGAGAATGTAGTATATGGGTGGATAAATGAATGGAGTCTCCTCAATGTTTTTTTTTTTTTTTTCAGCTCAGCAATAACACATAAAACATTTGTAAAGGAAATAAAATAAACGTGTAGAAGAACGAGGAAATGCTTCAGCAAACGAGAAAACAACATATCAATTCTGACGACGCTCTGCACCTAAAATAGATGTACCAGCCAATGCAGTAAACAAATGCTGGACAACTGCAATAAGAAATGGCCCAGCATAATGCGCATGAAGCATTCCTGGAGAGTATACTGAAGGCTCCGTGTAGGCGACCAAACAAACAATGTAACAATAAGCAAAGTGCCTCGAGACTTGCCGAACGATGACTATTTATGCTATCGCAGAGCGGAAGCCCGAATTGGTGTGCTGTGACGACACATAGAAAATACTGTTTGATTCTAATTGACACACTCGATCATGCCATATATTACCTCTAGTTATCGAAACTATACTACAGCGTTAGGATAACTCGAAAGAAGAGACAAAATTACTAACTTGACGAATTCCTTAAACGAGAGACTGGTACGCATTAACATATTCCAAGAGGCGAGTTGTTCTGCCTCAAATCGACTTGTGACACCGTCTTCAATTACTGCCTCTATTCCTGCCTGAAAGATCGTTCAATGCATAAGTAAGTAGCATGCATTACCTCCTTTGTGAAAGCAGTCACACAACTGAACGGGTAGCTGAGATTGGAAAATCCCTTCACGCATTTCCCCCTACAATCGAAAATTTAAGAATAAGGAATTCTCGGCTAAGTTTTCAATAAGATCATTGTACTTGCCGAATCAACTCACTTGGCAACAGTCAAAAAAATGATTTTCTCGCTTGTTGAACTATTTGTGCTTATAAATTCCTTCTCAAGGGTGAAGTATAAAGACAAGCCAAATCAGTTCATAGCGAAAGGCATCGTTTGATGAGCAATGAAAACATCATCCGCGGACGGATAAGAACCAATGACCTCCTACTTACCGCGCCGATGAACTAGTGAGAGCGCATTTGCCCGTCATAATTCTTCGGTTACATCTCCCCAGTTGTAGTATGCAAATAACACATATGACGCCAAAACTCAGATATCATTTGATGTTAGCTGCGATGGAATTGTATACATATGTAGAATTAAGGCCTTACTTTAAAGTCGACATTTTGCCCAACTCTGTCATCACAGACCAACTTCTTGTTTGACTCAGACGTTTCAATGCGACGTCTTTGTTCGGCTCAAACTCTGATTATTACAACTGTTGGACACGCTTGATGGAAGTGTGACACCAATAGTCGGATTTGGAATAAGAATGTCCAAATTGGGAAGGTATTTGTTGACGGCTTATGAAAATTATTAAGACTGGCCGGATCTAAGCGAAAAATAATGGTCCATTGCAAGCACTCGCATTAGCTCACTGGTACAGCATTCGCCCCGTAGACATCAAAGGTCGTGGACTCTCACACATCTACGGACAACGTTTTCAATAGTCATGAAACAATAACGCACAATTCTTGGTGTCGACGGTGTACCTTTTGCTGATTAAAAATTGGTTCTCAAATATGTGTGAAATACTGGAATAGAAATGCGCATTTGGAAATTCAATCGGAGCAAGCTCATTTAAGGGCTTTGATGCATGAACGGAAGCCAAACAAGAAAATGCAATGCATCATACAAACTTTGATAAAATGGAGCGTATCACCAATAACCGCCCAACCACGACTGCTTACAAGTTGTTCCTTGCCGTGCCATTCATCCAGACCCACAGTTGCCTCTCTGAATATTATATCTGAAATAACATCATGTGACGGTACTCTAATGGAAAACGTGGAATAAGTGAATTCATGCTGGATTGTTGCATGTCACCTTAAAAATTGGTGTTACAGCAATCATTTCTTCAAGAAAAACGTCCAAATAGCGGTTTTCAAGATGAAAAGGGTTGAAATCTGACTTGTAGAAGATGTGCATCTTCCGAGACGTCTCGAAATATGCAACGTTGCAGAATCGTCCCGATCATTGGAGTGTTGCCTGTCGACGAAATTATCATCGTTATTACGCACATCCAAATTGTCACAACTTCTGCGCTTTGCCGTCGTATTGATTTGTCGAGCACCCCACTACAAAATCAGTTCTGTCTCAATTAACACTGCAATCAAATATGATACACCCCAATGTTCTTTTTGGTAGAAAGCCGGTATATGGAATGTACATGGAACTATAAAGGAGAGTGGGTTAACTGGGTGATATGTTTCAGGATGATTTAACCTGTTCAACATCAAGCACGATTCATCGTTTCATGCTGGTTACTGCGCGGTCGCTTATAGAGAGCTCTTACCAGACTTTCTGGCTCCGTTTTACACAGACACTCTGACCAGCACCCTCATCGTGAAAAGGGCGGTGCAGCAACTCCGAACTCTCCTTTTAAGTAAAACAATGGTGGATCGACTCGTCACGACCCGACAAGCCTGAGCCTTAACCTTCATGCGACCTTACAAGTTCTCTTCCTAAGCGGAAGTGGAAGTGATATAACAGAATATATTCGTAATGAACAAATTCGTAATGAATATTTTGTTGATTTAAGTTAATAAAATAAATAAACATCATGAAGAACAAGACGCAGAATTCACGTCTTCAAATTATAGAAGAAAACTACTATTTATTTCATATACTCAATACATCACAAGAGAGTCGAAAATCTTCGTTTGCGCAAATATTCACGCGATTTAGAGTGGTCAACACATAAAATATGTTTTGAGAAGATCGAAATCCACAAATCTGGTAAAAAATGATGGGAAAACATAAAAAGATGCGGGATTTTCCAGTGTTTCCTTTTTTATTTCTTTAATGAGCCTCTTCCCACATCTTGTATTTCCGATTCTTCAAGTATTTCGTGACCAATTTAACCAAAGAACAGAAACAACTTACTTCGAAAATTCTTATTAAGCAACCAACATATTGCTTACGAAGACCGAATGATTTGCCGAATGTTGCCAACACAATAACCAGCAATATGATGAATGTAATTGGTGGAAATAGCATCGCCGAGACGAATATCAGCAAATGTTCCGCGTTGAAGTTCATCATCCACTTATATAATTGCGCACGGCGAATCGGTTTAAGAAACTTGGGATAGACCTGCAAAATATATGGACACCTTTTTAAAGTTCTTCAAAAATGACGGACATACAAACGGATGCACAAATAGTTCGGAAATAATGCACCAGAGGTAAAGTGGATTATTGCCAGCTTTGACCAATAAATCCGCTTTGCAGAACTGCAAGATGGCAACGTAATGTCTGTAGGGCATGTGTCTGTTTGTCTATTAACATCATGTATTGAGCAGGTGCTTGTCAGCCTGTCTATGTCTTCGATAGTTTATCGGGAGGAGGTGGGAGGAGGGGAGGGGGCAAAGGCACTGAAATCGAAGCCATGAAGTCTAAAGAATGGAATGAAATATCAATGATAATAAAAATTTTTATTCATACAATAAAGTAGAGAATCACACGTCCAAGATAGTAAATATACAGGGAAACAATAGAGCATATGTAAACATTCAAAAAGTTAACCATTTCGCGCCTAACTCCACAATCTACCTGCTTACCGTTCTAAAATTCACCATACAAATCAACGTTAACCAATTCTTCGTTCACCTCACTACCCACTACTGACCGCAAATTCACCTCAACCCGTTAACCCGTTCTTTAGTATGTTTACTTCCCTTTCCTCCCCCTCCTCCCTCATATTCACTACCATACACCTACTTCCACTAGAGTGTTCACTAGCCGACGATCCTACCACCCACTCACAAACTCACAATCATCCTCACAACAGTGTACTGCTCATCATCTCGAAGTTAACACCCTCCTCTCTAAACAGTAACCACAATTTCAAAGTTCGACCCACCGCACACCACGTCACACAGCTCGCCACAACATACCGCCTACATACACCATCCCCGTTTCTCAAACATCCAGAACAAACAATCTGTGAGACCAAAGAACAATTTTTCTCCTCACAAATTGACCGGCACCGCCAGACCCACAGCTGGCACAAAAATTGCTTTTGAAAGTTCAGCCTGCCGAACTAGCTGAACCTTGCAGGATACTCATATGTACAACCCTAAATCTTTGCTAACGTGCCATGACGTAACTTGGCTTCAAGGCTTTCGATGTAAAATGTGTTATCGAGCGGGTTCGGTGTTTTATTGTAGAACCTGGCTCTCGAACGGAACTTGCTGCAGTTTTACTGGAACGACCATGCTGTTAGTGATGTGTCTAATTCCTGGACGAATGCTGACGGCAGATAGCTAATATAAAATAAAAAAGTCGCTACTGCCTTATTGTCATGACCAAAACTCATGTTCCTTTTGCAGCGGCATCGAAGCCGAAGGATAGGAAGCAGCACTGTTCATCCATATATCACTGGAATGGTTCAAAAGTGGTTTGATTTTGACTTGGCGCTTATCCTGAATCACTTAAGGCACTCTGTGGCATGTCCTACACCCCTCAATTCAACGCCATCCTTATCTTCCATCATCATGAGCATCTATGACTCTCTGCAATTTTTTTTAAAACATTATAGGAAAACCATTCTCTGCCTATGTATGCGTCGTCTACCTGCCAATCTTGTGGCTTCAGGTCGTAAACTAGGGAAGCTACGGTAATAAGGTTTATTGGTTAGGATACACCCCACCAGGGCATCCTGATTTTTGCTACCAAGCAATCCGTGATTGCCAGCTATAGTCTTCGAAGAACGTGTGGTCATGAAAACATTGAAAGAAATCACATTTCTGTTCAAGAAATTTTTCAAAAGCCAATGCACCATTACAGACGCAACATGCAAAAACGGAAGAACACATAAGCAAGCACGAAGATTGCGACTCCTAGAAGCACCTAAGTGCGGACAGAAACAATTATGAATGAGGACATTACGAATGCGGAAAAAGGATCCTGTGAACTACCTTTTCCACGAGCTGAGGTATACTTGTGGCACTATCAATCCTCGTAGGTTCCGAAACATTTGTTAAATTAACCTCATTAACACCTAAACGTTACTTAAGAAATACTGACGTGCATGCGTGAAAGAATCAAACAAAAGATGTACGAGGATAGTTTTAAATTAAAGGACAGAAAAGAGGTCTGAAGGGATAGTTGTGGATAATAGAATGGTAGAACGCAACGTATGACAAAACTACTGCGAAAGAAGCAAGGAAGAAGGATGGAATTTGAATGAAGGAGGGATAAGAGGAAAGGAAAAGGAAAAGACGACAAGGAAGGTGATTGAGATGTGGAACTATGTCAGCAGTGAGTAAACAGCAAAAGAATTGGGTCGTTAAATGGAAACGAAAAAGTGCGAAATGAAATTCGTTGAGTCATCGCTTCTTTTCGCATCAGCAGCAAACGACAGCAGTGAACTGCGCTTGTTTATGCTCTTTTCGTGAACGAGTTCTCTATAGTGCTATTAAAAATGTTTTTATTTAATTCATGAAGTTGAATGCATTGGTTGGGTGCTAAGGTGAAGTAATTTAATGGATTAAGATAATTTAAAAGGAATGCAATTACTTTTATTTTTTCATACCTCGAAAATATCGGCACTTATTTTCCTGAAGGTATTCATATGTTACCCTATAGGATGTGTATTTCTCTAAAGCAACTATGCTAAAGAATGCAACTCCTCGACTTTTTCTGCTCTTGCACAATCATGCTTAAGTTGTGGATTAGACCTTTCGGATGCATACCCTGGTAAATGCCTAATATATGATGTATATTCATTCCAAGCAATAAAAGAGGGAGGGGTGACTTCAAAGTGCACAAAAAGAATCGCCAGTTATAAAATCGAGTATAGTGGCAACATGGTAATCGATGCTCGTTTGTAGTCAACAGTGTGGCCTAATCGTCTCATACAATCGGATTCAAGAACTCCAATGCCACTAATGGCTTATATTTGCAAAGATATATGGAAGAGAAACCACATATGAACAGCAGAACATTTAGTAATGGATAGAGCAGGTCGGCACTTCCGAAACCAAGTAAAGGTAGCATTCAATGTGCTTTGAAGTGTCGAATGTTGATCAGTGGCAGCGTTGACAGCCCTCGTAAAGAATCACACATATCGTTAACATAAAGTCTATATAAAAAGTGGACGGCAACAATTCCTTCAGATACACCTCAACGTGCCAAAAAATTTGCTGAAAAAATCTGTGCCTATCGTTAGCTTGAATTTCTTACCCGTCAAGCAACTTTGCCTATCATTCAAGCAACTTTCCTGGAAACATTTCCCGTCTCATCGTGCTACGCTGCTTACAGTGAGTAAATTCTCAAATGAACAATTACTGAGGAAAGACACATATCACTCCACAGATAGCGTCATTTGATATGGTTATTCAAAAGATAATTGAAGCACGCGCTTCAATGTTTTTGAGAGTCACTTCATTCATGTCACTTTGTGATGTAGTCTGTTGACTGCAATTGGCATCACTCCCTCTTTATTGCTGCTTTCTTTCGTTTTTTTTTTTTGCATGAATCTAAATATGTGTTTATAATTGCTTCCATAGAGATATTTCTCGTTGCCAATACTTACCATAATGCAGCTGTCATTATAAAATCCATTTGAAGATGCCTGACTAATATCAACTATGACTGCATATATATTTCATCAATCACGCCTTTTTCCAACACAGTTTGGAGTGCACTTCACATGGTATTGCTACTACATGGTATTAATATTGATATGGTGAGTTTTGAATTCTTTTTGTGAATGCAATCTTACACGTCTATATGCAGTGAAACAGTAATTTAGAAACCGAATTCGCTTCCCTATGTGATTATTATGTGCCGATGACTATGGTGAGTGAGAATCAACGAGGTGTCTGTGCAGCGCAATAGCCTCGGCGTTTCGGTTATATTAGTGCACAATGGCGCGAATGTCTGAGTGTGACCTCAGCGATTTTATCGATGAAAAAATGGACAGTGGACATATGAATCAGCGGAGAATAACGTGCAGAAGAGACCAATGCTCCCAATACCTGCGGCTAATGTTCCATTTGAATAGCACGAACAAAGCTTTTACAGTTGAAATTGAGCTGCTAGAAGTGCGAAGTTGATATAGAGCACTTGTCGAGGCTGTCGTTGCAGTAGCAGGTTGTAAAATATCGTGTCAGACGGTTTACTACATGTGTTTTGCAATTTCATTGGCGACGGTATGGAGCACCACATGGGGTTTAGATGGTGGACGTCATAAGAACGCAAACTAGAGCCCGAAGGAAGCGAACAAGGTTGTGAATGACAATACTTCAAATTTTTTTAGGTGTAGAGCTGTCCAGCAGGAAAACGCCATTACATGAAGACTGGAAGCATTTTATCGTTTGCTGTGATGATGGAGACACCCAATTTAAGCTATCTATATGCACATATAACCCCTTCGAGGACCGCCTGCAGCGGAACGAACTTGCTAAATGCATGTTGTGTTCTTCCATCTGTAACCGTTGACGCTTGCCATCCTCGCAGATCTTGATACCTGCGCATAATCGAGGCTGGTTTATGGAGGAAGGCCTTGTGCCATTCGTAAATTTTAAAACGGCGCATATTCAGAAGAAAAGTGGGAAGCAATTTAATTATACTTGGCACGGAGAGGCTTATATTGACGATGAGAGGGTGCTTGTATTCAACATGACCCTATGGAGACCAAGAGAGAGCTTATGCCGTCCAGGACCTTCGAAAATCGGCTCATTTTCGATGTAAAAGCTTAATGGCAAGGTAAGTGGCTTATAATGCGGGAAACATGGTAAGCTAACATAGCGATATAGTTACAAATTGACAGCTAACATAGCGATACCAGCTTTCTAGTGCCGTAGCGTTGCATAATAGAGACTAAAGTTTCTGGCTGATAATAGCTTTCCGTGTTGCCGAACATAAAATTAAAGTAAAGCAGCTCGTTGAGTGGGGCGCTCGCCCGATCACAGTGTGAACGACAATCGTCGAGTGGTTTTTGAAACGCATGATTTGAGGGCCATCCTCGTGCAACATCGACGGCAATGCGCGCGATCGTGGCTGTGATTCGTCAAGCGTCGGCACTGTTTCCTCGCTTTCGCCCTCGCACTGGAGCGGCCTTCATGTTGCTCAACTCGTGCAATCATCCCATTCGGAGTTGATCGTTGCTGGCCTTTACCCTCCTCACTGCTGCTGTATTACATAATGGCGATGCATTCTTTGCTGTCTCCTTATCGTTTCCCTTTCCACCTTGAATTCAACTGCGTTCTGTCTATGCGTCAACGTTTTCAGCAGCACTCCTTTCAAACAGTTTGAAATTTCAGTGAAGCAGAGAACGCAACTCGAAACCAGTTGAACATCATCGGTTAATAGAGCCAGAGCAGTTCGAATTTCTCTGAGATCCCTTTCAAAGAGGTACTTTACTGTATTCAATATCTTGTGTCGTAATAACTCGCTGTTATTGCTGCGGCTCAGCTGTCGCCATTATCCAAAGAGAGAATTTATTCGTTCGTGAAAAATTTTCATTGCTTTCGTATCGACAACGAAGAGAATCAGCGACCTGCTAGGTTTGAAGGCGTTTTCAGTGCTCTTCTAATCCCATGACTGTTTCCCTCTCCCCTTCCTCACTCAGAACTGTCATTAAAAGAAAAAATTAACTGATTAGCATGATAGAGTGACCAAGACTAAATGAGCATTGCAAATGAGAGTGACCAAGACTAAATGAGCATTGCAGATGCTTGATTTAGTGCTCTACTTTCCTGGAAATGAGCTTATTTCCGCACCGAAGCACGAAAAAGTTTTCAAAATCATAACGCTCGCTTTGTCGAGCTTTATTTTCGTGATATTTAAAAGGAACCCTAGAGTATAATAATGATGGGCCCTTTTCAAATCTATCCAATACACTTTATTTGGCGATCTATATTAATTTCAGGCCTATGGACATACGAGTGGTGAAACCTTTATAGACACATTTGCCGTTTTAAGAGGGTATTCAGCTTATCCTTAAAAAGTGTTTTTACGACTGGCAATGTTAATTCTGAAATATGTTTTCATTTTTTAAAAGTACTGCGAAATACAAAATGCATCACAAATTTGAGACCTCAAAAAAAGAAGTATTTTTGAATCGTCCGGAAAAACTCCTATTCAAACTTCGATCATGAATTTCATGAATTTCTGTGTTCTTGGACGTTGGCAAAATCGAATTTCATAAAAAATTTCATTTGTCGATGCTACAGTCGACAGAAAGTTCGACGTTTTCCTTCTTTTTCTATACTTCTCACATGCAAACTCTTCCTTTCATATGAGCACATTCACACTCATCTGTATTGCCTATGCGAATTGAGGCCTATAGCATTTGTATTCGGCGATATATCATCGTTGCGCGTAAATGAGGTTGTTCAAGTGGAACGAAAGTGTAGAAAAGTAGGCAAACTCATTTTCAAGAATTTAGAGCTGTTCTTGAGATATGTAAGCGTTTTTATGGTTGACATACTATGGCATTAATTCACACATCAATGCACTCGATAGTGCATAATGCACAAACAATGTGAAGAAAATAGAGCCGCAGGCAAAATATGAATCACGTTTTTAGAATGCCAGTATATTGCTGTATGTGTGTGTGTGTGTGTGTGTGTGTTGAGCACTCAGCAATCTCTTGCATGGTGTGTCTCTACGGTTGTCTTCATTCGCGCTTTTTAGCTTCTCGAATTATCCAAAAAGCGATGTGTTTATTATCACTTCAAAAAAGAGATACATTGTAGTTTCATAGCTAGTTCGTTTCAATGATCTCTTCCTACCCATCTCATGAATATACAACTCTTTTGAGAAGCGTCTCTCAATATTTCATATTTAGGATTATATTTTTTGAATAAAGTTTCATCTCAAAAGCAAAGAATTCAAATGATCTCATTTTAAAAGTGATATGAAAATCGTTCTCTGAATAGTTGTAGTCACCTGACGCGGTAAGATTTGCAACTGTTTTTGTTTCACAGTGGGTCGGACACGGCAAAGAATATTTACGAAACCGGTTGGTCTGACAGGTTTGCTTGTTGCAAAATGCGTCGTCGGCCTCCGTCGCGCATTTGTTCAGTTGCCAGTTAGCGGCAGTGTGAGATTGCCCGATAAGTGAATCAAGGGCGAAGAAACCACACCCCACAAAAAACGACGTGATCACCCTATCATTTACTATCACATGGAAGCTAAAGTTTTTTGGGTGGAATGGATGTGATGTGAATTGTTTGTTCTAGTAAACAAACAAACCATTATTTTAACACAGTTCTTTGTTATCTGCTGCGTTTAACGTTTTCGTAACATATTTCTGTGTTAGATTTATCATCGTAACATTTATTGTGGCCTTTGCTTTCCTTTTTGATTTTCATTTATTGTATGTAAATGCAGAAAGGCTGCAACCGTTGTCACAGACAACATTAAATGGCGCCACCTTTGTTCTTGTATAGTAAATGCTATTTCGTAATAGCTTATTCCTAAAAAGAAAGAAAATGACCGTTGTTTCTAATCAAAGTCCGCGAGGTTTCTTAAAATCCGTCCACTTCAATGAGAAAATGGGCGATTTTGCGTCTTTTCGTTGATGTCAAGTCAGAAAACCGAAATCGACACATATTCATGTGAAAGTTGTGCGAAATGACCAAAAGAAAAATGACCTGAAGTTGGTCATTTTTCAATATTTATGATCATCCTATGCTGTAAAAAAGTCGAACACTTTCACGAAATATTCTCTAAGTGACCTTTAGCAGCGACATTCAAAGTCGATTATATCGTAGTAGTAACGCTACCTTTGCTTCCAAGAGTATGCTTCTCTTTCCGATGTGAATTTATTGATGTGAGCGTCAAGAATAGAGGCCTTGAAAGACATCCTGCAGCTCATTGTGTTGTAGTTTGTCACTATAGTCTCAACCAATTCCAGAAAGCTGTCGGCCTTATGGTTAACTAGGAAGCTCATAGCTGCTAAGGCAAAACTGTTTCAAGTCGCTTTCTCCTTACTGCGTAACTGTTGTGGAAGTCATTGCAGAACGAGATCTTGGTTGCCAATGGTCCGGCAAAAGCACATTCTACAATCTTTATGTCAGACAGCTCAAAAAAGAAGTCTTCAAGGTCCTTGAAGGCTGCAGGTTTATGTAGACTCATTAGAAAATACTTCAGATGGCCCAGGTCTTCGAGGTGTCGCTCATTCCTATAAAGGATCATGTCCGCTAAGGCCATTCCTGTGTAGTAATGCAGGTTCTCCGAAATGCAAAGCTAATATGGGAATTTCTAAAACCACCTTGGAGACTCACCAAGAATAGCACCAATTTGAAGCTTGTCTGTCAAATGAGGTGATCGCAGGAAATAAGATGTCGCTGTCCGCAAGTGAAATGAGATTTCAGGAATTCGTTTTACATGTTGAAATCTCTTTTAGGCATCGTACCTCTTGAGAATTGTTTATGCGGAATGTTTTTTTACTCTCGTCATGATAAATTAGCTGCGGACATAACAAATTGCTTCTGCCGGATGCTTGCAGCCCTTTGATGTGGTCCACTCAGATAGAATCTTTCTATAATGGTATGAAGAGGGATAAATTCGAAAATATCGCTACTACGATCACCGAAGCGAACTCTGTAAGGATTAATGGCCACTTTTGAGGGAATAAAGCTTAGTGCTTAAGAATAAAGTAAAAGTTGATTATATAGTGCAATTTGTGATCGAAGACCATAAAAAATTTCTGTTCTGCTAAAAACTGAGTCCCATCATAAACGGGTCCAGTTGCAACTATTCGGAACTTGCCTCGTGCACTTTCATTGAATTTGTCACCTGTCGAACATGAATGAAAACTGCATTTAGTTCACCAGGTGCACTTTACATTCTTCTTTTTCATGCCTTCTTTCCTGCTATCCATATAGTCGTTTAGCGGAATTCGATGAACATGCGGTCCACGTGTGAGCATTAGATTTTTGATTTTACTGACTATTGAAATAAAGCGTAACGACGATGTAAAGATTTCCAGCATTTTATGCAATGCTTGTTCCTTGTTCCTTGAATGTGGCGATATGGGGGAGGGAAAAGCATTGGTCGAACGTTGGATTTCCGAATGCTAACTCTTATTAATACCGTTATGCAACCTGGGATATTTAGTTACAATGGCTAATATATTCACAACTTTGAAAATCACGAGATCGATTACCATGGACAGTTGGTTAGTTGAACATTTCTGTTCAGTATTGTAAGTTATATCATTTTGGTAGTAATTCTGTATTTGAACGCTTTCCTGCATAAGGTTATAATGTAGCAGATGAGTGGATCCTCTTAACTTTTGACTTCTTGCTCGAACGCTCTTTAATATGCAACATTTGTAACAATGCCTCTCATTCTTTAGTTACCCCTTGACTTTAATAAGTATAACTTTATAACTGGACGGCTGTTGTATGCAGATGGGTGCTTCTCGCAGCCATTTGCTCAGTGCTCCAGGCTAGTTCTGAACGCTTGTGGTTTTACTTCATGTACTTGTTTTCCGACCTGTCCATCTAAAACTATATGTTTACATTTTGATGCTCGCTGATAATGTCCAGCAGCTGTTCACTACCGAGAGGAAAAGTGAAGCAAAGGGTCAGGTTGAAGATGAATGCGAAACAGCTGAGACAAAACGGACTGCAAAATTTACGTGGCCAAATCGAAAGGAAATTTTCGGATGCAGATATCCATCTACCGGAAAACTTAGAAGAATGTATCCATATAACTATTTTACCACACAATTCGAAAGAAAACCGTGAAAGGCAGAATGCTGATGTGGTTACTGAAGAGATTTCATTTGAGAAACACTTTCCAGCCATCTATAAGAATGTCCTTCTAATTTTTAAACGACACAACAGTAAAATATGTGATATCAGAAGTCATTTACAGTCACTTCTTTGATTGTTACAACAATAAAACTGTTTACGGAAATAGCAGTAACTGACTCACAAAACAATATCAGCATCCCTGCCATGTTGGGAGGGGGTGGGGGATCAACTTCAAATTATACTTCGACTTTGATTAAACTCTTTCAGCAGCTAGAGGCTTATAGCCATTGGGACCTCTTCGACGCTAAACGATCTAGACAGACGCAAATGATAAGCACTCTTCATGTATTTCGTGTGCAAAGGCCTAAAAATACTCACTATCCGTGTTATATACCCAATTCACCACTCGCAAAAAATTTAACAATAAGATTTAGTGGTATAATCGTTGACACATTCCAGATCTATGGTCTCTATCATTTTGATTTACCAGTTTCTAGGTGGGTTTTGCACGCTGAAATCATATGCGCTTGTGCTATAATTAAGCGACCATTAAAATACGCAACGTAAAAGCAATTCCGTGAGGATGAGCGAGCATTCCTTGATAAATCGACAGCTGTTGGCAGACGTTGATCATCTAAGGGTGAGAGGCTTCTCTCCTTGTCTACTGTACTATTCATAAAACCTTCTCGTGCATTTCGATGACGCTTTCGGTTGCAACAGATATGTCTGGCCACAGCATGAGCAGCACGGTGATGAGAAGCGGTGCATGGAATGGGGGTGGAACGGAGGGTATGTGTGCGTAACTAGTTGTTGAAGGAGGGCTACACCACATGCGGGTATTGAGTGTGTCGTTGTGGAATGAAGTGAGCCAATGAGCCACAGGGATTGGTTCGATGTTTGTTGTTGAATTTCCGCTGATTGGAGGAATGGCGCTCTTATGTCTGCGTCTGTGTACGCGTGAATTTCTGTCTGCCAAGCGTTTCAACTACATAACTGCTGAAGAAATTAGAGTCACAAAATTTGATTGGTATTGGGTGGATTTCCGATACCAACGCTCAAGCTGATCCATCAATTTTGCAAGGAATCATGGTCACTTGAAAGTGCTTAGAAACATTCATGCATTTTACAACTGCTAGGGATTTCATTTCGCACAAATCGGGTCACAAAGAACAGATTTTTTGCAGACGATTTGTCCAGGCATTTAGAACAGCCAAAATATGATTGTATTGTTGCGCACTGTTTATTATTTTCCGGCGATTCGTCAAACTGGTTGGTAAGGTCAGCGAAAGCGCAGAACGTATACCGCGTTAGTTTCTGTGGCATCACATGCACCCCATTGAGCGGACGGGCGTGAATCACGACCCGGCCGATTGCAAAATACATCCAAATTTTTGAATGTCTTCCTGTAACTTGTTTAGAAGTTGATGTATAAAACTGAAATGCTGATACAATATGTCATCCCACTGTTGCATTATGCTCAGCAAATTTTGTCACACTAGGCTCAGTCGCTCTCGATCAGATGGGTAGGTGGACGGATACGCACATCTTCATAAGTGCAGTGCTATCGTGGTCGATCAGTCAGAAAAGAACGCGATTTGATCTTGTATAATATTGTATAATACACACACACATCCCATATAACATCGTGCCTCGAGGAGCAGCAGGTCAAGGTGAGAGAGACTCAATTTCTGCAGATGAAGTACGTTTTGTCTTCCTATTTGCCATTTAGCTGATCGCACAGAAAGCAATGTAAAGCCGCCATCCGTTTGTTGCCGTTAGAGATGCTAATGGCAAGGAAATTAACGCCACCAGATCAGAAGTCTAGGTTGTTTGGAGGCAACCGACTTATTACACTTAAAGGCTACCTTCGTTGAGGCTACCTGCTTGGATACTCAGTTGCTTATACGCTTTGTGGTTGCGTGGTGCAAGTGTGATGACATCAGCGTTTGATTTTCGGCACATATGCGTATTTTATCACGTAGCTGTTAGTATCGCTCAGCGTAATTTTTATTTTTTGTGGGTGCATTGCTGAAGTGAATGTTTTATGATTATCGTGAATTTACAGTGTTCATAAATCGTAGCAAGTGGAAAAACGCGCCAGGGAAGCTGCGCACTTTTGCATTCTAGTTACCTAACCACCAAATTACACCCCCTCCTCCCTCCAACGAATATTAAACATGTAAAGCAACGCTTTCATATCTTTACTAACCGGATTGCTAGCACGAATCTGCAGAAAGGTTTTTTTTTTCGCTACTCAATTGGTAAGAATGCAAAGTTCAAAAAAAAAATGCAAATTGTAATCTAGTGCTGCGACGAGTAGGAATGACTTATCACCGAAAAACGGAAATGTCATGTCTTGTCGGAAAAGAAGATATTCGAAATGGAGTTTTATCAATAACACACCAAAAAGTACATGAAAAACGTTTCGGCAGGTTATGAGTGGAATTCTTCATAACAACTCAATGCCTTTTTGTGATAGCGTGAAATACTGACTTCAGAAAATGTTGGTACTAGAATGTTGTTCTATTACGAGTAATGAATGTGCTCAACGAATAAATCTAAGGGATTACAAAATGAGAAATATTACACTAACAAATTTTTGCTCAAATGAATGCTAATTTCATTCTCCGTTGACAATTCCTTGAGTTCTCGATACGTCCTTCTACGCTCATCTCGTCATAAACGAAATATAGCGTTCGAGACTCAACTTTTTATGTGCAAACATCAAGCACTATTGAATATATTCTTGGAAGTGTATTATGCAGACGGATGCATTCTTACTGCAATACTACATGAGCAATAAATAAATTTATTGGTCTCAGCATTGTTTATGCAAAATTATGCGAACATTTACGGAATCAATTTGTGCCAGAAGAGAGAATATACCAAAAATGTTTTATTCTCATTATCGGCACTTCAGTGGACTGGACTTGTCAGTGAAATGATATTCCTGTGAAAAACTGTTTTGCATTATTTGAAGTGGATTAGATGCTAAAGATCGCCTCATTTTTAATATACCACAATGCAGTCACATTTATCGATAACGTCAATCTGTCGCAACGTGTTATTTGGCTGTAGATAGTGTGCTGATATACATTATTGATCGTTTGAAAGGATTCGTTAACAGCAATAGGCGCACATATCTTTAATGCTCAATATACAAAGCTATCATTGTTGACTGTTTATCTTTTAAACATCTTGTTTAATTAGCGTTAACGTGAGAATTATCGCAACTGATAAGCTTTGTATGAAAGATCCTTGCAGAGTTAGTCTTTTGCAAAACATTCCTTATAATCGTGAGAATATTTAAAGAATTGAAACGAGGGGGGATTTTATAATATTAACTCACTTGTGCTGTCAATTGGTGAATTGAAGAGGTTTGATTGGCTTTGATAATTTGATAACGTTTTTGCAAATCGACCCATATTTCGCACCTTTTTTAAATTAGACAGTTTATCGACCTATGCGGAATCAATTTATGATTCGATGTGCAAATGAGTACGCAAGGTGTATTGGTTGTGGAAGTCATGAAAGGTGATCCTTGACACGGACAATTTCCTCTCAAATTGTTCAGTGCCTTTGTTCGATCGCTGTCCACTTCCTTGAGACGTCAATTATAGCTGAAAATAGTCTCATGAAATGGGTGTATTATCTATGAAGCTGGTAACGGTATGTGGAAAAGGGTAGCAAAGTGGCGATAGCAATCTTTTTAGGGATCCATTGAAAATTTACCAATACTAATATCGTCGTAGCCATCTTTTAGGGTATAAAATAAAAGTGAAGGATTTTTTTTGATTTCAGTTTTTTAAGCGAATGATTTTTCGTCGTAATGGTGGCTAGTGTATGGATAAATCGTGTTTCTGCTGGATATTTGTTAATGAAATTAGATTCAAAATGAGAAAACTTTGATTTCTAAAAAGTTTTACAAAACGCAGCAGATTAGATGGAATACTGGTAAACATATTTGCTGTACAAGGAAAACATTGATGTTCTCGTTGTATTGCCTTCTTTCACTTCTGTGCTTCTAATGAAAATACCATATCCAGAGTAAGAGATTTCCTCGTGATTACTAAATTTCTCTGATATACTGCCATGTAATCTCGATTGAATTGACCGAATAAATGGTTTATAGGGTTTTCACTTCAAAAAGAAAAAAAAAAAACCTTTGAATGTATCGTATCTTTAGCCTCTTCTATTATCTATATTCGTGTACTGTTGATTCGTACAACGGAGCGGAAATGTTCATGTAACAAATTGTTGCGAGTTATCAATTTAATGGCGTTGTACTTACGCTCCATCGACCTTTACTGAAAGCATCGTTGAAGTCGAGCGTAATATTGTTGCCTTTATTATTGAAATTTTCTATCGTATATTGAATGGTGCACGTAAAGAGCATCATCGATGAATAGCAGCATATACAATTTTTGCAATGCTTTTGTAATGCTCACATTAACCATCTTATGAGATGCTATAAAAGCGATAATTGTCATCAAGAACGGCGTAGTGCAAGCGTCGTCTGTTACCGAGTCCGCCACCAATTTTTTAAGGTTCGAATGAGATCTTAGCCTCGACAAAGGTCATTTTACCTCGATACAACCTAGATTAGCTTGAAAGGGAATCTTCAAGAGAGTCGCGCTGGAGGCGATGCCCTCAGCAGATGCACTGGAAGGTAAAGAATAATCCATAAAATGGAAAACCAACTAGTGGTAATGCTTAGAGATTTTCTCCACCTTTAAATGCCCATACTCTCTTTGAAGTCCAGATATCAAGGTCATTGGTATGAAGGATCATAAAAAATGTTTTACATTTTACCATCATATTTTTAAGTTCTTTGTGGTTCTGCAGTTGAAACTTCCTGACAAACAGATTTACCCAAACGGCGCTATCATCTGCTGTGAGAGATTTCCTGTTTCCTCTTGAGCAAGCATAAAAACGCTTGATCTTTCTCAGGGCATTATGATCACTGGTTTTCGTGATGCGCATCCATCAGAGGTTAGCAGGCAGTGGCAAGTTGCCTATAAGTAAATGAACTGACTAACACCTTCAATGCAAAAAGACTACTACAGTTTATACAATAAAAGGTACTCACTGATCGTCTTGATGATAGAATTATCGCTGTTCGTATTTGTCGCAACTGTTGCCCCTCATCCTTTCTTCTTGTGGATAATATATATTTGTGATAAAACAAGAATGTCCTCCAAATGAAATGAATATTCCTCCCACAAATTGAGGCATATTATCGGAACAATATAATTATCATTGACGTGAAAGATTTATTGTCGTTCGAAATTCGTGTTGTGCAAATGTGCACATTTTCCACACCATCTGTTCGTCCTCAATTATTGCCTTTTGGCAGGCATTTGCACTCTTTTTCGACCCGTTGAATCTTGACGGTAACCTCACATACGGCGAAATGTCACCACAATGCAGTTTACAAGTCCAAATTTATAAAATCACTCGCTGATGTCGAGCAGTAACTCGCTTCATATTATTCGCATATTACAACGCGGCTCTAAAAATCGTCGTCCGCGAAATTCAAATCGTATAACCACATCCTCGCGGAATAGAAACGAATTTGTAGGGCTGCACTATATCGACCGATCGGGATGCTGCATTTGCATACTTGAATTTGGCGTGAATACCGTGAAAAATTTGAATATTCTAGTTCACTTACCCTAAGTGTGCTATGTCACGGCCTTATTTCAAGTTTACAGCTCGTGGCATGCGAAAAAGAACATGTCGAATTTTTCGTTGGGTGGGAATAAATTCGAATTCGTGGGTCGAGTACCTCCGGCACAGCGATAATGGTTGCTCATTTAAGCATTATTTGAATTAAGTTACATTTAAAGTCACATTCCGCTCTCACTCCCTACTCTTCGATTGCAATAAAGAGAAAAATACCCTTTTCATATAATAAGGAAGGCATATTTTCTATACCTTCTTTCCAGCGCTAGTTCAACCGCCTATGGGAAGATGAAGGAAAAATGTCCGTATATAATCTGAATACATTCTACCTCTTTTCAATCTTCTTTCGCTGATCTATGCTTTGTCGGAGTTCAGCTGAGTTACACTGCATAACGATAACTGCCTGCATATATGCTCAACAAATTCAAAGTTAGGCCAACTCAGTTTGAACCTCCAAACACAGCTGCATAATTGTAACGATTCTGATCGTAGAGCAGCTCGATTATTATTGTAGAGCAGCTAGATGTGACCATAGAGCAGTTTGACTATGATCGTAGAACAGTGTGCACTATGAAATGCTTTTGTAAGTGTCATTTTGATGCTATGAGTAGGATATATAAGAACTATTATTGCCCACTTTGATTCAGTGTTGATTCGTTCGTTCGTGGGAGTTCTTCGTTGTTTTTTCGTCCGTTGATCCAGAGTGGGGCTGCGTTTCGACTAATAAAGGTGTTTGGTTTTATCAACGTGCTCGACAAGGAACTGGTGGCCCGATAAGGATATCGGTGTGCATGTATGTCTATTGTGTGTGGGCGGGAGCCTGGGTGGATGGCTGAGTTCTCGGGCCAACATTTACACATTGAAATGGCTTCCACATGCGCGTCTACAAAATTCATGTTTTTTTGAAAATCCAAATCCATTCGTTTGGCCACACGGTTATTGTGTAATACTAACTGTTATAATGTTTGTGGAAACTGTAATAATGTTTTGGCACAGCTAAAGTTGCGCCATGACATTTTTACGCCTCCACTTTGGAAGAGGAACAATTGCTTATCGGCAACGTTCAATTTCGTCGCAAATATACTGAAGGAATCTCTCTTTCTGTGTGGTGTTGATGGATAATAACGTTGTCGAACCTGTTTCAGAGGTGCAAGCCGGAATATTTCATGGAATAAGAAACATCATTTCAGTTATCAATGCCTCAGAATAAGATTTATACTTTTTCCTGTTAATACGTGAGTGCAACAAGCAATGTTAAATAAAGCACACTTATACGTAAGACAATATAAATAGCGTTGACAAGAGCGTAATTGAAATCGACTAAATGGTTGCTCGTGGAAAAAGACGGTAAAAAACAAGTCGTTCTACTAGGAAGAAAGAGTGAAATTGACGGTTTCAAAATTCCTTTGTGATTGTTACACTTATGGATTCATTACACTGCATTTGCCTATGTTTGTGTAACTGTCCGTAAATTGAAGTGGACGTGCCAAACTATTCTTCGCTCTATATCAGCTGTGTAATAAGGGCTCTGCCAAAATGTCTTAATTCTTCTAATAACTATACTGCGTGCTTGACTATAAAAGTCACACGGTGAACACGAATTTCTGCTCTGATTCGTTTGCATGTTTTATTGGAATTCGTTAGATCAGTGATCGTTTATTGTTGTCACTCTAAACTGTTGATAATCAAATGTATGAACCACTCTCTGCATCAGATCTTTCACCAATGTTTTTAAAAGGAAATTTCGATGAGTTTCCAAGTTCATTTGCATCCATTTTTTATTCGTATATGCGGGTCTGTTTATATTTAGTAATATTTTTTGATGCCTCCCTCTAAATTTGCATAAAGAGGTCTTATGGGGCATGATTTTAGATTGTTTATGGGTGTCCATGGTGCTTGGCTTGTGGCGGTCTGCACACTTTCTGCTTCTTCCTTGGCTGAATCACTGTTCGACGTTCTCTTATATGGAGAAAGCATAAAAGGAATGGTTTATGTGAGTTGTTTCATATTTTTTGCCGCATGCTAATTGAGATCAGCAGTAACGGCTGCGAGGTAATACGCATGGTGATCTCTGCACATCTCGATCAGTTACGAGAATACTCAGACAACAATTCAGTGCCTAATAATCAATCAACAGATCAGAAAAATCCGCTACTGAAAACTCATTATTGCGTTTATAATAGGAACAGAATCTCCTCGTAACTCCGGATAAACGAAACCCACAAAACCAGATGTCCATGATATCGGTCAAATTTCGTGCTTTCATTCTTGTCTATTTAGGATTACAGAACAAACGCATACATGCAAGGAAACGTTACTTCCTTGAGACGTTTGTAAAAACTTGCAGAAACAAGCATAGTAACTGTGGCAACTGTTTTCAATTTCATGTCAAAGTATACTACGGAATCGTTGCATCTGAAAGTGTGCATATGTCGGTGTATGTTTGGTCGTCCATCTGCCGCTTGGTACAGTTACGTTGTCAGGAATGTTATGACGATGCGACTTGGTAGGTATAGTTATTTATATTGTGGATATTCACATACCCGATTTCATATTAATTTAATAACTTTCGAAAGATTTACCTTCATTAAATAAGGTCCATTTATGTGAATATTTGTATGAGCAAGTATTTCACAGTTGATCGCGCATTGAATGGGAAAAAATGTTTAGCAAAGCATTTGTATGATCATGGTGTGGTTGAAAAATTGATTCACTATTGTGCATTTTTCTTTATTTTTCAGGAGATATTTTGCATCAGCCTAAAAGGCCGAAGTATAAACGAATTCATCAAGCCTTCCTAGCATGCTTTCTGTTTTTCTTTTTTGTTTTTTGCTTCCTAAATTCGTCTTGTCTGAATGCTATTCTGGTGGAAACCACACTATTTGACTCCACTTTAGGTGATGGAACTGTTTGCTGTGAGGTGTTTATCTTGCGGTGGACATTGCTCCAAAATGACAGCTAGTGGAGAACAGGAATTGACGAATGCTGCGTCTGTGGGGAATAGTGGTGTTATTTTGAAGATTAATGGTCAAAAGCAAAGATAGTCGCTGTGAAGGAAGCATTAAAAAAGAAAATAGCTGTATCATCATTAAAGAAAATAAAATATTTTAAAATATCAGAAGTGAAAGCGATAGAGGGTAAATAGTAGTTACTCGCCTGTAGTACATTTCACTTTCAATCTCAGCAAGAGGCAGGGAGGAGGGAATCTTTGAATTAGCCTCGTTACAGTTTTGTGCTTTTTGCAGGTCAGACCCGTGGATGATGAACACTACGAGTTAAATTTCCAGTTTGCAGAACGACCACCGTCGATAAGTGTTTCAGTGCACGCGATTGGCGTTGAATACACATCTACCTTGCGGAACCAGCACTGCGACCAAGCGTTGCATAGCCCACGCATTGCACAAATTGAAAGCCTTAGTGGTGCAAGAATCAAGATGAAGCAGCTTATTGCACACACCATTGTAATTAGTGACGATCAACAGGTTCGTAAGAGATGAGGGGCTTTTTGTCGGTTTTGTTCGTTTGTTTTGATCAGCCGATTTGGCCTGTCGCTTTGTTATTGCCAACTGCCAGTGGAAAATGAAAATGAACGCAATTGAAGAAGCAGAAAATGCGGATTCCATAGCAACGAGAAAAGGCATCATGCATGTTCAGCACACATATGCAGCTTTCCTCCTGTTATATCTCGGTGTTTACTATTCCACTAAATAAGAAATGAGCCGATTGTCCAAACTGGTTAGAATTATTAGAGTGAAAGAGGAGGGGAAGCGTAAATTCAGTGCATTAGAAAAGTCCCGTATATCCGTTCCGGTTGAGTATTTATTCGTTAGCGTGGAAGTCAAGACTTTTTATCTCCTTGCCTACCTCATGGCCCGCTTTCTCAAGCATAATCATCACTCCCTGTCTGAGCTCGCCGACGTTTCATGGCTTTTGCAGTTTTTTGTAGGACGCATTACAGGGACATCGCGTTTATCAGTATCTATGTCTGCGTGAATGTTCCTGCCTGTCTGTTCCATGTTTTCTACTCGATACCCTCAGAGCATATAGTGATATAATTTGGTGAACATAACATACTCTCTTTGCGATGCTTTTCCAAGTTCTATTTCCTATCTGTTGATAATCTTCCAGTCGAATTTTTTGTGCATCTAAGTTTTGTCGTAGGCTAAGAACAAATTTTTATGAGCATTGATGCAGTTGTCGGTATCGTTTGAAAGCGCATTAAAGCTGTTTTGCAGTTTCTTAGAGAAATTACTGTAATCGGTTGTCTAAGTGAAAGCACTCACTATTAGCCGGCTTTCTGCTGAACCGTCTTTGTGTTTTATCGGTCTCGTTTTTAAACACTTTTTTTCAGAAAATTATGGGACCTTCATTTCTATGCTAATGCATATGTTGGTCCATTCTGTAGTCTGAACTCTTTAACTATACAAGCTGGATGCATGAAGTTTGTTTCCTATTACCTCCACCCATTTCAAGTCTCTGGATAATTCTTCCATTCAGTTGATTTGTAACGGAAGAGTTATTGATAATAAAAGGTGTGCGGCAAACTTTCATATTAACCCCTTGGAATTTCAAGTTTTCCTCCCACAACCGGATCAGGTGCGGTACAAATGCAATTTTTTGACCGGAGCTTCGTTAGGAACCACAATATTAGGAGCGCACAATTTTTCAAATGTCTATCACCAGTTGAACTCGCTGGCGGAATCACAAGAGCGCATTTCGTGCTATTCTTCGTGGCGTGCTTCCTCACCACTTTCGAATGACGGTCGTTTCGTTTGTGGTGGAAACATCGTGTGTTCGATTCTTCCTCCTTCCCCTTTCGAAAGCTTTTACCCACGCCCTTAAATGTAGTGCTAAAAAAGTAAAGCACAGAATTACTGACGTTGTCATACTGAAGTCAGTTAAAAAGCATCAATTTCAGGCTTACGCATGTGCCACAGTGCTACCTGGCGATGCCACTCTTTTGAAGGCATCCTTTGACTCAACGACAATCGCTGGTGACCTTTACGTCATTCCAATTGAGGGCCAAATCAGACTGCTTCCCAGCTTGCGCTCGATCATCACACCACAGGTTCCTTTTTCACTGTTTATCTACGACACTTAAAACCATTTTTCTGTTCATTCATAAGGCGTCTGCTTTCGTTTTACGTTTTTAATTTGTATATGCACAGCCAGCCGTTGTCCGAAACGTTCACGGAGATGATATTCATCAGAAGCAGTTCACTGTGGGAAATTTTAGGCACTGCAAAGATCCTCTCAGTATTGTGGAGTGTCGAGAAAACATTTTTGAAAGGGAGGAATTACTGTACGAAATTACCGTGCTTGAGATCGCTTTCAGGACCTTCAAGATTCGCCAAGTAGCATAAGCTGGGCGTTTGTTGAGAGTTGCGATGTACAGGGTGTACCTCAGTCAAGCTCAGATGTGGAGCTGCTTATCGATGACCATCGAACGGTATCAATATACACGGGCGGCTCCAATATATCGTTGAGTGCTTTCGAACTTTTCGTTGATTCGAAGCCAGCCGCATGTGCACCACTCAAAAGTCAGTTCCTATTTACTGATTTCGCAGTTTCAGAATGCCTAAATAGAAAGATCTACTTCCGTTCCGTTGAATTAGTCGTAAAATCCTTCATGAATGGCTGAGAACGACTAAATGCTTAAAATGCAATATATTGCGGTCCTAGAAAGGGGATGGGGAAGGTGGAAGAGTGGGAGGAGATTGTTGTACCATTTTTAAGAAATGAGTCGGCCTCACCTTGGAGCAGTTCACGCAGAAATAGTGTGCTATGCATACGCTTTTCAGGAGTGAAGCCGAGGTTGATGAGAGCTGGGAATACGGTATTCGAGCAGGCGCATGTATTTGATCCTCTAAAAAGCTCACCACCATTGCAACAAGTTCGTATTGCAAGCAGCTGCTCAGCAAACAACACAACTCTTCAGGGATTTAAAGGCTACTTCCCTATGCTTACGACTTTCGGCACTGAAACAATAATGCTAAAGGTATTGCTGTTTTTTGAAATTTATTATCACATAAATGAACTATTCATTTGCCAGTAACATTTGCCACTGAATGTTTTCTGACAGAAACTCCTCAACGAGTGGTTCATCGGTGAGATGCAGCGAAATCCCTCGAGAACTTTAAAGCGGAGAGAAGTATCGAAAGTATGATGAAAGTGTGATACATCGTATAACGTCGAACATATCTCCTCCGTAATATAACGATTCTCTCTCGAAGGGAGTGCAATGTTAGGAGAGGAGTGAAGCGGTCGCTTCTTGAAGAAGATAACAATGCAAAATACGGATATTTAATGGAGGGTCGGCGAATTTTGAACTGATGAAAATAAGCTTTTTTTTTAGTCGGAGGGATTTTGAATTCGATGGACCAACTTGTGGAGGTATAGAGGAGTGAGGCTTCATTCCGAAGGGAAACTAGGTGACAGGAAAGGGGTGGTGCTCATTGCAGTTTCCACTGCGGATGGGAAGAGATCCCGGGGTTCTGCTTCCGTTTCTGTTGCGTTATCCATCTACTCCCTACATTATTTTCATCTATGCTATCTCAACCCCTACACTGTTCGTAAGTGTACCTCCCATCTAGACACATCAGTACTCGATAGCACATTTTCGCATATGTAGAGGATGCGAAAGAGATAGCGACAGGTGCTTATGTAAAGGTAAGATAGTGGGGGATTCGAAATTGCAGAAGATAATGTAACGTTTTTTCCAAACTCTAACAATAAAATTATAAAGCTAGTCAGTGATTTTTAAGCAGTGTGATATATTCATCTTTTGGGAGTGTGGTCATAAAGTGAACGTTAAGAACTGACAAAATCAACTCACAAGAAAACATCGATTTTCAAAGTGTGTTTTGCTGTGCGGACGATTCCTGTCGTACTAATGGAAGAGACGGAGGAAGACAAATGGAGAATCGCTGTCGAGCTCATAAGAAAAACCATCCTGTAATTTGAATTTGTAGAGAGCTTAGATTCAAGGGTTAAATTTCAGAAAGTGATTAACGGAAATGAATGTTCGACAATTATTCCCGAATTCGAGACGCATTCGGCAATTGCGTACTTCACACATCCGGTTGTGGGTAATGTGATTTTGGTGGATGTTGATGGTGTGATTTTCTTAGTGAGTAATCTACGCACTCACTTCGATGATTCAACTGTACTCGCAACCGTTCAGGTGAGTTTCATAATTTCATTAGGCAGCAATGAGTACATTTCGCAACACGAATTTTCGGATAACGGCGACGGCCAAAAATTACGACTAATCGGTGCACATTCCAGTGTATTTTAAAAAATTCCAGGAGTAGGTCCTGTTTGCTAGGAAGTCAGTCAACAAGGAAAAGAAGAACGAATTGCAATGGGCATCGCACAATGTTTGAATGTTGAAGAGGGCTTTGGGTTTCTGCGATCCTCAAGAGAGATGATGACGTGAATCTGCGGCCGTAAAGTTTCGATTTGTGCACTGATATCAGAGTTTTTTCGAAGCATACATCAGCCTTATTATATGTATTACTCACTTTAAAGGATTCTTCGATTTTTTCGCTGAACACAAATCTGTAAAAATCGTCAGATATTTTCTCAAGCTGTGAGGAATCAGCGAGGTATCAAATTTACTCAACACGGATTGCTAGCAGATCAGAGTGAGGAAGTTAGGAGTCAGTAAGAAATGAGGATAAGAGGGCGGGCGACAAAAATGTAGTTGTACATATATGCGTGAAGGTGTGTGTTTGTCTATATGTATGCTGGCTATAGCTCCCGAATATTTGAAAGTAATGTTATAAACAGCATTTGATGTTGTTTTCTACGGTCATCGATCAACTTCCAAAAAATTATAGTTGCTTACATTTCGCTTTTGATGAGGTTTTCATCCTGTAGCGGTCAGGTCATGGGAATATGGAGGCACACGGGTCCTTCGTCGTTTCAAAAAGCGTCTGTGTATTTTATTTGTAATAAGTAATATGTAAAAACGAACGCAACTCAGCTAGTCGCATACGAGTTGTTGATGATGTGAGTGTTGCAGATATCTCCGACTTGGGTTGATCCAGCCGGTTGCCCGCAATATTTTCGTGCATGCAATGGTTGTCAGGTGGCTGAACATGTCGCTGAAGTTAAAGGCCGCAATACCACACAGGGTCAGACAACGATGATTTATCCTTCAATTTATTAATTGCCCTTTTTTGTGGTGAATAAGCTGCAACCAGAACAATAGGTTGGTGAATTCCATGACTTACGAGGTTTACAATAAGATCTAGCAATTCAATTTAGCTTGTCTTGCAAATTTTTTCTCGCAAGTCAGGGTAAGAAAACCGGAAAAAACATTATGAGAGAGGAGCTGGATTGAGAAGGAAAATTCGTTCGAAGTGTGCTAGGGATGTGGTCGTTTAAGTGACAGACTGGCTATTTTAAAGCTGCAGAAAGAAGAAATTTTAGCTGACATCTGATGCTTTGTTATGTTATAGTCATGGGCCATGAAATAATGAACTTTGCGTAATCTCGAAGTGCTAACTGAATAAAGCATAGCAGGACGAAACGAAGTTGGCGGTCTGAAGGCACTCATGAGTTCCAAATTTACTTCCATTCGATGAAAAGCATGTTTGCGTTTGCGAAATAACAGAGTATATATATATATATATATATATATATATATATATATATATATATATATATAAATTTGTTAATGCACTAAGTGGTGTTAGGATGGTGTTGGATTTGTTGCCATTTTAGGAGGATGGTCTTCGTCGAGGCTAGATGCGTTCCCTCTTCAAATGATGAGGTCATTAAGCATTGATCTTGGATGGGCAAAGGTAAGCTTTCAAGCAGTTTCTGGATTTCAGATATTGGTTCCTCCTTCCTAGTGCGCGAGGTGTGTGGAGTGACTGAAGTGGAAGTGTAATGTTTGATGCGGCCAAATGAAATATGAAAATATATATTTGGATATGTTATACCTTTGTTGATGATGTTGCAATTTAATGATGCAATCATTGAATTCTCTCGCGGGTAAATGCCGGGTAGAGCAATCGCTGATACCAAATGCAATTATGTAGTCAAATGAAACCACCTCAACTATTCTCCCTTGCAAATGTTTCAAATTTCTATTGTTTGAAGAAAGTTCAACTAAACGTTACGAGTCATCGAAGAAGATTGGAAAGACGTTGCGAATTAATATTAATTTCCGGCAGTTAATGCTCAAAAAATGTTGAGCAGTATATAAAATAGTGCTTTTGTGTACTATGCGGTTTTGAATTTATGTCGTGAAATATAAAGGTTGATGGTGTATACAAAAGAGAAGTACATCTATTGGAAAGCTAAGGTAACCAACCAACAGTTTACGTCGGTTTAGCGGCGCTTCTAAGGTGTGGCAAAGATTTTACAACCCGAATGACGATTTGCTTAATTCATTGCGATTTCAGTTAAATATTCAACGAAGAAATGCTTTCCATGACAATCGCCATGAATTGCGAAGTTACTATTGCAGTATTGAAGTAACGATGAGTTAGGCATGTTTTCTGCCTAAAATTTTCTAAATACGTTGGCATTTACTATTGGAAAGTGGAAGGTGGTAGAAGAGCCTTATTGACTAAGAGACGTGTGCACCTTCCAATGGAAAGCCAAGTAGATTTAACTGTTGCAGGCTCATTTTCGAGAAAGGCATTTATATGAAATTTGTTAGCACATTGAACTTGTTAATAAAGCATTTGAATTGCTAGAGAAACCATTACAACTTTCATGGGAAATGTTGAAGGCATGTGCAAATTTGACTCAACTGTATCATGGGACTATCGAAGCGACCGCAACGATATGGCGCTATTCACCAGTTTCCGCTCGACCCGTCGGCACGTTTCGTTTGCTTGAGAATGCACTCAGTGGCAGAACTGAGTTCATTGTGGAACATTCCATGAAGCAAATAACATCTATTGAGTTACATCAAAGGGCAGTTGATATGAGCGTCACTAGCGGACCTCCTTGTGGAGAGCTAACGATTGGATCCAAGGAACACTATCAATGGCTAGAAACATTGCAAAAAGTGCTCAACTCGACGCACCGAGAATCCAGGTTCTCGTTCATAATACTTTCTATGTACCAACTTTATAATATATATATATATATATATATATATATATATATATATATATATATATATATATATTATATAATATTGTTGGCAGGCTGCTTTTCGAGAAAGCCGTTGATTTGATATATAACGTGGCTAGCGTAGTAGTTTTTCCTTTTACAGAAGTCCCATTTCGACGGTGTTGCAGATGGAATAAAATGAGCTGGGTTATTTTATCGCAGTAGGCATGCATCTTTATGCAGTACCATCGATGCGAGTCAAAGGATATGATGGCTCCCTACTAAAAGCCCTTATTCCCGACGCTGGTTTCTCTTCTTACACATGTACAAACAATTCTTGGCAGGTTTTACAACGCTTATTCCTTTAGTAGGTTGCTTTGGTAGTTACTTAATTACCTTCCAACAACTTTAGTTAAAAACTTCCCATATTTGCACGTGACGGTATTGCCGATTTCCCTGCAGTCGATTCCTTTGCGATATATGGAAGGCGGTCGATTTTTGTAAATTTTGATCGACTCTAATATTGTTGTTTACAATTTCCTGCTGCACAGGAATGCTTTATTCATAAATCACTCCTGCTGCTGATAGAAAGTCTTATTTTGAATACGATCAATTTATGAGTAGTCTCACGTTTTTATTGGATAATAAAGTTCATACTGATTTTGAATAATAAAGAATTCTGAAGCAGTTTTTAGATGTCTTAGTAAAATTTTGGCGAAATGTGATAGATTCATATAATATAAATCTTAAGTTTCGTTGCTGATCTCGAAGTCATGTGCTTCAGTGAGGGTTCGTTTATTTTGGAGTGGAATCCCGTACTCAACAACAGTGATTGTCTCTTGATTTAACCTCATTTGTTTCTTTCTAAGATACCTAACAATTTTTACGATGTCGTCATTCACTTTCTCTTTTTAATCGCCCTCTCGACTGACGGACCCCTTGTAAATTAATGGTACCTCACTCGCAAACATGGCAGTGCGCCCGCTGAACTGCACGTGGCGTATATCGGAGAGGTACTTTAGAAATGAGAGGAATGGTAATACTGCATTCTGTGGGACCCCAGTTTTGATATCCCTTCATATTTAAATACCAGTCAGTTTGCAAGAGTTCTTTTTTTGCCATTAATTGTCGTATGTGAAATTTAACGCTTTTTCGAGTGGGAGGGAGGGAAGGGAGAGGTAGGAGAATCAACTCCAGCAGTAAAGACAGATAATGTAGAAATAAGAGGGTAAAATCTTTTAATGTTTCTTTTTGTTGTTCACATTTCTTTTTAGATTGAAGCTATCTACAACTGACGAGAACGGCTTTTTTTTTTGTTTCAGTTTTTCTGACGTCACAAAAAACTGAACCTTTTTCTCGTGGACAGAGAAGCAAACATTCACCACTTCTTTGCATTTATCAATACTACTTCAAAGAAATTTGAAAGCGTAGACACTTTTTTCTATGACACCATTTGATGATGCCTCCTTTCATAATGCCTGCAAATGATGCTTCCTTCTATGACAATTGGCTAGCGAACACTCATTTTAAAGTGGAAAAAATGATGCTGCTTTCCTTTCTCTTTTGAAATGAGTGTTCGTCAGCAATTTCGATACGTTTAACCTCCAGAAATTGAAATTTTAATTTGTGTTCTATAGCAGTCACCCATTTCTTTCACTAGTAGTGTCCGACGGCAGTGAATAAATTTTGTCGATAAGGAAACGAAACATTTCGACCGGTTAAGAAACTGTTCTGCGTGATAAATAATTATAACGCTTACGAGCTTGGCGATTTCTTTTTTTTTTTTTTTTGCGTAATGCAGCAATTCGGAGAGCATTGCAAGGTAGGTGTTTATTTATAGAATTACAACTATGTCCTCAGTATGGAAATCGGTGGAACATGGCTGTTGATGCAATTTTTTGTCGAAATTTAGGATAACGATTGATGGACGTCTCGTAACGGAAGCAGATACCCTACTAGGCAAAACAGTCTTAATATCCGAAGGAACGGATGTTGCATGTGGTACGATTGAAGCGACTGGTGAGAAAAAGATAGCGGGCGCTAAATTCGAAGGCAAATTTAAAGGCAGAATGAAAATGGTAGGAAAAATTTCACTTAACATCGTACGAATCTTTGAAATTTTCCTTTATTTATACTTTGTAACATGACCTTGAAGAAAATTTTTTGCTTCGTTTTTGTTTCTAAAAATATCTTGTTGTATGGATGCATTTCTCCTTCAACTGCGAATGTATTTTATTTCGAAGGCAATTCACTTGCTCTTCTTCGAAAAGTGTTCGTGTATCTTAAAATGATAGATCATTTTTATTCGGTTGGTATTTAGACCACTTATGTTTTTACATTTTCAGATCTTTACAATGTGTTTAGATATTTCGTTCAGACGATTCATTCTGTAATTCGCATAGATCGTTCCGTGTTTTTTTGTGCATTCAGGAAGGCGTTTCAGGTACAAACACTCACTGGACCACAAGGTTTGCCTACTGAAGTTTTCTATTATTTCGAACAAGGAAACGAAACTATTACACGTCAGAGAGAAGATGTATGTTGTGTCTTGATAAACCAGAGAGATTCGTTGTTTAAAACTTGAAAATAATTCACTGTTCAATGATATTCAAACAAAGGTGTTGCTAAGCAGCGATGAAGTGCGTGCTTGTTCTTTAATGGATGGAACGTTGCATTTTATGAACATCGCATGAATTGCAAGCAATATTGGTATTGCAAGAAAAGCTAATTTTGTGTCTAAACAACAATATCAAACTTTACTGCCGGAAGTTTTGTGTTTCGCTGGTCGATGCCTGCTTAGAAGATGTAGATGCGATGTTTATCTCAGGATAAGAGTGCCTATTGCTGTTCGATTCACTTTGCAGCACCATTATTTCTACATCAATTGCATCTCTTTGAGCTATTGCTGCATCGATAAAACTATGCAGCAAGGAAGCTGTCCGTAAATGAGATAACGTATTTTATGGTGAGTGCAGAAGGAGGCAGCGATTTGCTTAATTCAGTGCTATGAATAGAAAATGAAGAATGTAGTTCACAACTTCCATTGATTGCTCTTTAAGCTTCGCACTTCCTCGAACATATAACTAATCCGCAGATATTCATTAAATTGTGAAAGAGATTTTTGTCAGCTACTCACTAACTTCGAATAGAACTCCGAAGGGCTGTAGCAGTTTCCCTTCATTTTGAAGGATATTTTATTGAGAAGGAGGCTGCAGTGAAGCATAATTCCTTTTCATCTCGAAGCTTCCGTAATTTACAACAATATTATGTGAAATTTTTTGAGTGTGGAAATAAACTTGTTTTTCGAGTTTTCTGATGACAGAATTGTTTTGATTGAGGGAGGGAATTTATTAAAAGATTTATTAAAATGATGTCCTCTATTGAAGCTACTATTACTGCTTCTTCCAAAAAGGAAGAGAGCATTCGAGAATTTGCAGTATGTTATTGCTCTAGGCAATTATATGATGACGTTAGTGGCCTCTTTTCAGCAACGATTGGAATGGTCGGTCGTTTCGCTTATGAATTCTTCATGTGAGAATTCTCTAATATTCAATCCATTTCAGTATGATGTAAGCCTTTGCAATTTTCCACTTTTCTACTGCCTGTCGCATGCGAAAGATTGCAGCTTAAAAGTCGTTTTAAGATCATCGAAGAGATATAGCATAAAAGCTCGTGGTTCTTCGTACTTTCTTGTTAGAAGCGCAAAACTTTCTAAGGCAGAGCAATTTTCAACATAGTCTGGCATGTGCTTAGTGCAACTGCTTGCACAACAATGCGTTCCTTACACAGCAAACACAACAGTGGGAGATAGATTTCCTCTAAACTTCACCACCATTTTTTTCGAATAATGGGGTATCAGAGAAGATGTTTTAAAAAAATTTTACGACGTTCTCAGAAAACTGCAGGTTTTTATCTAGTGGATGTGGTCACTTTCCTTTTTGAAGGCGCTTGAAAGGGTGGATTTTTTCAAAACAACAGACAGAGATCCGTAGTCTCAGGCAACAGTTCTGCTGGAAAGCAATCAATAATGATTTATTAGCTCTTCATCGAAAAGGAAACTTTAAGGATAGTCAGTGTGGCTCACATGCAGAGTTTTGTGCGATCGGCGATCTATCGAAGAGATCATCTCTTCTCGAGCTTAATATTCGGCGTCAAATGATCATCAACGATCTTTCACTTTCTGGTCCACTATCAGGTTCGCTGTCTTCTAGATGTGTGAATTTGAACTTTTAAAAAAGCTTACATATTATCTATTGCAAACAAGTTTATTTTTTTGCTGAGAGTTGCCACGTCATTCACACGATGTTTCTATACTTTAATCTAAAAAATTTCTGGTCAAAAAACGCCTACTATGAGAGATCATTGTAATTCGATATAAGCATTATTGTCCTCAAAGGGAGAGTCTCTCGAGGCTTGAAAAAAAAAATCAAATTCTTTTCAGAAGACAACATCCTGTTGTAATGAAGTTTCTTCTTTCGAAAATTGGAAGGGAACAGAAGAGCGGTACCTTCCTTACGGAAAGCTAGTTTGAAAACAAACGGTCTGCTAGGAAGACCACCACCTTTAACAAAATGAAGTCTCTGGGAAGACGGCAGTCTTCTCTTGAACCGAGGAGCCAATCCTCGAAAATTCTGAAATGTAGAAGCCTGGGTCTTCTATTATACACCAGTGTAATATAATAATAAATATATAATAATACACCAGTGTGCAACTCAACGCCAGTGATCTTGCATTAGCATATAAATAAGCAATTTAACAGTCACTCATCGATGGATACGAGTACGGCCAGAGAATGATGTGGCGAGAAGTGACTGTGCGCCGGTGGAAGAATGGTACGAGGAGACGTTCAGATGGACAGCGCTTTCTTCGAGAACGCTCTCTCAGTTGCAGAACGAGCTAGCCGAGCGGTTCGGTGTGGAACCTTTTCAGGTGGCCGTTCACTACAACCGAGAGTTGATCGGCTCACGCTGTAGTATTTACAGGATAACGTTAACAGGTATACTGCTCCTTATAACTCTTCACTCTGGCTTGAATGCAAAATTCTGCAGGCTGATTTCTTCTTCCACAATGAAGGCTCAGCACTTCAGCAGTTAGGCTCCGATA
Source organism: Baylisascaris procyonis (assembly GCA_037389465.1). Classification (NCBI taxonomy): domain Eukaryota; kingdom Metazoa; phylum Nematoda; class Chromadorea; order Rhabditida; family Ascarididae; genus Baylisascaris; species Baylisascaris procyonis. The sequence continues at coordinate 1,487,792 of JAZARR010000059.1, forward strand.
GGTGGATTTTTTGGTGGTCTGAATTCGCTAAAGTTTAAAATTTTCCTTAAGATCTCTCTGTCTATCACAAATCTCAAATATGCCCCCCTCCCGCCATCCTTCGGCTGCTTAATAAACGCTCTTCTTTTTCATTGGTAACTGTCATGAGCTTAACAGATAAAAGTTGCTCATGTAACGGTTTGTTCGGGATGAAAAATTCGATGAGCATCGTGAAATGGAATTTGTTTACTTCGACATAACATTTTTGCTCATCCCACATTTGAGCGAGCATCTTCGCAAGTTTTATTCTCCCATGCTTTTTTCATTTCGTATCCTAAAATGCAGTATTGCGTCGTTACTTCGTTGATTATATGTTTAGCATAAATTGACCTTTGGTACACCAGCAGGTCTTTTGAAATGTTCCCTTAGAAGAAGGTTATTCAGCGATGAGCGAAAGAAATAATAGCAAAGATTCTGGCCCGCCTCGAAAATATAAAAAAAAGGGTAGTGCAAAAAATAGATGAAAGTAACAATTGCTACATCGAAGATGATTGCATGACTAACATCGTCCGATGAATATTTTTTAGCTAGTCAAAGATTATGGAAACCGTTGACTCAATTCCCAGGGGAACTTGAAAAGCTTAGAAAGATCTCTTTATATTTCTTGTTGCCGTTGAAAACTCATAGCCGTTTAACACATATCTGTGCTGCTTATATGACTTTTCTATAACGCTGATAACATCTCTAATTTTCTAAGTTTTGCTTTTCACTGCAATAGAGAAGCACATTCTTATAGCACTAACAATTGTTAGAACGCTTCTCATTCACTTTCCACAATTTCTTCGAAGATCTTATAGGCCGCCATTTTCCTGAGTTTCAATTTAACAAAAATATTTCAATAAGCCTGACGCTAATTGCGTGCATATGAATGCCATCTGAATTGTCATCATGTACGTCGAATCCCTTGTGTGCATGTATTTAGGAATTTCAGCATCAAAAGAGGTAATAGCAAACGGATTGTCGCTTTTCAATCGAGAAGAACGACGTTTCTGTTCGGACGAAGAGTTACGCTGTTCGAACGACACAGCGGCTGGTCATCTCACCAGTAATGCCAGTCGAGGATTCGAAATTTTCGCTATCTCCTATCGTTTGCTCATAATCGCTTCCGCAGCGCTTTTCTTAAGGAATGTTTAAGGAGTATCTGTTGTTCATCACTCTACTAAATTCCCATTCATACTTTTAAATAATTGTGCGGGCCAAAGAAACCATCATGCTTTTCTCTCTACACGCATAATTTTGAAATGTTGTTCATTCATATGCATACGAAGGTTCTTTGAAGTTTGAAGTTTACTGTTCCATTTATATTGCTTGAATTTCGAATGCCGAGTGGGACTGCTGGAAATATTCAACTTGGTGTCACAGTTATTAGCTGGCAAAAAAATGTATCCGAACAGTTGAAATGATGTTTTGTGCAATCTGTTTATTGATAACAAAAGGTTATGCTTTTATATTTTAATAGAGCTGGCCGCTTGTAGAAATCTTTGATGAGAGGTTCGTTTTTGGGGACCGGGCGATGTAGTATGAAACTCATCCGGCACAAAATGCACGCAAATTCCCAGGCACTTTCAAGTGACTAAAACTCCTCTCGAAATTGATGGATGAACGTGAACGATGGTGTAGAATAACGCTAGCTTCACCTGTTCCCGAGTTCAAACTACCCTGCAGACAAACCGACACAGGCACGGCACACAATAACGTTACCATAATGCGCTTTACGTATGCGAATTCGTGGAAGTGCATAAAAACGGCTAGCTGCATCATTTTTCAGATTCGCAGCCGAGAATGAAATGAATAAGAAATGTTTTATGTCTTCATCACGCCATACAAAAATGTGGGAAGTAGAACGAAATGAACGGCCGAACAATACAGGATTACATTTTTCTTTTGTTGCAATATTGCTGTTTTGGTTGTAAAAGCAAATTCAGATGCAATCTTCAACGATGGTCTGATGTCACTGTAGAAAAAAGAAAGTGCAATTGTGAATCGATTGCAGTAAAATCATTAGCACATATGTAGAAAGTAGAATAGTAGAAAAGAGACTAATAATTTTATTTTTATCCATTAGCTTCCGCTGTTTCTAGATGATCCGCTTAACGAATATTATTTCCAAAAGCAACTAGTGAGTAACATTCGCAGAGATATTAGCATCTGTCAGACGTGAAGAATGACCTGAAATTCCCATTAGAGGATCTTTCTTTCTCATTCTATCAAGTACGTTAACATAAATATGATCCGTTTCATGTGATCCACAGTCATAACAGTCTATATCTTTTAACAGTTGTGAGAGCTCGATGAAATGGTTGGATGTCTTTTTTGCATTTCAGTCGGGTCGACCAGTTGTTTTCAACAATTAAAAAAGCCTAGCGAATCATTAGTCAATTAAGTTAGCGGTTGTTCGATTTTCGAAGAAAAATCTCTGCTTTTCTCAGCCCTTCGAATTATTCTTTGAGGAGAAATGAATCTATAAATTTCATCTCATCTAACGTCAATGATCGAAAATTTCCAGCTCAAATATTTTAGGAATTGTCCAGTAGGTTAATTGCTTATGAAACGCCCTCTTCGGCTTTGTCTCACTGTTGTTTTTCTTTGAACGTTCCTGTATATATTTGATCGCTTGTGCTATTTTTGGAAAAATACATGTAGTGTCAGTTCGTGTAGTATGATTTTACGTTTGTTTTCACTCCGAATTCTCAATATTTTCCTAAATTTTGATTCTCTATATATTCCAACAAAAAAATTGCTGATGTGTTTTTTTTCGCAAATTTCAACTCAGATCCATTCTGCCAAATATCTAAGTAAATATTTGGGTGGGAAAATCAATCCCGTTTATCTTCATCTCGCAAGTTTATGGTCGTTGAAGTGCTGGCCAGAACTGATGAAATTGAAATCGACCAATTCTTACATGAGATAAAGTTTTCGTATATGCTGCATACCGGATTCGTGGTGGGAAATGTGGTCGATTTTATGGGGTAAGTACACAAACATCGATGGGCATCCGATTTGTGCGGCGACAACGTTACTAAGCAAACGTATTGTTAGGCGATTTGCCCTTGCTTTTTGAATATTTGCACAAGCGGTGGGCCTGATCGGCAGTTTTGCGGAGTGCATTCCCGTACCAGTTTAATTGGCGTGCTTCCTCTGTCTTATAGCAAGTGCTCCTTTCTGCTGAAATTCTGCATAGACCTCTAATATAAAGATTTTTTGGCTAAGTTGTTTCTAATGTCAACGGAAATTGGCTCATCACAAACGGAAATTTTATGTGTAAAAGTGAATTCTGAAATGCAGGAGTTTGTACTAATTACATCATTTATGCTTCATTGATATCGCTTTTCTATGCTGTGTTGGAAGCGTAGGTGAACGGGTATTGCGATCAATATTACACTGTAAATTTTATTCTTATAAACATGAAAAAAAGCAATTACTGTCGTGAATATTGGAAACGCTGAAGCATTAGTTCGCAATGATAAGCGTTCTTTTCAACAGCTCGCAAGCGTTTTACACAGCTGAATGGACCACTCTGATGACAATATCAAAACGAATTGCCTGACAATTATGAAAAGTGGCAGAATATGAGAAGAAGAATATAAAGAGAAAACGATGTGATCGAATATTAATAAAACGGAATGACTTTCTCGGGGACTAATGAAAAGGTGAGGTGCCAATCAACGAGACGCGTTTTGGCACCTTTCTAAAATCAGTGATGTTAAGCTGAAATTTCTTGTTGACAATGAATACGAGTTGAGAATAGCGTGTGGATGTGAACCGTGATTGTAACCACAAACAACTAACTGTATGCCACTTTCTTAAGGGATCTGGACTCGGTATGTCGATTCTTTAGAGGGCTGCAATTTGGAAGATAGAGGAACAACCGGATATGAAAGCATAAAAATGCACAAAAAAAGGAACCTGCCTTAAACATTGGCATATTTTAAGCGTCAGCTGATGATGACAACGTTGAATGCTCATAGTGTGGGGCACGAAATTTTCTCAGATAAAGAAATCGATGAAAAGTTTCAGATCTTTACTGGGAGTCAACTGAAAATGCGGAAGTAATTGATTAAGTCGGAAAAAAATGAAGCATTTCTAGATGTGAAAGTGAGATATCTCGGCGAAATGACTGTTTCACTTCGTATATAACAATCCTTGAGCAAAGCATGGAACCTTGAAGATTGTTTGCTAGATTTGCGAAAGACGGGAAATGTTGATGTTGCCGAACGAGGTTAACTCGTCCTGCAACATGCACTCAGTTGCTAAATTTAAATTTACTCCTGTCCCCAACATTCTTAGATTTCCTCGAGGAGCCGAATTTTATTGATTGAGGTATGAGATTTACTCAAAGTTCCGATATAGCTTTTTGCGGTAACAGTCCCATGCTGCCCAACCCAACAGGGAACGCTGACTGCTTCCCAAAATCCCATATCGATTAGTAACTGTTTTCTTAGGATGCTTCTGCAGAAATAAACTAAAAATAAATGATGGGGAGGTAATAACTGCTGAAACATGTTAATTTAGATAGGATAAGCTTTGAGCACCAATAATACCGGCAAAATTTTAATGAAAAACTCAGAAATCCGAACTTGGATTGAATTCAGTTTTTTAAGAGAAATGGACTAATGGTTCATTATGTTAACATTTTGGAAACATGTGTAAGCGTTTTTATTTCTCTTTATAGTGAAATATAAAACGCAGAAGACACGTGGAAATATGATCAAACCGTGGCGGAATAGACCTAAGTGGTCGAAAATGCATGAAAAATTTTGCACACTAAGTGTCTGCAGATATTTTCAGAACTGACAAGTGATATGAAAACTGTTGTAAGAGGTTCATCGTTTGATATGAATTATATTCAAATTTAATAATTGTAGCACTGTGATTCCATAGCTGTACCTACCGGACGAACAGACAGTGCGCTTGTCCCATCAATAACAAGCTTTCCAACTGAGAATTGCAAAAGCGTACAACGATGAGCGTTCGAATGATGCAGGTGCCCTTAAGCTGTCTTTTAGATGGGCCTCAGTGGTTGCAAGACCTGCGATAAAACTTCGCCTTTGTTATTTCGTCACTGGTTGTCTTTGACAGAAAACATAAAAGGGGCGAAAGATTATTCGACGGGTGTTGCGACGTTGCAGCTACGGCGATGGAAATTTTACTTCCTTGTTTGGAAGTGTGCTCGGGATTGGCGTAAGCCATCACAGAGCACTCATCACTCCGTTACGCAAACCAGGCGATGAGCAAGCCAAGCGCTCGTCGTCTGGTCACTGGCTTCATCGATCTAACATGTTCGATTCTCTTGGCTGTCATCGAAAAAAGCTGCAACATTAGTGGTCAATTGATCAGCGCCATGTGCACTTCATGCCAGAGTCATTGAGGCACAACTGTCACCTGTTCATTACATGATTCTTTCTATCCTGATAGAAAAACTGCATTTTTCTAACAACATACTTACGCCGGGGATACTCTACGTTAGCGTGCGTTTCTGTATTTTAGCTTGTTCGAATGTTCCATTGGAGAAGTATGCACCTACAAATTTGCGAGATTTCTTGAGCCATTGGGACATCCAAAACACTTTGATATCATGAGCACATTTCGGTCGATGAAACCAATTGCTGGATGGGGGCAATTTTGGTGTTCACCATATGCGGCGATTAACCTGTTGCAGTTGCAACACTGTCTATTCGAGTGATAGAAAGAGTAGGGAACGTAGCGGTAGGAGGCAGGAGGAGCGTAAAAACAATCAGACTTGAAAGCCACATGAATAATACAACAGTTTTGGGGCATAAACTTAACGCCTATTTGATGTGACTACCGCCTTTCCCTTTTATGTGTTTTGAAGAAGCGAAGCAGTGAAGCGAAACATGCAACGAAAATAGAATGGAAGTATCGTCTAATGGCGAGCTGTAGAAGGCAACAGGTTACGTGCTACCATCTGACTGTGTGTTGATTTTGCCACGGGTTAAACGACTGTAAAAAAACGAATATTGAATCTAGAAAACATGGGATACAGAAATGGACAACAATTTTGCGTTTCGAGCGTTAAATATTTGCCAGACGGTAAGACCGATGCAATTGGGAGGTAGATGAAATGACAATCATGTTTAACATATTGCGCTATCATCTAGCATTTAGAGCGCTACATGTACTGCTACAAGAGGGAGCCGAATAAGCCAAAGAGAGGCACAACGAAGACTTCGTAATCCCTCCATTTGACGTTCCTATCGCAGTCGAGTCTCGGTGAAAGATCAGCGCAATTAGAAAGACCAATGGATGGCAGCCAGCGCAATGTGAATTTGGAAAACAAGTCGCTCACAAGAAGCCGGCTGGCAATGGTGAGAGAACGTGTGTCGCGATGAGAGTCGAAAGCAGCACCACAGTGACGAGATAGGCGGTTGAATGCGAAAAAGCATGGTGTCTGAGCGTTGCCGCTTTCTCGAACGCGCATCATCACGCTCTCAGGCAAGGTGGACGTTTGTTTCGATGGAGGTTGCAGTTTGATTGTGAACGTGTGCGAACGTCACCGGTGTTGTTTAGTTATTTTGTTCGAGCTTCTACTTCTTTCTTTTATCAGCCGACGCCTCAGATTGTTCCGCCGTCAACACCATAACTCTGTGATGCATTCGCCATATATCAGAACGTTCCTCTTCCAAGTTCCTCTTCCAAAGCGTTTCTTCAACGAGCCAAATTCTAGAAGCCCTCCGACGGTTGCTTCAGTGTGGTAATGTCAGCTTAGACCTCGCCAAGAGTGTGGCTCAAATGCCCTTCCCTTGGATCGAAAACCACCCACCTCATACAGCATCGTTAACAAGTGGTCGTAATTGGTACCTTCGAATATTGAACCTTTCGAGTGCTCTTAGATGAGCGAGCTATAAACATTTTGGCAAAATTGTTGCAAAATGAGACGCCGTCTAATTTATATGTAACCATCGCAGTTTTTACTGGTGACAAATGATAACAGGACGTCACTTCTTTCCCTATCATTTATTGAATTGCTTCACGCATTCTCCTTCTGATATGGAGGTAAGAATCACCACAGCATTTGATGATATCACATCATATTGCCTCTAAATTGAATGCTTTGCCTTTCAATATCGCATCTGCACCTAATTCTATCCATCATTTCATTCTAAACAAGATGGCTTTTTTCATCTCAGCGACTAGGGCCTCATTTTTTGGGTAATCATTTTATTTCAGATTTGTACCGCTGATGTAGAAAAGAGCTTTGGTTATATGCCTATTTACCAAAAAAAAAACTCTCCGTAATAGCATAGCGAATTATCGACGCGTCGCGCTGACGTATGTTCTACGTCGCACCTTTGAGAACTTGCTCTATGAGTATCTTTTACTTATTGCTCTATGAGTATCTCTTACTTGTTTCGTTCGGATTGGATTCGGAGTCTCCATAACAAATACGCTATTTATTGTGTCTATATTGATTTCGCAGAAGCTTTTAACTTGGTTCCTATCTCTTTTCTGGTAACTAAAATTAGCCCCTGATGTCCTTATAGAAAATTCTTAAGGTTGAGTAAAACCTCCTTGACAGATAAACGTGTCGAAGTAAGAATAGGCAACGAATTCTAAAATGAATTTCAATGGTGTTCCCGGAGGGAGCGTTCTTGGACTGCTTCTGTTTTTACCATATATGAATGACCCGCCAGATAATTTACCACCAAACGTCCATACACGTTTATATGCCGATGACGTCAAGTTGCATACTACATGTGTACTGACCCCTTGGTAGGGAGGTCAACAAAAAGGTTCATATGCCCCCAAAGGTTCGCGAACAAACAGTGAAAGTGAGCAAAGCAAGACAAAATTTTTCTGAAGACGAGGGCTGTACCACTGCTGTTTGATGTTGACTGTGCTGCTGCTTGTCCTCCTCTGTCTGCCGTAGTCGCACTTGAGCTGATATGCTGCGCTTGCGATCCACCGTCGAACTTTTTCCACGAGTGCGGCTGCTAATCCATCAACTACCACCACTGGAGCCGATGATCACGTTCATTGGGCTCCCGTCTGCGACCGGCCTGGGTTGCGCACTACTCCAGATGATGACGCCTTTCGTGTGCCAACAATCACTCACTGCCTCTGCCATATCCCTATAATATACCATATAATGTTGAGGTGGTTCGTCTTCCAATAGCAATATCGTATTCCGTCGTGCACAGACTTCTTGTTCGCACCTTGGCGCTGCCATGTAGCCCACACCTCAAACTTGGGTAATTAGACCTTTATTGTGATATTTAGACATCGAGAAAATGCGACGGTAAACACGCACATAACAAACGCATGACCATCCGCCTACTCCTACAACGACGGCATATACCATCAAAAAAGCCCAACATTAGCATACTATGACAACGACAAAGTACACGCGGATGTAGAGAGCAGCAAACATTGACGCCCAGAGAGTTCAAGAGAAAAAAGGAAGCTACTTTGTTCATGATATAACTTTCGCACAAAGACAACTTCAACATCAGCCGTTAAAACGACGTTGCGCTGGGCTACTGATATCGAGCAACACAATACGCTGATGATGCACTTTCACCTATAGGCGACGAGATACAAGTCACATTTGGTTTAACAGTTGCCGGACCTTTGGGGTGGGTTTATATACCCTGCTTATTGACGCAGTTGACACCTGTGGCAGTTAACTTCCCACAACTTCTTTTGCGCGCGAATTGAATGTGCAACTTTGATATCTTCATGCGTTGCATATCTGAACGGCTGACCAGCAACCTCTTTTTTTACGTTCGCGTGCAGTCGCTACAACCTGCACAAAAAACGGTACTCAGTATATCATGTACTTCGAGTAAGTTTTTGCTTGGTCTTGAAAGTGGTGCTTCTCCACATCTATTCCGGTGTGCTCCACTATCACATTCTCACACCTCCAATATCTCTTCATGTGCACACAGTCAGTGACATTCTTATAAAGGATTCTAACTTCATCAACACTTAGGTATTCTAGCTAATTCTAGCTAATCCTAGCTAATTCCAGACTGAGATTTGACAAATTATCGCCGCCGTGGTTAAAAATGCATTTTATAAACCACTATTAGCTTCGCGTGTATTGGAGCCGAAGACCCTTCCTTGCACAAAGCGGCATTTGCAACTTTTCCTATAGAAGACCCATACAGGAGTATGCATTTGAAGTTTGGCGTCCAGCCTGAAACGCGTTTGCCTTAAGATGAAAAAGGTACAAAAATACGGAAGGATGCAGAAATTTTTTATAAGAGTAACCTTTTAACGATATAAACTGCCAAGAAGCGTTCAAGCCAAGACACTTCAGAAAATACACGTTGATACAATTGAGATTCCCTTTTACGATATGGTTACACTTATCTCGATTCTTCCTAGTATTTCTACTTCTCTAAAAGTAAACGTAGTCAAGTGGGGTTTGATAATAATATAAAAGATAGCTATATGGGGTTATCAATTTAACGGAATTCTCTTCCACCTGTGGTTGCTCACATAATATATCCACTCTCAAAGGAAGGCTTCCAACTACTGTCCTTGTCATTTCCTGTCATGACCAATCAGAACTCACTTGCTTCCTCGATTCTGTATAGGTCACGTTTATCTTTCTTGGACCCTTGTTCATTCATTGACTTATTATGTCTTTGTGCATTACATAATTCTATTCCATTCGCATTTTCTGCCATTTTCGGTTCCATTCTATTTTAAAAGCATTTTTCTGTTATTGTTTACTTTTTTTTTGTTTTTTCGTTTTTGTTTTTGTTTTTTTTTTGTTTTTTTGCTTGCTCACACATGTCAGCGTTTCTTTTGAAAGTTTTTGTGTTCTCTTTGAACACCTTTCTGCAATATCATATGCACTTCTTGCCATCGCATACATTACAAGCATGAGGATCAAAAAAGTTTTGTTATAAATTTTTTGAATGGGGTGTGGTTTGGATGTACTCTGCAGTTGCTAATAGTAACGAGCAGTTAGCATGCCCATTAACACCTGAAAAGCAGAAGTAACGCTGTGTAGCGTCGTTTGGGTGGTTGCATTGAATAGGACAAACCAAGTGGTCGATGTTTGGACAGTGCTATGCACGAACATGAATTTACTTTTGAGCGTATGTTCGTTGAAAACGGGCGTGTGTGACGTGTTGCTGACCCCCTCATGTTTACAGTGCAAATTTTGCGCCCCAAGATGCCCATCTAGCAGCACTTTTATGCTAGCTGAGTTAGTCGCTACGCGGGTGCGCATCGATTCGTTGACGCGCTGCGTGCAGGTCGTTTACACGGCTTGCGTCTCATTTGTCGCTTTCATATCGGCGTGTTGCTTCATGCATAGCTCGAGGGTCCAATTTTGTGACGTTGTTTCATTCAAGGTGTGCGTATTTTCACAAAAGGATCTATGAAATTGTCGTGGAAGGTGTTGCACTGGTGAAAATCTTCACCTCTTACAGGTCGAGGTGAGCTTTTTGCTCTTCAGCCTCAGGTTAGCGTTGGGATGTTGCGACAATGTCTTTTTTTTTCTAAATATACGCACGCTTCCCCCTAAGATTTATGCTCTAGTAATAAGTGACATCATATATGTAATCCTTATAGGGTAAGACAGAGATCATAAACAGCGCATATGGGGCCGTCAGTTATTGTAAAGAGCGGGGGTTGACTGGTGCAGCTAGGATTTGAAGGGAAGGAGTGTGAGTATGCTCCGTAGGCATTAAGTTCTCCGTAGGCCACGGCTCATAACAATATATTGTATATTGTTATGAGCCGTGGACTAGCCGGACAGCGTGAATATATATTCATATGCTGTTGTGCTAATTGGTAACAGTTTGGAAAGCGATGTGTGTGCTAAATGTTTCTGCTTGCTCAAATCTAAATCGGCGCAGTCGCCCCCTCCTTTAAGCTGTCTTTGGTGTGCTGCGTCGCTTTTCAAAACCTGTACACTAATGCTAAATTGTCATCAGACGAGCTGAATCACGTTGCAGTAACAGTTAGGGTCAGCTTCCCTTGGCTCGTCTAGTCGTCCAGGTCTCCCTGGATATCTGCACCCTCTTTCGGGGTGCAGTCAGATAAACTGCGAGAGGACACGGGGTGTAAGGGCGAAGAGTTTATCACACTTATACGGCAAGGTCACAAACAAGCACGGACTCGTCCACAATGATTCCTTCGGTCGTCGACACGACCTATAGTCGCACCTGGCGAACTCCACGCTGCCACAGATCTCCTCACGTGCTCCACACGTAGGCCCACTGGACCTTAAGTCTAGAAGTTCGAATGAGTACATTAACACATCAACCCCTTTTATATCCTCCCGATTCTGCCTCAGCCTAGCCTCATGATAATGCTGGGCAGTCGCCTGATCTGCCTGTATGCTCTCGACCTTCTTTGACTTACCTTGCACGGCGCACTATTCCCGCTTGATCTGTGATCGACTGGTCCATCTTACAACAACGGTCGGACGATTATTTTGACGTTGTATGGCAGCGGCTGGCTGTATCATATCGCGGCCATGGATTCCGCTGAGGAAAAACTTAGTTCAAAGGCCGTCACAGCGAACCTCACGTAGGCAAGATGACGCGCATAATGGAGCTCGTGATATAAAGGAATGGATAGAGTGATGCACATAGTCTTACTGGGAGAAGTATGCTTGGATATATGGGATGTGAGAGCGGATTTATATCGTCGACGCCATTATCGCCAATAGCATCGATACAATCACGAATGAACGATCATAGAGTCACAACAATGGGGCAGCGAAAAGCAGAAAGTAACCGTATACCACAGAAAGCTCAAAATAGAGTGATTGCCGTAGCCATTCAAATGCGAATTGACCAAACGCATGTGTGCGCATATGATAATATGCTAATTACTAATAATGTAACAACCTCGGCGAGCGCTATAATAACTGCTTCTAGCTGGCTTGTGTTCAGCGTAGCCAGTAACTACGATACCGATGCAGGAATTTTTATGATTCCTGCATCGGTATCGTATAAAAAAAAGGATTGCTAAGATATATATATATATATATATATATATATATATATATATATATATATATATATAAATTTATCAATTTATTTGCATTTGTATTTATATTTATACTTATATTTATTTTTTTATTTTGTTATGTTAATGCTTACATTTATATTTATATTTACATTTATATTTATGTCTATGTTTATATTTATATTTATATGATTAATATTTACATTTTATTCGTATTCATATTCGTATTATTATATTTATATTATTTATGTTTGTTATTTGTATTCATTTATATTTACTTTTATATAATGAAGTCGCATAACGTTTAAAGCATGCAACGAAGATGGAGCCATGTGGGATTGATCTGTCGCGGCAGAAAAAAGTCCTTACATAGTGGATGATATCCTGTCTGTTGCAGTTTTCGTTGCTGCAGCTAGGTGTGGCGAAAGCGATTGATTGCTTAGCACCTGTTCCACGCTTCAGGCGAAAGACTGCATAGATGTACAGCTCGCGAGGTGTTTGCACCATGGGGCGTTACTACCGAAGAACGATTGCATTTTTGACTGTTAACGAAACCAAAGGAAGTACTCATTTCAGATTTCAAATATAGTGGATATGTTGGATACTGGATCCAAGTCTGATAAGCGCAGGTCACGTGGGATAGGAAATATAGGTATAACGCTTTCTGATGGAATAGGGCGACTGGAACGTTGTCGCAGGGCTTATTTTCATTTAATTTCTTCACACCATATTTGGAGCATCGGGAATTTTCGTAATAAAAAACTAATAGCAGTAGATGACTAGTGATGTCGTACAAACGCCCTGCGTCGTAAATTTTATTCAGTAAGCTACTGAACACCAGTATCACGACTGTTTAGCTGTGCCGTCACTTTTTCATAGATTATTTCGTCACTTACAGCTGCTGCATTAAATGATTTGAAAGTGGTTCGTACCGTGGTTTCTAAGTGACCTCGTTATGAATAATTTCTTGCTTCTTTCATAATTCGTACGTGGAAGGGATAATCCGTTCGCGCTGTTGCGCACTTCCGGCATATGCTAGCCGTGGAGTAGTAGTCAACCATGTAATTACCGCAGGTGTTTTGTATTCGTTTTCGCAGCGTTCATCGCAGTGTATCGAAACTTATCCCATCGCACATCAAACATCTTGTTCGCATCCGCTTGCAGTGCTGAGAGTTCCAGTCAAATGGAGTATACGAGGAATGTGTTCGCTGTTCGCTTCGCGGTATACAAAAGAGCATCTCCAAAAAACTTCCGAGAACCTCAATATAATTGTATCATTTTCTAATTTCATAAATATTTCAATTCCTTTACTGAACATCGAACGGATATACATTTCTTTTTCATTATACCCGCAATTTCATCATTAATGATATGAAAATCCTTTGATCATATATTCATGTTTTCTTGATAGGTCTTTTTGGAATGTTGGTGAACGGCTATCGAAAGTGCTTCTCTTCTAGTACTTGGCTTCCCAACGAATCATCTTTTCTATATGAAAATCACAAAGATATAGTGGTTACTTCTTCACCTATGTATATGGTTTGCCAAAAACAGAGGCCGGTTATAACTTGAACGAGGCACGTACTTGGTTGTTTTCTGTACTACATCTCAATTAGTTGTTGACATATGAGCGCCTTAATAGCAATTTCAAAGAAAAAAGAATAAAGTTCCTTAGTTACACAATTATGTAGGATTTCCACATAGTTTCGAAATAATAGAAAATATGTGCAATTAAATTTCTTGTGTTGTATTTGTATTAGGTGTTAAAAACGTTTTGAATGTGGCCAGTATTTGCATATTGTTTATTCGCTTAACTCGCTTTGGAAATAATCCTATAAAGATTGAAATGGTTGCGTACAATACGCTAAATAAGTCTCCAACAATGATAACACATTAATTTACAGTCCTTAAAGAGCGTCATGAGTATAAGATGATGTGGTCGACGTTTTTGCCGTAATGTTTGCTGTTTATGACAGTTTAAGGTTCGCCTTTTTAGAGCATTCGTTGATTATGTTGCTAGCACCTATTGTCAGATGTTTTAAGGACATTTTAAGCTAAATTGTGTTTGTGACCTCTTTTCTAGTCTGTCAGGTACTTCAAAAAAAAGCACAGTAGATTGCGGAAGTTCTCTATGGAAAACTTTCTACTTCAGTGCACATTATAGTCAGATGCCCAACGACTGCGGCTATTAATAAAGCCAGTCACTCGAACAGAAAAAATATTTTCACGCTGAAGCACATTTTTCACGTATGCTCAGTATTGCAGCATCAAAGAACACTGCGAACACTGCGTTCGGCTTGATTCGTTTCCTCTCCTTAATGTTCTCGATATCGCAGAAAAGCCATCGGCTGGCGCATCGAGTATGTGCTCACTGTGCAGGTGGTGAGGGAGAATGGCTATATACAGGTAGTGCAGGTGGCAGAGGTGGAGGATCGTGCGAAGCAGAAATGGCCGTTGCATAAGTGAAGGGTTCAAAAAAGAAAAGAGAACTTTATTTATTTGTAAACTATAACTGCCAGTTCGCCGTCTGCAGTTGTTTGTTTTTCCGCGTTTGTTTGTTTTTTTTTAGGCTTACTAAGAACGTTGCATCATGTGTTTTGAAAAAGAAACTGTAAACGGCGTCATGACATATGCTCACAATGGCTTGGCAAGATATGTTGCTGTTCGGTTTAATAGATGAAGGAGTAGATAATAGCAACAAGTTTTGAACTTAAAAAAAAAGAGAATATTAAATGTGTAAAGATGTGAAGTTGAATTGGATCTACTGAGTTGCTCCTATGGCGAGAGAAAGGATAAAAACTGACCAGCTTTCCTTGCTAGCGAAGCAGTGCAGCAAATGTATTCACTTTGTGCTTCAACTATAAATGTAAATGCAACTTAACCCAAAACTGCAGCGGCAACTGTAAAAATGTTGCAGGATTGTAGCTGCTTCGAGTTTCCGATCGACAGTGCAAGGGTTTTGATAGCGAAACAACAACGTAAAATAGCGAAATTCCCAACGAAATCTCATTGCAGTCGTCAAATCTGTTACTACTGAAGAGAAGTTAATAGAAATTTTCAGTAATGATTATATTTCTTTGTAAATCTGTGAAAAACTTCGCTGATTACCGTGAAGCCATCCAGAATTACCATTATGAGCTTTTTGTAACAATTCCGCTCATTTTGTTTATCGTTCACTCAGACCATTCTATCTTGTTACTGGTCGTCATGTGTGATTGCAAATGTTTTTTGCATAGGGTAGAGTAATAGAGATTCTACTGATTATTATGGTGATCCGCTCCACCGACATATACCTATTAGACCATCACAATACTTCGAATAATGATCTGATTAAAAGCCTCACAAATCCCTGGTGGGTGATTTGCGTCTTAGACAAGCCCTTCAAAACTTTTGGGAGGAAGAAACCCCTACTTCAGTAACTTTCGCGCCGACTGTTTCCTTCCATCACAGAACCTTTTTATACATTTGAAGCATATGGCCTGTCAAAATCTGAATTTCGTTCTTCTCAAGCGCTACACTTCCCACTTTTCACCAAGTCCACCTAGGAGTCTTGAGGTATTTATAACTCATAGATATTTTGTTGGGGGCGAAAGTGTGCGATAGCGCAAAAGGTTTTGTTTGCTGCAAATATGGATCAGGAAATAATCACCCACCCTTCGCATAAGCCTACAAACAACGTTTTTTTTTCAAATGAGCGGAAAAGTCAGCGGTTTTGCTGGAAAAGGAATGATCTTTTATTGGTTTTCGCCATTTCGGAAGCAAATGTTGCGCTTCATTTATTGTGGATGCTTTAGTGAAAACATTCCACGAAATGGGGCTGGAAAATTCTCGCCTACTACAGATGCGATGCTTCGCTATTCTGCCGGCGGTGCTCGACAGTCACGCTCTATGCAAAGGAAAATGTCATTAAGTTTTGGAACACTGATTTCGGGAAAAATGGTTCTACTTAGGCGCTACTATATTTTCCTCATATAGAATTAACGCATTATTTCTTTAATGATTTGATTCTAAGTGCATGTGATTTTTCGACGATGAGAAAGAGTGGAACGGTTGGCCTTCCTTTTTTTTGGCGAAATTTCTTTCACTCTCATCAGGAATCTTGGCAATGAATCTTTGAAAACTCTTTTTGTTAGAGGTTTTACGAACTCCTTGTTTCGCTTATCACAGTAATTTTGTAGGATAGTTGTTGGACTCCCATTATTCATCGCGCTGTCCAGAGTGACCCTTTAAATATCGTCATGCCATGCTGACTTGTTTTCCAGTAGCAGAGTGTTTCCACGGCAAATTCTCATCTAATTTTCTCTCAGGTATGTCACTTAGCCTTCCGGCTGAGGAAGTCTGAACCCTCTCCGACCAGTTTCATCCCTGTAAAATTGTGCTCAAATGGGTCGCCTTGAAATTAGACATTCTAGCCGTTCGGTTTCACCGTTGCTTCTTATTCCATTTATTCACTCCAGTCTTAGCAAAAGCTTTTCATCGCTTTGCCAGAGTGACAGAGGTAGAGAATATACTCAATCTCGTGCTATAAAAAATCTGACTTGAGTTGCATTTAAATGCATAAAGTTTCTTGAAGAATCCATATCCTAATTAACATTACGGACATGTTTCTAATGCGCATTTTTCGCTACTGAAACCAAAGCCTATCAGTCAGTGGTCACTGAAGCTGCTGCATTCAGATGATCGGTTCGCCTGAGCAGCAAAGCATTCTTTGTGAGAAATGAAAAACGGGCGTGATGAAAATGCTATGGAATTTTTTATAAGAATTGTTTATATGAGAGGACAAATTGTAGGTACTGAAATTTTACCTATAATGTATTAAACGATGAAGCAACGTTAATTTAAGAGCAGTTGTGACGATTTTCAGCAGTTCTGTGGTTTTTTTCGGTTGGCTAAGCGTAATTACCATTGGTTTGCCTGTCGTTGCATTAGTCTCACAGCGTAGATTTGATCGTCGAGTAGTCGTTGCAAAATGTTCTCATCAATTCCCCATCAATATGAGTTCAAACATGTCTCTCTGGTAGTTACAACTCGGAAACCACTAAGGCTGCCGCTAAAAAGTGCCGCTGAAATTCAGCTAAAGAGGCCATCAGAATACCGATAACAGGAGCAGCTCAACTCATTCAGCCGAGCGAAGCGATCAAGGAAAAAGTTCAATTTTGTTAGGATGACGTCGATAAATCCGACATGGTGTGCGATGGAATTGACGAACTCACCGGAAACGCCATCTGCGCTTGTTGCACTAACGCAGTATGGGGAAAATGGAGTTGCATGCTTATTGGCGAAGTGTACTGCGTTCTACTCGGCGAAGCACCTTTCAATCGTGCTATCTTATCTTCGAGATCATATCCACGAATAATGGGGAAAGCATCCTGAAAAATATTAGAGAAAGGCTTCTACAAGGGAGTTCCCATGATCCGCAACTATTCTCAGAGCGCAACACCCCTCCGTGCAGAATCGCGCACGCGTCTGCAGCTGGCATAACGTCGAGCGTTAGAGCACAGCGCGCTTAAGTAAGCCGCTTGATGACGCAGGCGCGTGTAAGGCTGCGCCTGGGCATGTAAGGCTCTTGCTCAGCTGATTACCAGTTGTACTTTTTCGCATTGGCGAACGCACCACGGCGTTCGTTGGCGTTTCACCGAGGCGCTATGTTGCGGCATGCTTCGATGTTTGCTCTGAGTGGATGGCGCGCGTGTCGTTAAAATTGTCGAAAACAGTTGTGCTTAGCCGTGGTACCAACCATTTAATGCATCTTTTTATTGGAATCGTGATTTCTTTTTTCTCTTCTAAAACCTCTCTTCCTCAGTTTCCGTTTACATTTATGAAGTAATGTTCTAACTGATGTATGCATTATATAAATTTCATGTAGATATTGCGTGTTCTTTGCATTTTTGCAAATTGTGTGTTATCCGTGCCTAGTTATGCATGTATAAGTGTATATGCACCTGTTTATTGGGTAGTTCCAAGTCGGGAGCAACAGAAGCGAAGGTTATGAAGTTTGGCAGGTATGTTCTGCACCACATAATGTGACGTTCTCATAAACAAACTTTCAAGTAGTTCCGTCAGTCTGTAGAGGGCTTGTTAGATGCCGAAATGGTTGCAAACATATTTCAAATCCTTTCTCTACACTGAATAAAATCTCTTCAGAAAAATTAAGTTTAGTCGCGGGCATGTTATCATGTAGTTATTTGTATGCTTGTAATGAAACGGATACCTCTTCTGCGTACAGTTTACTGCGATGAAGCACTCGCTCTGTTATCGTGATGTTTTAACAGCTTTCAAATGGCTCTTGATTCTCATCCCTACATTGATATTTCGAAGTTTTTCATCGATTTGCTACGGTAGGATGTATTCGGGCGTCACTGCTGCTTTCGAAAGTCCGAATATTTGAAGTGCCGTAGTTTTATTTCCCGTTTTTGCACTCTATTCGAACATTAGTAAAGTGTATTTTCAGTAAATTAAAGTAAAAAAAAAAAAATTAAAAAGCATTAGCAAATTACTGTGTTCGTAGAGAATGGTGCAGATGCTTTAGATATAGGTGTTTTTCGATGGTGAACGGCGTGCAGATAGTAAAAACGATTGATAAAAACGATTGAGCTTGTGCATAATCAGCGACTACAATCTCACTGCTATTTACGCCTTAAAAAATACTGGCGTTTTTGGAATGTTGCCATCATTCTCTTGCTTAAAGTCGCCTCATCTGCAGAATATCACGTGATTCGCTTTGGTCGCACTGTTCTTACGTATTTTATGTTACTCTTGTCTTCCTCCCCCTGTTGTTCGTTAGTATGTTTGGAAATGGCATGCAGCTGTCAACGTGCATTAGTTCGGCCAAATTGCGTGGAAACGGCGTGTTGATTGAAGGCAGAGTTTTCCGAACGCCTGGCTTCAGCGTTGTACCTAGACGAAAGGAGAGCGAAGAATTTGAACTTCTTCATTATTGCTTCCGCTCGGTGCTCAAAATTTAAGGTGTCGTTACCTCACTTCAAAATTTGTGATTTTCTGGTTCTTAAAATGCCGAGGATGATGATTTCCTGTGAGACGTTCACCCCAGATGCTGAGTTGCCTCCTACTACAAGACACTATATCCACGTTTGGCTCCCTGGTAACATTCTTAACGCATCTCATCCCCAGCCACGGAGCGCTCAACGCAATGGAAGTCAAACCATTTGTTACAGCTAAAAACGGGCAAGAATTTCTCGTTACGCAAATAAACGGGCGTTCTGCCTCCACATTCAGTATCTGAAGGCGCCGGTCAGTCGCGAGAAGCAAATGATTTGTCACCGTTCAGATTCAAGTATATTTCACTCACGCTGCTGCATCCTCTTTATTCGGTAGCTTGCACCCTAGATTCTTTCGTAGTAGTGTGGAAAAGACTTACGCCTACACTTGGAGGATACGGTAGTTGAGTCACTGACATTTGTTGCACATATACTTGGTACGTGTTCCTAGACCTCATTTTAGTGCTATGCTGAGTTCTACTTGGTTGAGCTTGAGTCAGTGGATGTGATGCGTGAATTTCCCCGAAAAGATGTTCGTATTGAGATGTTTGTTACAGGACGCAATAAATACGCGAGACTCATTCATTTGCACGAAGTATTATGTTCCGCAGAGGGTGAGGATTAACATCGTTTCATGAATGTTTCCTTGGCGTCCGTTTGAAGCGTTGTTCTCGTGTTTACAATGAGTGCATGAGCTCTTTCTCATAGCCGATATGAATAAACAATTTCAGGGAGCACTAAGCAAGGCCGCTACGGCCCGTAATCTATGAGCTCACCGAACGGAACGTGTCTCGTTGCGCGCGCAATGCCGTGCACATTGCCACCGAGCGATGCTGGTATTTGCCTCGCTGATAAACTGAACACTCTGTCGGTAAACGACAAGCCGACTGATATCACCACCACCACCAAGAAAAAGAACAAGCGGATAGTTGACGACATCTCCCCGGCCGACTTTGTCACTCTTCAGACTCTTCGTTCGAGCGCTTTGGCTCGTAAGACAAATACGACTTCTAAGAACAATCGCGGTGGTGCAGTTCTGTTCTCAGATCTTATCAACAACAGAGACCGGAAAAAAGATGATGTAAGAGATGGCCAATGTTGCTCCGTAGTTTTAGAACACTTTAGGGCGAGATCATGCCTATCGGCTCGTATGTGTACTTCTCTACTTGCCTGGTCATTAGTTTCAACTCGTTACCACCTGGAGGAACAGATAATAAATTTGCTTAGTGTGACGTCCAACGCAGGTGACCACCAAACCATCTCCAAAGTGGTCTCACCAAATTCAAAGAAAATTATAACAGACACTAAAATGTTGTCAAAAATTTTCAATTATTGTATGAGCGATCGAGTAAAAGATTTATGTGCAGGCTTGATCGGATTGAATCACGGACGCATTGTCACGCATATTTTTTTGCTTTTTGACAGTTGAAATATTGGTAAGTATTGAAATTGAAATATTAACTAATTTGCGTAGCTGTGCATGTTCTAAGTGGGCGAAAAATGATCGCTGACGAGTGACAAGGAACAGTAGTGAAGGGAAGAATGCAAATTCGGTTAGGTCGCCTTATCAAAATAGGAAGTGCTTCAGGTTGGGGAAACTACTGCACTTTGCTGGAAGTGGTTGCTGTCAGGCCAGTTTCGTTGGTGCACGTTTTCAAGATCTCCCACTACTGAAACTTGACTGTGCTTTAACTTTTTTCCTCAATAACAAATTGAAGGACCACGCCAGCATTCTGATTAGATGTTCAGTATTGCGAAGGCCAAAACTTATTCACTTGGAACGAGATAGTATTATATTTATATGCATATGGAGGAAATGTAGAACCAGTCCTTTCGTGTATTTCATTTCTTTGTCTGGGGTCACCACCTGGAGTCGGTTACTTGTCCAGCGGAAGCTTAATGATATATATATATATATATATATATATATATATATATATATATATCATTAAGCAATACTTTCATACATGTACATATATTTCAACTCGTTACCAAACAGTGGTAAACATCTAGGTGTAAGCCTAAGACTAATGCTAGTCTTATCCCGCGATGTTAACTACTTTATAAAGTTGCATATTTTGATAGCAAGAGCACTATCTTATCGCCCCAACGTATTTTGCTCCACTTCAGAGCGAAAGGAAAGAATGATGCTGCTATTCTGTAATTTTTATGGTACTGGAGTGTGTACTACTATATGGTGTGGTGGCTGATAAGAAGGCTCAAAAACCGGTTCAGCAACTTTAATTTCGCTTGTTTCTCATAGTGAAATCGAGAAGAGTTGAGAGATTTCTTTGCTGAAAGTCCGAATCAAAGATTATTTGAATAGGTGTAAATTACTTAAATATCTGCATATAATGTTACCTGAACGCACTGTGTTATGTGAAATTATACGTTTCATAGACTTGCATTGCATCCTAAGTATTGTTCAGTCTCCCAAGGCATCAAACGAAAGGAGCTGATTCAAAATGGCAGCGGATACCCAGACCTTAGTTGGTAAGAGTACTGCTCATTCAACTGATTGTAAAGCTTCAGTAAATATTAAACGACCCTCGCAACAACAGTTTGTTGAGAGTATCGAAGTATGTCATTTGCACCTTTTGATCCTAGCTCAGCAGTGCTATTTTTCATTCTGACTGTTTTATGTAAAATGAATCGTTGGTATTACAGGGGAAAAACGCCAAACAGTTCACTGATAAAGACATGAAGAAGAAAGAAGGCGTAGGCGAAGGAGAACTTGACAAGAAAAAACCCCATGAAAGTTTGAAGGATGACGAGAAGAAGGATAGCAACAAGACCGAGGAGGCGAAATGTCAAGAAAAAAATGATGAAGAGGACAAACGGTCTGACGAACTTCTTTCTCGAGGACCAGTGCGTAGCTCGCGAACACCTCTTGCACACCATCCATACACGAAAAACGGTTACGGTACAGCTCCTCATTCAGCTGTTGATGATTATTCTGCGTACAGTGGTTATGGTTCAGGCTACGAATGTGGCAGCAACAGTTGGGCAGATAGCCCAGAGATGATTGGGTATGTTTCGAACAGCTCCACTCCGGACACAATACAATCGGATCTCGGGTACCAGTCGCCAAGTCCGCAGCTTCGGCGCTCACCGTTTATTGACCACAACATGAACAATGCTGAGCTGAATCGCCTCTTGGATGCCACAGAACTACCAGATGCACTTTCGGATTTTATATTGAAATACTCCCGTCGCTATTCGGCATCTTCACCAGGCGTCAGAACTGATACCGGCAAAACAGGTAATTACTCTCGAAAAAGCAGCATCTCGGAGAGCCTTGATGATAGTCCAAAACATCGCCCACTCTCCGCGGATAGTGGTTGTGATTCACCAATGAGCGGTGGAAGTGCACCACGGAACTCACCAGCTGCTCCTCGGGGTACCAACTCAGGTCCACCCACACCTGATCAGTTCCAGAGTCAGACTGGAGTACAGTTTAATCAGACGGTGCCGCGAAAAACGGATGGAAGCAATCGCACTGCGAAAGAGAGACTCCGCTCACTAATAGATGATAGCGACATGAGCGAGGCGTGGGCTTGGACTTGTAAATGTGTTCAGGTGAGTGAATTTTTCATGGAGCAGCTCACGTCTTTGCGTGCAAATTATTGTTGCTCATTTTGCTCTTACCTGCGATATCTACATTATGTAGTCTTACTTTGCATAATAAAATCCAGCAAACCTGTATAAATGAGGCGAGGTTGTGAAAGCACATATGTCTTAGAAGTTTGCACAATTTTGCTCATTCTGACGGTTTCTTTAATGCATTCAAAGCCACACGTTGCTAACGAGGTGTATAAAACTGGTCATATCAACAATCACCATAGATCTTTGTTAGAAGCACACGGCTTAATTATCTATTTTAGTACTTCCCTGGCGCTTTGTGCTATCAGGATCCGGATCGAGACAGTCTTCTTCACATTGTCACTCTTCACATGGATCTCGCAAAGATTTACGCTCTGGTTGAACAGATGCTCAAAACGGATTTTCCACCTTGCCAGAAACCATTCGACATGCCAAACAGATTCCACGAAACACCACTCTTTCTTGCCGTTGAGAAGCGACGTGTCGAGGTGGTTGCTTACCTGTTAGAGGCTGGAGCTTATCCTAATAACCAGACACAACGACCCGAACGAGACGCACCGTTGCACTACGCAGCAGCACGGGGCATGACCGAAATTGTTGAGGTAGTCATTCTCAAATGCTCTCACCTATATAGCTAGTGAAAGCTAAAAAATTTCAGATTGTTGCAACGTGAGAAAAAAGTGACTGAATGTACAAACTTAATCTGTTTGAGGTGCTGTAAAGTTACATGAAATTTAAGAAGCCCAACTTTTGAGATGTCTTTCAGTGGTTTTTATAGTCTTCCATCCTACCAGGGCTATGTGGTGATTAGCTTTTTGCTAAAGGCTTAGCAGTTTGGACCCATTTTCCAGTTCCGATGGATGACACCTGATAATTTCCGAAGTATTTTGATAAAATTTTTCATATTGTTTTGGCTTTATTTCCCACCAAGTCCACATCTTCCCGCAAAGGGATGAGATAATTCTAGAACCACGGGTGCTATAATGATTCTGGTATGTTAATCGGTGCATCACAATTGTCCACTATGAGGGGTCGTAAGAATGAAACGCATCCGCCCGTCCAACATTGCATTATTTATGAATGTTCAATTTTTTAGCCCTTTGAACTGACACTGCCATTGAAGTGACTTTTATTGTGCTCTTCCTCAAAGTTATTCAAGTAGGTTAGCTGCAACAGGTTTCTTCCTTCTTAAGTTGTTACAGATGTCGTAGTCGAGACATTTGCTCGTAGATGGGTTGAGCTGTATATGTTGAGAAGCAAAAGAATACATCGAGTAAGATCGCCTAAAATGCCTTTTTTAATTCTTCCCTTAGTCGGAAATCCCACTCTTGCGTAAGACTTTTTATTCGAAAGATAAAGGATTTTAAAAAAGATTTTCTGTGTTCTAAGCTGATTAAATGAACTCATGAGTTGTACTAATTCTAGCTGTATATTTCCCTATAGCATTGTTTCAACTTTTAGACTCTTTGTGCAAATCCTGCCACCGACATAAACCTCGTCAATGGATTAGGCCTTACACCACTGCTGTGCGCTGTTAAAAACCATGGCGTAATCGAAGAGGAAAGCCAGTCTTTTATCGACAGTAGACCAACGATCAAAGCTCTTCTGAAGAGTGGCGCTGATCCACTGATCCCGGTAAGAATTGAGTTTTTGTTACATTGCATTTTCAATGTTTGATGGGTAAAACACCTATAATACACTTATCTGACAACAAAATTTCGCCGATTTAATGCATTTTCTAATATTTTTCATCATAAAGAAGCTGCTGAAAATCGTCACATTTTGCTCTTAAAAATGCAGATTTTCCTCAGCAAAGTACTTGGAAAGGAAAAATCGTGACCGAGAAAAGTGAAAATATTGTTGATGTTTTACGCAACAAAGGAATGTACGATGAGGTGTTAAAACAGTTTATGGAATAATTTCTACCAGTTCTGTCAGTGACTTTTCATTCGTCACATTAAAACGCCTCATGTATTTCAGGATGCTACGAATGGCAAAACTGTTATACATTACGCTGTCGATCGCATGGACCCAGATCTCATTGAGGTAATCCTTAAAAAAATCTTGCATGCTTTAAGCGTTATGTGGCAAAACACATCGTTGCAGTTTTGCATGTATGCTCGCAAATTTGCGTTCACAAAAGTTCATTACGCGTCCATCGTATCCGTACTTGTCTGTTAGTACGTTTACCTCCTCTCATGAACAGAAAACACCACGATCAAAAATTGAAAGATCTTGAGCCACGATGAGTTGCAAATGGTATCGAATACATAAGGGTGGAAGTTATTCATTGGTCTGTTCGGTGTTGCATGCCTCCACTGTTATGTAATATTCACACCACCCTATTGAGAAATGCAGGATGTACCTCCGCCTAACTGTTCTTACATAGCACCCTGAAGCCTACAATAATGGCGAGTATAACCCCATCCTCACCCACCTCCCCTCTACCAGCTGCTTACCTTATGTAGTGGGGGGTAATTTAGCGTAGATGTCAATTTAAGCAGATAATAAAGTGGTCTTCAAGTTGTGCGTTCGAGTTCAGTTGAATTAATTGTTGTCTTCACCTTCGTGGGTGGTCTTTAGCATCAATCCGGGTTCAAAGGAAAAGTTGTAGCCGTAGTTGCACAAGTATTCATCTTTTGAAGTTTCGCCCTAGCGAAGTCATATGAGGTACCCAGTACTGAACTAACGAGCACACCAGGGTCTAAGTTCCCATTTGTTGTAACAGTCTTTTTCGTTTCTTGGTATTTTCAGTGATTTTTCACCCTTACTTTGATGTCACTTTCCTTATTCTACAGGCTTGTCACAAAACAAGGGTTCTTTCTGTTGGAAGACTTTTCGCTCTCATTAGGTCTGCGCTGAGAAGAATCAGCCTCAGAGAAGAATGCTTTAATACTTGCCATTTTATGAATTTCTGCAGTTCATGATGGAATGTGGATATGAGAAACCTGAATTTGTGACGGACATTATTTTCTCTGCGACGCTTTTTTCACCGTCTGCTTTTATTTATTAGGTGCCTTCTCTGGAAAATGTATCGCAAAGTGCACTATGGAGAGGTTGTACTTGTGTGTGGTGTTTGTATATGGTTGTATATGTGCATTTATATATTCATGTCTGCGTTCTTATACAGGGTGGCCCAGATGTAACAGTATGTTGTTTATGAAGAACTAACTCTTCAATTTTCAAATCTTTCTGAAAAGTTTCAAAAAATTCCATTTGAAGACAATCATAATAATTAAACATTAGGATAAACGTTGATCAACATAATTTCGTTTGAGCGACATGGAGCTCAATGCGCGCCAGGCACTTTTTGGGATTTTCTTTTTTTTTCCGATTCGCTGGACTGTGAACATCCCCTGCGAGGTGCATCATCAACAGTACCCCTTCAAAATTAGTGACACCAGTCCTAATCACTCTGGAGTCGAGAGGTGACGTGAAGAAGTGCTCACGCCACTCTCTGGCAACTTCGGCGAAGTTCTCATCTTTGTAAGAAAGCACTGATATCAAAACATGTTTTTGCCGTAAGCGCCTGGTAAAACCTCCATCATGAAAACTAAAAATTCTTTGGACCGACCAAATTATTTATTTATTTATTTGTTTTGATTCATATTTATGTTTATATTCATATTTATTTATGTTTATGTTTATATTTACATTTATTTATGTTTATATTTATATTGAATGCCGGAAGCTGTCAAATTCAGTACATATACCGTTGACGCAGTATACCTTCCAGATCAGTTTCTACTTTGATTTAAATAATAAAAATCGGCATTTCTTTTACCAGTATAAAACAAAGTTATCTCTCTTCTTTTTTCCTCAGCCGGGCAAATGTTTTCCACAAAGCTGAAATAGCAGTTTGCTGAAATGATGCAGAAATATTTACCATTTAATGCGCCTACTTTTTAAATCCACAAGTTCTCCGTAGATCTGATGGTGTGCGTTTCCAGGTGGAGTAATTTCTTAGTGCGGTCGGTCGCTAGTACAAAACCACTTGCAGATTGTTGAGCATTCTTCCATTTATTTGTCCATGG
This sequence comes from Baylisascaris procyonis, assembly GCA_037389465.1. Classification (NCBI taxonomy): domain Eukaryota; kingdom Metazoa; phylum Nematoda; class Chromadorea; order Rhabditida; family Ascarididae; genus Baylisascaris; species Baylisascaris procyonis. The sequence goes on from JAZARR010000059.1 coordinate 1,514,421, forward strand.
CGAGGTGTACCTATGCTTGTTTATGTCAGTGTGTTTGTATGTCTCCCTGTTAGTTTTGTAGTTTCAAATCAGCAGCCTCCGAGGGTGGGATCGCGAAATTCGACGCTTGTATTCTGCACTGTAGAACAACCCTTAGACGAGCTTCATAGCTGCTCGATGAGGTTCCGAAAGGGTTCTAGAGTCTTGAGTATATTAAAAATTATGCTTATTTTATGGACGATAGGACTGAATTTCACAGCCGATTATCTAAAAACATCGGAACTTTTGCATAAGATCTTAGCGAGCGCTGGTTCAGTTAAAATATTACTGGGTCAGTTGTATTATTTGTTCCCTTCGGCGTTTTTTGTTTATGTGTCCCTTTTCCGCTGAGTATTCCTATCCAAATATTGCACAGACATGGTCAGGCATGAGCGAAGTTATAGAAAGCGTATCGTCGCGGCACGGAACGCGTAATCATTTGTTTTGCCTACTTGTATAAAAGACTGGGTTGCACCAGTTTAATCACTTATCCACTTGTGAATGTCACTTTTCCGACATTGGTCTTTCGTTTTTGCTCAGAGAGGGTTTTTCATTTCTTAAAAGTTTTGAAGAAAATTATTTCTGAGAGAAATTCAGAAACACTACAAACTATGTGTTGAAATACTCTCTGTATCAAATTTTTGCCCTTACAGAGTGTTGCGGTACACGTTCCATGAAATGGCGTCAGCGTTAGGTGCATTCTCGTTTTGGATGAACCTGGTGAATGATCTGCACGGAAAAATTGCAGCTTCTCCTTGCAGCGTAAAAATTGCTTATTATATTGGGAGACCTTTGCTTGCACAATTATTATTTCGTGTTTTTGAGTGAATTAAGTTTTTTTTTTTCCAAATTTATTCTTCCTGCAGCTCGCTATCTGCTTTTTTTGTATCATTGTATTGCAGTCAGTGCACACGCGGTTCACACACGCGCGCGCCCACAAACTTACACGCACAGACAAAGACATACACGAACACTCACATACACATACAGCATTTGTGTTTTTCGGTAAACATAGAACTGGTGATGTAATGGACGCATCGAATTTTCAGGTCTTCCGATCGAATATTAACGACGAGACGATGTCGATTCTAGTGAACAAGTCCGACTTATGTCGAGAGGTTCCGTTAGAAATTCTTCAGAGTGCAAATGCGCATGAGAATCCTCAGTTGTGTTCGAACCTCTTTCTTAGTTTGCTGACATGTGGAGCAAATGTAAATAACGCTCAATGAGCATACCAGTGATTCGTTTTTTTTTGTTGCTATTATCTCAATAACACTGTTTCTTTTTCGTTTCTTGTGCTCCTCAATGTGGCTTTTGATTTCGTTGAACGGAACGTTGAATTGCTCTCGAGAAAGGCAGTTTTCCTCAATGGGGAGTGAAAATAGCGAATCTACTGCGGAGAAACATTCAACAATGTAACTGTTGTCTGCTACTCTTGTACGCTGAATTTATCTCTGTTTTGTGATCGATTCTCTCCCATTAATGGCCCCGTGATAATGGAAATATTATAAGCTCGTTCCCCATGTTTAGAATACATACAACATTTATGTTTCGGTCTCCATGTGCGCAAGTTTGCATGCGAGATATGTTGAGCTAGATGCGCAGTAAATATGATGAAATTTTATGTGGGTGAACATGAACTAGATCGTCTCATGTCACACTCTCAGTGCACAAGGAAACTACCATCGGAGAAAGCAAACGAGCACAACCAGAGAGAGAGTGTGTGTGTCGATCTGATCGTTTAGGGTTCTGGAAGAAGGGTGGCTGTTTTCACTACTTTTCCCTTTCGGTATTTCATCAAGATTTTTCCAACATTTAATGATCGATTTGATGTTTTGCAGTGAGATCGCGAAACTAGGCAATTACTTTGAACAATCATCAAGAATGTAGATTTACATTGAATTTTTTGGTCACGAAAGAGGCGAAATTCTGACAAATTTATGTGCTTGTTCTGAACAGTTTCAATTATTTCGTCAGAAGGATATGGTTGTTTTGTTTTGAGAGTTCCTGAACCTATTATTAGTGAGCTTTCATGTACTTTTTCTTCACATAACTTTGTTATCGACGTCAGCTGTCGTTGTGTGATCGATGCCAGTATTCTTTGTGGTGTTTTTATTTCGATGTACCTATATAAAATCATTTCTGGAACGTTTTTTTTTTCGTTTCATCTAAAATTTATGTGAGATTGATTTCTGTGATTTCTTTATGTTCTTTCTTGTCTTCTTTATGATTGTATTATATACACACATGATACGTTTAAACGCGTTTTTGCAGTAATCGTCATCCATTATCTCGAAAAAACGAGTCTTGAACCTCTGGTGATAAAGTTGCACTCACCACAGCTCCGGTGATAGTTCTGTTTATATTATCATATTGACGCTTTTATTTTCAAACCTGAAGCGATAAAATACTGCTCACCGCATGAGATACTACAATTAGTTAAATCTCGTAGTCGAAGTAGGTGACGTTGACGCATCTCGATCACTTCCTAATTTCGCGTTGCAGCGCAAGCGCCGTGAAGTAATTTTTATTCTATTTATCAGCAGGCTGCATAAGAAATTTTAGCGCAATTGGAATATAATCATAGATTTTCAAAACATTATTCCAAATCGAAGCTTATGTGGAATTGCGGTCAAACTTTTTAAACTCCAGTGACTGGGAAAAATTGCACCTAACGGGTGCGGCAGTCGATCTCCGGTAGTTTCGAGCTGCTGGTATATTTCTGAGAATCTAAACAGTTGAAGGTGGTGTTGCAGTGCTTTGTCATCAGTCAGTTGTCATTTTCCTTGTTGTGTGCGGTGTTTGTAACAGTTATAAAATAGCTATGCTGTTGAATGCTTGAGGCACACTAAACTGTTCATCAAGTAAATGGCGAACATGTGTTTCAACTGTTTAGTGTTGCCAAAGCATGCGGATCAGACGTTCCTTTTTCGGGTTCCTCATATAAGTGTTGTTGTGTTCTCTTATCTGAGCTTGTCAGATACGTTGATAGTCCATATTCGTTTTTATCTATTTCTGTGATGTCGAAGGGAAACTACTATAGAAATATTTTTTATAAAATGATATAACACATGCTCGAATATAAAACGCACGGTTATAGTATGTTTTTTATTCGATGATGTGTTATAGAGAAAGATATACATGTTACTTCTTTTGTGCTCGAATAAGTCCTTAACCATTTCATTCGTGATAAATCTTTTTTCCCACAAATGCGAACTACTTTTGTTATGCATAAATGCAAGGCATTTTAGTGTGGAATCTGTCGATGAAAAGCAACCGTTATGCAAGATGTTTTTTTTGCAAATTCACAGATTAACTTTTGAGCTTTTTTCGTTTAAAAATTCTGTCTCTAGAAATAGAAACATCATGTGAAATGAACTGTTCGGAAGTAAAACACAGCAATTTGCTAACAATGCGCCTTGTAAACAATTTTTTTTGCACGGGCTGGCTCTACAATGACCAGAATAACTTTAATGCGAGATCTTTTAATAATGGTAGCTACAGAAATTCGTCGCGAAATTTTGACGTTTTATTTTATTGCACAGTTAATTTCTTATGGGATATGAACCAGGTTGAATAAAGGTACGCGAAGTTATGTAAATACTTCTTCCAGAATGCGAGTTCGGCAACGTGATGCTTCGTTTGTTATTGAACTTGCAGAAATGGTGTGCAAGTCATGGTGATTAGAATGATGCTATCAGAGTATATGCGAGAGTACTTAGAGTGATGTAACGAAGTAATAGTGTACTTTACAGCCCCATTCAATGTAGTAATTGTGGTCAAGACAATTCCAGATACAACAGCGGTTACCTTATGAGTGGCAAGTGGGGAAGAGGATCTAATGGTCAGGCAGAAGTTTCACTCTTTTCACTTCTGCTTTATTATGATGTTCATCAAATGTTATTGCAGAAAATACGCAAAGAGCCTCAATCGCTGTACCCCTCTGCGCGTGCACTGTTGAGCGCAACGCAAATGTCTCATTTCCACTTTTGTTACAATTCCTGCGGAGTTCGACAGAGTTACATTGCTTAAATGACTGCTTGCTTGCTTTAAAAGCCTGTTCAGCTGGCTGTTCCCAAATATTATTGCGCGCCATTCATTCAAGCCCAGCTGTTTATGTTGATGAATCGCGTAAAAAGTGATTAGCTCTTGTCGTATAATTTTAATACTGCAGTCTTTCCGGTTTCGATGTTGAAAATTTCAGCTAACGATGTTTCACTACATGAATGTGCAGAGATGTGACGTCACCATGACACAGTTTCTATAAAAAGCACATGAGGTGGTAAGGACGTCTGTACTGGAACATAAATGTTGCTAACCCGGGGTTCGTGTCTACTCTGCATACTTAATAAGTTCGCATTAGAGGGGATCTGGTCAGTCCGCTTTTTCAGAGAGCTGATTTGCTTTTGTCCCCTCGCAGCTGTTGTATCATTCTTAAAGCAATGTTTGTTTATTCGGAGTGCTGAAGCTTCTCTTGCTTTCAAACTAGTTGGATAGTTGAACCACGTTTATCGGAGAACAATGGTAGCGAGACCAATGAGTAAGCGTCATCATAATGCTGCAAGAAACTGAAGAACACTCGCGAGTACTCTGGATATGAAAAGCTTCATTAACGACCTCATTTTAAATTGAAATAACCTATTTTTAAATCTACTCTACTCGGGAACTCTCGTTTGTCGGTTTTAGAGCAGCAAAAAAAGTCGTCTTTCATAGATACTATTTAGTTGCTTAATGCTCAAAGAGATAAATAACGATCGAAAAAGTCGCAGACTCTAACCAAACATATGATAACTGCATTCTTGTTTTTTCCATGTGTCTCTAGATGATAGTATAGTATGACGAAAGTTCTGATGAAGTATACAGTTATCTCTTTTCGGCGCAGAAAGTGAACCACTTGAACGGCAGATTTTATCGGTCTGCAAACTTCTGGAGAATGTCTACAGCCTCTCTGCATTCACGCAGACAAAACTCTGGAAGAAAGCAATGCGCATGGGTTTTTGTGCCTCTTAGGTAGATTCCGGAAGTGTTTAAGGCGGGAGCAGAATGTGAAGAGGTAATTCAAGGACGGGAATATCGCTTCGACCCTCATTCAATTCTCCCGCTGGCTTTTAATCGAATACGGAAATAATCGAACGCATCTAAACATATCGGCGCCACGAAAAACCTGTTTTGCTCGTTCATTCTTGGCTGTAGCGCTGTGTCGGATGCCATGGGGATGATGTTATCGACATATATGTTGAATTGCATTTCTGCCCAAAAATCTTGATTTCCTTTCTTCAAGTGATGTTAAACCATAACGTTGGGAGGGAATGACGGGAAGGTTACCTCGACTGCCACACTCATGTAACGAATCGAAGCCAGATTCGGTTCACTGAGTGGTACATGTGCACTGTATACCTACAGGAATCTAACGCAGTTCCTTTCCGTAGGTTCGAGATCTGTGCAAAGATGTCTGCGCGGACGATGACGTTATGGAAGCACAGTCGAATAAGGGAAGCATTCAAATTAGCTAGCAGTCACTGTTCTTTTTACAATACGTCATTCAGGGTACAGCCCTGTTTG